>CM067304.1:24802051-25422325 GCA_034231615.1 Meghimatium bilineatum
ACATTGTAAACGATTTTACTTGAGGTTGAGTTAAGCAGAGGAGATCAAGAGGTAGACAGAGATACACGTGGAGGGGGGAACATCACGAGATGGACAATGATAGTCAAGCGGAGTGCACCACCAAGACAAGAGATAGAGGGTGTTGGAGGTATGTTGCAGCCAACCTTCGTGGCGGAGACGACACATTATCATTAGGATGAATAATTCAACAACAAAAAATGCAATGAAAATAAAAATAATCTTTTTTTATAACTAGTTATCGTATATTGTAGGCTTAAGCATCATCTTCGGCCACTATGATTTGCTCGTAATGTAGATGATGTATATTAATGTGCGGTAGTCCGAAATGACACGTACGTACTGTACGCTAAGTTAGGAGAAAAGCAAGGAGCAGTAAGGAATGGAGGAGGTGGAATTTTTATAAGACTCAAAGATGGGAAGACAATATCAAAAGCTTTTCCAACCGGGAAATACTTCTCTAATATTATTGCAGAAGCAGTTGCACTCCATCAAGCACTGAAAGCCTTCACCGAAACAGGACTGCCAAGACCAAAGAAGATAGCCAATATTCACAGATTGCAGATCCCTACTGGAATCAATCCAGAGAAACAGAAACGAAAGCCTTCTGCACAACATCAGACATGAGCTAAGACAGATCCAAAAATGAACAGCTATTGCCCTTCAGTGGATACCATCACACTGTGGAATCATGGGAAATGAGAAAGCGGATGCTCTGTCAAAAGCAGGAAGCGAAATGGAGCAACACAGACACCCACTGTCTTATGGGGAAGTAAAAACAATAATCCGCAACACATACACAGCAAAGTGGAAGAAAGAAATGGAAGGGGAATACGAATATGATGCAATACATCTCCTCCAAAGACATCAACAGACAACAATATTTCGCCTTAGAACAGGCCACTGCAGACTGTTGGGTCACCTTTATCGATTAAGGATCTCATACACAGATGAATGTCCATGTGGATCCGGTACCCAGACTCCGGAACACATACTTCAGGACTGCCCAACATACAAAGAGCAGAGACAGCAGACCTGACCAGAGGATACAGACTTGAGGCAAAAGCTATGGGGCAGCCGCTCTGACCTGGAGAGGACAGTGGACTTCGTCCTGACGACAGGTCTGACGGTATAGCATGACCACAGATGCTGAACGCAGAAGAAGAAGAAGAAGGAGAAAAGCATGATGGGAATGATGTGTCAGAAAGAATTGAAAAACCGTTAAAAAAAATATTATTTTATTCAGTTCCACTTAGAGAAATTGCACGCTGAGAATACCACCCACTGCACATAACTCCGTATCTTCAATCGATAATACACAGGGAACAATTCCACTGTGTAAATAAAATGTAGCGGGTATTCAAACCCGCCACCTCTTGATAACAAGCGGGTTTTCTGCAGACGGCCCCCTTATGTGCTGAGTATACTGTGGAATTTGTCGCCTCTTTTATTTCTGTGGTTTATCGTTTTTGTGATCGGCCTCTATGTCTTCACTGTATCTGTGTAGCATAGCTTGCTGTGGTATGCTGTCTGATGGTAGTCTGCTGATGTGTGCAAACCATCCGATATGTTGTCTCTTAATATATTCCAATAATGGGGTAGTGCCGATTTTTTGTCTAATGTCCTCATTCCTCACTCTGTCTCTTAGCGATATTCCTAGGATTCTGCGTAAGCATACCATTTCAGCTATCACAAGTTTACATTTGTCTTATGCTGTTGCTGTCCATGTTTGGCTTGGTAGCACAGCAATGGTATAATAATCGCCTTGAATAGTGTTATTTTGGTGTTTAGATCTACATTTTTATTTCTGAAGATTGGTGTCATTTACCCTAGGTCTTGATATGTTTTACTATATCTATTTTGTATTTCTTTGCTGATATATATATATATATATATATATATGTTGTTGTTTATTTCTGTTCTTTTTATCTTTATTACTTCGGTCTTTTCTATATTTATCTTCATGTTAAAGGTGTGGCCTCAAGACTGCAATATTGAAATTAACCCAGAGAAACAGCGTACAGTGCGGAACGATCAACAAAGGGAAATGGAACATGCTCAGATTAGAACCAGTGATGAAAACAGCACCGATGAAATTATGAATACATTGTTCACATATAGTGAATTGGAATTAGCGGTCTCTAAACTAAAGCTAAATAGATCCCCGGGTATTGATGAAATATCAAATGAAATGATTAAGAATCTAGGAACACCAGCAAGGAGGAAACTATTGGACATCTTAAATATTAGCTGGACTACTGGGAAAATCCCACAAATCTGGAGAGAATAAATTATGGTCCCTCTGCTTAAACGTGGAAAAGATGGAACACCTACTAGTTACATACCAATTAGTCGTACAAGTTGCCTGTGCAAAACAATGGAGCGCATCATAAATTTAAGACTAAAATTTCACCTGGAAAGTAGAAAATTCATTGCACCACAGCAGGCAGGCTTCATGTAATGCTTCTCTACGGAGGATCAAACTACATACCTCTCACAGGAAATTGAGGATGCTTTCCAAGACAAAAAAATCAGTACTGGTAGCATGGATTGACTTACAGAAGGCCGTTGATAAGGTAGGAAAAGAAGGATTGCTTCGAAAAATGAGAAACTACAAGATAAGTGGTAATATGTATAGATGGACGAAAGCCTTTCTTCACAAAAGAAGAGCCAGAGTACAAGTAAATGGCTAAAAAAAGAGAAGGTACTGCTACGCCATGGAGTGCTTCTGGGAGGAGTTCTATCGCCCACTCTTTTCCTCATATTTATCAATGATCTAATTGAAGAAATACCCTGTGGAACTAAGGCAGCACTGTATGCAGATGACTTGGTTCTATGGTGCACACATGAGAGCGCCATGGTTACCACAAAAATGCTTCAGAGAGCCATGGACATTTTGACTAATTGGGCTGACAAATGGTGTGTAAGTATCAATATAGAGAAGTCGGCAACAACCCTTTTTACACTTTCGCCAAAACAAAGAGCAGGAAACATCTATGTAAATAAAACTGTCTTAAAGGTAGATGACCAACCCACATATCTTGGTGTAACATTTGATGCCAAAATGACATGGAAACATCGTATCAACAAAGCAGAAACAAAGACTAGAAGGAAGATAGCTATAGTTAGGAAACTGAGTGGAACTACTTGGGGAGCTAATGAAAGAATTCTAAAAAATGTATACCAACAAGCCATTCGACCACACTTAGAATATGGTTCTACAGCATGGAGTTCATCATCAAACACCACAAAACAGAACTTGGATAGAATACAGAACCAAACACTTAGAATAATTACAATTGGAATAGTTACAGGTGCAATGAGATCCACGCCAATTATAGAAATGCAGAATATCCAAGGAATGCAGTCATTGAAAGAGTGTAGGGATACTTATATAGGAAAATATAAATAAAACCTGTGATCACAAACTGTAGCTGTGCTGACAATTTCTGAATTATCTTTGTTATTTTCAATAATACAACATACATACTATACATTTCCATTTTTGTGTTCGTAAAGGCAAGGTGCTTATGTTGATAACATTTCTGGAATTTTCAGATGAACACAGAACTAATTGATATTCAAAATGGCTACTAATTTGCATAATTATAATGAAAATAAATTAAATATCTATTCAACATAATAAAATATCACATAAATGATATATTTTTGTATTTTCAAAGACAAGACACATCTGTTGATGACATTGCTGTGATTCTCAGAAGTATGTACAACTAATTAATATTCAAAATGGTGGCTAATTTGCATAATTAAAACAACTGATGTTTTTAAAAATTAACTCACTGCTGTTTTCTGCAACGTCTTGTATCCTTAAAAGTTACATATATAAAAATAAAAATGGTTAAAGAACTTAATAAATCTAGTTTAAAACATGACAAACGACGGCATCATTAAAAGGCATAAGAAATGTATAGCCTAAGCAAAATTTTCCAAGCATGCTAATCCCAGATGTCCAAGTACCTAGCTAAGTAATGAGTAATGACATGTGTTTTATTTCAGGTTTGAGTCTGTTGTCGCCTGTTCTAAATCTAAAAATGATTGGATTGGTTATTTTCTTCTAAGCGTGACGCTCGTGGATCAGACTGTCATCCTAGTGACTGCACTTGTAAACAATAATTTCTATTATAAGTTGTCTGAGAATTCCTCCTATTAAATTCATATGTTACTGTTCAGCCCTATCTATTACATGTGTGTCGACGTCTGTTGTTAAATCATTAACGCATCAAAGCACAACTCACTAGGTATTAAGAATGTCCTAGTAACCTAATTCTATCAACTTTAACGTTATATGTTATCTGTTAACCATCTATTGTCCACTTTTGATTTACACACTTGGTCAGTTACACAATAATTAATCAATATTCTACTCACAATTTGTAAGTATCATCCAAAAACACTTCTGTACGTTGTACATCTATTTCTTGAACTGTGTTCTATTTGAATTGATTCTGGTTGCTTCTCTTTCATTTGTTGTGTTCTCTGAACAACAACTTGACTAAATGTCCTTCTTTCCGTTCCTATGGAATAGACCTAAATTGCACAGATGCTCTATTTAAAAAAAGTATTCGATAGTCGATAGAAGATGTCAATAGGAGACAAAACAAGAATACGTGACGAACATCATCAGAAAACGCCGCTTGACATACATCGGCCACGTACTTAGAAGTAAAGGAAGACAAAATTCCACGACAAGCCTTCATGTGGACACCAGACGGGAAAAAGAAAACGGAAGACCAAAAACAACGCTCAGAAGAACATTTATGAATGAATTAAAATCAACAGGCATAAATGCACAAGACCTGTAATCCCTAGCAACTGACCGACAGGCATAAAGAACTATGACATCCGCCCTATGTGCCAAACTTGGCAAAAGAGGAACTGACTAAATCAATCTTTAAACAAAATCAGGGGTAAGACAAGGATGTGTGCTCTTGCCTATACTTTTTAACATATAAATGGACAGAATTTAAAAAAAAATCCCAAATCAAGAAAGTAAGCAGTACAGAAATAAGAGAAGCATCTGAAAAGAATAAAAAAACCAAAATCAACGAAATGATAGTTGCTGATGGCCAATGTCTTATTTACGAAGATGAATAGCAGTCACAAAATCATATTAACGCAATACAATATGAATACTGTAACATGGAAGTTAATTTCATTTGCTCCTTTTGGCTTCCGCCAAAATGGCCGACTAGAACGAATGTGTTCTCTTTACGATGCTCGATTAACGGTTGTTCCTTCCCGAAAGTAATGGCAACCTACGGGAATATTGTGCCTAGAAATTTCCAATGAATTTATAATGAGAAACGTGAGAGAAGACATACACAACACTGATTACCACGCTTTAAACATAGGTGGATTCCTAATCCCGGAACTACGCTACGCAGACGACACAGTGCTTCTTTAAAGTGATATAAAGGGATTGGAACAACTAATCAAGAACACAGAAATATAGCGAAGCACAAAATTTGTATTTTCTTCTTCTTCTTCTGCGATCAGTTTCCTATGCTCATAAGTCTATACAGGAAGGTGGGCCGCCTCCATGAATTCAGTCGTCAGCAGGAGGTCCTCACGGTTGCCCCACAGCTTCACCTTCAGATCTGTCTCTTGAGGCCATATTTTGGTTCTCACGTCATCAAAGAGTGGGCATGTCTGCAGAATATGTTCTGGAGTCTGGGGACCCTTTTGACATGGGCATTGGTCAGTTTGGGCAGCCTTAATTTTGTGGAGATGTGCTTGTAGTCTGCAGTGTCCTGTGCGAAGTCTAAAAATTGTGGTTTGTTGTGACCTGTTTAGCTTTAGAATAGGGTCCTGTGGAAAGTTACTGCCTGTTCTCTGACTCCATGTATGTTTGTATATTCCTTTGATGAGGGTTTTTGCTTCAGTCAGTGATATTCTGTGGTGGAATTGTTCCTTTTTTGCACCTGCTTTTGCCAGTCTGTCAGCTCCTTCATTTCCTGCTATTCCACAGTGTGCAGGGATCCACTGCAGCACAACTTTATTGTTGGCAGATAGTTGATTTAGAAGTTCTACAGTTGTTTTTGTTAGGAGATCTTTAGGTTCCTTTTGGATGGTTTGGAGTACTGACATGCAGTCACACAAGAAGACTATGTTAGCTCCTTTGAGCCTCCGTTCCTCTAGAGCCTTTGATGCTTCCAAGATTGCTTGTAGCTCTGCCCTGTAATTTGTTGATAATTTGCCAGTAGCAATTGAGAGTTCTAGTTTTGGGGTGTTTGGTATGAGTATTAGTATCCCAGATCCTCCTTTCTTTACTGCATCCTCTGATGATCCATCTGTGAAGACATGAATCCACTGTGAGGTAGGGTATTGGGTGTCTAGGTGATCAAGTGTTTTTGCCTTAAGGGCAGTAGGGGTTTCCATAGTTTTGCTCTCAATGCCTGGTATTGTAAGTTTTGCTGTATATATGGGTGAAGTGTATGTGATGTTGCAATATGCTTCTAGCTGTTCCCATTCATCCGGATTGTTGCTGGTTACTTCTTTATTGGCTTTCATAAGTTTTTTTGATAGGTGATTGAAGCTTGGTCTTTTCAGTCTGTTTTTTGTTAGTTCTTTTGTTTTTTCATGCATAGGGTGATGTTTCAGACGTCTAAATTTTTCTGTCATTATTGTGATTTTCTCATCCCTGCGGTCTGTTAGGTTTTGTAATCCTGCTGTTGCTTCCATTGATGTTATAGGTGTGCTCCTTAGTCCTCCTGTTATGATTCGGAGACCTGCATTTTGAATTTTGTCCAGCTTTTGAAGATTGGTGTTTGCTGCTGTTGCATATGTGGTCAATCCATATTCCAGAGTTGGACGAATGTGACCTACATAGACTTGTCTTATGGTTTTTATGTTGGCTCCCCAATCTGTCCCAGATAGTTTTTTCATTATTTGTAGTCTGCGTGTGGCTTTATTTTCTGTCTCTTCAATGTGTGATCCCCAAGTAAGTCTTTTGTCAAATTTTAGTTAGCCCCAGGTAGACTGAAGTGTTTTCTTTTGGGAGTGGGGTATTGTCTAGAGTGAGAGTATAATTTTCAGGCTTTGTGGAGAGGGTGAAAAGTGTAGTGACGGTCTTACTTTTGTTTATTTGAACACCCCAGGTTTTTGCCCACTCTTCAACTTTGTTTATTGCCTCCTGCATTCTAACTTTTGCAACTCCAATGTATTCTGATTGGGTCCAGATAGCAAGATCGTCTGCATGGAGAGCTCTATGTACATATGGTGTGAATAGTTTTGGCAGATCGTCTATAAAAACTATAAAGAGTGTGGGGGACAGAATTCCTCCCTGTGGGACACCTTCTGTTATGTTGACCATTTTACTTTTCATTCCCTGGAGTTTGACTCTTGCATGTCTGCCTCGTAGGAAGCTTTTTATCCACTGAAACATTTTGCCTCTGATTCCTTTCTGGGCAAGTTTTAGCAATAGCCCCTCTTTCCAGACTTTGTCAAAGGCCTTTGTGGGGTCAAAGAAGGTGGCTAGGAGTTTTGATTTTTTCTGGAAAGCATCTTCTATTTCCTGGGCAAGGTATGTTGTTTGGTCCTCAGTGCATCTGTGTTTTCTGAAGCCTGATTGGCAGTCATCTAGAAGATTGTTTTCCTCCAGGTAGTTTAAGAGTCTGTTATTCACCATTTTTTCCATGACCTTTCCTAAGCAACTAAGTAGACTGATAGGGCGGTAACTTGTTTTGTTGGTTTTTGGTTTTCCTTTCTTGGCAATTGGAATTATTTCTGCCTCTTTCCATTCTTCTGGGAAGATCCCTTGCGCCCATGATTCATTAAAAAGGTCTAGGATTCTGCTTCTACCCACAGGACCTAGGTGTTGGAGCATTTCATTTGTGATTCCATCGGGTCCAGGGGCTTTCTTCTTTTTTAGATTTTGAATTGCCATGTTAAGTTCTGATTTGTGAAAAGGTGAGGTCATTGTGCCTGGGCAAGGTTGATGTTTATTTACAAGGTTTTTTGTCTCTCGTCTTACTTCAGCAGTTCTTGTTCTAGTTATCTTAATTTTGCTTTCTTCAGCATAGGAGTCTGCTAGAATATTTGCAGCTTGTGTGCCAGTGTAGGACTTCCCCTTGTCTTCTATGATGATACTACTTTGTGGGTTGTTTTCTTCATTGAGACACTTGATAAGTTTCCACATTTTTGTTGAGTCTTTTTCCATGTTGAGTGTTGCTGTTTTTTCTTTCCAGCTGGATCTAATGCTGTTTAGCTTTTCTCTCCTGAAGATTGCTTGCAGTCTATTGTGTTCAATGATATTGATTTCTGTTGGTCTAGTTTCCATCTTGGATCTTGCAGCAGAGGCTTCATCATGCATAGCCTGGAGTTTTTTGTTCCAGAAGGGTTTGTAGTTTTGTCTTCTTCCTCTAGGTATACTGTTGTTGGCAGCTTCCAGGATTATTCCTGTTATTAATTTTGCATCTTTCCGTATATTTCTTGCTGTAAGATGTGTTAGTAGTTTTTCCTCTGTAAGGCGTTGGTAAGTGTCCCAGTTAGCCTTTTTGTAGTTCCAGCTAGCGATTTTGTGTTGTTGCTTTTCTGTCTTGTGGTTCCCTTTTATTGTTAATATTACGGGCTTGTGGTCACTCCCACCAAGCTGTTGTGCCACTACTCTTTCTGTCACACGTTGGATGTCCTCTGTTGCAATGGCCAGATCTGGAGTGCTCTGAGATTTCCATCGTCTGGAGTAAAAGGTTGGCTCTGATAGATGTTCATTTATAAGGATTAGCCTATTTTCTATCATCCAGTCTTCTATTTCTTCTCCTCTCAAGTCCATAGTTGGGTAACCCCAGCTTGGGGAATGACTGTTGAAATCTCCAACTATAATATGATTTGATGATGTGAGAGGTATTGTCCTGAGGTGTAATTTTTTGTTGTTTGGGCAGTAGAAATTTGTGATAATCAGTGGTTCTGGGGTTGTATGTAATTTGATGGTGAGATGTTCTGAGTCCTCTGGGTTACGTGCGATTTCTGTAGTAGGTATGTTATTTCGTACCATTGTGATGATCCCTCCTTTGTGGCCTAATCTATCTAATCTGAAGCATTCAAAGCCTCTGATGGAGAATCTGTTGCTGTCATTAAGATGTGTCTCCTGAATGCACAAGACATCAATCTTTTGCTTTTGAAGGAAATTCTGCAGTTCTAATTTCTTCTTAGCCACACCCTCACTGTTCCACTGCATAATTTTGATTGTGTTTTTGTTGTCATGATTGGTTTGGCCGGTTGCTCTACTCTGTTTAATCCCGGGTCCCCGATACACAGAGTCATCATCAGTAGCTTTTGGTGGACCCATTCGAGGCTGGGGGTCCGGAGCTCCTCCTGCCTGGCGATGAACCACAGGGGCAGCCCCACTTCGTGTAATAAATCCGAGCATAGTCATTAACTGTATATTGCGTACATGTCCCATTTCCATTGCTGGGTACCCACGCCTATTCAGGCTGACATGTTCCGTCTTCGGTGAGGGAAGTTATGGAGTCTTCCTATCCATGTTCTTGGACATCCTAGCACTGCCCGCAAGACATCGGAGGTTTGTGGAGTGGCCTTCTCCTATTTTACTGTCAGGGTTGTCTCCCATAGCCTTTCCATCTCCCGATGGTGACTGCAAGGCAGCAATTTTTTGGGGAGGAAAAAAAAAAAAAAAAAAAAACCCTTCCCCAACGCGCTCCTGACATGGAGTTGATTACTCCACGCCAGCAGCGTGAGCTTATAGCGGCTCATACTCGCTTGAAGCTGCCCGTCACTGGACACATGGGGTATTTCAGTGGGGATATCAGCATCGACTGATATCCCGCCCCGTCCTGGTAGGCAACAGCACCGGTTTGGTCCGCGGCTGCTTAATTGCAGCAAACACTCCATATATGGACATTTATGGAGTGCCCTCCACCATCCGCCACCTGTGGACGCGCCTGGTAGGGGTCGGTAGCCCCCCCCAGGATTTGTATTTTAAACACGCAGAAAACAAAAATCATGTCAACAGATATTACAACACAACAACCAAAAATCAGAATAGACAATACAGAGATAGAATGTGTGGATAAATTTGAACACTTAGGAGCAAACCTCAACGGTGCAAGAGACTGCATGGCAGAAATAAGGAAGAGATTGGCAATGGCATATTGCAAAATAACACGGCTGAAAATATATGGAAAAAAAACAAAATATAAACGAAAGTGCTAATGTTACGAACTTTTATTTTTCCTGTTGCAACATACGATTGTGAAACTTGGACTCTAAGTAAAACAGCGGCAAAGAGGATCAACGCCTTCGAGCTGTAATGCTACAGGAAGATACTTAGAATATCATGGAAAGATAAAATCAGAAACTCAGATATTATAAACACATTGAATATTCCAGAGTGTTGGTTACTAAACACAATAACAAAAAGAAAACTACGCCTGTTTGGTCATATAAAGAGACATAACTGTTTAGAAAGACAAATAATTGAGAGAAGAGTACCTGGGAAGAAGAGAAAGGGCAGACCAAGAAGACAATGGACTGACGACATTAAAGATAACATGAATACATCGCTAGAAAATGCAAGCCACATCGCCCAAGACAGCGAGAGGTTCAGAGAGTTCATTAGGAAGACAACGTTCTGGAAGGAATTTTTCACATGACACAACATGGAAGTAAATATGCAGAAAACAGAAGCAATGAAAATCAGCAAGTCACCGAATCAAGTGAATATAAAAATAGAAAAAATTAAAGTGAAACAAGCTTCTGAATTTAAATTCCTGGAAAGTATTCACAGACAACGGAAAAGTGGAAACAGAGATTAAGACAATATGCAAGAGGCAAACATTGTGACATCACCATTACTGCTCAACCCAAAGATCAAGATGGAAGTCAGGATGAGTAGTATTTTCATGCCAACACTTTGCTATCAATGCCAGACATGGGCGCTGACAGTAGCACAACATAGAAAACTCACAACATGTGAGATGAAATACATGAGAAAAACCGCAAAAGTGATCATACTCGACGAAATAAGAATTGACAAAATCCGGAAAAAAATAGACCATGCACATAATACACAGACCAACAACAAATAAAATGGTTTCGACACTTTATGAAAATGAACCATAGCAAACTACCGACAAGAACATGCAACATATGAAGACTAGGATACAAAGCAAAAGGAAGACCTAGGAAAATATTGATATATAATATCAAGAAAACAATCAACAAATATGGATTCAACACAGCCAAGGCAACACATCTGGCCATGGATAATTAAAGCTCCCAGTCACGCTACTCTTAATGGCAAGTGTGGATATATTGACCATGATTCACCTGGGGATATACAATAAACAATATATATACTCACCATCAATAAAAAATGTAGCTTAGCTGTTAGTATTTTCATTCTTTTGCGAACAATAAGGTGGAATCCATAAATTATGTGAACAATTTTATTCCAATTTTACCCCCCCCCCCCCCCCCCACTTGCAATCTCTGGTGTGTGCAAGATGGCCGAAAAGTCTAGTCATGGCATAAAATCCCCTGCTACATTTGGGATACGTATATTCAAAACTGGGCGTCTATGTGTTTGTTGTTCTGTTTTTCTAGCAGCCTATTTTCTTCGTGCCTCTGAGATTTGATGCTTCTCAGCGATGCAAACACCTTTGCTGGTGTTGCTGCGTCACACTAGACAATTCTGAGGGACAGACTCTCAGGATGTGGTGCCATTGTTGAAGCCCTTCAGAGACACTCAGAGAATCATTGAAGCTTTTCTTCTATTCACCGGCTAGTCGTTTTCATTTGAAGAGCTCATCATATATCAGTAGTTTTTGGATGCGTTTGTCAGGCATACGCACTAAATGTCCAGCCCATCTCAGTTGGACCTTCTTCTGCAATGCATGAATACTTGGGATGTTGACTCTAGTGATGACTTCAATATCAGGTATCATGAGCCGCCACTTACAACGTGAATGGCAAGTAACAGTGTCACTATTATTTGCACCTATTTGGGGGTCTCTATTGTAGATAGATGGATGGATGAGTAGATGGATAGATAGACACACAAACAGGCAAGCAGAAAGACACACATTTTTTCGAAATTAAACAATTTAATTGGTGTATAAAAACAGTACTGTTGACGTCAACATTTGTCAACCCTCTCCAGGTCAACAATTGGCAAACGTTTTCAGAGAACCCCCCCCCCCCCAATATTTATGTAATTTAATTATAGACAGCCCAGTAGATGAGAGTTTTTCATATGCATATTGAAGACCAGAGTTGCCGCCAATTCCTGCCATATCTATGCTTGATATGTTGACACTGTAACGCTATCGTGTTGTACAAAATCTAAATTTGATTATTGAAGGAAAGCCATATTGTACGAACATTAATTGAACATAATTGTACGAACTACTCTTTGGTAGCTGATCCAGCGGTCCATGGGCTCATGCCCTTTGACCCAAACTACTCTTTGCAGACGACCAAGTACTAATAGCGACATTAGAAGAACAATTGCAATAACATATGAACAGACTCCACACAACAGGACAAAAATTTAAAATGAAGATTAATATTGAAAAAACTGAAATAATGGTAATAGCAAAGAAGAAATATCACTATCTCCATCGATGCAACGAGTTCACTTACTTAGAAAGCATTATATCGAGTAAAGGAAAAAAAACAGTAAAGAGATACAAAATAGATACAACAAAACATACCAGATCCTAGGACAGATAACACTATTTTCAAGAACAAAATTGTAAACATAGACACTAAAGTTGCATTATACAAGATTATTATTATTCCATCACTGTACTACCAGTGCCAAACCTGGACAATGACAGCACACGACACAAGAAAAATAATGGCAGCTGAAATGACATGTCTACGAAGAATACTCAAGAGCGTCATTAAGATATAGAATTAGAAAAGATAACATCAGACAGATAACCATAACAATACCAGTATTGGAACACATCAAAAGACAACAAATCAAGTGGTTTTCACACGCTTCCAGACTACCAACAGATAGCATGCCACAAATCGCCATGACACATAGACATCACCCCTATAAAACCAGAGGCATACTATGTAAAAGATGGATCACAGAAATCAAAGAAGCCACAGGAACAAGCTTACAAATAGCACACAAGAAGGCCATCTCCAGAGAAATCCTCCACCCCTGACGCCGCAAGGCAAACATATTTATTGTTGTTGTTCGTCCATCCCAAGCGAAGATGATAATTTGTTACATCCACTTTTGAAATTTAGTTCCAGTTGCGTCCTTGACTATGAATTCATAGATGACTAGCAAGCCCAATTATTGACACAAATGTCTTTGGGCAGTTTGGACATGGGTTAACCACAGGTTTTTGTGTCTAACTTTGACTTTCTATTTACTCTCTGCAGTTGATTGAACTGCCGCATTCCTTTTCACAAAATGATGCACCTTTTTTGACTGTGGGGCGACATGTAGCTCTTTTTTGTGCCATATTTATGTTGAATAAAAATAGCAGTTTTACCGCCGAAGACGGATGTATTGGGCCATTGGGGCAAATAAAACTGCAACACAACGCATTTCCATTCTCTGGACTACATTCAACTGGAAATCTTGAAGGATCATTGTCCTGTTACAAGAGAAATCCAGTAGAAGTTTTAGAATGAACGCTGAAGAAGAAGAAAGATAGCAAGATAATTTCAGCATGGCAAGACTTCCGGGCCAATATGGCGAAATAGAACGTATGTGTTCTCATAAGTGCATAGATAATTGGATGTTCCTCGTGAAATCAGCAGCAGAGTACAAGAGTATTATTCCAAAAATTGCCTTATGGATGTGATGAAATTTTCGTTTGGAATATGCACATGGAAAGAGCGTTCTTGAAAGGCAGTAGAAGCAAAGGTTGACCAAGACGTTACTGGACAAGAGATATTCATAAATGCATGCATATGTCGCTACAGGATGCGGAACAGCTTGCCAGAAACCGCTGGGATTTCAGGAGATTCATAAAGAAGACTACTTTTTGTGGACAGGCAGCACAGAGTGCCAAACATATACTTCAATAGTGTTCTGAGCATGAAACGCTGAGGCAGACATATTGGCCAGCGGAAACAACACTGGAATCAAAGCTCTATGGGACACTGTATGAACTACAAAAGACAGTGAGTTTTATTAAGGAGACAGAATTACAGATATAGACATGTTTCAAGTGAACGAAAGAAGAATATTAGGGGCCTACTGTCATTTCAGTCATGTGTCCTAAAATCAGTAAATCTGTCATTGAACAACATTATATTTTAATTTTCTACACACGCTACGGTTTTTTAATAACAGTACTGTAGACGTCAACATTTGTCAACCCCCTCACGGTCAACCCAAGTTACCTTTGATTTTAAAAATCAAAGTATCACCGTTTGACTGCCGCCAATGTTTAAAAAAAAACAACCCACAGAATACATGAGTATTTACATTTTATATTTCCCAAAAACAAATTGGCGTTTCTGTCGTGCAAATAGACAAAAGTACGGCATTCATGATAAAGAACATTTCCGGTGACGTTGCGATTTGTACTTTTTCAAGATGACGGCTTTATTTGGGAACAGCTCCTCTTCACGCAGCCAGAGCAAAAACCTTGTTGAATTTCGTGCTGGAAAGATGACCATGAAAGGAAAGATGGTCCATCCTGATAAGAGAAAGGGTCTTGTATATGTTTACCAGTCAGATGACTCTCTTATGCACTTCTGCTGGAAAGATCGTACATCCAGTGTTGTTGAGGATGTACGTAGTACGGTAGTTAGTAAAATAATAAGTAGTTCGTAGTAACTTACTTTCCAAGGCATTTGATTTTGAATGGACACTTTTGAAAAACAATTGTTTACTTACTAAATTTCAATTAGAGCTTAATTAATGCTTTAATTGAAATGCCTTGTTTAGAAAGTATTTTCATATATCACTCGAACTTATCCACAACCAGGAAACATCAGCTGGAAGCAAAGAAAATCTTGAAAAGGTCTGTGAACAGCAGAACACTCTAGAGCAACGAACAATTGAAAATAGCACCGCAGTATCTGGAGTATGCCTATCGTATATTTGACGTATGGATACTCCCTCCACGTAGAAGGCTTCTTCAATAGACATTACACTAAGCTGAAACCTGGGTATGGAAACAAGCTCTGAGAAACCACTGCACCGCAGTAGGAACAAGCTTCTCGCAATTGACAACAACATAGATAGACTCTATTTGATGTATAACGGTACATTATCACTACTAGAGGCTATCGGTGTGTAGGGTAGCCAGGGGCAAAGTGTCACAACACAGTTTTCACATTTTAGCGTATTCTGGCAACTATACTTAACTATGCCGAGAGACCAAACTGCTATCATTAGTGTATAGCTTATCCATCAATGTAACATTAGTGAGAGTATTGAAAATATCGGTAAATTTTTCGTTTGGGTGTACACTGTGCTATAAATAGCACACTGTTTTCATTTTAAGCAGCTGGTCACAGATTCCAGCGCAAAACCAATCAAATTGATGGATGCCGTGACGTTACATTCCCACAGACAAAAACGATTTTATGCCTGGAAGACATTTTTTTTTTTTTAGATTTGGTGAGTTTTACTAGTGGAAATCTGGAGTCGCCTGATTAAAAATGTAAACAGTGTAAAATGGGTCAAATGAAACACTTAACCTTATTCACCGTTGTGTGGCAAATAAACCTGTTTAATTATGCACAGGAAAATAGCTGGCGAAGTCCGATGTTTTTCCACCATATGTATTCACTGAGATATGACGAAAATTGGCATACGCACCGCACCTCCTCCCTTGATTCCGTATTGTCTTTTAACCAGACCCCACAAACCCTCAATAGTGTTTGACCCCCAGTTTCTCTGTTTTTGAATTCCAGACTGATTCACAGTCATGTGTACAAAGCCCTCATCATTCAAACAATTGAATGCTCTCCAGCAATCAGAAACACTGGTAGTTCCTGGCAACACATGCTCCTGTATAATTTTCAATAATACTTCTTTAGTCCTTTTTATAACCACCTTTGTCACCTTTATCGATTAACGATCTCATACACAGATGAATGTCCATGTGGATCTGGAACCCAGACTCCGGAACACATACTTCAGGACTGCCCAACATACAAAGAGCAGAGACAGCAGACCTGGCCAGAGGATACAGACTTGAGGCAAAAGCTATGGGGCAGCCAATCTGACCTGGAGAAGACCGTGGACTTCGGCCTGACGGTATAGCATGACCACAGATGCTGAATGCAGAAAAAGGAGAAGATAACCACCTTTAATATACATTTGTTTGTGCCCCTCTCCGCTAAATTTTAAAAAACCAAGTCCCCTGCGCACGTTTTCCTCTATTGTATTTTCTTTTCCCAAACATGCTCTCATTGATCTCAACAACACCTTTTCCTCCCAAGTTTTTCAGTTTCATTAGCACAAATTTTGACACATATCTCCCTCCAAAAACTTTTCCAATCAGTGACAGCTTTGGCTTCAACCTTCACTTCCCTTTTTATGAATCCGCTCCTAGCATTCATCACCCACAGATGCGTAAGAAGTAGAATGTCACTCATACTCGTGACTCTGCAAACCATGAATTATTTCTAACACTTCTACAAATTTTATGGCAATTACTACCAAATCATTGACACATCCACATATATCCATCTATTTTCTGGGCTTGTTTTATCAATTTTATATATTCGCCACAAGTTGGACACACATTATAGTTAACATATTAATCCGTGGCTCATGCACCAGTCTAAAACACATTTACTCCCACTACTTTTGTATCACGTGCCACCGGGAAAAGGTTAGAGATCACGTGACACCTGGAAAGGTTAGGGAATACCTCAAAACCAGACCAAAGGTCACAGTGTACACCTAAACAATGATTGCGCCAAAATATCAATTCTACAATACATTCAAAATGAACAAATGGTTTGGTCATCTGGAAAGAATGCTGTGCAAGTCATTAGTTTATAAAGCATATATAAAGAGAGGAGAAGCAGAAAAAAGAGCCAGAAGTGTACCTAGATTATGCTGGATCAACAACATCAAAGAGACATTACACGAACACCAAATAACATTATCTGAAGCTGCCAGAAAAACAAGAACATTGTATCTCCCTTGACACCCGTAAACGGTAAAAGAGGAAGGAAAGACAAATTGAAAATATACAACTACATGTAGACAGTAGAATGAGATTTTTTTAACATATGTACAAAAAATAACTAGCCACAATTTTGGGGGCAAAGTGTCACAGACAAATAGGTGATACAAACCATTATAAAATTGAGGGAGATGCCACTGTGACAGATCAAGAACACTGCAGATTTATTAAATCTGGTTAAACAAAATTATTAATAATTGGGAATTTTTAATTAATTGAAGTGTACCTAGCAACGGCAGTCTATGGCAGCAAATATACTTGCCGCTCGCTAACCAGAGAAGGAGAAATGTTGGTGAATAAAGGTGCCGCACGCGTGCTAAATGTTAAACTTCTTCCAACTGTTGTCATCGCTGTTCCCAAATACTTGGTAACGCAAAATGAGTTAAACAGGTTACTAAAACACTTACCTAGCCTATTAATAAAAATATATTTTAAAAAGTATATATAAAAAAACATACAATAAAACTAAACAGGACAATTCTCCACGTATCGGCTCAAATTGAACCTTTTTCAAGAGACAAACAACAGAAAACAACAAAATAAAAAACAAAATAGATGACTAGATTTCATCAAGCCCCGCCTCCAATTGTCCTGTTTAGTTTTATTGTATGTTTTTGTATATATACTTTTTTTAATATATTTTTATTAATAGGCTAGGTAAGTGTTTTAGTAACCTGTTTAACTCATTTTGCGTTACTATTTGTTCATTAGGTTACTGCGGCACCATCCACTTTGTCGGACACCCTCTGACCATTTGGTTATTTATATTTCCCAAATACTTGAATTGGTGGACCTGTTTGAGTATTGACTCCTTCACTTTGATCTTGTTATGCAGAGGATTCTGTTTCTTACAACCATCACTTCTGACTTTTAGCTATTTAGGAATAGGCATCTTTGCATTTTGTTATACATGCTGTAAAACTTAAAATGTGTTGGAAACAGAAGTAGAAAAATTAAAAAACACTTCATCAATTTGCAAGTTCCAGGATGCACTTAGGATACATATATTATTTTTTGTGTGTATAAATTTAGTGACTCGAATGTAGAATAGGATGGCCAGAGCCCATATTTGTCTCAAAATTAGTGGTCAAACAGCTTTATCCTGATGTTATGTCTTGTCCAAGCCACAAATGCTGCGAAGTGTCGTGATGAGCCTAAGTCTTCTTTCTAATGCCAAGTGTGTTGCATTTGTTATTGTAATACCATGTTGTGATGCACCTGATGTTATGATGTCTTGATAATTTGTTTTATTACATTCTTATATTTTCAGGATCTGATTATTTTCCCAGATGATATTGAGTTCAAAAATGTTAGTCAGTGTACAACAGGCAGGGTGTATGTTCTCAAATTCAAGTCGTCATCTAGAAAATTCTTCTTCTGGCTGCAGGTGGGTTGTGTAAAAACAAAAAATTATATTTTATATGTAAGTAGAAAGAAACAACAAAAGCCAGGCAGAAGTTAGCTATCCTGAGAAAACTAAGTGGAACTACATGGAAATATATTCCATAAAGATTACCAGCAAGGCATAAGACCACACCTAGAATATGGTTCAGCTGCGTGGTGTCCTGCATCAAACACCACATTACAAGATCTAAAGTGCAAAACCAGGTGCTTAGGATAGTGTTGGGAGCAATGAAATCAACACCCATAGTAGAGATGCAGAAAATGGGAAGAATGCAAACACTTGGTGAACACAGAAACACAAAGGTACTAATATAAGCAAAAAAGTTTCAGTGTGTGCCAAGTCATCCAATGAAAGATTCCAAAATCTAGCAATTAGTGACTGAAAAGAAACAGCAGTTAAGTAGTCGTAAACTTCAATAACAGTTACCATGTTGTTCCGACAGGCCGACGTTGGGCTTCAACTAGTTACGGGCACGCCGTGAGTGAGCGGAACAACAAAGAAACCTGTTGCAAGAGCCAGAGTTGTGCCCTGATATTGACGTCTATTTCGGCAACATTAGACTCGAAACACCATCGAGTAGAATGGCTGCTGGAACAGAGGCCGGAGCACTTATGGGAATGCCCCATGTGCTGGGGCTGGTTTCTAATCAAGAAGCTTTATCCACCAAGCTAAATGACTCAGTAGACAACTTTCATACCTTCCTGAAGTTGACCTTAAACTCTCTACCAGAACAAACCCCTTGGAGTGAAAGGTAAAAATACCAATATACATTCAGACCCACATGAAAGGAATACTGAGTGAAGATGAACAGAACAGTGTGCAGTGAAGGACAGTCACCCTCATTTTCCTGGACGAGGAATATTCACAACACATATGGTTCAGAGTATACACAGATGGGTCAACACAGAATGCAGTGAGAAATGGAGGTGCAGGTGTATATATAGAATATCCACACAAGCCTAGAGATACGATCAGAACACCCAACAGAAAATTCTGCAATAATTGTCATGTGACGTATTCATTCCAGAACGTTGTCTTCCCAATGAACTCTCTGAACCTCTCTCTGTCTTGGGCGATGTGGCTTGCATTTTCTAGCGATGTATTCATATTATCTTTAATGTCGTCAGTCCACCCATAATGCAATAATTATGATGCAGAAATCCAAGCAATTACGGTGGCAACTGAAAAACTGTTGATATCCAACCCTGGCCCACAGCCTGTGGTATTCCTGGCAGATGCAAGTGTACATGTGGGCAAGCAGCACAGAGTGCCAAACACACTTCAAGAGTGTTCTGAGTATTAAACCTGAGGCAGACATATTGGCCAGAGGAAACAACACTGGAATCAAAGCTCTATGGGCCACTGTATCAACTACAAAAACTGAGTTTTATTCAAGAGACAGAATTACAGATAAGACATGTTAGAATATGTATTTTCGTAGGACATTGTCTTCAGGTCAGGCTGTGGCAAAAATCTTCAATTTGTTAAACTCCTTTAAACCCCAGAGACTAATTATGATAGAAAAGTTCACCTTATTATAAGCATCTTCCAGGTCAATGGTCTCCTTCTTGGACTAAAACATATGCAAATGTTGTGACATCATGTCCTTTTATCTGCCTGTTAGCTACCCATTGTATCAGGAAGGAAATGTTCAGCTTCCTAATGACACATTATTTTTTTGGCAAAGATCTTCTCCAGTAAGTTTCCATATACATTTTGCAAAGTAATTATATAGTAGCTACTGGGTAATTTTGGATCGTTTGCCAGGTTTATGGATCAATCTCAAATAACATGTAGCCAATCTTTTAGAATAAAAGTACTCTTCATACTATAGTTAAAAGCCTTCCCAATGCCTATCTATGCAGTGTGTTCTCAGGAGACTAGATAGATAAATAGAGACAAGATGTCAGAAAGTAAACGCAGTTTTATATCAATTAGCACCACTGCCGAAACACCAGAGCATCGACATGATCTTCAAAAGAACGTTAATAAACACAGTGTTCATGCAGACAGCGTGCTACCAATGCCAGACCTAGACCCTGACAGAGAAACTAGAATAAAAACTCTCTATGCAAAATGAGGTGCCTGAGAACAGCACTAGGGGTAATAAAAAGAGATAGAATAAACAATGACACTATAAGAAATCTGGTGAAAACAATATTGTTCACAGAATACATAGACACACAAAAGATCAAATGGTTCGGCCAAATAATCAGAATGAAGCCAGATCGCATTCCATTGATAGCCTTCAATAAAAGATCATCTGAAAAAAGAAACAGGATAAGATGAAGATGGATAGATGACAGAGAAATACTAGAACACCAAGGCTGCACTATGGCAGTGGCATCACAGTTCGCGAAAGAAAGAAGATTCGGCTCCCCATGGCGCCCATTGGCACACATGGATAAGACAAGACAGAATTACATAATGTGCTGCGTGCCTTTGAGATCCTGGTAAACACTTCATCAGCAATGTAGGTATCTTGTAATATTGTACTACCGAGGTATGTGAATATATTCACCACTTTCAGTACCACACCATTTACCTTTATGTAGGGTTTGTAGTAGTTATTACCAAGTTCTGGTTGGATAATGACTTCTGTTTACAATGATCAGCCCCAGATAGCTGTTTCACCAGCATATGACACCACTGCTCTGTAAGCTTTCAGCTTAGTCTGTAGGTTAATGCCATTTCTATGCCACACATTTGCATACATCTAAAGAAAGTGCTACCAGCCTTTGCGATCCTTGTATACACTTTCATCATTACAGTGAAATTTTGTGGTACAGTATTACCTAGGTATGTAAATCTATTACATCTTTCAGTGTTATGCCATTTACCTTTATGCAGGGCTCATGGTAGATTTTGCCAGGTGCTAACATGACTTCCATTTTCTCTGTATTAGTAGTAAACCCAAAATTGGTACATGCTTTAGAGAATCTGTCTATAATAATAATATGTAGATCAGCCTCAAGAGTTAGTATTTAGGGCAGAGTCATGTAGGTATACTAGAGCAAACACAAACATACTGAATATTGCCGGTCAGCAAAAACTTAATTGAGATCATGTGTCTATCTTTCTGCACCAGGAGCCCAAAACTGACAAAGATGAAGAAAACTGTAAGAAAGTTAATGACTTCCTAAATAATCCACCAACCCCAGGATCTTCTAGAGGAGGAGGCAGTGCTGGTCTTCCCTCTGATCTCTCTAGTCTTGGTACGTCAAAGTTTTTGTTTTTGTTTTCACATCAAACTAGCACAATTCTGGAATCAACATTTACTTACTTAGTTATATTTTGTCATTGGTTCCAGTTGATCTGGGGAAATGTAAGTATGAAATGGAAATTGAAGTGTTACTAGTAGTAAACAAACAAGTAACAATAATAAGAAAACGATGTGCTTTAGATCGGACATGTACTTAGAATGAAGGAAAATAGACTGCCTCTACAAGCATTAACCTTTAGGAGGCGTGCGGCAACTTTATTCACTGATTTTTCCTTCTCTAGTATTGAGCGGCGAGTATATTTGCCGCCGTAGACCGCAGTTGCTAGGTACACTTCAATCAATTAAAAATCTCCATTATTTAATATTTTTTTCACCAGGTTTGTTAAATCTGGCATTTTGTTCAATTGACTACCTTTTCCAGCAATTTTAGTGGCAACCATGTGCCTAATGTCATGTAAATATCGTTATTTTCGCAACATATTGATAATTTCAAACAAAAGCATCACCATGATGGTAAATTCTGTTTTATAGACGTATATTTTATCAAATTTTCATTAAAATAATTATGGATTGTAATTCAAATGATTATTTATGGAGAGATAAGTCATTTCCACACTCGAAAATAAGTTACACCACACTGCTTTATCTAATTTGATATTAAAACATCAACCAAGTTTGAATGATACATTTCTTGACTAGATCTAGGTTTATAGAAGGATTTAAAGACATACCTGAAGGTGTAATTCGTGAAATTATAACAATTAATCCGTGAATGGCTAGCTAATTCAATCTATCTTATACTGTTTCCACTCTGGAATATTTAATACACTTCATGCAATTATATTTTTGTTCTAAAGGTAAAAAATCGCTGGGTTAATGTGGAAATTGTATTTAACCTTTAGGGCTCTGAATTAAAAATTACGAAACATCCCCTTGGGCCTGAATTCTTTTTTGGAAAATTTTCGTTATTGATGGTGGGTGTTTTGAAAACGTGATAACTTTATTATTTTAAAAGATATCAAAATAATTTTTGCATATCTAAATAAAGGAGTGAATAGTGAATATAGTCATGTTTTTGTTGTTGTTGTATGTATGATATGACAGTTGTGAGCAAGTTGTGAAGTTGAAAATTCGGGGGGGGGGGGGGGGGATCGCAAAACGTAATTTTCAAATCGCACATGTAACTTCTTGACGACCTTAATACTTGAGCAATTTGTGGAATAATTGATAAAATCCTCATAAATACCTATACTTATTGTATATATATATTGTTTTATATCAAAACTAGTATAAGATGAACTAAAAAACTAATAAAACGTGAAGAAATCGCATATAACGTCCGCCCGGTAAACACTAGGTCTATCCCGACACGCAGCGTAATTATTGTCTAAGCACACACGTGGCACCCCTGATACATATTTTTTTTGTGTTTTTGAACGACTACACAAACATTCTTATCAAATAACAACATATTAAACACAAAAAACAACAATTAAAACATGTAGTTTATAAGAAATCGCATATAACGTCCGTCCGGTAAACACTAGGTCTAGCCCGACACGCAGCGTAATTATTGTCTAAGCACACACGTGGCACCCCTGATACATATTATTTTTGTGTTTTTGAACGACTGCACAAACATTCTTATCAAATAACAACATATTAAACATAAAAAACAACAATTAAAACATGTATTCACGATCACTTAGCCATGCCACGCGGTACTCAATTTGATAGTAAAAAATGGCCAACGTCGTTCCAGAAATTCGCTGACAAAACCAGCTGGTTTTCTCTCTTCTTGCAGTCGTAATGAGTAAAGTAACTTGACCTTTAAACTGCGACGTATTCCTAGCGTCGTTTGGCGTGTTTTATACGTCACGGGATCATTACTTTGTGAAGTTCGGGAATCGGGCGATATCCTATGTAGCGGGATTGCGCCTGCAGGCACAATGGAGCTGTTCTCATAGGCGCATTATTGCGACCGCAGAGTCGTAAAGGTTAAGACTGTCTTACATGTCTTGTATCACACCCACATAAAAAAACCTACAACAATATATGCAGAATTCAGTTCTTTATTTATATGGGCAAAAATTATTTAAATATCTTTAACAACAAAAATGTTATCATGATTTCAAAACAGGCACCATTACGTAACATTTCCAAAAATTAATTCAGCGGCAGGACAGAAATTACGTAAATGTAAACACAGAGTTCTACAGGTTGTACCAGATGGAAAAAGAGCAAGACCAAGAGAGACTTCTTCTCAGAACAACCATCACAGAGGGTGTGACAATATGCAAGAATTACAACAATATGCAAGAATTACACACAGCATCACATCGCTCAAACAAGAACTCTGGTTTCTACCCAATATACACTATTCAGTTCTGAAGGAACTTAGTAGACAGACAGTGACTGACTGATAGATAGATATATTGATTGATTGATTGATTGATTGATTAGTAAACACAGCAGACAGACATTTAACCGATAAATAGATAGATAGATTTATTTATTGATTGGTAAACACAACATATTAACAGGCATTGAAACTTTAGCACACTGCATTAAAATTAAAAGAATCCCTGCAGCCGGATATTTTTTGACAATTTATGTTATTTTTAATTGGTGTTTGGAAAATGCAATAATTTCTATTTTTTAGAGATTTTAAAATAATTTTTTTAAATGTAAATAACCTTAGGCATGCTGTGTTTACAATTACGCAATTTCTCTCCTGCCGCGGGATTGGTTTTTGGAAATGTTACAGCATACACAGAACATTCCAATAAATGCTCTACACTGTTCCAGTGGCTGTCCAGAGTATGCAGACTCAAAGTGCCAGTCAAATGTAATTTTATATCTTTGTGCAAAGACAGAAAAATTGAAAAGTACTGCCACAGTTCTGGTGTAACTTTCATTTGTTTAGACCCGTAAAGAAAGTTATAACGGGACAACAATTACTCTGATGAAAATGTCATGACAGCATAACAAAAGCGGTGAGCAAAACTTTCTCGTATTGAATTGACTGTCTACCCAAACAGTGAGATGCTTGTATGAATGCAGATGGTGACTTCTGATAAATCCAGTTGCATACAAGTTCCCTAATAATTTCTTTACTTAATTATACACCTTAATTAAACAACAAATAAAATGGTTTGGACATGTTATGAGGATGAACGATCAACTTCCAATAGGAGCTTATAACAAGATGGAATCAGGATACAGAGCCAAGGGCAGACCTAGGAGAAGGTGGATAGACAACATCAAGATCACTCAGAATAAACATGACTACTCCTCAACCAGAGCAACACACCTGGCTCTGACACGCAGACTACATCTCCTTCACAAACCCCTGTGTTCAATGGCAAGTGTGAAATCTATGACAATACCACATGGGTATAGACTTAATTATAATACAATTGCTGATGTCCCTTTCCTAATCTTGTAATAAACCCACCTGGCAGGGTTTTATTTGAGCAGACCTTATATTGATAAAAAAAATACAGCGATTATCATATTTTGCCTGTTTTTTCTCATCTTGGTATTTTTAGTTGAAAAGCCATCAGTCCCTGTGTTTTTTTTGTTATAATGAATAAGTAAATATGTGTTAAAAGTACCACTACTAATAAAAAGATGATAAAACAATTATAATAAAATGAGTTAGAATAAAAAAGGTTTCATTCTATGATCTTTGTGTGAACAAACATATGATAATAAGAAAACAACAAATGACAAAGAACAAATTATTAATTTAATAACATCTTTTAAAAAAATTTAAAAAATAGTTCATGTTAGGCAGATGTAGCCTATTTTTGACGGAACTAAATATAGTCTCATAAAAAATGTAATCGCCGTTGGTGTATGACACTCAGGAGAAGATAAGCAATGTTAACAAAAAGAAAACGTTTGTTTGGTCTCTTTATTTGAGCGCAGTTGAGAAATATATCTTGGGGGGGAAACCACATATTTCAGGGTGGGGGGTTAGGGTTGGTGTTAGATTTTAAGTGCCGACTTTATATGCGCGCGTTGGCAGTGTCAACGTCTATTGCATTTCAACTGGATACTTTCATCATTATAGTAATATAAGGTCATTAGGTGGCAGTGACCGCATATCTTGATGTAGCAGACCTAGAGTCTGTAACAAACCTACAGCATCTTTCTTGTAATTGGCAAGCTCAGTAAACAGAAATCTACGGTTGCATTAGGCATGTTGGTGTATCACTGACACTGAGCTTATACACCTTTAGAACGGCAAGCAGAGCATATATGGGAATGCCCCCAGTGCTGTGGCGCTTATTGCTAATCAAGAATCATCTGCTAATGATGTGAGATTTCTGTGACAACACAAAAGGTGTGCATAACTGTACAAAAGTTTCAAAAATTGGACTGTTATCACGGGATGAGGTCACATTTGCTTAGCATGTACCAAAAAAATAAAATTGTCAGTGGCTTGCAAAAGACAGACGGGTCCTAACATCTAGATCCTGGCAGAGTCAGCTAAAAAAAAATGGAGATGTCTTTATGAGATATAATTAGTCTCAGTAAAGCATTCCCAACTAATCCGCACCCACTATAAATCACGCACAATTGGAACTTGTAGTTAGAATGTTAACCTCTTAGCTTTCTTTAGTAGACGTGACTGAACTTAACATACTTATTGCTCACCTCAAGGCAATTTCTTTCTCTTATAATGTGATATTGTTGTTTGCCTTAGGCATCAATGAACCTGCCCTATTTATTGCTCAGCTGCTTCTGCATCATAGGATGCAGTGAAGCTCTTTTCAATTACTTCCTACTGTGTTGACATTCTATTATTAACTCACCATTAACAATAATGAAACTAAATGATTAATAAATATCATTTTACGTACTATAATATGATTGAAATTAAACATTAGCCATATTTAGATTGTATGCAAATTATTTTTTGTAGCATGCATATATGGCAATGGCAATATAATAAGATATTTTTTAAAAAAAATAATAATAATACAGTAAAATATTCTGCAATCAATATTCTGTGT
Organism: Meghimatium bilineatum; assembly: GCA_034231615.1. Lineage (NCBI taxonomy): Eukaryota > Metazoa > Mollusca > Gastropoda > Stylommatophora > Philomycidae > Meghimatium > Meghimatium bilineatum. The sequence continues at coordinate 24,828,890 of CM067304.1, forward strand.
TAATGTGGAAATAAAAGATATTTGGATGGAGTGCATGAATAATAAGAAAATGTATGTAAATTGGGAACTTGTTTCCAATTAGTACCTACCAGTGTTTACAATGATCATGGTTTTTAAATAATTATAAAATTGTAATTTTTAAAAGTTTTTTTATGTTCTCATAGATTAATGCAATTGTTTGGTACTTTGTGATGTCACATAGCTTTTGCTTGTGCATATTCCTTTTAAATGGCTGTCATATGAATATTAGACTTGCCTACAACTGAAAAAGATGCAATGCACTTACTCCAGTTCCAAGGATTTCTTCCTATAGAGATGTGCGCACAGGGACATTCTATGACATTGATTTACTATGCTAATGGAAGGATTAATGATTAATGGCCCGTCATTTTGTGAACGTAATCGAAGAGAATATGGAACAGTTGTTTTTGTCTCCCCTTCAGTATTTAGGGGGGTGTGCTAGGATTATAATTAGCTCTAACCCAACCCCTTAAACACTCCCCCACTCTATAATCAAAGAGAATATGAAGAATTGTTGTGTTTGTCTCCTTGTCTCCCCTTCAGTCTTTAGTATTTTTAGGAGAGGGGGATGCTAGGATTAGAATCAGTCCTAACCCACACCTCGTCCACTCCTAAATTCTAGGATATTGTGCCTATTCAGGTGCAACATGACATCATTGCACAATTTAACCTCCTCTAACGTTAGCCATTTTAACAAGACCTGCAAATGACATAATGTCATTGACCGCATGAAAACTATCCACACCATTATGCACTTTCAATGAACTTGTGCTTGATATCTAAGTTTGTACACATTCCACTTCTAAGCGAAATATCAGGTAAACACTAATTGGAAACAAGAACCATAAATTGATATAAATAATGTTATAGAACACTAGGCATACTAATTTGTTTAAGCCAGTTCTTGTCTTCCTTAGAATTTCTGATCTTCCTTGATTTGAGCTCCTGACCCGTGAATGGTAATAAAATTACCTGGTATGTGAAAGTTATGACACCTCCTGTCACTCCAATTTCTGGACTAAGAGATCACAAAAGTTCAGCAGTACATATTGCAAGAATGATTTGGATATTGATCAGAAGTTAGATGCCATATACTAGCTGCATAGGCAACAACAGAGCATCATCTTTCGACTTAGAACTTGCCACTGCATACTACAGGGACACCTACACCATGGCCCACACAGTTGAATGTCACTGTGGAACAGAAATACACAATACTGAACACATACTCAAAGATAGTCCAGATTATAAAGAACTGCGAGGCAAGACCAGGCCACACTCTACTGAACTGTGGCAAAAACTTTTGGGCATCTGCTCTGACAGGAGAAGAATATAAATAACCAAATGGTCAGAGGGTGTCCGACAAAGTGGATGGTGCCGCAGTAACCTAATGAACAAATAGTCAAGCAAAATGAATTAAACAGGTTACTAAAACACTTACCTTGCTTATTAATAAAAAATATATTTAAAAAAGTATATATAAAAAAACATACAATAAAACTAAACAGGACAATTCTCCAAGTATCGGCTCAAATTGAACCTTTTTCAAGAGACAAACAACAGAAATCAACAAAATAAAAAACAAAATAGATGACTAGATTTCATCAAGCCCCGTCTAGACGGGGCTTGATGAAATCTAGTCATCTATTTTGTTTTGTTGTTTTCTGTTGTTTGTCTCTTGAAAAAGGTTCAATTCGAGCCGATATGTGGAGAATTGTCCCGTTTAGTTTTATTGTATGTTTTTTTATATATACTTTTTTAAATATATTTTTATTAATAGACAAGGTAAGTGTTTTAGTAACCTGTTTAATTGATTTTGCTTGACTATTTGACAGGAGAAGACTTGGAATCTTCGTCCTGGCAACTGACCTTAAGATCTAGCAAAACCAAAAGATCGTGAATGCAGAAGATGAGATTGTATCAGCTATGGACATGTCCACAATATTATGATGATTTACTAACTATATTCTTTATTACATTAACACTCAATTGTTTTCTTCAATGCCAGGTGAACAGGATCTGCAGAGCATTCTAGGTGGAATGAGTCAGCAACAACTTATGCAGCTGCTTGGTAAGAAAACTATTGATCTTTTTATTGATCAAGAGGTTCTTATAATGAAAATAGGTTAAATTATAGAGATTTCCACAGCAAACTGTATAAGCTGCTCATTATGTGCACAAGAGATCAAGGGTTCTAATCTCGCTTGCAACGACGTCTTGTTTATAAGGTGGATTTTTCAGAGGTCCCCGTGAACCTTAGATCTGATGGAGAGTAATTTTCACTCGTGGAGTTCCATTTATAAAAAGTTTTACCAATTAGGGTTTTGTTGATTGTGAAAATATGCTGTGTGTTTGTGTTTAACCCTTTCACCACTATGTGATTTCCCTATTGTCATTCCCCCATCACTAAGACAAGGGACAGAACTCCAAATAATCAATTTGATGGTGTTAAAAATGCATTTTCTTTCAAACTATTCAGCATATCACCGACTTGGCCGATCAACAAAAAAATAGTCTTTCATGAACCTATATCAAAGATAATTTAACACATATATATTTTTTTTTTAAATAAACTGTCAAACTCAACATAATGTGGGGAAAAGTTTTTTACCTTGGTAATGCTGAGTAGTGAAGTTAATGAGACGAAAATGTTGATATATTATCAAATCTCATTTTTCCCAAACAGGTTGATATGCCCGAAATGTTGAACTTGTCATTTGTGCTCCAATACATGCCATACTCAAACAGAATACATAGGCCCATCATAATATAAATATAAAAAAGATGTTTTATTTCAATGGCAGTTACAGAAGTCCAGCGCGTCTTCTTTCCTTGTTTGTTCTTTGCGTTATATTACATAAAAATTTGTCCAATTGACTGCAAATTGATAAACTCCTCGTTGACAATGATGCTAAAGTATTCATAACGTGTGGCAATCTCATCAAGATTATGTACAGCCCCACTGTTTTCTACAAAATTCTCAACTTCTACTTGAAAAACATCACCCTGGCTAAATTCGTGATGTCACAGTACCATGAATTTCCTTTTGGTTGTTGGAAACATTAGATCTATCTGAACTTTCACAATCATGCTCATTGAGTAGGCAGGCATTCTCGCAGATAGTCTGCAAGCAGACCCATTGCAAACCTTTGGTTACTGCCAAAACCTCCATTGTCATGCTGCTTGCCGTCTGAGCGAAAGCATCACTTTCCTCTCTGATGGTTTCTCGCCACCTTTGAGCCGTGAAGGCCCAGGCACTTCTGATGTGTCTCTCAACCGACCATCTGTATATATCTGATTGTGAAAGTTTAGGTGGGATACATTTCGGGAACGGTGGCCGGAAGCAGTGAAGAATTCCTGTATGTGTAAAGTTACTTTCATTTTTGTGCCTTGACATGCGGGAGTCTGGGGTAATGAGAGAGCAGATAGGTTGGCTGCACACGCTGCTACTACGGCTGTTGTTTGAGCGATGGATCGAGCAAACATTTTGAACGCCCTACGGGAAAACGCATGAGCAAATGACTGTATAAGCGACGATGACTCTTGTTCCATGACTAGAATAAAGGAATTTGGTTTGAAATGTGGTGTCGCTAGAAAGGAGCAGGTTCGTGGGCAAGAAAGAATGATGGTCAGTGAACTGCGTACTGGAACCATCAGTCAACGTCTCGTGGCGGCTACACTCAAGGAAATATCTGAGCACCTATGGACTTGTCTATGATGATGATCCAACGACTAACTAATTATTAGGTCTATCTATCAAGGAACGTCACTTTGCATGTTGTATTTGGTATGCAAATTACCTATATTGTGCATACTTCGATTGTAACTACAGCTATCATCATAGTGTACATATGAACAGTATTCTCCAATGCGAAAAAAATTGTATCAAAACTCTGCAAATTTTGAAAAATTCATCAAAATCAATCTGACGTAATATTTCTGCCCTGTTCCCGTCAGCTATTAATCTTTCCATGCTGTAATGTCTTTTTATATGTCCAAAAAAAACTCAGCTTTCTTGTTATGATGTTGATAAAGAGCCAGCATGCTTCAACGTTTATTGATCTTAACACTTCTTGATTTGTCTTTTTAGCTGTCCATGGTATAGGTAAAATTCTTCTGTAGCATCTTATTTCAAAAGCAATTCTCTTTATTACTGTTTTATTTAATGTCCATGCCTCACAATCGTATATTGCCACTGGAAATACATGTTCTGATCATGCATAGTTTGGCTATGCTGCTGGTACCTTGCCCAAGATTTTTCATTTGGGCAAGTTTCAATGTCGCCATTGCAATTCTACTCTCGGTTTCTACAGCGCAGTCTCCTGAGCTATTTATGTTTCTGCCCAAATACTCAAAATTTGTTACATCCTCTAGTTCAAAATTTGCAATTATTTTGTATGCATAGTTATTCTTGCTGACCTGTATGCAGTTATTTTATTCCAAACATACACATTTCCTTTATGATTTAGCAGGTTGCATATTCTTTAAATTAGTTATTATTGAGACCTCGCCAACTGAATGTTATTTTTATGTGTGACAGGAGGTATAGGTATGGGAGGGGGCGCTCAGAGTTCTGGAGTCTTGGGTTCCCTGATTGGTCGTCCCAGTAGTGCCATGTCCACTGCATCAGAGCCGTAAGTAATTGCATGCTTTTTCATAGCTTCTTTTATATTCTGAGCTTCTGTGGTTAATGCTTGCAGCATACATTTAATTGCTCTTGAACAAATGTGCAATACCCCAAAATAACATAGAATTAGAAAGGAAAAATTATTTTTTAGTTATTGAAATATCAGAAAGTCTTCAAGCTTGTCACCAAAATTTGTGTACAAGAGAAATTACTAATGAATGGAAATCGTGCACCTTGCAACCCGAGTTTTAGTTCATTAAACACTCATATTTTGAAAAGAGAAAAATCCTTACTTGTTGCGCTAGGAAATGGGTAATAGGGTTCATGCTCTCAGAAAGTTGAATAGTGCAATAAATACGGAATACGTACTGAAGGCACTAGTCAAGTGGAGTCACGGCAATACTGTCTATGAAGCTTACGGACAACACTGTTTGCTAAGGCATGGATGCATAACTCATCAACCCAACCTGTCAAACAGATAAATAAGGTAAACCTTTCATATTGCTGAAATTGTAGTTGTTTCATTGTTATCCGTGCCATCATATTCCTCTGGCATCTCCTATAGTTCTACTTGATTTTGAGTATATCAGCTTTCCTTTGGACCATCAACAGAAAAATCAACCTTTCCATCAACAGAACCAAGATGGGGATCAAGTGTAAAATGGGCATGGCACTTTCTCCATATAAGCTGCCCAGGGTTAGCAAAACATCAGATTTAACATGCGTGCTGAGTACACTATACTACAGATATGAAATGTGAACTACCTACACAAAACATGAGAGGAGACTTAACATCTTTCATCTAATATGTCTCTTATGAAGTCAGCATTGTTATGCAGTGGATTCCTGGCCACTCAAACACACCTGACAATGACAAGGCAGACAGACTAGCAAAGAAAGGAGCACAACAAGAACAGCAATATACACAAACAACCATGCACACAGTTATAATAATGTTGAAATCTGTAAACAAAAAAAATTGGATGAACAGATGGGCCATGGGAAATACTGGGAGGGAAATCTATAAATATATGACCAGCCCAAATCCTAAAAACAACATCAACCTCCTAGGAAGGAAAGACCAGAGTATCATCTTCAGACTCCGCACACAACATATACAGCTTAATCACCTGGACAGCACACAACCACAACACACTCCAGAGTGCCGGATGTGCACTCATCCCTATGAAACTGTTGACCACCACCTTTTTGAATGCCCAACGCTGGATTACATTAGGAAAATGCTTCTCTCTCCAGGGTAGATAAATAGAACACATTATATGGAACAAAACAACACTTACAAACACATGCATATATATCACACAATGGACCACTAAATCAGCAACCAACCAACCATCTAATATGTCTCTGCAACATCTTAAACATTAAATGGTATGACAATCACCAACATAGAAGTGTCAGCCGCACTCAGCTACCATCTGCCATGGAAACACTTATTATAAACAAGTTGTGTTGGCTGGGTCACGTTCACAGAATGCTACACTGCCGCATCCCAAAACAAGTACTATTCTGAGAACTAGCTGAAGGCCAGCGAGTCAGTGGTAAACCGATGCTGAGGTATAAAGACATCTGTAAATCCTCAGTGAAAGGCTTCTTGATATACCCCATAATCTGAGAAAACTCAGGCTGTCAGGGGGCAGAACCTGCATGTGGAAGCAGCATTGTTCAGAAACAATATGTTTAACACTTTGCTCACCAACAATCCAGAGCGTATTTGTCCGCCATTACCGAGGGTGTACGCAAAATTTATACATTGACATCGTCGTCTTTAAAAATTAGTATAAAATTGATCTTGTGCAAGAAAGCCTTGAAACTTTCAATGTGTTGTAACGACTGTTTGAACTTTCTGAATGAATTTGAAAGCTCCAGAGTTATTTCAAGTGCAAAATGCTACTTATCATAATGCTAGGCCTAAATTTACATTAATTTCTATATGTCATACAATATTTCCTTCGAAATCTGTGATATTTCTTGATAAAAATTCACCTAAGATGTCTATGTCGTTATTCCTGACATGCCTCCATTTTTACAGAACATAATTTCCCAGAAACACTATTTTTAGCATATTATTGCAATGGGTATTCCCATTTTTCTTATCTATCATAGCGAATTCGACTAGCGTCAAACTTAGCATGGTTCTGTAATGGAAATTCGACTAGCATCGAAATTGATCAGGAAAGTGTTAAAGATATGGAAGAAAAAAGAGAGACACAAACAAAATGTTTTGTTTGTGCGATATGATAGATTCCCCATTCTTGAGACAATAATATTTCGCCAATTGCTTCTTCATTTTGCTTAATAACCATCTGCAAGATGAAAAATGCCATACATACATATACATCCATACCATATTTAATGTTTTACCAGTGGGCTAAATAGAAACCATCAGCATACATACACTTCATCATATACTAGGGTGGACTGAGCATCTATTGGTTTTTGCAGAGTACAGTGATATTGGCTCATCATAACCATATCCATACCAAATAGTATCTTTCAACAGGATCTAAGCTATGACTGATGTGATGATATGAAATAATTCATATAGCTGTGAGCAGGTAGCTCTAGACAACTCATATAGTATTTCTGACAAAAAACAGGTCTTCCTCACTTGTGGTGTACATGTGTAAAGTGTATGGTTTTGTGGAATGTCAGTCACATCTTGGACATTATATCAGCATCAGATCAACTATTTCCTCATGGAGGATACACTGCTACAGTTTGTTTTATGTAATGGATTTATTCTATTCAGATATTTTTGACAGGAGCATGGTCTGTTCTCAGTTGGAATAGCAGACTGATTTGCTCTTCATTGGGTTGGGATTCTCTTGGTGTTTAAAAAGTGAGTGCCCCATTTGGAAGTGACATGCTGATGTAACCATTCTTGTTTGTGGTGATTTCTCGAGATATGATGGCAAGTTTGTAATGGGACACTTAGTAAAAACTGAGTGGTGAGTGACTGCTCTCTTGGATAGCATATCAGCCACTTCTTTTATGGGGACTCCAACATGGCCAGGTACCCATTGGAAATTGACTTAGCACCATAGCAGATGCATGCTGTAGTCATATATGTCAGAAGGCCACATCACAGCTAAGCTGTGAGCTTATAGCTTATGACATAACACATTCATTTATTTGGACTAACTTCTGCAAAATTCAGGAGTTTGAGAAGACAACCACATTACTACACTTTGAAACAAAAGGAAAACAATTTGTAGGAATGGAATCACTACTGCTGATAGCTTTATGTATTATGAGAAGGCATTCATTCTGCAGCGTTTTTGGAATGGGGACTTTCTTAAAACTATGGAATTGCACAGAAATCCATCAAGGTGCTAAGCAGCTCAGGCTGTAATGATCTGCAACTTATAGCTGACTGTTAGTGGTTGGACCATTGAATCCGTGCTGTCATAACCGTACTCAGTCTCTACTGGTTGATCATGATGCAGAACCTAACTGCAACAGAACAGTCTAACCAAGATGTAGGAATTGAATAGGGAAAGAAACCCATGAATTAGTAACCTCTGAATGATCTGAATTTTGCAGACATGACTCTGCTGTCCAACAGCCAGTCACCTGCAAGAAAAACTATTTACCTTTAAACTGAACAAGCAAAAAATGAAAATGGGGAAATAGAGTTATTACTAATTATTGGAAATACACAGGAAAACACAAAATGGTGTTTCAACCAAAGAGCCTTTATCAAGAACACACAAGTACACTCTGTCAGTTCTATGCAAGCTGCTCTACTTCTTCCAGTGTTATATTCAAAGGCTTTGATATAATGTGTGCATCGATGTCTTGGTCTGCTTCTTGTTCTCCTTGGAGCAGTTCCTCTGTGATTTTGTTTAACCCAATGTGTCTTTTCATGTCCCTGAATTATATTAACTTGCATTTTTTAATGGTCTTGAGCAGCTAATCTATATTTAGAACTGTGTTGGATCAAAAGTCTATGATATTCCTAGGATCTTTCTGTAGGATTTCATTTCAAATGCTGTGATTTTCTTATTGCCCAGGTCTCACAGCTGTAGGTAAAGCATGAAACGGGGTAATAAAGTTTTGCCAATAATACGAAATTAACATAGGCACACAAACACAAATTGACGTTTTGACTGAAGGCTTTTATCAAGGATAACATACACATATAATTAAAAAACAAGCTCTATCCTTTCGGCCATTTCACTAGACATGTGGACACACGTTGTGTCGTCCCTACTTGTCGTTTTTTGTTTATACGTGTATGTTATCCTTGATAAAAGCCTTTCAGTCGAAATGTCGATTTGTGTGTGCCTATGTTTGTTTCGTATTATTAGCAAAACTTTATTACCCCATTTCACGACCTGTTGGATTTCAGTTTTGTGCAGTGAGTACATATTTTCGATGTCACAGCTGTATGTTCCCACTGGAAAAATATAACTTCTTAATAGTAGTAACTATTTTAGTTGTTTTTTTGTCTGCCCCGTGCCATAGATTGTTCATCAGTAATGTTTTTTTGTAGGGCCATTGTTAATCTCTTTCTGATTTCTGCTGAACTATATTTGAACAAGATATTCAGAGTGGTTAACATTTTTTAGTTGTGCATTGTCCAACTTATTGTGTCCGTGTCTTTTGCTCTTGTCCTCCTGTTTCCTGTGCTTGTGTCCCTGTTATCTGTTTATTGTGTATGAACTCAGTCAAATTGTACCATTTTAGTTATGACCATCAATTCATGTACTTGTTTCTGAACCATATAAAGAAATCAATTAAATTATTTCCGCAGGCCTCTACGGTCAAGAGTATCTGCCACCAGGGCTTCTACTTTGGAAACCCCACCCTCGCAGCCACGCCCTGTTACTGCAGCTACTTTGCCCTCACAGCAAACTGCTGGCGATGCATCCAGTGCTGGTACCACTGGCATAGCCAGTGACCTAACAGCAACAAGTGTCTTAGGGGGTACCAATGCTCAGATACAGCTAAGTGATCTGCAGAACATCCTGTCCACAATGAATGGTAAATTGTATGCCAGTCTGGCCTCTGTCTTGTATACCTTGTCTTGATATCTTTTAATAGTACAGATACGAGGGATGATCAAAAAGTAATGCTTCCTAATTTTTATCTAAGTAAATACTGTATCGATGGGCAATTTGTTAATTTTGCGAGAATCCCCAAACACTCTTCTGCACTGTATAGCATAACCAACCTGTTTTATTAACAGATTAATAGAGCAATGCAGTAACTGTTTACAAATGGCTGCCAAAGAAGTACAGTTAAAAAATCGGTCATAGAATTTCTCAATGCTGAAGGCAAGACTCCAATTCACATCCACGAATGTTTGAAGAATGTTTATGGAGATTCAACAGTGGATGTTTTCATTGTCCGACATCGGGTACATCTTTGTGACAAAGCTTAAGTAGGTCAATCCTCTATGAATGACTCGAAGCAGGCTGGTCATCCGTCTACCTCAGTGACACCACACAACTTTCATTGAGTTGATGACATCATTTGTGGTGATCGTCGGATAACACTGGATGAACTGTATACCATGTTGTCCATTAGTAAAGGTAGTGTCCAGAATATCATTAAAGATCTGGGTTATTCAAAGGTTTGTGCATGTTGAGTTCCCAGATTGTTGACAGACTGACATAAAGAAACAAGGAAAGTCATAACCAATAACCTTCTGCACCGTTACAAAACTGAGGGAGATGAGATTTTGTCAAATATTGTGACAGGTGGTAAGACTCAGGTTCATTTTTTTAAACCAAAATTCAAGAGACAGTCGATGGAATTGCATCACACATCGCAGACAAAAAGGTAGTTCAAAAGTTCACCAACTGTAGGGAAAATTATGGCTTCTGTGTTTTGGTGCTCTATGCAAACCCAGACCAATTGTGTTCACTTCTCAAGGTGACGAATGGCACAATATAAATTAACCTTTAGCACAGCACCCTGGATTAAAATTATGAAAATTTCATTTTAATGAAACAAATCATGTAATGAAACAAAATATCGATAAAGGTGCATGTTACAGTCACTAGATGCATTGATCTGCTCACTGAGCCCCTTGGATGACCCTGGGGGTGTTAGCCCTCAGTGCATAGCATGCAGATTATGCATCCGGAAGCATTCCTAGCGACTTTTTAATCTCCTGTTAAAGTTACCATTTTCGCAATGAGGTATGATAAAAAGTTGAAATGTAGGTGCTTCTCCCCGAAAGGGATTCCTAATATTTATGTTCAGTAGCTACCCTTGCCTTCTGAACAGCTCAGATGCACAAGTGTCAGCAATGGAAAATAAATATTGTACCATGGTCATCTTTTTATGAATTTATCTTTCTATATATATCTCTGTTTTAGAGACCACACTATAGCTTTTGACAAAGTTAGATATAGTGAAACTATTTACCACGTGCTAGGGAATCTGAACATTGATAGTAAAGATCTAAGAATTAACAAGAACATATATTGGCAACTAACATCAGCTGTACAAGTGGATAACTTAATAGCACCACTTAAACAGATCAAACAATGTGTCAGCAGGGATGTGTACTTTCACCAGATTTGTTCTCTGTGTACAGTGAAAACATATTGAGAACAATTTATAATACTCTAGGAATATTAGTGGGTGGACAGGGGTGCAAAGGGAACGCAATGCTCTCGGCAGACCCAGGGTTAGCAGATAACCAAGATCCCAAATGTACCCCCTCGTGGTGCACCCTGGAAACAGAAATACAGCGGCTCGTGCTGATTGTGGCTAAATCATTTGGGGATCGTGTCCGAGAATGTGGAGGTAGCAGATGAAAAAAGAGATTTGGCTGCATAAGAGACAGAAAATATCTCCGACACCACCAGCATCACCACATGCAACGGCACTGTCTACATACAATGACGCTAGTCAGTCCAGTCCGAACATTGAAGGGGCGGCCAATGTAAAAGGCACGTAAAGGAAGATGCATGCGAGACAAATAGATTTCATACTGAGTACAATGAAAGGGCAGAACAGAGCGCAGCGTGAACTGCAAATAGAAATTGAAGAAAGAAAAGTTCCTAGGAAAGAGGAACTACAAGCTCTGTTAGCTCGAGACGAGCTTCTAGTTACCTTATAAACGGAGACCTGACCCAACTCTAATGTCGAGCCTTCCTATACTGGAAACATGCTCGCGAAGAAAAAGGGGCTCAGGCACAAAAGGGACAAAGAATTTAGCCCTGGCCCAACTCTACTGTCAGTGTTTCCTATACCGGATATACACTTGCAGAGAGAAAGGGTTCCGTACATGATGAGCTCAGGGACATAGATTTTAGCCGTGACCAACTCTAATGCCAAGTTTTCCTATACTGGAAATACACATGCAAAGAGAAAGGGTTCAGTACCCGATGGGCTTAGGTGCTATTGGGATACGGTTGCTCAGCTCGAGAACGCCTTGCTCTCAAACACGTGGTGGGAGACTCGAACTTTGGCGAGGGGTTCACGATGTCTGTGAACAACGCTTTGGGTAGGAGGGCGAACGAGCCATGGTCCAACTCTTCTGGCAAGTTCTTCCTCATACGGAACCAGGTTCGCGGATGAGAAACAGTTCAGTACCCGATGGGCACAAGTAGGTTCAATTGCACTGGGTGAGCTCATAGACGGTGGAACACTTCGTACGAGATAGACGTGAACGAAAATCGTCTAGGCAAAGAGTCACTACAGCCGCGTGCTTGGCGACAGATAGACAGGCTGTCACAGACTAGGGAAGCCCACCGGAATTAAAGGCATGATGAAAACGGATGTGCTGGACCTCAGACGTCCTGACCACAAGTGGCCAACCGAGGTGCAAATAACAGTACTACTGTGGAACTTGCAGCACAACGTACGTCACGCTCCCCGGCGGAAATCACACGATATATTCGTTGTGGTTATATGAGAGCGAATGCAGAAGAAGAAGTTGGTGGACATAACATCAATAACTGGAGATATACAGATGACACTGTTCTGATTGCCAAAAGTGAGAAAGTTCAACAAGAACTAATAAACATAGTCGTAGCAGAAAGCAAAGATAAAAGTCTTTTCTTAAATAACAAGAAATCTGGGATGGTTGTAAGAAACAAAATTTCCCCAGCTTGCAAGATGTGAATGATTCAATACTCAAACAGGTCCACAATTCAAATATTTAGGAACATTGACAACAGATGCTAGAAGTTTAACAGAGATAAGAAACAGAATAGAGAAAGCAAACAGCAGCATTCATAAACATGAAAAATATCATGTGTAATATATCTCTCTTTGAGTAGACCACTACTTCTCCAAGTATTGCACATTGCTGAGATTTGAGGTCTATGAGTATGAAAAAATACTCTAGAGAAACTCCCATTACACAAAACCTACAGGCTCTATTGCTTGTAATTCTTAGTAATTGAAACAACTTTAGGTTTTATTTATTCTTTTTCTTTCTATTTGAACTTTACAAATGTTATTTTCTTATGTAACTTATTGGTTTTTTTTAGTATTTGTAGTTCTGATTATGTTCATAAGTTTGTAATTTCTTGAAATATTTATTTACAGTCCCTGCAGATGGTGCTGACAAGGAAGGTAAGACATTATGTACACATGATTACAAATATTATATTCTAGTTATTTAAAAGATCACTTCTTCTTCTTTCCTTCCTCTTTTACCCTTTACGGGTGTCGAGGGTGATACAATGGTCTTGTTCTCGTTTTTCTGGCAGCTTCAGATAATGTTATTTGGTGTTCGTGTAATGTCTCTTTGATGTTGTTGATCCAGCGTACTCTAGGTCTACCCTTGGCTCTTCTTTCTGCTTCTCCTCTCTTCGTATATGCTTTATAAACTAGTGAATCACACGGCATTCTTTCCAGATGACCAAACCATTGTATCTGTTGGTTTTGTATGTATTGTAGAATTGATATGACACCCACTCTTTCTCTTATGACATTATTTCTAATTCTGTTTTCTGGTCACTGCTGTGGCTTTTCTCAGACATCTCATCTCTGTTGTAACCTTATTTTTGTAACTCTGTTGTTTCTTATGTTTTGTTGTTAAGGACCATGTTTGACATTGGTAGCACAGGGTTGAAAAAGCTCACTGGTTTTACCTATTCTCACAGGGGCTTCGGCCTACTCTGCTGAGATTTTAATTCTCACAGTTCAACAATCACATCACAGATGCCATATTCTTCCTGAGCAGTCTTCTATATGGACGCTCCAAAGTACAATTCTATTCTCACTGGTATTTGTTGACTAATTATAGAATTTGTTCATCATGCTCCATTAGAGAAGACATAGAACTCATTATATCCATAGTCACATGATGATGCCTTCTATAGTTAGTAGCATATCTTATTCTATTGTCTTATAGTTTTTAGCATATCTTATTCTTCTGTCAATAGTTGGTAACATATCTTATTCTTCTGTCAATAGTTAGTAACATATCTTATTCTTCTGTCAATAGTTGGTAACATATCTTATTCTTCTGTCAATAGTTGGTAACATATCTTATTCTTCTGTCAATAGTTAGTAACATATCTTATTCTTCTGTCAATAGTTAGTAACATATCTTATTCTTCTGTCAATAGTTGGTAACATATCTTATTCTTCTGTCAATAGTTAGTAACATATCTTATTCTTCTGTCAATAGTTAGTAACATATCTTATTCTTCTGTCAATAGTTGGTAACATATCTTATTCTTCTGTCAATAGTTGGTAACATATCTTATTCTTCTGTCAATAGTTGGTAACATATCTTATTCTTCTGTCAATAGTTAGTAACATATCTTATTCTTCTGTCAATAGTTAGTAACATATCTTATTCTTCTGTCAATAGTTAGTAACATATCTTATTCTTCTGTCAATAGTTAGTAACATATCTTATTCTTCTGTCAATAGTTAGTAACATATCTTATTCTTCTGTCAATAGTTGGTAACATATCTTATTCTCCTGTCAATAGTTGGTAACATATCTTATTCTTCTGTCAATAGTTGGTAACATATCTTATTCTTCTGTCAATAGTTGGTAACATATCTTATTCTTCTGTCAATAGTTAGTAACATATCTTATTCTTCTGTCAATAGTTGGTAACATATCTTATTCTTCTGTCAATGGTTGGTAACATATCTTATTCTTCTGTCAATAGTTGGTAACATATCTTATTCTTCTGTCAATAGTTAGTAACATATCTTATTCTTCTTTCAATAGTTGGTAACATATCTTATTCTTCTGTCAATAGTTAGTAACATATCTTATTCTTCTGTCAATAGTTAGTAACATATCTTATTCTTCTGTCAATAGTTGGTAACATATCTTATTCTTCTGTCAATAGTTGGTAACATATCTTATTCTTCTGTCAATAGTTAGTAACATATCTTATTCTTCTGTCAATAGTTGGTAACATATCTTATTCTTCTGTCAATAGTTAGTAACATATCTTATTCTTCTGTCAATAGTTGGTAACATATCTTATTCTTCTGTCAATAGTTGGTAACATATCTTATTCTTCTGTCAATAGTTAGTAACATATCTTATTCTTCTGTCAATAGTTAGTAACATATCTTATTCTTCTGTCAATAGTTGGTAACATATCTTATTCTTCTGTCAATAGTTAGTAACATATCTTATTCTTCTGTCAATAGTTGGTAACATATCTTATTCTTCTGTCAATAGTTAGTAACATATCTTATTCTTCTGTCAATAGTTAGTAACATATCTTATTCTTCTGTCAATAGTTGGTAACATATCTTATTCTTCTGTCAATAGTTAGTAACATATCTTATTCTTCTGTCAATTGTTGGTAACATATCTTATTCTTCTGGATTTGTTCTCGAACTCCGGCTGGGCAGCAGGATGTAGTCAGCAGAACAGAATATATGGTGTCACTGTGATACTTGTGTCTTTCAGACTGACATATCAGACTTCATCATGGCTTATGGGTTACTCTGACCTACAAGATGGAACATCTAGCACACCCCTTCTAATAAGTCTCTAGAAACATGCATGGCAGATCACAGTATTGCTATTCTTTGTTCCCCTTTTGGACTCCAGCAACACACATCTTATTCAGGATGTAACAAAACTCCCACATTTTCTGCTGTAATGATATTCTGGGCAACGGTTCAACTGCCTGCATCTGATTCTGAGACATTACCCTAGACTTCTAAGTAGTGCTCATTAACCTTAAGCACTCCCTTGTCGAGATATATCGACAAAGATGCCAGTGACAACAACTGTTTTTGAGATATTTCTACCATTGCTATACCCCCTATTCAGCAAAGTGAAAATTACACAATCATTAATGTCATGTGACTGGAATCTGCGAATCATAATTAGCAGTAGTTTCTTCCTCCAATGCCAGTCAAGTGTTTGAAGAATATCCGACAAAATATGTTGTATATATCAGGAGACATCAAGATAGAATCCATTGGCGTGTTACAATGGCTGTCAATATGTATAATTGACGTACAATCATTATGGATAGTGATTCTGATTATTAGGAATTCTTGGGAATAACATTTATTTTCAAATTGGATATGGCAACATGTTGGTTTCATTATGATATGACATTAAACAAGTATGGAACTATCCTATTGATGGATTTACCAAGACTAGGTCTAATTCTCAAGAAAAGTTTTCGACAAGGTAAGTTACTTTTACATGTTCTATTTATTTCCCCAGCTATATAATGTTAGTTTGGTTATGAAACCACATAAATACAATAGACTTAGGTGTGTTGCAGCAGGGGCCGGCAACCTATGGCAACGTGCCACACTTTGCACGCCAAGTAATTTCAAATGGCACGCAGACTTCACATGTGATGAATCTGGACTCTTCACATTCTTCTTGATATGTGATGTTGGCACTCTGAATAATTTGAAACCTTAAGTTGGCACACAGTTAGCAAAAGGTTGCCTACCCCTGTGTTACAGTATGTAAAAATGATTTTCAAGGTCGCCAAATCAGAAAATAAATAAACATGAGCAATTTTTAAAACTTTATTTTGATTTGATTTTGATATTTTTCTGTTTTCCCATCTTACAACCTTCTCACACTTCATGTATCACACGTTGACAAATACAACTTTGACCAATATTTTCAGTATTCAACTCTTTATTTACATGTTAAAAACATTATTTTAATATCTAAGAACAAAAAAGTTATTGTGTTTTCCAAACGTCTTTGCCACTTACTCGCACATACTGTATCACACATACAAAAATAAAATTACACACATAGTTTCAGTATTCAATTCTTTATTTAAATGTATTTATTTTAAAATCTCTTTTAAAAAAGTCATTGGGTTTTCCAAACGCCCACCAAAAATAACACAAATTTTAAAAAATAATCTGGTAGCTGGAGAAAGATGTGTAATTGTAATCCGGTGTGCTAAAGGTTAACTCTCAGAGCATGACCATCCTTAAGACAGAAAAAACTAAATAACATTTATATTAAGACATGTCACAACAGACTTACAATATATATCCAGCATATATGTTTTGGAAAACCCATATTTCTCATAATTTTCCACATTTGATGATGTACACAATTGAAAGCCTTGGTGTAATCAATGAAGCATGCCTGTAAATATATATTGAATTCTCAACATCTCTCTTTTCTGGAGACTGGCCTCTTGTGTGCTGAGTATATTGTTGAATTTGTTGCCTCTTTTATTTCAGTGGTCCATCATTTTCGTGGTAGGCCTCTAGGTGTGCATCTGTGTAGCATAGCTTGCTGTGGTATGTTGTCTGATGGTAGTCTGCTGATGTGTGCAAACCATTTGATCTGTTGTCTCTTGATGTATTCTAAGATTGGGGTGATGCCGGTTTTTTGTCAGATGTCCTCATTCCTCACCCTGTCTCTTAGCAACATTCCTAGGATAAGCATGCCATTTCACAATTTTATGTTTGTCTTGTGCTGTCATTGTCCATGTTTGGCTTTGGTAGCACAGCGTTGGCATAATAATTGTTTTGAATAGTGTTATTTTTGGTGTTTAAATATACGTTTTTGTTTCTGAAGATTGGTGTCATTTGCCCTAGGGCTTGATATGCTTTACTACATCTATATGTATTTCTTTGCTGCTCTTTGCCATCTGTTGTTATGTTACTTCCTAGGTATGTGAATTCGGTCACTTGGTTATGAGTGAAGCATTCACTGTGACTACAAGTAGAATGACTGGTGATAATGGCAAGTGTCTAGGGCCTTAAACTGGATGAACACACAGATCTCAACTGATGTCTGGTGTTCTCAGCAGCTTGATTCAGTGTTGGATATTCTAACATTTCTCTATCTCTCTGTGTGTGTGTCAATCCTGTCTCTGTTACAGACACAGATGCTAGAATAAGAATGCTTTTGCATTTGTTAAAACTACTGTTGGTTAGAAGGTTGCAGTCCAGAGAACGTGTATGTCATGGTTTACAGCTTCGTTTTGATATCTGCCATTTGGCCCACACATCCGAACAGGATGAGGAGAAGAATACAAAAAGCAAGAGAACACATTTTTGCATTATGAAATATATGGAATCTTTAAAAAAAATGGCAATATATAAATAAAGTGCCATGTCGAGTGGTGGAGGCGAGAATGTTTCTCCATAACTCTCTGTCTCTTGTGTTAATAAGTCCACTTGATGGCATTCTCTCATGCCACAGTGGCAACCCATCTAGCAACTTCTCTTTTTGTCTTCGTCTGTCTCTTCTCCACATGATCTTTCTGGTGGTTACTAAATGTTCAAGTTTTGCTCTTCTCATCAATTGCTCCACAACATGTGAACAATACGGTTAAATTGAAAAACCTTGATAGATAGTGTGATAGAAATTAGAATAACCATGCATTATCTTGTAACCTGTCAATACTCAGGTTAAATGTGTCAAACATCCTGCGTCATCTTGGTGCAGGCGAACAACGGGATATCATAATGGTATTGATGTGGCGCAGCTTTCTGTTATTAGGTTTTTGATGAGTGAGCGTCCCAGCATAGTTGTGCATGCCAATCCAGCAAGTGTATGATTGAAGTAGGGAGTTTCAAAATGGCACGAGTTCTGTGGCATACTGCTCACAACTGGGTCAGTCACACCAAGTAGTTACCCTCAGAGTTGATTGTTGTTAGTTGAGCCTCACCATCCATAAATCTCTATGATGTATCCTTTACAGAATATTGCCCTCACTGCCACTCTCGGCCTCTCTATTCTGTGTAAGCTATCTAGACTCTTCCTATGTTATGTTTAGAAGGTCTTTAATATCCTGTGTCCACTGTAGTTTTGGTCTGTCTCTCGTTTTCTTTCCTAGAAACACACAACTCCAGTTAATCTTTCTAAACTATTATGTCCTTTTTAAAAATTATGTCCAAAATGTTAGCTTGCATTTTTTTTTAAATAGTTCTGCAGAGACAGTCTTCTATGTTCAGGTCTTTGCTGACGTCTGTGTTTGTTTTGCCATGATATTCTTAGGACCTTTCTATAACATTTCAAGAACATATTCACCCCAAAAAAATATTTCAGGCTTTCGTTTGAAGCAAGCTCATATAATTATCTGATATTTTAACCGTAGCTCTTTTCTCTTAAGTACTTTGGGTATTAGTGATTTTATTGCTACATTGTTGCTTCTGTCAGTTTTATTTGGTAGAATTTTGTTTAAATACACAAACTTTAACCCATTTATGAGCATATGATTATGTAACCATCTGTGATCTGCAGCAGTGGATCTGGTGAAGGCCCTTAACCCTGAAGCTATGATCCCCATACTAGCCAATCCTGAAATACAGGAGCGGCTTACACCATATCTGCCTGAGGGAGAGTCACTGCCAAAAACAGAGGAAGAGCTGCGCTGTACCATCCATTCTCCCCAGTTTCAGCAGGTTAGTTAAGATTTCTAGTGACAACAGAATTTAATACACGATTTTGAAAGTCAAGACCTTCCGAAATGGAAAAAAAGTGTGTATGAATATATAGCTTCAGTTAATCTTGTTTAGCAACAAAATTATGACTAAATATCAACATTGACAAACTGAGATGCTGAAATGTAAAAACATCCTTGACAGCCCAATGAAAATAGCTGATGGTGTCATCAAAGAGATGTGGGATTTTAATTACCTGGATAGTGTTGTTGACAAAACAGAAAAAGACATGACAGCTAAGATGACCAAAGCTAGAACAGGATGTGTGCATTATAAAAAAAACATTTGGAATGGTATAAGCCCTATCCTAGGATGAGGAAATCAAATCTAAAACCAAATGGTGTAACAGGGCAGACCAGGCCCATGGCCTTCTTTGGCAACTGGTCTAGGCTTGGAGCATCGATAGATGGACAGAGCATGATTCTTCTGATCCGGCAGCCCCTGCAGCTTGGGTTGTTACAAATGTATTAGTATCACCTTTCCTTTGAAGTTAGAGAGACAGGCAGGGAGAGGGATCATACTGCCTGGGCAGCACATGGTCTCTATATTTCAACCCAGAAGTCTATGGAGAGGCATCCCAGACTTTAATGGATCTCGGAATCAAATTAGGAGATTGAAATTGTTAAAAGTCCTTGTCAATTGGCATAGACAAAGGGCGCCATGAGATATAGGGATATGTTTGACACTTTTGTTGCCATTGATCAACAAATTCCCATCTCATCCTGGACAGCTGCACCCAATACGTACGGTGTTCAAATTAACTATAAAAAACACTGATGTATTAGAAAGAACAGGTAATAACAAGGTATTTTCTATGCTTAACCATTATCACACCAGATTTAACCTGTAGAATACTGTGTTTACATTTACGTAATTTCTGTCCTGCCGCTGAATTAATTTTTGGAAAAGTTACGTAATAGTTGGTGACTTTTGAAATCATGATAACATTTTTGTTGTTAGGGATATTTAAATAATTTTTGCAATATAAATAAAAAATTGAATTCTGCATATCTTCTTCTTCAGCGTTCATTCTCAAACTCCTGCTGGATCTCTCCTGTAGCAGTACTACTAGATCTCCAGCAGGATGCAGTCCAGAGAATGGAAATGCGTTGTGTCGCCGTTTTATTTGCGCCAATGGCCCGACACATCCGTCTTCGGCGGAAAATTCTGCATATATTGTTGTAGGTTTTGTTTGTGTGTGTGTGTGATACAAGACATGTAAGACAGTCTCAAAGACAATTTCCACAAAAACCCAGCGATTTTTTTACCACAAGAACGAAAAATACTATTGCACGAAGTTTATTAAATATTCCAGAGTGGAAACAGTATAAGATAATTGAATTATCTAGCCATTCACGGATTAATTGTTATAATTTCACAGATTACAAGGATTACACCTTCAGGTATGTCTTAAAATCCTTCTATAAACCTAGATCTAGTCCAGAAATGTATCGTTCGAACTTGGTTGATGTTTAAATATCAAATTAGATAAAGCAGTGTGGTGTAACTTTTTTCAAGTGTGGAAATGACTTATCTCTCCATAAATAATCATTTGAATCACAATCCATAATAATTTTAATGAAAATTCGATAAAATATACATCTATAAAACAGAATTTACCATCATGGCGATGCTTTTGTTTGAAATTATCAATATGTTGCGAAAATATCAATATTTACATGAGATTAGACACATGGTTGCCACTAAAACTGCTGGAAAAGGTAGTCAATTGAATAAAATGTCAGATTTTAAAAATCTGGAAAAAAATATAAAATATTGGAGATTTTTAAGTGTACCTAGCAACTGCAGTCTATGGCGGCAAATATACTCACAGCTCGCTAACCAGAGAAGGGGAAATGTTGGTGAATAAAGTTACTGCATGCGTCCTAATGGTTAAAAAATGCAAATTTCCTCCTGCAATAGGATTATTATTACAAATCACATTATTTTTGGTGGATGTTTGAACACATAATTTTTTATTTTTTTTTAGAAATATTTGCATAATTTTTGTACATTTATGATACAAGTGGTGTGAGAATGTTGTAAATATAGGAAATGAGAGGGGTAAAAAATTAGTCACCTTTTCTGTCCCTGATTACTCACCAGTGATAACATACTTTTACACACCTAAGTCTATTGTATTTATGTCGTTTCATAACTAAACTAACATAATATTGTTGAAATAACCTTGTTGAAAACATTGTTTTCTAGACTTGGACCTAATGTTGTCTGTAGTCCACATCAATATATTTGACCTATGTCTTGTCAGCTGTCATTTCATAACCAAACAAACGTGTTAGTATATCTACTTTGAAAACAAATGTAATTCCCAAGAATTCCTTATCAGGATCCATAATGATTTTATGTCAGTTATACATATTGACGGTCGTTATAACCTGATTCACTCTGATCAGGACAGATGTGTAGATATTTCTTCGTCTTCATTGCTCATACTCAAACTCCTGCTGGATCTCTCTTGAAGTAGGACCATTCTCCAGCAGGATGTAGTCCAGAGAATGGAAATGAGTTGTCTCCATTTTATTTGTGCCAATGACCCAGTCTAGATATTTAACATTTCTTGTTTAATATTCTCAGATTTTCCAACCACTATGATGATGCTGGAATAGGATATTTGTGCATATAAATAAAGAATTGAATTCTGCATATATTGTTGTAAGTTTTGTTTGTGTGTGTGGGGTACAAGACATGTGAGAAAACCGTAAAGAAGTTTTTTTTCACAAAAAACCAACAAATTATAGCCAAAAAATTTTTTAAAGAATAGTAAATAATGTCTGACTTTAAAAAAAATAAATTGTAAGTTGCAATACTGATTACAGATCTAATTCAGCAGTAATTATGCTCAAATTGTCATAATTTCTCTGGGAAAAATGAATAAACATACAAGTTAGTCATAAAATCCTTCTATAAATCTAGATCTACTCCAAAACTGATCAATATAAGACAGTTGATTTATAAAGTCAAAATATACGAAACAGCGTGGTCTAACGTATTCTCGGGTGTGATTATCAACTTACCTCTCAGGAATCCAATTTCCGAAGAATAATCCATAATTTTAATTAAAATACGATAAAACAAAAGTCTATAAAACTTGATTCACATCATGGCGCAGCTTTGGTTTGTAATGTCAAGATATTGCAAAAATTTCGATATTTCGCTGAGGTTCGGTCACGTTGCCACTACATTTGCTAAAAAAAATGGAAGTCAATTTAATAATTGACCAGATTTCAAATAATCTTGTAACCAAAATTTTTTTAATGTGGCTTCTTTTGTTGATTATAGGGGAGCTAGCAACAGGGCCTTTGTGGGGCTTATACACTCGGCCGCAGATATTTTAGATAATGTAAACTGTTGTCGAATGCACTCTACGGCCGCATGTTAAAGGTCATGTGAATTTGACATCACTAAGTGAACGCATAGCCGCAGTTTGAGTACACTTGATAACAGCCCTTTGTATGAAAAAACTGTTGCTGCATGCACTCGACAAAAGTGCACTAAAGGTTAATCTGTGCATTCCTATTCAAGGAATACCTTGAGAAGAGCAGTGTAGATTACATCAATTTCTACTGTGTCGCAGATGAAGAGGAGAGCATGCATACCTTATTTCTTTATTCGCTGTACGATAATGCATGACATTCTGGTTGTTGTGGTGTGCCTACTGGCCAAATGTTGCTGACTTCAGCACCTTTACTTGATAGGCAAGACTGTGGTCCTGCCCAAATGTAGGAGGGCCTGGCCAGTCTTAGTTTCTAAAATCTACTGGCTGGACTAAACCCCATCTCCTCTCCAAGGAGCTGGCCTCGATGGGGGGCATACTTATAAAATTTGTTTTGATTTTTTAATTGTTTAGTATATCTGTTTTTCTTGATAAGTTCACAATGCCTGTTCTTACTATTATATACTGACTGCATTATCCTGGTAGCTTCATTTCTATGTCCAGAATCAAGAAAATGGTCTTGATGTGTGGCATTGCCAGAAAGGAGCACCATTATGAGATTAAAAGAGTGTCAGCAAAGAAATATAATGTAATATAATTGTAGACATATGTGGGAGAGAATGTCTATGGAGGTATCCTGTGTGCCATGATGATGATCTGATGACTAAATTCACTAGAATTCTTTCAATTCTCATCTGTTTTCTTCCTGCATTGAAGCTACTACTATTATTATCTTCCATCTAAGGTGTTAAAACCCTTAAGATCCAATACTTCTCAAAAACTGCCTGTTCTTTATAATCCTATAATTCTGAAAGCGTTTGTTCTTACTTTGTTAGTTCTATGCTATTATTAAACGTAGTTGAATTCCCCCTTATTATTTCTGATAAAAGGGTAGAGTATTGGTATGCAGTGATTGCAACTGCAAAGTTCATTCAAGCCAGTTTTTTTTTAGCATATAATTACAAGTCAGAAATTATACATCATGACAATTTGTCAGATTGTTGATGACTAAGATGTTACACCAATGCTACAAACCATGAACACAGACTTGATCCACTTATGTTATGTTCTTTAGGCTTTGAGCTCTTTCAGCTCAGCTCTCCAGTCAGGCCAGCTGGGCCCTCTGATGTCACAGTTCGGTCTTGGCGAGGACGTGGCTAATGCTGCTGCTCTTGGGGGTAAGTTGTGATATATTTTTTTACTTCAATTTCGCAAAATGCAGGTCAAGGTAAGGTTAAACTCCTTCCAAGAAATGAGTTCATTTATATTACATCTTTCGGTCAATCCCCTAATTTTCATAATAGCATAACCAATAAATTATCCCATATCCTAGAGTTAAACTCCAGGTATTTTCATGTCATAAGGAGAGCTTTCATCTCTCTTCAAGTTGCTGTAGAACTTCCCTGTCTTCTCTTTCTTTGAATGTCAGAATCCTGTTCTATTCCAAACCTCTGTTTGCTGATCTTTATTTTGACATTTTTAAAAATGTATCTCAAGTAGTTATCTATAATAAGGTAAGATTATTTTACCCGTAACTTCTTTGGTGCCCAAAAAATGTACATTTATGTCCTGGAAATTATGAAAAAGTGACTTTTCATTCCAAATTCATTCACTTTTTAGCAGAACAAAGCTGACAGACTGCAAAAACATCATTAAAAAATATATGGCTCTGCAAGAACAAGGAACACTAATTTTAAAAATGACATGTAAATGTGGTAACTGTAAGAAGGCAGGCAGAGAGAAGAACAAAGGGTTACAAATCATTCCAGACCACCAAACACTGTTCTACCTACATTGATGGATTATTTTCCTCCTGTTGACTCATTTCAAGACTTTTGGTAGTGAGAAGATTTTTACATTTTCTGTAATGTACTCACCAACTAGGTCATGGTGACTTGTGCACACATGCCTGAGATTTTAGACACCTATCCATTCATAAAAGACAAACTCAAATGTTATTAAAATATCACAAAGTTACAAGCAAAATAAAACAAGCACCCAATTAACTTTCTTCAAAATTAATTCAGGACTTTAGGGATAATAGTAAAGAAAACTACACCCTGTTTGGAAATATAAAGAGAAACAACTGTTTAGAAAGTAGAGTGCCAGGGAGGAGGATAAAGGGCAGACCAAGAAGAAGATGGACTGACAACATTAAAGATAACATGAATACATTGTTAGAAAATGCAAGCTGCGTGGCCCAAACCAGAGAGAAGTGCAGAGAAATGACCTGTCTACGTAGAAGTCATAGAATAACAATAATCAAAAATGAAAACATCAGATGACTAACAAACACAATGCCAATCCTGGATTACATCAGAAGACAGCAGATTACGTGGTTTTCACACGCTTCTAGACTACCATCAGATAGTGCCCCTCAAAAAACATTACTATACAGACACGATGGATACATAGCCAGGGGTAGACCATGCAAAAGATGGATTACAGAGATAAAAGAATCAACGAAAACATTTATGAGGCACACAAAAAGACCATCTCCAGAGAACTCTTGTACTCCGGACAATGCAAGGCATAAAGAGGTATAAAGAGAAAAGAAAGAAAGACTGTTTTTAAACATTTGATGGCCATATGAGATTGTCTGGTGTCATTCAACTACTGTATTGATGGCTCTATGAGATTGTCTGGTGTCATTCAACTGCTGTATTGATGGCTTTATGAGATTGTCTGGTGTCATTCAACTACTGTGGTGAAACATTACTGGTCCTATAAGTTGTCTGATTTCATTCAATGGCTGTATTGATGGCTATGAGATTGTCTGGTGTCATTCAACTGCTGTATTGATGGCTCTATGAGATTGTCTGGTGTCATTCAACTGCTGTATTGATGGCTTTATGAGATTGTCTGGTGTCATTCAACTGCTGTATTGATGGCTCTATGAGATTGTCTGGTGTCATTCAACTGCTGTATTGATGGCTCTATGAGATTGTCTGGTGTCATTCAACTGCTGTATTGATGGCTCTATGAGATTGTCTGGTGTCATTCAACTACTGTATTGATGGCTCTATGAGATTGTATGGTGTCATTCAACTGCTGTATTGATGGCTCTATGAGATTGTATGGTGTCATTCAACTGCTGTATTGATGACTATGAGATTGTCTCGTGTCATTCAACTACTGTGTTGAAACATTACTGGTCCTATAAGTTGTCTGATTTCATTCAATGGCTGTATTGATGGCTATGAGATTGTCTGGTGTCATTCAACTGCTGTATTGATGGCTCTATGAGATTGTCTGGTGTCATTCAACTGCTGTATTGATGGCTTTATGAGATTGTCTGGTGTCATTCAACTGCTGTATTGATGGCTCTATGAGATTGTCTGGTGTCATTCAACTGCTGTATTGATGGCTCTATGAGATTGTCTGGTGTCATTCAACTACTGTATTGATGGCTCTATGAGATTGTATGGTGTCATTCAACTGCTGTATTGATGGCTCTATGAGATTGTATGGTGTCATTCAACTGCTGTATTGATGACTATGAGATTGTCTCGTGTCATTCAACTACTGTGTTGAAACATTACTGGTCCTATAAGTTGTCTGATTTCATTCAATGGCTGTATTGATGGCTATGAGATTGTCTGGTGTCATTCAACTGCTGTATTGATGGCTCTATGAGATTGTCTGGTGTCATTCAACTGCTGTATTGATGGCTTTATGAGATTGTCTGGTGTCATTCAACTGCTGTATTGATGGCTCTATGAGATTGTCTGGTGTCATTCAACTGCTGTATTGATGGCTCTATGAGATTGTCTGGTGTCATTCAACTACTGTATTGATGGCTCTATGAGATTGTATGGTGTCATTCAACTGCTGTATTGATGGCTCTATGCTCTATGAGATTGTATGGTGTCATTCAACTACTGTGGTGAAACATTGATGGCCTTATAAAATTGTCTGGTGTCTTGATTGATTCTTGATTAGGAACAAGCGTCGCAGCACTGGTGGCATCCCATAAATGCTCTGCTTACAATTCTGTCAGCCATCTAAAAGTGTGTAAGCTCAGTGTCCCAGTCATTTGCTGATTACGTGTTCTTCTGATCTTTCTGGAGAGGGAGCACTTTCTCCCATTACCTCTATTCTCCCTATCTGGTGTCATTCAAATTACAGTGTTGAAACATTGATGGTCCTATGAGATTGTCTGATTTCATTCAACTGAGATTGTCTGATTTAATTCAACTAGTGTGTTGAAACATTGATGGCCCTATGAGATTGTCTGGTATCACTCAACTAATGTGTTGACAGTAGCCAGTCATTGTTTTATGTTTCTATTACAAAGTCATTTATGAAACATCCACATTTGAAATAGAATTGATTACATTATGACATGAAGATGTGCTGTGGCTTTTGTGGTGTGTCAAGTTGTAGGTTATAACATCCCCTATCTATATCACAACTTGTACTTGTAACATTGTTCCCTATCTGTAAAAGATATAGGTCCCATGGCAACAACCTGCTGTTGGGGATGAAGATAGCTCTTCGTGTACTAAGCCTCATCAAATAAGGTGGGTTGGCCAGTTCCCTTCCTTGCTGTCTGATACTAACTTTTTTCATACATCAGGTACCCATTTACAGCTGGGTCAACTGGAATGGCCGTGTCAGGCGAGAAATCATGACCCTGGCAATTTGTGTGTGTCTGGGTATGGTTTAGAATCTGACACACTGTAACCCGATGATATTAAGCAAGTTCACTATTAGTTAGGCTACTGCACTCCCTATCTTTAGTATAAGTATGACTTGTTGGTTGTAACATTGTCCCCTCTCTGTTGTACAACTATGATTTGTAATACTTTGTTTCCAGATGTGGAAGCATTTGTTAAAGCTATGCAGGAGACAGTGAAGGAGAAAGACGGGGACAAGGAGGATTCCATGGAGCATTAGCCTAATCCTGGTACACCGAACAGCCAGAGAGATATTCTCAACAAAGAAGATATAATCAAAGAGATTTGTCTGTTTTTGCATACTGATGATAATTATGATAATTATCAAGCTTTAGTTTGTTATATTACTAATCATTTTAATGGCATGTTCACATCTGATTATTTCAAGGGAGTTTATACTGATCAGAACACAGATGCTTCCCAGTTCTCAAATATAGATGAGTTTGTTGATGTTTTACGGCAGATTGCTGATGTTGGTGACACTACTTTAGAGAAGACTGTCATGAGTGAAATGAATGAAAATAATCTTCTGCAGTTTGAAGGAGGTAAAGATGTCAACTCCGATTTCATTTTGCCAGAAGAGTTTGAATATGTTGCTACAAACAAATCCTTGTTGAATGATAATGCAATCCAAGATGGTGTTGACGAGAGAATACCTGAATCACATATGAACCCATTTTTAGCTCTGAAGGATAGGCCTAGTAAAAACTGCATTGGTTTGCAGCAGAAACATGCTATAGTGTTGACAGATGAGACCAAACTTGTTAAGAAGACAGAGGGTGCTCATAGTCCTCATTCCAAAGTTGATGACAATAAAGGTGATTCACCAGAATCTAACACCAAACTTGGAAAAGAATGTGACAGCTGTCAAAAATTAAGTCACATTAGTGGGCATCTAAACATCTTGCAGGAAGAGGAAGAAATGGATGATGATGAATGTGAAGCAGAGTTTTGGTTTGAGAAAAGTGTTAATGAGAATGATGAGGTGCGATACACTGCCAAGGCTGATATTGAAAAGAGACACTGGGAAGCAGAGGTCTTGAGTAGCCCACAATTTGAAAACATTGAAGAGAAACATGTTAGTTCAGAATTAGTTTTCAGCTGTTCACAAGATGAAAATATTGAGACTTACTGTGATTCAAATATGGAATTTGTGAGCCCACTTTATGAATATATTGAAGAATGCCATAGTGATTCTGATAAAGATTTGAACATTTTGTGTGGTGAATTGAAACAGTTTAAAAATGAAGTGAATGGAGACAATTGTTTAGAAGATATATTGTGCATCAGTAATACTGTTCAAGGGCAGTGTCAAAATGTTGAAAGAGCGTATAAATTGAGAGAAGAAAGTGATAAACTTAACATTGCAAACGATTTGATAGAGGACGTAAGCATTGATGGTGGTATCCATCTCACTGAAAGTGTTAATGTCGATCACAACAAAGATAATACAGTTTTGGATTGCATGTTGAAGGTGAAGAAAGACATGCAGCTACTCTCTGTGACTTCATTGACACTGAGACCACAAGTGACTTGTCATTTAGATGTTGACATGGAGAAAGGTAACATTTGTTTATGTACTAGAACTAAACTGGACAAGCATAAGGCTACACCTAGTTTGGCTTCCTCTTGTGTTCTCATGTGTGGCGGTCAGTGTAACTCATCTGAAACACAAGCAGAAACTAAGACTTATGTTGATTCTAAGGATGCGTTCTCTGATGGCAATGTCGTTGTTGAAAATACGGTCAAAAATACCAACCAACCAATATATTTATTTACTACAGAATATGAGCATATCAGTGAAGAAAACCCAGCGCCCTTGGAACAGATAAAAAATCCAGCACCATTGGAACAGATAAAAAATCCAGCACCATTGGAACAGATAAAAATATGTGATGTTGAGTTTCTTGATGAGCCTTTTGAATCATTTCAGGAAAAGCTTGCCCATGGTATGTGGAATGATGTCATGAAAAGTGGCTTTGTATGTGGTTATGAGCTACAGAATGAACATAAGATTGTTTCAGAATATGAACACCTACAGCATGAAAGTGTGCTTGTTTCAGAATATGGACAGCTACAGTGTGAAAATGATTTTGTTTATGGTTATGATCTACAGAATGAAAGTGACCTTACTTTAGATTCTGATCTGGATAAGGAATCATTCAGTTCAAACTTTCCCCGTGAGTTGATAAATGATGCTTTCAATCAGGACGATGTTGTCTTGAAGTCAGTCAAGTTCAGGGGTGAACTCGCATCATTTCATACAAAACCTAGTGGAAAAGTGAATGAGTCTGTCAGACTCGCAGGTATTGACAATCCAGCATTTTTCTGTGATGAGATTCCAGTTGATGATGACATGAAATCCATATTCTTCCAATCTTGTCATCCAGAGAGTGGTGTCATCCAGAGCATGAACTCCAGCCTGCCTTCAATAGTTGTTGAAGAGTACATATGTGATGAGGATATCGTTGAAGAGGATGTGTATGATGATAGTGAAGTTTGTATGTATGATGACATTGAAAACCTGACTAATTTGCCAACCACAAATCATGTCATTGGAGATAAAACAGATGATATCAGTGTGCACTCTGATCATGTCCTTTTGAGTGTTTGTGGGGGTATTGGTGAGGAAAATGCTAGTGAAAACCTCAGTCCAGCATGGAAATCTATTGCAGGTATACATTATTTTAGCAATGATATGACTGAGAGATGTGCAACAAAGATTGTGTCATGGTCAGATATCAAGGTTCAGCCCAACATGAACACAGCTGCTACTACAGGTACACTTCTCAGTGGTCAGAACTTGGACACAGTTGCTAGTACAGACACACCTCTCAGCGGCCAAATCACAAATGAAAGTAATAAGATTATTACAGATTCAAGCACAATCTGGAGATCATCTCTGTCATTAATTCAAGAATTTGAGGAGAAAGTTCAACTTATTTATTCTAAGTACAATGAAACCAGTCCAGATTTAGTCAGTTTTTCTTCAGAGAACAAAATATATAATCACACCAGTGATTCCAGGCTAGAAAATGAGGTTGCAACTATGCAAGATAGAGAAGAACAATTAAGTGATGAGAAGATAGACAAATCTAGTTTTGAGAAAATTCTAGAGAATACTCTACTCAAAATGCCAGAAAAACAAACAAACAGAGCATCACCCAGTCAAAAACAAACACATTTCCCAACTTTGATAAGCAGTGTCTATCTAGATGATGAGCACGACAGTGGTTCTGTCTACTTGGATGAACTTTATGTTGACAATGCAGATAATAACAGAGATAAACAAGATCTTGAAGAGCTAAATAATGGTCAGACATTAAATGGCATGAATGAATTTTCTGAGATGAATCACAACCAGACAGTTGCAGAGCAATTGGGTAGATGTCTTGTACAAAAATCTGAAAGAATTATCATTGATGAGATATTGCAGCATGTTCGAGATCATGTCGAATATAGGACAGAGATGGGTACAGTTTGTATGAAAAATGAAAACAGTGATGAATCAAATATAAACATCCTACATTTAGGGGCTACAGTTGCAGCTCATTCTGAGCTGGAACATACAATATCACTGCCAGATTTAGAGAGGTACTCAATAACAAAGGAGACATTGCAATCTTCTATAGCCATTTTGCAGAATAATCATTTTGAAGTAACAGGCTCAGATGGTGAAGAAGAAAAGTTTGAGTTTGCTGCGCCATTAACACTAGTGGAAACTGTTGAAGCTAATTTAGACTGTGAAAACCATGACAAGACAGCAACACCAGTTCTAGAGTCACTATCTTCTCTTACACAAACAGAAACTACAGAGCACCATGCAATAGCATCTGGGTCAGTAACAAAGAGCATGTGTCTCAGACTTGAACCTCGTCAAGGGCTGAACAAGGGGCAAAAGCCATTGGATGTTGGCGTCACATCAAGTTTGGCAATGGATGATGAGAATACAACAGTTGTGTGCAGTAGCAGTTTCTACCATGATGGTGTCCAAACCACAGTCACCTCCACCGTTAGTTTAGGGTTCCCATCTCTGGAGGTTGACATAGCGGTACAGAAACAAAACACAAGTACTGTAGATGGGACCTTGGAACTTGGGGAAACATCAGGGTTGCCAGGTTCTTATTCACATACAAATCAGCTAGTGCCAACAATCAGCGGGTATGATGTGAGGAGAGATGAGAGTTCCAGTCAGATGATTCCATTCAGGTTTGCCCAGCAGATTACATACAATGACATGCTGGCATGTGCACTCAATTTTGTGGATGTTCTCTTTTGGATCTGTTTGGCTGTGGCCATTATAATATTTGATTTCCGTAATTGGAACACCTAGTGTTTTTAAAGCGTTTATATTCAACTTGAGGAGTGTGTGCCTATAGTTTTTTTAGTGAGGAAAAGTCATAAAAATGAGGTGTTGTAAACAAAGAACAAGATTGTGTAAACATGAGTTCAGAATACAGATTTGCTACTTTATTCTCACTCAGAACTTCAACTTGAATATGTCCAAACTGATCAGCTCAGATTGTCATCATGTAAGAATTACTAATGAATAAACATTTCTAACATCCTTCTATAATACATGGTTGATGCCATGATAATAGCTGAAAGCATTGTTCTCCATATGGCATGTTGCCTATTTTGACTCATGAATTTACTCAGAGATGGGCCTTTACAAAGCTGGCTCTCCTTTTCTTGGTAATTGAAAACAAGTTTCTTCTTTGGTGGTTAGTTTCATATTTGATCTGGTACAGTACATTACACTGTTTTCGTTAAACCTAACCCCACAATTTCCCATGTAGGTTTGCTCCTGCTGGTAACTTCAATTCTGCAAGGTCAGTGCTGTTTTGTAGAACATGCTCTAGTGCCTAAGCTCCAGTCACAAGAGGCAGTCTCTGAGATTGATTCAATGGGTGGTCAGCTCTGAGTAAATAGTGTCTAGTTCTGTCACATATGTTCACATCAACAATTTAAGCTATTTACTCTGTCATCCTGTGGTTTATATTATTCATTTCTGGACTCCATTTTGATTGATTGATTCAGATGTACTGTTTCAGATGATAGCCTAGTTTATAGTATGTTTGCTTACTATCTCCAGGTTACAGCGTGTCAGGTACAAAACCAAGTCCGGACAACAAGTCCTGGTTGTGATTTTTTACCTGAGATGACTGCTCCTCCATTCACCCCAACTGTATATGGGTACCTTTATCGTTGGTTAAGGAAGATAAACACAAGGAAGGAAACTGGCCACCCCACCTAATAGTTTCTGCAGCTTACTGCATGAAGAGGCATCTCAATCCCCGACTGCAGATTGTTGCCATGGGACCTACCTTTACCTTCAGATGCACATAAAGCTTTGTGGTGTGTGAAGGTGTATATAGTTCTCTCTGGCCATAGCAACCTATGTTTTCTGAACAGCATTACTGATGTATTATATTTGTAGAGTGAACTTATCTTGTTTGAATCATGAGATGGTTTAGACAACTGAATTGAGATACCGGTCTAAATATTTGGGTGGTTTTTTTGTCCATCGGTTAAAATAAAAGTTGAGCATGATCATGGTGTGTACTAAGGATGTACATTCACTTGAGTCACATTTCTCCTTCGTCATACAGTTTCATCATTCCATAGCAACTGCTGCCCGAAATGGATGGTCATTATAAACTGTCATGAGCAGACTGTTTCGTGAAGCCATATGTGAGCTAGATGGGGATGCTAACCTACCTGTCACTCTCCATGAGGTGTCTCTCTCTATCTCTTTACCCCCCCCCCCCCCACTCTTATTGTAATGTTGCAGTGAACAGGATGATGCTTCTGACCATGGGTACATATTAAAACTGGTATCAAATATGCCATTTAGCGAGATGCCTGATAGAGTATTTGGTTTTGTAACATTTTTAATTTAAGTGGTTTGCATCACAGTCACAAGGCTTATTTTAATCCAGATTCAGTCTATCACTTTGAAATAATGGCTACCATCTGTGTCACTAAACTAGTAAAAGTTATCAGGGAAAGAACCGGACATCTGATCTGAATCTCCTTACACTTGATGTCCTTATGACATCATATGCTGTGACAATTCTTGTTATTGACTTATTATTTAGATAACCATTTGTTCTTATAAAACATTTGTTGTTTTGGAAAATAACTGAACTTGGTCCAGGTCCAACATGTCTGCTCAACGACATGACGTGATGAATTTCCACATCTATGGATTCTTGTGTTGAACTCAGTTTATTTATCTCCCAGTCTAATTTCCTTTGATATGATGTATGCATGAGCTATATACACTTGTGCTCCTGAGAGAACTTAGTCAAGACATATTCCATCCCAGTATAGTTCCAGAATAAACATCTCATTTAGCCCACACAGACTTATTACATGCTATTTGTTGGTGCTCAATCATGTTTCTAAACTGTAGGACAAAATATCTGTTTTCATTGTTATGTTTATTGCATACTGGTTTCCATACTAAGCAGTACATCAACCCATAGTCACGTACATGTACTGCTGGGTATGGAAAAAAGCTTTTAATACAGCTCCCCATTGCACAAAAGAAAAGTGTTGCAGAAATGTCAGAGAGCAGTGTTAAGACTCGGACTCTGGGCAACGTAGACGGGGAGCGAATCCTTGTCTTTGGTGACATAGTAAACCAAGTCGCCGTTGCCCAACATGGCTCATACAGAGAGAATTGGGTCCAGTACCCAATGGCACAGAGGGGAATGATGTCTTTCTTATGCGAGATTTGTTCGCAGACTGCGAAACTCCTTGTCCAAGATGGGGCAATATATCTACTTCTTTGGGTCGTGAACACAATGGCAAAGGGTCAAAACACAGGCAGTGCTTGGCAATGGATTTGAAGGCTATTACAAGTGGATGTGGCGATTGCATGAAAATTGCACAGGTAAAATCCTACACTCCTGACGTTTGGTTAAGCAGCACCTTGCCTAGGAAGGTGTATCAACCATAAGTCTAATTTGACTGTCACCGTTGCCCAACATGACTCATACAGAAGAAATTAGGTCTATGACCTTGGGACAGAGAGAGTGGTAATGGAATTGTCTTCCTACACATGGAATAGTTCAGCTAGGAAAGATGCACATGGGTTAGCCCGGGCAAATTACCAGCTCGTAACATATACCCATCCGAGTTTACAGCTTCTTCAGCAGACATTGCACCAAAAGTTTTTTTGGGTGTTAACCATTAGCACGCTGTGTTTACAATTACGTAATTTCTCTCCTGCAGAAGATTAATTTTTGGAAATGTTACTAATAGTTGATGGCTGTTTTAAAATCATGATAACGTTTTTGTTGTTAGAGATATTTAAATAATTTTTGCACATATAAAGAATTGAATTCTGCATACAGTGGTATAGGTTGTGTTTGTGTGATATGAGACATGTAAGACAA
Organism: Meghimatium bilineatum; assembly: GCA_034231615.1. NCBI lineage: Eukaryota > Metazoa > Mollusca > Gastropoda > Stylommatophora > Philomycidae > Meghimatium > Meghimatium bilineatum. Next base: position 24,863,948 of record CM067304.1, read on the forward strand.
GTCTTAACGACGATTTTTCAACAAAAAAAACCCAGCAAATTTTGACTTTTACAACAATTTTATAATTGTGCGAAGTTTATTACATTAATTGTAATTATTCTGGATTGGAAACAGTCACCCCAGACCTAATCTGGCGTGATTTATGGTAAATTTGTTGTAAAATTCAGGGATTAAAATGATTACACGTACAGGTATGTCTTAAAATTCTTCTATAAACCTAGATCTAGTCCAAAAATGTATCATTCGAACTTGGTTGATTTTTTAATATCAAATTAGATAAAGCAGCGTGGTGTAACTGATTTTCGAGTGTGGAAATAACTTATATCTCCATAAATAATCATTTGAATCACAAATCCATAATGATTTTAATGAAAATTCGATAAAATATACGTCTATGATGTTCGTCCGTCGTGATCGACGATGACCAAAAACTCAACCATAATAATAATAAAAGTTAATAGTGCGTTTTTAAATGACTAGTAAGTCCAATGCGCGCACAAAATGTTCTTTTACAGAATTGACAACAATAGAAGGTATCTGTGTGAGGTTGAGATGTTTTTTCTTTTCTACGTGTCCGCTTCTGTCTTGCAGTTTCTTGTCTGAATTCTTCCGCCGCTAGTGCTCCCGTTCTAATGCTGTAACGCCATGCTGTTCTATCCATAGCGAGGCTCTCCCAAGCGCCTACGTCAATGTTAAGATGTTTCAAGGATGACGAGCGTGTCTTTGAAGCGCTTTTTCTGTCCACCAGCTTTTCGAAATCCTGCCTTGAGTGTTCTATAATATATTTGTTTTGGCAAACGCGAGTTCTCCATACGCACAAGATGGCCTGCCCAGCGTGCTTGCGCCTGTGTGGATGCTTATTGAGGTTGATTTTTCCAAGTTCTCGTAGTCTGGTACTTTGTCCCACCAATGGATGTTTAGTAATTTACGTAGGCAGGTAAGATGGAAATGATTTAACTTTCTTTCATGTCTAGCATACACTGTCACGTTTCACACGCGTATAGTACGGTTGGTATAACAGCAGCATGATATACTTTGGTGTTTGTTCTTATACCTCTTCTATCCCATACATTGTTGCGTAATCTGCCAAATACAGCACTAGCTTTTGCCAGTCTATTGTTAATTTCCACATCAACGTTGACATCGCGAGAGAGAGTGCTTCCAGGGTAAGTAAAATTGTCGACTACCTGCAGTTTTTCCTGATTGACGATGATGGAAGTAGCAGTATGTTGGCTATTTGATGTTGCTTAGTGCATGACTTCTGTTTTTTTGGTGTTAATAGCGAGACCAAAGTTGTTGCAGGCCTGTGAGAAGCGGTCTGTGGTGCTCTGCATGTATACGACAGAGTCAGCATACAATGCACAGTCGTCAGCATAAAGTAATTCTCTAACAGTACTAGATGTAGTTTTCGTGTTTGCTTTTAGACGACGTAAATTGAAAAGACCACCATCTGTTCTGTAATTGATCATTATGCCAGCTGTTTCATTACTATGGTGTGTTTCCGTTAGCATGGCAGTAAATAACAGGCTGAAAAGAGCGTATCACAGTGACAAGTTTTGGGGGGCATCCGAACTTTGTAAGCACCTTTCAGTCCTCTGTTAACGGTATCGAATGCTTTAAAGTCCAAAAATTGTTTTTAAGAGTTCACTATGTTGCTCTTGTGACTTTTCCTGAATTTGTCGTGCAGAGAATATCATATCAACTGTACCACGACCTGCACGAAATCGCACTTACTCTATGGGAGTAGCTCGTTTAATAGTGAATTATTTAATCTGTTGAGTATGACACGAGCAAGAATTTTACTAGCTATAGACAAAAGTGATATACCCCTGTGATTATCGCAAGACTGTTTGGTACCTTTGCCTTTATATAGGTGCACTATAGAAGCATCTTTTAGATCTTGAGACAATGTACCTGTGTTCCAGAAAATACCAAAAATGTCAGTTAGTTTTTTAATCAGCAGTGGTCCGCCATTTTTATAAATTTCAGCAGGTAAGGCATCCAAACCTGGAGCTTTATCATTTGACATTTGTTTAATCGCTATCATAACCTCTTGACTGCTTGGAGGTATATCGAGTTCTTCTCTTATCCTAAGTTGTGGTATTCTGTTTATGACTTCTTCATTTATTACTGATGGTTTGTTTAGGATTTCTTCAAAATGTTCAGCCCAACGATTTAATATGTCATTTTTATCAGTGAGAAGCTTCGACGAATCGGCATTTAATAGAGGTGGTGATCCCGATGAGTGTGGGCCATAGATGGTTCTTAAAGCCTCATAGAATCGCTTATAGTCCTTTCTGTCTGCAAACATTTGAATTTCTTCAGCTTTTCGACTTAGCCATTTATCCTTTATCTCTCTGAGCTTCTTTTGACAAGTGTTACGGATCTTGCTATAGGCTACTTTCTTGGACGGTGAAGCCCCTTTTAGTTTCTTGAAAACGTGTTTTTCTTCTAACAAGGATATTATCTCAAAGTTATTATCATCAAACCAGTCTTGGTGTCTATGTACCTTCACACCCAAATGTTCCTTCGCTTTGGCGTAAATAATTCCTTTAAACGAAGCCCAGCTATCTTCAGATGTGGCATTAACAAGATCTAAGTCTCCCAAGGCTATGTCGAGATCCTTGGAGAGGTTATTTTTTTTATATCGTGGTTACTCAGCCGATCAATGTTTAGGCGTTTTTCTATCTTTTGCCCATGTGGACGTCTTTTTCTTGCAGTGGTGAAATTTAGTTTGGATACTATAAGCCGGTGATCAGTCAAGCATTGCGCTCCACACATTGCTTTTGTGACACGAACATCTTTGATGTCCCTTTTTGTAGTTATGATATAGTCTATAAGAGGCCACTGCTTGGAGCGTGGATGCATCAAAGAGGTCTTTTTGCACGTTGGCAAGCGAAAAATAGTGTTGGTGATAGTGAGTTCGTGCACAGAACATAGCTTTAAATGAAGGGAACCATTGCTGTTACATTTACCGATCCCATGACGTCCAAGAACACCTTGCCATCTGACGTCTATAATACCCAATTCACTTTCATGGCGATGCTTTTGTTTGAAATTGTCAATATATTGCACAAATATCAATATTTGCATGACATTAGGCACATGGTTGCCACTAAAACTGCTGGAAGAGGTAGTAAATTGAATAAAATGCTAGATTTAAGAAATCTGGCGAAAAAATATTAAAAATTGGGGATTTTTAATTGATTAAAAGTGTACCTGTCTACAGCGGCAAATATACTAGCCGCTCGCTAACCAGAGAAGGAGAAATGTCGGTGAATAAAGTTGCCGCTCGCTAACCAGAGAAGGTGAAATGTCGGTGGATAAAGTTGCCGCTCGCTAACCAGAGAAGGAGAAATGTCGGTGGATAAAGTTGCCGCTCGCTAACCAGAGAAGGAGAAATGTCGGTGAATAAAGTTGCCACACGCCTTTTGGCTGGTTGCCTCCGTCTTCTTCTTCTTCTTCTTTCGTTCACTTGAAACATGTCTATATCTGTAATTCTGTCTCCTTAATAAAACTCACGGTCTTTTGTAGTTCATACAATGTCCCATAGAGTTTTGATTCCAGTGTTGTTTCCTCTGGCCAATATGTCTGCCTCAGCGTTTCATGCTCAGAACACTCTTGAAGTATATGTTTGGCACTCTGTGCTGCCTGTCCACATGTACACATGGCTGTGTTGCCAATCTTGAACTTTGTATACATGTGACTGCGGAGTCGGTTGTGTCCTGTTCTGAGACGTAGAATTATAACTTGTTCTGGTCTGTTCATAATATGATAGTCATCTTGTGTTGGTGTTTGTGGCTTTCTTATTGACTTGATCATCTGTTTTTTCTGATGGTAGGTGATTGGTATATCTGGTTGGTCTTCGGCAGCACCTTCCTTAGCCAGTTGGTCTGCTTTTTCATTTCCTGGTATTCCACAGTGAGAGGGTATCCACTGCATGGTTATCCTGTACTGGTAAGACAATTCGCTAAGTAGTTTTTTCAAGTCTGTTAGTTTTTCAGACTGGAGAGCTTGAAGCACTGACCTTGCATCTGTCAGGAATACCACAGGCTGTAGTTCAGAGTTGGAGTTAGCAGTTTTTTAGCTGCCACAATAATTGCCTGGATTTCTGCATCATAATTATTGCAGAATTTTCCTGTCGGTGTTCTGATTGTATCTCTAGGCTTGTGTGGATATTCTATATATACACCTGCACCTCCATTCCTCACGGCATTCTGTGCTGACCCATCTGTGTATACTCTGACCCATATATCTTGTGGATATTCCTCATCCAGGAAACTGAGGGTGACTGTCCTTCGCTGCACACTGTTCTGTTCGTCCTCGCTTAGTATTCCTTTCACATGGGTCTGAATGTATATTGGCATTCCATGCCTTTCACTCCACGGGGTTTGTTCTGGTACAGGCCTTAAGGGGCTGTCAACTTCAGGTAGGTCTGTAAGTTGTCTGCGGAGTCGTTTAGCTTGATGGATAAAGCTGCTTCTTTTCAGTCGTCCCATTGCTAGATTTTTGAATCTTTCCTTCATTGGATGACTTGGCATACACTGAAACTTTTCTGCCTGAATTAGTACTTTTGTGTCTCTGCGTTCGCCAAGTGTTTGCATTCTTCCCATTTTCTGCATCTCTGCTATGGGTGTTGATTTCATTGCTCCCAACATTATTCTAAGTGCCTGGTTTTGCACTTTATCTAGATCTTGTAATGTTGTGTTTGATGCAGGACACCACGCAGCTGAACCATATTCCAGGTGTGGTCTTATGCCTTGCTGATAAACTTTACTGAGTATATTTCCACTGGCTCCCCATGTGGTTCCACTTAGTTTTCTCAGGATAGCTAGCTTCCTCCTGGCTTTTGTTGTTGCTTTGTTTATGTGCTGCTTCCATGTCAGCTTATCATCAAAAGTAACTCCGAGGTATGTGGGTTGTTTGTCTTCTTTCAAGAGCTCTCCATCTATCTTGATATGACCAGCTTTTTGTTTTGGTGAGAGGGTAAAGAGTGTAGTGCTGCACTTATCTGTGTTAATGCTGACGCACCATCTATTTGCCCATAAGGTTAGGGCATCGATAGCTCTTTGTATTTGTTTAGTGGCCACTGTTGCATGTTCTTCCGTGCACCAGATCACCAGGTCGTCAGCATACATTGCCACTTTGATCCCGTGTGGTAGTTCAGCAACTAGGTCATTGATGTAAACCAAGAAAAGTGTGGGTGACAGGACTCCTCCCTGGGGGACTCCATGACGCAGTAGAACTTTCTTGCTCTTGCGACCATCTAATTGTACCCTGGCTCTTCTATTATGCAGGTATGCTTTTACCCATTTGTACATTCTTGAGCTAACCCTGCAATTTCGCAATTTCTTTAGGAGCCCTTCTTTCCAGACCTTATCAAATGCTTTCCTGAGGTCTATCCATGCTGCTAGTACCAGTTTCTTTTCTTGGAAGGCATCCTCAATCTCTTGGGAGAGGTAAAAAAAAAACTAAAACTGCTAAAACTGCTGGAAGAGGTAGTAAATTGAATAAAATGCTAGATTTAAGAAATCTGGCGAAAAAATATTAAAAATTGGGGATTTTTAATTGATTAAAAGTGTACCTGTCTACAGCGGCAAATATACTAGCCGCTCGCTAACCAGAGAAGGAGAAATGTCGGTGAATAAAGTTGCCGCTCGCTAACCAGAGAAGGTGAAATGTCGGTGGATAAAGTTGCCGCTCGCTAACCAGAGAAGGAGAAATGTCGGTGGATAAAGTTGCCGCTCGCTAACCAGAGAAGGAGAAATGTCGGTGAATAAAGTTGCCACACGCCTTTTGGCTGGTTGCCTCCGTCTTTGGCACATTCTTACTTGGGCTGGACTGTGGTCCTACTCGAGTGAAACTGGCCGGTTAGTCTTAGTTTCCAGCCTCTGATGGCTGAACTAAGCCCCATCGCCACTACATGGGGATGAGCTTAACGATCTTGTTCGTGATCTCAATTTGTCGAAGTCCTCAGCTGAACTCGTGGCATCCAGATTAAAAGAAAAGAACCTATTGTCTAACAATACACGCATCACTTTTTATCGCAACAGGCATTAAGAGTTTCTTCATTTTTTCTTTGAAGAGAAAGACTTGGTGTACTGTACACATGTTGTTTACCTTCTGCAGAAGTTTGGAGTCCAACATTATGAACCCAGAAATTGGAGACTGATTATCGACAGCTGCAAGAGATCACTAAAATATTTTCTGCTTCACAGTGGCAATCAATTTGCTTCTGTACCCCTTGCTCACTCGACTATACTGAAGTAGAAGCGTGAAGTATGTGCTGGAGAAAGTTTCTTATTATCAGCACGAGTGGTATATTTGTGTTGACTTGCAGATGGTGAATTTCCTCTTGGGACAACAGTCAGGTTTTACAAAGTACCCCTGCTTTCTGTGCATGTGGGATGGTAGGGACAAGTCTCAGCACCATACCAAGAAGGACTGGCCTGCATGATAAGAATTGCCAACAATCCTCTAGTAGACAGAAACAAGATACTATTCCCACCGCTCGCCTGTGTGTTGCCGTGGCCCGAAATGGGAGCAAAGAATAGCAACACTGTTTACCTTCCATGCATTTCGTAAGAGGCGACTAAGGATGTTATGGGATGGAGTTGGCTGTCCAATCCCATATAGGGTAAGTGACTCAAAGCCATGCTGAAGTCGAATGTGTCAGACAGAAAGGCGCAGATATCGCAGCAAGGCTGTAAAGCATGAGACAACGCATTCCGTTCTCCGGACTACATCCTGCTAATCTGCAGGAGTTTGAGAACGAACGCAGAAGAAGAAGAATTCCCACCGCTGCATATCAAAAGAAAAGAACCTTGGTTGAGCTAGTGACAGCTGGAGAGGAGATGGGCACCACTAGCTAAAACTTTTGCCCACTGAAATACATGTACTATAATGGATAATCACACACAGAGAATAAAGAACAAAGCTCTTAAACTTACCGAAAACTGTTTTATCGGCACGTGGAATGTGCGGAAGCTATACGCCTGCGGAAAGGTCAGCGAACTTACACACGAATTAAACAAGTACACATGGGACATAATGGGCATGGCAGAGGTAAGGTGGACGTGATTTGGTGAAACAACAACGGATGACGGTCACAAAATATGGTATAGCGGAGATGAAACAGAACACCAACATGGAGTGGAGTTTATTGTAAACAAAGAGAAAGTTAAATCTATCATTAATTGCACCCCTATAAACAGCAGACTTATAACAATATGTGTAGCAGCAAAACCCGAAAACATCACGATAATTCAAGTTTATGCCCCAGCTGCCGATTATGACGAAGAGGAAACATACGCATTTTACGAAACACTAGAACCACAATAAAGGAGATCCCAAAAAAAGATATATAACGCAAAAATGGGACCTGACGCTTATGATCAATGGGCCGGTACAGTAGGGAAATTTGGAACAGGAGGAATGAATGAACGAGGACTAAGACTATTGGATTTTGCCGATAACTTTAAACTCACTCTTGCAAATACATTATTCCCACTCAAGATTTCCAGAAGAACAACGTGGCATGCTCCAAAAGCAGACATACATATCAAATTTATTTTCATTCTTACACCGAAAAAATTCGAGTCCAGCACAAACAAGAACTTTTCCAGGAACAGACATCGGTAGCGACCATGAAATTGTTCTATTGACGATTAAAATTAATCTTAAAAAGAATCACATACAAAACAAATGCACACGATTAAGATATAATTTAGAAAAATTGAAAGATCCAGAAATAGCAGATATATTTGAGGCAACAGTAGGACAATTTGCAGCTCTAAGCCTTGTAAATGATGTTAAAAAACATAATCAACTACACATAAATCAACTACTAATATCACCAAAAATGTAGTTATGAATAGAAGGTTATAGTCAGAGAATATAATTTTTGTTAAATAAGTTTAGAAAAAAAATCCCTGACGTGATTGAGAAAAAGGATGCCATTTTTGGCTTCAGTGGCGCAAAATGTTCCTAATTTAGCTATAAAACTATGAACAATTTCCAACTTGATTTTTTTTGGTAAGCCAGTGTAATTTACTACTTGTTACAGTATCTCTTCGTGTATTTTTATATTTAGTGTTTATCCTTTTTGGATCCTGCTGATTATGATGGTTTTTGTTTTCTGGATGTTAATATCTAGCCCATGATTTCAGTTGATTTCTCTGCTCTGTCTGTTGTTCCTGATCATTTTCTGCTGAGAGGAATGTCACTTAGGCTATGCACAACTTAGATTGCTTATTATTTTCCCATTGATCTTGAGTCTGGGCATTCCCTATATCTGTTTAAAAATCGTTTCTGTGTAGATTTTTAAAAGCTTTGTGATTAAAAAAAACTGCATTGTCTTACTCATCTGTTTATTTCAATATATGGGTGAATAGATACTGTCACATCTTATTGATGCAGTTTATTCCCAATATATATTTCTGATCAGTCTGAGCAGAATAATTGCTAAAAGTATTAACAGTGATAGAAAAATATTAAAATTTGAACAAATCACAAACTAAACACGAGAATTAGAAAATGTTGCATCTACTCTACATTAATTAATGACTCAGAAACATTGATAATGAACAAATAACTAGTAGATATAATTGGTTCTTATGAAATGTTGGTATATCCTATATGGAGAGTTGCATTCCTTCTCAAGGTGACCAAAAGATCGCTATACGGAGTCGTTAAAAACCTCACTGAATGCCTTTGTAATAGACCAAGATGCATTAGAAGAACTTGCACAAACTAGAGAAGTGTTTCACAAAGTGGGGCCCGCGCGACACAGGGGGGCAATGGGATCGTTCAGGGGGGCAATTCGTACACGTTGTAATTAGGCTTCATTTAGGGAATAATTCAATTTCGAATTTAAAAAAATGTTATATGTTACATGGGGGGGGGGGGGGGGGCATCCGAATTTTAGAAATACTTAGACATGGTAAAAAAAAAGGTTGGTAAACACCGAATTAGAGCAACATTGCGCTCTAGATAAAGAAAAGCGCAAAATATTGTGAAAAGAGAAATGCAGAATATCTTCTTCTTCTTCAGCGTTCATTCTCAAACTCCCACTGGATCTCCCTTGTAGCAGGACCATTGTCCTACTAGATTTCCAGCAGGATGTAGTCCAGATAATGGAAATGCGTTGTGTCGTGGCCCGACACATCCGTCTTCGACAGAAATGCAGAATATCAACAGCGGAGAGTGGCTAGAAAGACACGGTATATAAAAAACCAACTACAGTGATCACTCCATGCCAGAACTGTCCAAGGACATTTGCGGTCAGAATAGGGCTTATTAGCGATGCCATCGGTGGTAGAAAACCCATGTGCAGAATTAATGACTTCATTCGTTCCGTTTTTTTAATTATTGTCGCGATTTCGATGGTCACTATTTATATACTTGGAGTCGCATGCCAAAAATAGCCAAGGTTGACCAACGAAAAACACGAACATAATCAAAATGGGCATTGTATTTCATGTTTATATTTTCTGTGTAGATGTCTTATACACATTTTATACACTGGTCACGCTGTTAGCCATCTACGAACTCATAGTCAAGAACATAAGTGAATTTCAAAAATGGATGTAAAAAATGGTCATAATAACTTGATTCTTGATTAGAAGCTAGCTTCATGGCACACGGGACATTCCCATATGTGCTTCGCTCTCCGTTCTAGCAGTTATCTCAGTGTATGTAGTTCCAGAGTCCCGGTCAGGTGTTGATTGCGTGATCTTCGGGGCCTTCCAAAAGATTTACGTTTCCTCCCCTCCCCTCTAGGTACTTCAATTTCTAACATTCTCTGTATGTGTACATTCTCAGCCTCATTGTTCATCTTGGAATGAATTTATTACTGCCTTGATCAAGTCTTCTTTATCTCTTCTCAGCATTTTGCCGTCTGTCGCAGTATTGCCTGCCAATAAGTCGGCTCTCTCATTTCCTCTGACCCCAGCATGACCAGGGCAGTATATCCATGTAAGGCTCTGGACAATTGAGTTGTTCAATATGTCCCACCATTCTTTTCTCAACATGCATTTTTATATCTTTCGCAGCATGCTTTGAGAGTCTGTGCGTATCATCGAGTGTGTTGATGTATCGGTTATCAACCAAGCTTGTGATGGACGAACAACAACAATATCTTATAGAAGATTATGAAGAACTTCATGGAAAGAGAAGAAAACGAACAAAGAGGTAGGTTCTGACAAAACTTCGTCTGGAAAAAGAACTAGTAAGTGAAATAATCAAACTTATTTTATGACCTTAAAGACTTGAAGGTTGAGGGGAGCTGAGCAAGAGGTTGGTAATAGATACAAGTGGGAGGGAAATATCACGAAATGAACAGAATACAATCTAGCAGTGCATCATCAGGATGAAGTACAGAGGATGTTGGGGAGATCCGTTGCAGCCAACCTTCTTTGCGGAGGCGGCACTTATGATGATTGGTTGTTATAAAATAATAACAATTTCAAATAACGTTTCTATTGCAGTAAGAGTGGTAACCGGAAATGCGCAGATGAACTGCGCGAATTTGACGTCTTATGAAGTCTGTGGTTTACGTGTTGTAGCTCATAATAATTTCGATATTCTTTCATACTAATTTTCCTTTGACAATTATTTCATAATAATCTACGGTAAGTGTTAGTATTTTGTTTTGGAAGATTATTCAAGGTACCGAATGAATATTTGTCGTGATAGTTCTTATATTGAACCGACCAACAAAGTGAAAGCATCCCTCCTCTCTTCAACTTTGTCTCTTGACATTTAAATTGGCAACATTCCTAATTTTCCATGAATCGACAATGTAGTACCATGATTACATTTTGATAAATACTGCAAAACTATAATTCGTTGAAAAGCTGATTCAGGTAACATGAAAATGACTACAATGGCATTTGTTTGTAATGTTTTCCTAATTTTTGTATATTCATAAGAATGAATTATTAAGGAGTAGTCTCTCGGAAGGCAGTGCAGACCGACTGTAGTGTAGGAGGCCAAAGTTAAACTTAAAAGTTAATATCTAGTAAGACAAGACTTGTCACAAGTGTACTGTACTGTACGCAGTACTGTAAGTTACTAAATCATACTAAATGTGAAGTGAATAGTTTAGTTGGACCACATATTTCAAATAATAATGAAGAAATGAATTATAACATGAGGGTTTTGAGTGTATGCCTACATATGTTCAGTGAGTGATGTTAATTTGATTAGGCCTACATAACCACGATCCCTTTATTATTATTTCTGACCAGGTAGGCCTAAGCCCTCTATGACTATGTGAATGTCAGTTCTGTTTGGTATACACCTAATTCTGCACTTGGAATCATGTTGGTCACAGGGTGAAATCCATTCTTCTCTCGGTCAAAGTGTCTGTCCCATAATTATTTAATAATAGGCCAAGGCCTAGCTTTTATAATTAGGCATAGGCCTTTAATAGCCTTTATAAAATTATATCAGTAATAATGTGTTGTACTATGTAGGCCTACATAATATTAGTATATCTGATATCATAGTATATGCCTCAGCGATTTAGTTAGTCATCGAATTATCACTGCAAACTAGACACGTCCCTGAGTGTATCCGCCATTACACTTCTGCTGACATTACCGGTCATTTGCTGGTTGACCATCATTCTTCTGCACTCTCCAAAATGTTCACTTTTATCAACATTGCATTTCAAACTTGATCTTGAATCCTGGACATTGAAAAGGAATCATCATTCACACTAGTCTCACTCTCGCGCGCTATATCTCTTATGGAGTTCAAAATGTAACTCGATCCATTGCACCATCGCCCTGTGCCACAATCGTGCATGATGTCAGTTTATCTGCTATTTCATTGCCTCGAACACCCACCCGACCCAGTATGAAAATAGATGTAGCTACTTTTTCTTCTTCTTCTTTCGTTCACTTGAAACATGTCTATATCATAATGTATATCTGTAATTCTGTCTCCTTAATAAAACTCACTGTCCTCTGTAGTTCATACAGTGTCCCATAGAGTTTTGATTCCAGTGTTGTTTCCTCTGGCGAATATGTCTGCCTCAGCGTATCATGCTCAGAACACTCTTGAAGTATATGTTTGGCACTCTGTGCTGCCTGTACACATGGCCGTGTTGCCAATCTTGAACTTTGTATACATGTGACTGCAGAGTCGGTTGTGTCCTGTTCTGAGACGTAGAATTATAACTTGTTCTGATCTCTTCATAATGTGATAGTCATCTTGTGTTGGTGTTTGTGGCTTTCTTATTGACTTGATCATCTGTTTTTTCTGATGGTAGGTGATTGGTATATCTGGTTGGTCTTCGGCAGCACCTTCCTTAGCCAGTTGGTCTGTTTTTTCATTTCCTGGTATTCCACAGTGAGAGGGTATCCACTGCATGGTTACCCTATACTGGTAAGACAATTCGCTAAGTAGTTTTTTCAAGTCTGTTAGTTTTCCAGACTGGAGAGCTTGAAGCACTGACCTTGCATCTGTCAGGAATACCACAGGCTGTAGGCCAGAGTTGGAGCTCAGCAGTTTTTTAGCTGCCACACTAATTGCCTGGATTTCTGCATCATAATTATTGCAGAATTTTCCTGTCGGTGTTCTGATTGTATCTCTAGGCTTGTGTGGATATTCTATATATGCACCTGCACATCCATTCCTCACAGCATTCTGTGCTGACCCATCTGTGTACACTCTGACCCATATATCTTGTGGATATTCCTCATCCAGGAAACTGAGGGTGACTGTCATTCGCTGCACACTGTTCTGTTCGTCCTCGCTTAGTATTCCTTTCACATGGGTCTGAATGTATATTGGCATTCCATGCCTTTCACTTCACGGGGTTTGTTCTGGTACAGGCCTTAAGGGGCTGTCAACTTCAGGTAGGTCTGTAAGTTGTCTGCGGAGTCGTTTAGCTTGATGGATAAAGCTGCTTCTTTTCATCGTCCCATTGCTAGATTTTTGAATCTTTCCTTCATTGGATGACTTGGCATACACTGAAACTTTTCTGCTTGAATTAGTACTTTTGTGTCTCTGCATTCGCCAAGTGTTTGCATTTTTCCCATTTTCTGCATCTCTGCTATGGGTGTTGATTTCATTGCTCCCAACATTATTTTAAGTGCCTGGTTTTGCACTTTATCTAGATCTTGTAATGTGGTGTTTGATGCAGGACACCACACAGCTGAACCATATTCCAGGTGTGGTCTTATGCCTTGCTGGTAAACTTTACTGCGTATATTTCCACTGGCTCCCCATGTGGTTCCACTTAGTTTTCTCAGGATAGCTAGTTTCCTCCTGGCTTTTGTTGTTGCTTTGTTTATGTGCTGCTTCCATGTCAGCTTATCATCAAAAGTAACTCCGAGGTATGTGGGTTGTTTGTCTCCTTTCAAGAGCTCTCCATCTATCTTGATATGACCAGCTTTTTGTTTTGGTGAGAGGGTAAAGAGTGTAGTGCTGCATTTATCTGTGTTAATGCTGACGCACCATCTACAGGTCGTCAGCATACATTGCCACTTTGATCCCATGTGGTAGTTCAGCAACTAGGTTATTGATGTAAACCAAGAAAAGTGTGGGTGACAGGACTCCTCCCTGGGGGACTCCATGACGCAGTAGAACTTTCTTGCTCTTGCGACCATCATGCTAATTGTACTCTGGCTCTTCTATTATGCAAGTATGCTTTTACCCATTTGTACATTCTTGAGCTAATCCTGCAATTTCGCAATTTCTTTACGAGCCCTTCTTTCCAGACCTTATCAAATGCTTTCCTGAGGTCTATCCATGCTGCTAGTACCAGTTTCTTTTCTTTGAAGGCATCCTCAATCTCTTGGGAGAGGTAGGTTGCCTGATCTTAAGTAAAGTAGCACTATCTGAAACCTGCTTGCTGTGATACCAGAAGGTTTTCACTTTCAAGGTACCACTGCATCCTAAGATTGATAATGCGTTCCATTGTTTTACATAGACAGCTTGTGAGGCTGATGGGCCTGTAGTTGGAGACTGTTGCCATCTTTTCCTGATTTGAGGAGTGGTATCATTATTGCTTCTCTCCACGCCTGTGGTACATTACCTGTGGACCAGCTTGTGTTAAAGATCTGCAGTAGCTTTGCTCTTGCTGCAATTCCCAGGTTTCTAATAATTTCATTGGACACTCCATCAGCTCCAGGAGAATTTATAATTTTCAATTTTGATATTGCATGCTCCAGTTCTCTCATTGTGATTGGTGCCTCCATGACTTCAGGTATAGGTTCACAATGTACCTCCTGTTGTTTGTCTGGGCTGACTTTGACGTTATTGTCTTCTGCAAAGGAATCTGCAAAGTAATCAGCTGCATGTTTACCTGTTAAAATGTTTCCATCTTTATAAAGTGTGATCCTGGTATTTCTCCCTGTACCTTCATCATTTAGTTGTTTTACAAGTTTCCATAATTTCCTAGTATCTCTTTCTAGGTTCAGCGACTCTGTTTTTTCTTTCCAGCTGCTCTGTCTGGCTTGTAACTTGGCTCTTTGAAATTTAGCCTTTGTTTGCTGATATTTGTTGTGATGTTCTTGGCTAGGTCTGTTCTCAGCCTGCTGTCTAGATGTTTCCATCTCATTTTGCAGCTTTTCCAGTTCATCATTCCAGTAGGGTTTGTAGTTTTTGCGTGCCCCCCTGGGTATGGTTTTACTAGCAGCATGTAGTATACATCTATTAAATTCACTCACTGCTCTATTGATGTCTTTGTCCAAGTTCATGTCCTTAGCTAGAACACTGGTTAAATGCTGGTACATTTTCCAGTCTGCCCTTTTATAGTTCCACCTAGTGAGCGTGCTGCTGTCCTTGGTAAATTCATTGTGGATTTCCAGAAATACTGGTCTGTGTTCATTACCTCTAAGCTGCTTTCCAACAACACGTGTGATGTTCCATTCCAAGCCTGGTGAGTGGAATGCCAGGTCTGGTGTAGAGGTGGTGTGCCATGCTCTCTAGTAGAAGGTTGGTGAGTGCTGGCTGGCTAATAAGGATGAGATTATTTTCATCCTGCCAGCTCTCAAGTTCCTCACCTCTCTTGTCGATATGATCGTAGCCCCAGCTCTGAGAGTGGCTGTTGAAGTCACCACACACCATAAGTCTCTCTTTGTCTGGAATTGTGTCTAGTGCCAATGGTTTATCATTTGGGCAGTAGTATTTCAGGAGATGGAATTCTGCACTGTCTGTTTTTAGGTGGAGCATCTGGTATTCTGCCCCTTCCATATATACTTCCAGCTGACATGCGCTGATATTGTTTTTAACAAGTGTCAGAATTCCACCCTTTCGCCTGTCCTTTCTGTCAGACCAGAAGCACTGGTAGCCTCTGATTTTGAAGGCTATGTCGCTGCTGAGGTGTGTTTCTTGGATACAGCATATACTAACTTGTTCTTCACTGAGGACATTTTCAAGTTCCAATTTTTTGCTGTATCCATCTCTTTTACTGTTGACACCCTCAGCATTCCAGTGCATTATTTTTATTGGTCGTTTGTTTGTTTGGCCAGTAGCTCTATTCCCTTGCCTCCTGGCTCCTCGGGGCAATTGAGAAGGACTTCTAGTAACTGAGGTTGGGCCCTTTCGAGGTATCTGGCCCGGCACCCTCCCTTCCTGAACGTCCGCCACAGGGCAAGCACCATAACTATTTATAGATGTAGACATGTTTCCAAAGTGTTTTGTGCGTGACATCCTGATTATCTGTGCGCCTTTTGGCTGGATGTCTCCGTCTTCAGCACTCTGCTTACTTGGGCAGGACTATGGGACTGCCCGACCAGTCTTAGTTTCCAGCCCCTGATAGCTGAACTAAGCCCCATCACCTCTGCACGGTGCTGGTTTCGATGGGGTAGCTACTTTTAAACTTAACTAGCCTTTCTCAAGGCCTCAGACTTTGCGAACGAGACCCACTTGTACCTTCCTAATCGTACTCATAGAGTCGCTCCAGATGCAGATCCGTGTTACCTTCTGTGTAAACTCAAATGCCCTGGTCACCGACATAATCTCCATAGTCATGCTACTCGTAGTCACAGTAAAGACCCCACTCTCCTCCCTTATCGTTTTACCTGTGCTCTGAGCTGTGAAGACCCAAGCACTGCGAACATGTCTAATCATAGATCCATCAGTCTATATAATCACATCCCCCACTTTGGCATTCTCACTGACCAAAGCCTGCACTTCTTGCTCCACAGCCATAGGACACCATTCTCTGCATTCCCTGCTAAATTACTACTCTCAAATTAGGTATGACAATCTCAGAGGCAGGTCAGTCAAGGCCATTAAGGAGCTGGCAATGCTGTTTAACAAGAGCCTAGCGACTGACACAGTAGAAGAAGACTGGTTACATAGTTATTTAATCCCACTACCCAAGCCTGGCAAGAGTCATGTGATGATACAAGGTTTCAGACTCATAACCATGCAGAACATGGTTTTGCATGGAAATTGTCCCTACATCTAGAGAAGAATAACAGGCTGCCCTCAACTTTGGGAGGTTATCGTCCAGGTAAGCAGACTTGTCAAAAAACGCAGTATTTGTGCAAGAAGTGTTCAAAAGTTTTGACGAACGAATCGAGACATGAGCGGCTGCAATAGACCTGGAAGATGCTTATAACAGAGTTGCCTTGGATTTCTTGATGACCATAATGCTGCAAATCCAAGTTAGTCCTTTCATAGTTAGGTGGATTATCTCTGCAATTTTTTAGAGATAAGTTTTTCTTCAAGTGTGGGAATTGGTCTTCGGCACCAAGTCATAAATCCACAAGGGTCACCTCTGCCCCCAGTATTATTTAATGTGTATACAGTTCAAATTACAAGCTGTCAGATTGCAGGACCGGGGAGAACTATGTCCTATGCTGATGACATCTTGGTATATAGGCAGGGCAGAGATAGAAAAACGACCACCAGGAATTTACAGAGGGAGCTTGATCGTATAGGGGATTGGTGCAGTAATTCTGGAGCTTTTGTTAATCCATCAAAAGCATAGATAACATGGTTTTCCCTAAATAATCACATAGTAAACATGCCCACGCCATCGGTTACTTTGAAAGGGGATGTCCTCGAGAGAACCATCACGATGAAGTACTTAGGAGTTATGTTGGTCTGAATTTCAAAGAACATGTTGACCACATTTTAAAGGCGTATAAAATTCTTGCATCGATGAAAATTATGGCTGCTGTATCAGGAATTTGTGGTGGCGGTGGTAGAGTAAGCACTGAGTCAGACTCAAACAGAAAGATTGGATAGAATCCAGAATGAGGCAGTGCGAATCATTTTGGGGTGTACGAGAGATACGTCAGCACTGGCTATGCGATAATTACTGGATTGCCCAACGGCAGAGCAAAGAATTCAAATCTGCAGGTCGTGGGACTACCTACAAATCATCGCTGATAAAGAACATCCTCTACACCCTGAAATTCTCAAAGTGAAAGGCAATCTGCTTAAGAGAGGAAAGTCGTGGATGGGGCGCAAAGGTACCCTCTCTCATATACAGAGGGTGTGCAGATTGGAGAATGTGCTACCTGGTACGGAATGCAGTCGTGCACCCTTAGAATGTCTGACAGCCTTCAAAGTAATAATAACACTCAGTAGAGAATGCAGGAAATGGTGTCCACAGTGGTGGAGTCGGAGGTACTCAATCTAATCGTTGAAAATCCATAAAGGTGATATGATTGTATCATGGTCGGTTGAGAGACACATCAGAAGTGCCTGGGCCCTCATGACTCAAAGGTGCGGGGAAACCATCAGAGAGGAAAGTGGTGCATTCGCTCAGACGATGAGCAGTATGACAATAGAGGTTTTGGCAGTAACCAAAGCTTTGCAATGGGTCTGCTCACAGAATATCTGCGAGCATGCCTGCATACTCAGTGACTTTTTGGATCCACATGGACAATTGTCTGTATATAAACACTTAGTCTTTCTGTGAGAATGAATGTCCTCATTGACAAATAACTATGACAAATGTAGAGCATAGGCCCCTAGTGTCAGCAGCAGAAACATTAGGGACAAGAAGAATAGCATTTATTAGACCTTGTGTAGGAAGAAAAACCTGATACAATACATCACCTCCAAAGATACCAATAGACCACACTATTTAGCCTTCGATTAGTCTACTACAGACTGTCACCTTTACTGACTGAGGTCCTCATACACAGATGAATGTCCATATGGTTCTGAGACCCACACTCCTGAACACATTTTTTAGCGGACCTGACCAGAGGATACAGATTTGAGGCAAAAGCTATGTGGCAGCCACTCTGACCTGGAAAAGACAATGGACTGATGACAGGCCTGCCAATATAACATGACTGCAGATGATTATTGTAGAAAAAGAAGAAACTAACAACATCAACATGTTTCAAATAAAAAGACATCATCAGGGAAAAAACAATGAATATTACAAACAGAAAGTCATAATGTAAGAAGATCTGCAACATAGGCAGACATTTAATTATTAATTTAAATTGTCAACTCTGTTCATTTGTTTTAGGTGCTGATTTACTGAGCAAGGTTACAATGGCAGCAGTTTAAATTTCCAAGAGAATTATTTCGGATATATAATTGGATATTGTTTGTCAAGTCAAGAACCTTCTAATAAAGAAATCTCAAGATGGTATTGTCTCAAAGACAAAAAGATGAGCTGTAAGTTTCATTTTATTTCTCTATCATTGTTGTATGGACCTTATTTTGTGTCAAATCCTCATCCCCCAAAGAAACAAACACAGTTTTCTGGATATAAGGTTTGAGATTTTATTTGTTCTGGGAATTATATGGTTAACCTGCTAGGGATGATCCAGGCCAATTATCAGCCCATGCTTACTTAGTGAAAAAGACGAACAGGTCAATCTGCCAGACCAGAGAAAAAAAGCTTCTATATGGCTAGCTATAAATAATAGACTAATCAAATGATCGCTTTCGTTTGTTGCACATTCTAGCCTTTCAGTGGAAGCTACCTGGATAGTTTATACATGTGTTTAGTCATTGTGTTGAATATTTCCCGCCGAAGATGGATGTGTCAGGCTATTGGCGCAAATAAAATGGCGACACAACGCATTTCCATTCTCTGGACTACATCCTGCTGGAAATCTAGTTGGACAATGGTCCTGCTACAAGAGAGATCCAGCGGGAATTTGAGAATGAATGCTGAAGTAGAAGAATATTTGTGGTGGCTCAAGTAAGTGTACTTTTCAGAAATGTCTTCTATTCTGTTCTGTCTCTATGTTATTTATGTTTAAAAGAAGGCCTTTAGGTCCTTGTGTACGAATATACATGTTCTGTGTTTGTGTTCCTGAGATAACTTTAATACTTGTACGGGATGTTCGTTAATGTTGTAATAGTCCTTGTTTCGATTGGTCTGTTCTCAGTGACTTGAGTACACAGGCTGAAAGTCTTGACCGCGCCACATCTTTTTTTGGGGATGTGGTTGGTCAAGTATGGAAAACCTGTTTACTTGTGTTGCAAAGTGATTCGGTGCTGCTAGAACAGACCTGGTTCAATTCCCATCAGCTGTAAGAATTATTTTCATTTATCCTCATGTTTCCTACTTGAATTTATTTGTATAAGAAATGTCTTCTAGTAGTGTAGTAGTGAAAATAAGATGATCTCCAGTTTTTCAGATGTTACCAAGATTTATATGTCAGATGTTACTGATAGTGACCTGGATATCAGGGAAGGTAGTAAGAATTACTACCTTTACTAGGGAAGAATTAGAAGGAAATTACGATTACATTTTCTTATGGTTTAGTTACATGGAACTGAACTGGATAGAGGTGACCACTATCATCTCATGGAAATAACTAGACTTAAGCATATGCCCACATATAACAGTCCTCCTGTGACATATAACATATTTAGTTGTTTTTTTTTACAGTAGTTTTAATTGGTTTGTCAAAGAAACACACGACGAATCAAGCAAGATAGTTGATGCAAGAGTGTCAGATATCCCAAAAAATAAAGAGAAAGATTGTTGTATTTTTGTAGCAGCAGGAAAATTCCAGAGGAAGAAAACTAAGCTTTAAAATGCACAGCAAATGTCAGAAGGGAGTCCATGGTCAAATTCCAAAAAACATAAATGTAGATGTTATTTGTTTATATTGTTGAGACAAAATAAATACTTTATTTCATGACTTTGATGTGTTTTGTAAAATATGTGTCACGTTGGAAATGTAAAAAAAATAATTATCAAATGCAAATTAAATTACATAATTTATATGTGTTTTCAACCTCAGAAGTTCATAGCAAGGTACTTCAATATATTCTCTCCAAGAATATATATATAGTTACTATGACAGCTTTGTGCAGCCAATACAACTTATTCATAGCTAACACCTTCTATGAACACAGGGAAACACAAAAGTACACATGGTACAAATGGAATGACATCACAGTTAAAAGCCAGATTGATTACATTCGAACAAGGGCGAGAGATAGACATAATGTTTTGGACGCGAAAGCAATACCCAATACTATGTGTGGTACTGATCACAAGATAGTAGTGATAACAAGGTCTACCTCATCAAAGATAAACAAAACTACAACTAGAAATGATGGTTTTATCAAAATAATGAATTTAAAGAACGAAGGAGTAAAAGAACAGCTCCAACAGACAGTAGAATCCACATTTAAACAACTACCGACTGAAGTCGACAATGTGGAGAAAGAGTGGATTAGATATAGATCGACCGTAATCAAAAGTGTGGAAAGTTTGTGTGGTAAGAGGAAAATTGGAAACCGCAAATACATAACATGGTGGTGTGATGAAGTAAAACAAGCAGTCAAAATTAAAAAAGATCTACACAAAGAATGGATAAAGTAACAAAATTATGTAGATTATATAAACTATAGAATTCAAAGCAGAAGAACAAATAAAATAGTCAAAGCAGCGAAAAAAACAATAATGGGAAAGATTTGGAATATCATTAGCAGAAAATCATAGAACTGCTACCAAAACATTCTTTAAGATGGTTAGAAGTATACGGTCAAGAGATGAGAATTACAACACAACAGATATTATTAACAATAAGAATGGAAATCCTTTAATACATCCTTCAAATGTTACCATGCGATGGAGAGAGTATTTCAAAGAGATACTTAACCCCCTGGGGGAAAGAACAAAACAATACCAACAGACCTAGTGGTAGTTTCAACATTAGAACCAGAAATATTACAACATGAAGTAGATAGAATGGTCAGACAAGCACCAAAATATAAAACACCAGGGGTGGACAGATTATCGTCTGAAATTATACAAGCAACAGGAGAGTATGGCATCAAATGGTTACACAGAATATTTAACGCAGCATGGGCACAACAAAGAACACCTAAAGATTAGCAACAAGCAATAATCATACCGCTGTGGAAGAATAAAGGTAGTAAAAGAGAATGTACACAATATCAGGGCATCGCACTACTAAGCCATGTAGGCAAAATGTATGCCAAAATTATAGAATCTAGGCCAAGACCCATTATAGAACCACAGCTATCCGACAAACAGATGGGATTTAGAAAAAACAGAAGCTGCACAGATGCAATTTTTATTCTCAGGCAGATGGTGGAGAAAAACATAGAATACAATAAGAACCTTTTTGTATTATTTGTATACCAGGAGAAAGTCTTCGATAGAGTAGATAGAAGCGTTCTATGGCACACAATAGCTAACTACAGAGTCAACAACCACCTTATAAGTATGTCAAAGCTTATATGTGAACTGTGAGAGTGTAATTCGAACAAATAAAGGAACATCAAAACCATTTAAAGTCACATCGGGAGTTAGGCAAGGATGCGTTTTATCACCACTCCTGTTCATCATATATATTAATAGCATTACAAAAAAAGCCAAGATGCAAAATGAAAATACCAAAGACCTACTCTTTGCCGACGATCAGGCTATAATAGCAAATGAAGAAAATGAACTTCAACGTCATCTAACATCCATGGACATCGAGTGCAAGAACAACAACATGAAGATAGCATAGATAAAACAGAAACCATGGCAATAAGAAGGGATACACACAATCTAAATATATCAGTGGAAAATCAAGTCATTAAACAAACCAAAACCTTCAAATACTTAGGCATAACATTCTCTTCACATGGAAAGATGGACACCGAAATAGACATTCGTTGTAGCAAAGCGAATCAAATACTGGGTCAATTATCCCCTTTATTAAGTCAATAAGAAAGCCACAAACACCAACACAAGATGACTATCACATTATGAACAGACGACAACAAGTTATAATTCTAAGTCTCAGAACAGGACACAACCGACTTCGCAGTCACATGTATACAAAGTTCAAGATTTGCAACACAGCCATGTGGACAGGCAGCACAGAGTGCCAAACATATACTTCAAGAGTGTTCTGAGCATGAAACGCTGAGGCAGACATATTGACCAGAGGAAACAACACCGGAATCAAAGCTCTATGGGACACTGTATGAACTACAAAAGACAGTGAGTTTTTATTAAGGAGACAGAATTACAGATATAGACATGTTTCAAGTGAACGAAAGAAGAAGAAGAAGAATCCCCTTTATTGCAACACAAAACGCTACCAATGTCATCAAAAAAACGCTTATTCAAAGTATCTTCATTCCAACCCTGTGCTACCAATGCCAAACATGGTCCTTAACAACAAAACATAAGAGACAACTGGTTACAACAGAGATGTGATGTCTGAGAAAAGCCACAGGAGTAACCAGAAGACACAGAATTAGAAACAATGTCATAAGAGAAAGAGTGGGCGTCATATCAATTCTACAATACATACAAAACTAACAGGTACAATGGTTTGGTCATCTGGAAAGAATGCCATGTGATTCATTAGTTTAGAAAGCATATACGAAGAGAGGAGGAGCAGAAAGAAGAGCCAAGGGTATACCTAGAGTACGCTGGATCGACAACATCAAAGAGACATTACACGAACACCAAATAACTATCTGAAGCTGCCAGAAAAGCGAGAACAAGAACATTGTATCTCCCTCGACACCCGTAAAGGGTAAAAGAGGAAGGAAAGAAGAAAAAGACTGTTTAAACCTAGTTTTTATGTTTTAAAAGAATATTGTTTAAATGAACCCTTGTAGTTTTTTTGTTTCCCTGGAAATGGATCTTTTTGGCAGTAGAAGCATTAGTAAGCTCCATCCTCAAAGCGTTAATGTCTAATTCGAAACTATGCCACTGTGTTAGTGGAACCTGAAAGGATAGCAAAGAATAGCAACACTGAGACTTGAGCCATGCAAATCACCATAAGAGGTGACTAAAAGATGTTTTGGGGGTCAGTTGCTCCATACCACAGATCAATGTGATCCAAAAGTAATGTTGGAGTTAAATGTGTCAGGCCGAAAGGAATGGATATTGAAGACAAGCTATAAACCACGACACAATGCATTCAAAATACATCCTTATAATAAGTAGAACAACATGCTGGTATGTTAGTTTAAAAAAAATATCCTGAACCACAGGAAATATGAAAAAAATACCAACAAATTGGAGGATTCAGTACATATGAGATGTGGTTTGTGTCCTCAAAGCTATCTTACTTTTAGCTGTCTCTTCACAGTTTTATAATGGATAACAATTTTATATTTAGCATATTTCCATATTAAAACAAATATGGAAGTGCATTCATTGTTTGATGTTTAGAATTATGCTAGTTGAATATAACAGACACGCAAATCAGCTCTTTACAAATGGTTTCATACAAAGATGTATCTAGACACAAAGAGACAATGATGAAATAATCCCTTTAGCTGTGAGCAGGTAGCCCTTGACAACTCATAGCCTTTCTGACAAAAGCATAGGTTCTTCTCAGTTGTGTAGCCGAGGAGGCACCCTCATATAAGGTCTTAACTGATTCGCTACGGAGTATTTTTAGCATTTGGACAGAATTAAATTTTGTTACATTCTTTTTGGTTGCACATTCATCTCTATTGTCCATCCCTAGGTGGATGAGGGTCAGAATATTCACACTTGCCGTTATAAGCGTGACTGGGAGCTTTAGTTATCTATCCAAGGCCAGATATGTTGCCTTGGCTGCGATGAATCTATTTGTTCAGGGTTATCTTGATATTATCCATCCATCTTTTTCTAGGTCTTTCTCTGACCCTGTATCCGGATCGTCTCATGTGATATGTTCTTGTCGGTAGCTGGTTATGGTTCATTCTCCTAAGGTGTCCACAACATTTTAAAAAAATGTTTTTCGCTGTATTCTGTGCATGATCTTATACTGACTATTCTGTTTTCATCATTTCTTATTTTGTCTAGTTTGTTCACTCTTGTGGTTTTTCTCAGGCATATCATCTCACATGTTGTAAGTTTTCTCTGCTTGGCTGCTGTCAGCACCCATGTTTGAAATTGATAGCAGAGTGTTGGCATAAAAATACTGTTTATTATCAGTCTCATTAAGAGATAGAATTAGAAACGATAACATCAGACAGATAACCAAAACAATACCAGTATTGGAACACACCAAAAGACAACAGATCAGGTGGTTTTCACATGTTTCCAGACTACCAACAGATGGCATACCACAAGTGGCCACAACACAAGACATCACAGCTATAAATCCAGAGGCAGACCATGTAAAAGATGGATCACAGAAATCAAAGAAGCCACAGGAACAAGCTTACAAACAGCACACAAGAAGGCCATCTTCAGAGAATACTTCCATCCCTGACTCGCAAGGCAAACAAGGGCCATAGCGTATAGATAGATAGAATACAGAATTTGGGGGGGGGGCAGAAAACCAGAATTGATGGTTCTTTTGGATAGTAATACACAATTGGTGGCTCTTTTGGGCAGTAATATACAATTAGAGGCTCTTTTGAGCAGTAATACAGAATTGACAGTTCGACAGTTCTTTTCTCTTAGGCAGATATACAGAATTCCTGGTTCTTTTAGGAAGTAATACAGAATTTATTATTGTTTTGTACACACATACATAATTGATGATAATTTTTGGCAGAAATATAGAATTGATGGTTTTTTGGGCAATAATGCAGATTTAATGGTTGTTTTTGGGCAGTAATACATAATTTAAAGGGCCACAGCATATAGATAGAGATAGATCTGTCTCTTGACTTCATCTTGATCTTACCGATGAGCAGTAAAGGTGATTGCTGGTATGTCACTATGTTTGCTTTCTGGTATCTTGTCTCAATCTAATTTTCTGTGTCTATGAATATACTTCCAGGTATTTAAATTCAGAGGTTTGTTTCACTTTATCTTTGTTTATTGTTATGTTTACTGGATTTGGAGACTTGTTGATTTTTATTATCTCTATTTTCTGCATATTTATTTTCATGTTATACTTTGTGCATGTTGTTGTGAGTGCGTTAATATGATTTTATAACTGATGTTCCTCTTCATAAATAAGGCATTGATCATTAGCAAATTGGAATTCGTTGTTTGCATTATTTAATTCTTCTTCAGATTCTTCTCTTATTACTGTACTGTTTATCTTATGGTTTGGGATTATTTTGTTATTATGTACATGTATATGTTAAAAAGTATTTGTGAGAGCATATATCCTTGTCTTACCCCTGATTTTGTTTTGAATGATAAAATCATTGCATCGATAGTTCTTACTGAGCTTTGGCAGTTCTGCTAAACGGCATTAGCTTTATAGTGTTTTATTATTAAGCTTTATAGCTTTATTATTAGCATTATCTATAGTTTTATAGTGTTTATAAAGCATTTATATTGACTCTATTGAATGCTTTTTCCTGGTCTATGAATATTGTGTTTAGTTCTTGATCATATTCTAGTGCTTTTTCGCTTAGTTGTCTCAAGGAAAAAAGAGCATCTGTACAACTTACTCCTCTTCTGATGCTTTGGCAGTTCTGATAAAGGGCTTTTATATTTGCTAAAAACTGACCTTTGATTCTGTAGTTTTCTAGTATTTTCCATAGGGGTGCAAAGAGTCTCGCATGGCTTTCCTGTGAACCTAAGATTAGCAGATAACAAAGATCCTAAAGGTGCACCCTGGTAACAGAAGTACAGCTTCTCTTGCTGTATTCCTGGCCAACACTATTTTTAGGCTCGTGTATGTGGATGAAATGAGAATTTCCTACAAAGAGACAGGCATACCTCAGAGACCTCTACACTATCACATTTACCAGCACTGTCAGCAAACAGTGATGTAAGGAATATGTGCATTCCATCTTGGCCAGCCTAAAAAGAAGAAGCATTGGAGGGGTGGTCAATGTCCTGATACGGATAGATCCCACTATCATACGGTGATCTTATGAGTACTCAACGAATCTTAAAAAGACAACATGAGCCAGAGGGCAGCATAGTGTACATGAATTAATATGGTGGCAACAAAGCTACAACTGTCCAGCACGAGACCAACTGGTGGAAGTGCTGTTCATGCACTTCATGTTCTCAAGAACACACAGAAAACTACATGTTACATCACAATTGACCCCATTCAAAATAGGAGTCATGACTCAGGTATTGGATATGCTAATTTGAACATGCACTCATTGTTATGGAAAAAAGCTTCCCATTGCACACAGTACAAGCATTTGAAAATTTTGGGGATTGCATTGTTCAGATGTGTGACAGAAGCAGTGTTGAGACTCGGATTGTGGACACTGTTGGCAATGTAGAGGGGTGAGAAAGTCACTAACGACACTGCAAACCTAGCTCAACCGTCACCGGTGTCCAACACGGCTCATACAGAGAGAATTGGGTTCAGTACCCAAGGGCCCACCGCAAAGCTCCTCGTCCAAGATAGTCATATACTATACCTTTCTACCTACTTCTTTGGATAATATATGCAATAGCGAAGTCAAAATACACGGATCATGCTGGTGATGGATTGGAAGGCCATCTCAAGCGGATGAGGCGAGTGCATTGTAAAATGCACGTCAAATCGCAGACCCCGAACATGTTTGACAAAGCAACACCTCATCTAAGAAGGTATATCAACGATAAGGGCATAATTCAACTGTTGCCATTACCCAGCACGGCTCATACAGAAGAAATTAGGTCTGGACTTAAAGACAAAGGGTGGTAATGGAATAGTCTTCCTACATGAGGAACTGCTCACCGGCTGCAAAGCGCTTCATCGGAGGAAAGACAAACAATGGGTGACCAAAGCAAACTATCAGCTCGTCTCCTGACATGTACCCCCTCTGAGTAGAAGGGTCCTTCAATAGACATTGCACTAAGCTAAAAGCTGAAGCCTCCTGGATATGAAAGAAAGCTCGGAGAAACTTCCCCACACTGCATATAGGAAGTAAGAGCTAATCGCTCACAATTCCTGGGCTCGAGAAGAAGTGTTTTCCATAAAGCATGTATATTGACTCTGTTGAATGCTTTTTCCTGGTCTATGAATATTGTGTTTAGTTCTTATCAAATTCTAGTGCTTTTTTGCTTAGTTGTCTCAAGGAAAAAAAAGAGCATCTGTACAACTTATTCCTCTCCTGTTACTCTTCTTTCTTCCCATGCATTTTTGCATAGTCTCCCTAGCCATATCACTCCTGGTGAATTGTTATTTGGGCTAGATTTTAAGAGTGCCTCTGTTTCTTTGTTTAGCATGTCCAGTTTTGCGATGTCTTTCGTGATTTCTATGCTATTCTTCTTCTTCAACGCTCATTCTCAAACTTCCGCTGGATTTCTCTTGTAACAGGATAATAGTCCTACAAGATTTCCAGCTGAATGTAGTCCAGAGAATGGAAATGCGTTGTGTTGCCATTTTATTTGCACCAATGGCCCAACACACCCGTCTATTGCCATTTTTATCATTTTTGAGTATGGTGAGTGTTGTAGCTTTCGTCTCTTACTCTCATTGATTTTATACTTTTGAAAAATTATCGATGTCTTGTCTTGTAAATTTCTGTTATATGTTCTCCATATTCATTCCATGACTTAAATTGTGCTTCTTTTATTATGGGTTTCATTCATTTTCCTTTTGCGCTGAAGTTAGCGCAGAGGTCAGATCTCTCCAATTCTGTCTGTTGAAAGCTATTCTGTGCAGTTCTTGAATAGTATGGATATTGATTGTTTTACTTTCTCTAAGTATTGTTCTTCTGAGTGTTTCTTTTGGTCTACCCCTGGCTCTTTTGCCTGTATGTATCTATTCAAGAGATTGGCGGTGTATTCTGTTGATGTCTGCGCGTAGAACATGCCTGATGTAGGACCAACGGCGTTTTCTGATAACATCGATGAAATTTTGATGTGTCTCTTCTCTGATTTTATCATTCGATTTGAATTCACTCCAATGGGTGCTAGTTATCCTACAAAGACATTTGTTCTCGAAACTCAGTCTTTTCTGAAGATAAAGAGCTTTTCCAGTTCTTACATCCATATAATAGCGCAGGAATTAAATAAGCGCATTTTCGTGTGTGTGCTGATTGACTGACCTCCAGACAGTCTGTTAAAGGCACTTGATGTTAGTGCAATGCTAGTTGTAATTTCTATCATGACATCACCGTCGAGTGTTAATTTGCTTCCTAGATAGAAGAATTTGTGTACCTTTTCAAGTTTTTGTCCATTTAAAGTAACTGCGTTAGGTGAATTGGTGAAGTCCATAATTTTTGTTTTTGAGGAGTTGACTTGGAGACCTATTTGTCCTGTGATGAGTTTTGATCTATCAGTTTTTGTTTGTGCATCTTGATGGTTTTCACTCAATAGTGCAAGATCATCAGCAAAGTTTATTATGAGATTAGATTAAATTCTAGACATTCTTCAATTATTGTTCTAAGAGTGAATATATGGGCGAGGCAGGAATGACTTGGTCTAAAGCCTGACTGCTCTTCTCTAAGTCTTTTGTTTACGGATGACTTTAATCTTGCAAGCATCATATTACAAAGAATTTTACCACATACGGATAGCGGTGTGATTCCCCTCCAGTTATCACAGTTTGTTAGATCTCCTTTTTTTGGTAATTTGATGATACCATTTTTCCATTGTTGGGGTTGGCATTCATTTTTCCAAATCACATTGAAACTATCCAGTAAAAAGGATAAGGTATTTTCATTTGCTGCTTTTAACAATTCACTTGTGATGTCATCTTGACCTATGCTTTACTGTTTTTTAAATTTCTTAATGGTTTGTTTTATCTCTTCAAGGGTGAAATTGTATATTGAAACTTCTAATGGTGGTATTGTCTCCTCTTCCTCTAGTTTTGGAGTAGATTGGGGTGGTGGTCTGTTAAGATCTTGGAAATGTTTGGCCCATCTTTGCTTTTGTTGCTCAATTGTTGTTAGAACTTTGCCATTTTTGTCTTTAATAGATGTGTTTGGGATAAGTGGCTGGTTGCACAGTTGTTTGGTTATGTGGTGTTGCTGTTGTTGTGTTTTAATGCTGATTTAGCTTCCAATGCTAAGTTGTTTATATAATTGTGTCAGTCCTTTTTAGTGCTTGCTTTGACTTCTTTGTCTAAAAGTGCGTATGTGAGTCTGTTTTGTTTCTCGTCTTGAGTTGTATGAGACCTGCTGTATCCCAAGCAGCATTTATTGCAGTTTTTCTAAAATTCTCCCACTTTGTTTCTATGGATGTTATGGGATTTACTAATTCTGATGGCTTATCTAAGGCGGTGTATTGATTGTTGATCTTGATGTTGTATTCTTCGTGTAAATTACCTTCTACTAGAATTATGGGTTTAGCTTGTCTATATTGTAAGCAGTGTTCTTGTTGTTTAGATTTTAGCCATGTTTTGAAAACAGAATCATCGTTTGAATAGCCCTCATTATTTCATCGCTCCACCATGCAGTTTTTTAAAAGTATTTTGTGTGTTTCATTACTTCTCATGTTTTTTGTAAATTACTCAACATTGCATCTTTGAATCATCACGGAAACAAGAAATAGTGCATCTAAATATATTTACATTATAATATAATATATAATGATTAAAAAATAGAAATGCTACTTTTTTTGGAGTATTTATTAAAAAAATATTCCCTGATTGAACATCATTCAGCTTATCTACTGTGTCCATCTGGTCATTAACCTCTCGTGGTTAACTGAATTGTACTGACCTGATTATCCATGAGGTCATGAAAGAGGTCAAGGTCAGAACACAATTTTTGGTAATAACTGGTGACAGTTTCATGAGAATCCCGTGGGACTTACTGAACACTCTGAAGACATTTGATTAATGTTTTATGTTGGACTCTGTCAAAGGCCTTGCTGTAGTCTATTAAGCAAATATAGATACGTTTTTGGACTTCTATATATTTATCTATCACTAGTCGGATACTAAGTATAGCTTCTCTAGTTTCTTTGTTTTTCCTAAAACCGAATTGTTCTTCACCGACCTCCATGTCTATCTTGTTTTTAATTCTTTCATGTATTATCTTTAGGAGTATTTTAGTTAGATGACTCATTAGACTAACAGTTCTATATTCTGTACAGTCCACAGTCCTTGGCTTCTTATGTAGTGGTATGAATATTAATGATGTTAGTTCTTTAGGTATGTGGCCTGTTTCATATATGTCGTTTCAAAATTCTGCGATAATATCCACAACAAATTCATTTATAGTTTTTATTATGTCTGCTGTTATGTTGTCGGAGCCTGCAGCTTTTCCACCTTTTATTGATTTTATTGCATTTTCTACTTCTGCTTTTAGTATTGCAGGTCCATCATTATTTTGTATTGTTGATTTTTTTTTGTTCCGTTGGTCGTCAAACAGTTCTGTCACATAATCTGCCCATCTTGTGAGTGCTTCTGTTTTATCAAATATTATTTTACCATTTTTATCTTTAATGCAGCCACCCCCATTTATAGGATTTTTCTTATTTGTGATCAGCCTTATCTCCTTATGCATTAATTTTGTCTTCTGTTGTATGGACATCTCTATTTCACTTTCTTTTTTTCTCTAGCCATTGTTTTTTTCGATGATCTGCACATGTTACGTATCTCATTTGTCTATAATTATTAGTTATATAATAACTATAGTAATTATAATTATTATGAGTATTTTGGGGTATTTTTAGCTTTCTTTCTTTCAGACATGTTCTCTAATATTTCATCTATCATCCATGTTTGTTCTTAGTAGTAAATTCGAACGCACTATATTAGCAATGATTGACAAATTCTCTGCTATGAATTTCTAGTCTAAAAATAGTCACTTGTAATAATGGATTGGGAGAGGGGGGGGGGAGGAGAAGATAATCTCACCAGACATCAGTCCCTGGTTGTAATTGCATGTGTTAATTGAAACTGCGTTACCAGTTCACCGTCGCGTGCACTATCGTTGGAATGCTAGTTTACCCGTAATTGGACGAGCAGTTCTCACGCGAGAACATGTTTTTCTCTCTGTGTGATCACTCACGTACTATTATCGCAGTCTCGCAAAGTTACCGACTCCTTTCGCTGGTTGAATTATTTATACCATTAATATAATGAGATCCCCCACTATGTACCCCTACACTGTTTGTTTGCTTGCATCTATGTATGGAATCTGTCTTATCTATATATCTGTTTTATCTACAGTCTAAGCTGTTTGCATCTATCTATACATTTGTCAATCTATCTTACCATCTACATTTACCGTCACAAGTTGTTGGGCTCCCCCGATTAAAAAAAACTCAACTGAATATCTTGGAAGCTCTTTTTCGTACTGATGATTTATGATTATCCGTCACAAGTAGTATTAAACAACGAAGAAAAAAATATATTAAATTTGCTACAATCAATATCTTTGGAATAAAATAGAAGACACGCACGGAGTTTTCAGAAAACTCTTTTACCACGGACGCTGAAAAACGACACGGTTTTAACTAATAGATACCGTAGATAGTACAAATAAGGTAATGTTATAATCTACTATAGGCAAGGTAGTAATGTTATGCTCTAGCATAAATAAGGTAGTAATGTTATACTCTGTAATATACACAAGGTAATGTTATATATACCCTCTTGTATAAATAAGGTAATCTTATAACACATTGTTATAATAGTGTTATAATCCTCACATGCATCTATTTAACAAGACGTTGTAAAATTCCCAATAATATTTATTCTTTGTTTGTGTGTACTTTATAAGCGAGTGTTTGTTTTTGCAAAAATATTTCTTCGGTCTGGACCAATTTATTATAGTGGGATTTTGACTATTACTTTCTGTATATCACTGCAGCTGTTAATATTTCAAGTACTCTCACTTTCTGCCACTATTGACAGTTGGGTTTCAGAGAGAGGAGATGTACCAAGCAGGCATTCCTGTCATTAGTTGATCTACCTTTCAATCTACTGGAGACAGCAGCAGTATCACGTGCATGTTATTACTTAATTTACAGGCGCCACCACCTGTCTTGGGACTATTCCGATGTTGCCAATCTTGAACTTTGTATACATGTGACTGCAGAGTCGGTTGTGTCCTGTTCTGAGACGTATAATTATAACTTGTTCTGGTCTGTTCATAATATGATAGTCATCTTGTGTTGGTGTTTGTGGCTTTCTTATTGACTTCATCATCTGTTTTTTTCTGATGGTAGGATTGGTATATCTGGTTGGTCTTCGGCAGCACCTTCCTTAGCCATTTGGTCTGCTTTTTCATTTACTGGTATTCCAAAGTGAGAGGGTATCCACTGCATGGTTACCCTATACTGGTAAGACAATTCGCTAAGTAGTGTTTTCAAGTCTGTTAGTTTTCCAAACTGGAGAGCTTGAAGCACTGACCTTGCATCTGTCAGGAATACCACAGGCTGTAGGCCAGAGTTGGAGTTCAGCATTTTTTTAGTTGCTACACTAATTACCTGGATTTCTGCATCATAATTATTGCAGAATTTCCCTGTCGGTGTTCTGATCGTATCTCTAGGTGTGTGTGGATATTCTATATATACACCTGCACCTCCATTCCTAACTGCATTCTGTGCTGACCCATCTGTGTATACTGACCCATATATCTTGTGGATATTCCTCGTCCCGGAAACTGAGGGTGACGTCCTTCGCTGCACACTGTTCTGTTCGTCCTCGCTTAGTATTCCTTTCACATGGGTCTGAATGTATATTGGTATTCCATACCTTTCCTTCCAGGGGGTTTGTTCTGGTACAGACCTTAAGGGAGGTCAACTTCATGTAGTTCTGTAAGTTGTCTACAGAGTTGTTTAGCTTGGTGGATAAAGCTGCTTCATTTCAGTGTGGCCAAATTCAAAATTGTTTATAAATTACCAAAAATATGCCGTAAACCGACCTTAATCAGTGGAAATTCAGTTACACACTGGCCATGTATAACTTATTAAGTAAAAAATACTGGATAAAAGAATAGATAAAATAATATATTTATATACTACAGAGGGCAACATTGCCTTACTTATACTACAGGGGATAACATTTCCTTACTTATACTACAGAGGGCAACATTACCTTACTTATACTACAGGGGATAACATTTCCTTACTTATACTACAGAGGGCAACATTACCTTACTTATACTACAAGGGATAACATTTCCTTACTTATACTACATATGGTAATATTGCCGTACTTATACTACATATGGTAATATTGCCTTACTTATGATACAGGGGATAACATTACCCTATACTACAGGAGGTAACATTACATTACTTATACTACATGGGTAACATTACCTATTAACACTAATATATGAGTTCATGTAGATGGAGCAAAGAATATAAACACTATTTATCTTCCAGGTATCCGTTATATAGACATCAAGAATTTATCAGATCTTGACATTGATAGTTTGACTAAAGAATTCAATGTATGCCTGTGAAATGTCGCTACGAGGGAGGAGTGGATCAATTGTTGTTTTCTTCTTCTTCTTCAGCGTTCATTCTCAAACTCCCGCTGGATCTCTCTTGTAGCAGGATAGCTGTCCTAGATTTCCATACCAGTAAAGAAAACCAAAAAAAATATTGCCCATAACAGCGGATACCGAATCATTACGATAAGAATAAAATTGACAAACACTTTGAAAAAATTGTGGCATGTAGGTTTGTTTTAATTTGAAGAGTCGTTAGTTATTTCCATCTAAGCTCCGGCTGTCGCCTCAGTTATACAACAGAGAAGAGCCTATGCTTTTGTCAGAACGGATACGGGCTGTTACGAGTTACCTGCTCACAGCCAAATGATTATTTCATCATCATCAACATATATATTAGTTGTTTATATTTTGTTCACAACTTGACGTGTTATAAATTGTCAGAAATTCGATGTCAAGTATTGCGTATTTCCAAAGTTTCCCGTGAAAATGTCCATTCCATTTATAAACATTCACAAAATATCGTAAGTGGTACTCCTCTTAATTTTCTGCTAATTGAAGATCGTATTTTACTGTGTGATATATAAACGATGTTTCCTATTAAGGTTATTATAGTGAGCTTAAATAAAAACTTCGATATTTGCAAGACACAAGATTCAGCAGCAAAGTAGATGAGGTGCAGACATGAGTCATTCCAAAAGTCTTTGCGATGCCTTACGGGCGGTTTACAGTCCACAATTTTCATACTCTCCGCGAATTATAGATGTCCAGCTGCTGGGAATCCTGAGATATTAGAACGTTGGATAGAGCGCTTCCAGTGTGTTCTCAAGCAACCGCCAACCGCACGAAATTAAGCTTAATCCCATGATACACAAGTTCAAAGAAGCAAAAGCTGGACACACCATCTAGCACGGATGAAGTTATGAAAGCAACCAACCGTCCAGTGAGAATGCTCCTGGTTCACTGGTACAACCTCATTGCCGACAGAAGTTTACACAGCAGAAGGTCCCCAGATGATCCAGAAACTAACAGATCTGTTCCACTAACCACAACTAAAGACGTCCACCGCAACGGCAAACACCACCTGTGACAGCCACAGGGGAATCTCTCATGTCGATCGCTGACAAGATACTTTGAAGTCGGGAATCAGTTTTGGTTCGAGGGCCTGGTGCAGGAATACACAGCTGGTCACGGACCGGATGATAAAAAAAAACTAATATGAATGGTCAATTACACGTTATCTGTCATTTATACAAAGTTAATATTCAGCTCAGAAAGAGCGCGAATGTGATGAACTTGCGTGGAGTTGCGGAAAAGACCAATAATAGAAAATGTGAACCTTAAACCGCAAGGAGCGAGATCGGCCAGTTAAAAAACCATATTAATCTTACTAAATATAGGCCTACATTACAAAGTAATTTACCTAATGAACATTTACATATGTAGCCTGTATTTAGGTGGAGATTTATATAATTTATTTACGTCACATGATTTCTAGATCTGACTCGAAATAAGCACTTGAAATATTTTTTAGGAGCGCCGTGGATCAGCAGTCACTGGTTTTGTTTGAGGTCAGGCGGGCTGGCTTCGCCCACATGCCGTAGGTTGCCGACCCCTGGTTTAAATACGTCATGTGTGCGCATGTATTATTTCCTCGCTGGTGTTTATAGGAGGATGATGTGTCGGAGAACACATGAAACTATCAAGCTTCTACCTGCTACTACTTACCCCAGGTAGCTGTTATTCAATACATTCCTAGCCTGATCTTTATTTCTAAAGGCAGGCATGAAAAACTGCAGCGCCGCATATTTTTGTCTTTAAGATAAGGCGGGCGGAATCTTGGCTTTTTGATTAATCATACTCTATCTTGGTATACGGCATCAATGTTTCGGAGTTTTAGAAAGCGACAAATGTTCAGTTCTGACAAACTGTTACTACCGTTGTTGTGTTCTTGGCGTGTGTTTAAAAAAGGGTGGGGGGGGGTGGGGATGGAGAGAGACTGTATATATGGATCGCAGTTTTGCAGACACGGCCAGCAGTCAAAATATATCTATACATCGCTGCAGATATGTTTTACAAACGTTATGCAGTCCGCTTATATTGTGTATTGATTATATCAACAGGAGACAAACTATCACTAGTGGAATGGTATGAATGATAGACGAAACCTCGCAAAAGGGTCTATCTATCTATCTATCTATCTATCTATCTATCTATCTATCTATCTATCTATCTATCTATCTATCTATCTATCTATTTATCTATTTATCTATCTATCTATACGCTGTGTCCCTTGTTTGCCTTGCAGCGTCAGGGGTGGAAGAGTTCTCTGGGGATGGCCTTCTTGTGCACTGTTTGTAAGCTTGTTCCTGTGGCTTCTTTGATTTTTGTGATCCATCTTTTACATGGTCTGCCTCTGGCTTTATAACCGTTATGTCTATGTGTCATGGCCATTTGTGGCATGCTATATGTCGGTAGTCTGGAAGCGTGTGAAAACCACTTGATCTGCTGTCTTTTGATGTGTTCCAATACTGGTATTGTTTTGGTTATCTCTCTGATGTTATCGTTTCTAATTCTATCTCTTAATGACACTCAGAGTATTCTTCGTAGACATGTCATTTCTGTTGTCACTATTTTTCTTTTGTCTTGTGCTGTCATTGTCCAGGTTTGGCACTGGTAGCATAGTGATGGAATAATAATAGTGTTGTATTACTTATTGTCTATGTTTACATTTTTGTTCTTGAAAATACGTGTAATCTGTCCTAGGATCTGGTATGTTTTGTTGCATCTATTTTGTATCTCTTTACTTGTTTTCCCTTCACTCGATATAATGCTTCCTAAGTAAGTGAACTCATTTACCTGTTTAAGGTGTTTATCATCGATGGAGATAGTGATATTTCTTTCTTTCTTTGCTATTGCCATTATTTCAGTCTTTTCAATATTAATCTTCATGTTGAATTTTTGACATGTTGTGTAGAGTTTGTTCATATGGTCTTGCAATTGTTCTTCTGATGTCGCTATTAGTACTTGGTCGTCTGCAAAGAGTAGTTCGTTCAATTTGTCTTTTATGTTATCTTCTTCGTTGGTACTTGTTAGTTTACAGATGTGGTCGATATATGTTATAAAAAGTAGAGGGGATAGGACACACCCCTGGCGAACTCCTGATTGAATTTGGAACTTATTGGACACACCTGCATTTGTTCTTACTGCACATTGGCTATTTGCATAAATGCCCTTGCATATGTTGATTAAATGTTCTGGTACTCCGTATAATGATAGTGTTTTCCATAGTTGTTGTCTGTCTACTCTGTCGAATGCCTTTTCTTGGTCTACAAATGCGATATATAATTCTCTGTTGTTTTCTGTGGCTCTTTCTGTTAGTTGTCTAATTGTAAAGATAGCATCCGTACAGCTTTTGTTCTTACAGAAGCCCATTTGGGTGTTTTGAAGTTGTGGTTCAATATATGTTCGTAGTCGTTGCATAATATTTTGTTAAAAATTTTTCCTGTGTGGCTTAGTAAAGATATCCCTCTGTATTTTGTGCAGTCTCTCTTACTGCCTTTTTTCTTCCATATGGGGATGATTATCACGTTCCTCCAGTCTTCTGGTGTTTCTTGTTTCTTCCACATTACATTAAAAAGTCTGTGTAACCATTTTCCCGCTCTCTGCTGCTGCTTTGATAAGTTCTGTATGTATGTTATCAGAGCCTGCTGCCTTGTTCATTGGTGCTTTGTTTATTGCATGTTCTATTTCTGATAGTAGTATATTTGGTTCTAGGTTCGCTGCTGTAGTGTTTATTGTTGTGTCTTCATCTCCTGTTAGATTTAGTTGTTCCTTGAAATATTGTTGCCATCTTTCCATTATTTGCTTCGGTTCTTTTAGTGCATTACCGTTTTCATCATTTATTATTTCTGTCGGTTCATATATATCTTCTTTGTTTCTCATGTTCTTGATTTTCTTGTAGAACCTCTTTTGTGCATTTTTATAATCTGCGTTGAGCATGTCTCCATATTCTTTCCATGAGTTGATTTTGGCAGTTTTAATGACTTTCTTGGCATTTGTTTTTGCTGTCTTGTATTCTATGTAATCTACTTGGTTTTTGCTTTTGACCCATTTCTTATATTGTTGTTTCTTTTCTTTAGTGGCTTTTTTGACTTCATCATTCCACCATGCTGTTATTTTTGGTTTCTTTACACTATTGTTCTTGTATCCGCATGCTTCTCCTGCTGCTTGTGTTATAGCTTCTTTGAATAGTTTCCATTCTTCTTCTGCTGTTGTAGTATCTACTGGTAATTTTTCGAATTTTTATGTGATTTTGTGTGTGTATTGCTCACGTACCGTGTCGTCCTTTAGCTTGTGGATTTTAATTGTTGTTGGTTTGTTATCTTTGTTGTTGTCTTTCTTCTTTCTCTTTCTGTTTGCTTTTACAGCAAAAGGGTCATGAAGTGATTATTAGCATCCATCATTTATATGTGTAGAAATCCTGATACGTTCTGTCATTTTGCTGTTTGTTTTGTGGATAGCTCGTGATATTTTGTCAAATTTAATTTTGTCTCATCATTTATCGTTTAATTTTTTTTCATCATTCATA
This sequence comes from Meghimatium bilineatum, assembly GCA_034231615.1. Taxonomy (NCBI): domain Eukaryota; kingdom Metazoa; phylum Mollusca; class Gastropoda; order Stylommatophora; family Philomycidae; genus Meghimatium; species Meghimatium bilineatum. The sequence goes on from CM067304.1 coordinate 24,902,181, forward strand.
CACTTCCAGATTTATTGTCTATGCATTAATATGTGAATCTGGGAGAGCTTCTTCATACTCGTTGTGTGGTATGGTGTGGTGTGTTCTTGATAAATGTCTCCTGATCTAAACGTCGACTTCCATGTGTTACCAGTAATTAGCGAAACATCATTATCATTTTTCAAGTTTCCCCTGTTTCATTACTGTTTTGCTGCAGTTGACCACTATGAATAATCACGTTGCGATTTTCGTTTTTTTTTTGCCCAGACCTTCGGGGAGGGTTGTTTCCTAGGTTTTGTATTCTGTTGTAAAAGACCCGAGCCACTCCAGGGGCTCTTAACCTTTTCAGATAGCAAGTGCTGCCACATATAATCGCACCTGAGCAAATTTTATTTCGCATGGCGTAAGGACGAGTCCTTACGTGAAGAAATACGTGATAACTAGGATAATATAACTATTGTTACTGATTTACTAATAAATAACAATAGAACTAATGTGAAAAAGGAAATTAAAAAACCAAAGTATTATGGACGTTTCCATGTTATTAGACTCGAAACACCCTCGAAAATTTACGTTGGATATGCTTTTTTCTCATTGCCCAATCAGTTATGATATTGAATAGCAGTGGTAAATTAGGGCATATTGAAAATATCCAGTAAAAAGGTCAATGTGTTATCATTTGCTGCTTTTAACAATTCACTTGTGATGTCATTTTGACCTGCTGCATAATTGTTTTTTAATTTCTTAATGGTTTGTTTTACCTCTTCAACAGAAATTTTCTGTCAAAGCTTCTAATGGTGGCATTGTCTCCTTTTTCTCTAGATTAGGAGTAGCTTGAGGGAGGGAGGTGCCTGTTAAGAAGATCTTGGAAAGGTTCGGTGCATCTTTGCTGTTGTTCTTCTATTTTAGAACGTTGCCTTTTTTGTCTTTAATAGAGGCATTTGGGATAGGTTGCACAGTTGATTGGTTATGTGGTGTAGTACCTTGCTGTTGTGTTTTGATGCTGATTCAGCTTCTAATGCTAGGTTGTTTATATAATTGTGTCTGTCCTTTCTAGCACTTATTTTAACTTCTTTGTCTAAAAGTGCATATATGAGTCTGTTTTGTTCCTTGTTTTGAGTGGTTTTTGCAACCAGTATTTTTTTCCCATTAGTTTTGGTCATGGATTTTTGACCAAGTGTTCTTGCTTATCCATTTCTTCTTATTGTTTTGTATGAGACTGGCTTTATCCAAAGCAGCATTTATTTCAGTATATCTAAAATTCTCCCATTTCCTTTCTATGGATGTTATGGAATTTACTAATTCTGGTGGCTTCTCTAAGGCTGTGTATTGGTTGATGATTTTTATGTTGTATTCTTCTTGTAAATCACTTTCTAGTAGATGTTTTGTATCAATTTTCCTGTGGTAGATGATCTTTTGTTTTTTTAAGTTTTATTTTTAGCTTAGCTGTGCAGAGATTGTGATCACTTCCAATATCTGCTCCTCTAAAAGCTCTTATGTCCTGTACAGCTGAACCAAATTTTTTATTAATACAAAAATGGTCTGTCTTTCCCCATTTTAATTTAGTTCACCTATGCCATACTTTCTAACATGTTTTTCTGCTTCTCTGTTATCATCACCAAATTTGGTGTGAAAGTCACCCATCACAATGATATCTCATGAAGAATACTCATGAAAAGTGTCTTATAACATCAGACAGATAACCAAAACAATACCAGTATTGAAACGCATAAAAAAACAACAGATCAAGTGGTTTTCACACGCTTCCAGACTACCAACAGACAGTATATCACAGATATATAACACATAGACATGACGGCTATAAAGCCAGAGGCAGATCATATAAAAGATAGATCACAGAAATCAAAGAAGCCACAGGAACAAGCTTCTAAATAAGAACTCTTAATAAGAACAAGAGAACTCTTCTACCCCTGACACCACAAGGCAAACAAGGACCACAGTGTATAGATACCTGGTAGATAGACTGACTAAAATGTAAATCAAGGCCAAGGCTAATGATTGTAGTTTTTTTGTTCTCTTTCATAATTGTTTTTCTCACATTTATGTTTTTCAGAAACAAAGCAATTGCAGACTATCTCTTCTCAAATGGATTTGTGAGTGCATTGGAACATTTTCAGAAAGAGGCTGGAATGGTAAGTTTTCTGTCATATTTGTTTTCATGCTGTAGTATTTTTATAAATTATTGAGAGCAATGTACACATTGCATTCCCAGTATTTGTGCTCAAAATCCTGCTGGATACATTTGTTTAAAAAAAATGTTCTGCCATAAATGGTGGTTTTGGCCATTAAAAAGCTGCATGTGCAAATCCTGTGCTGGATACTACTTGAAGACCTTTTTTGGGTGTGCAGTTTTAGATTTTATGCATAGATTGTTAAATTCAATGCACACACACAACAACAGAGTGGATCTTTATGACATAATCAATCAATGCACTTGTCCATTTAGAAAGTTTTCAGAAGTGCGAATCGTGGGAGATTGGGACAGCCCAGAAAGAGAAACATACTAGATATGCAAAGAGAGTGACAAATATGAATCTGCTGCTATACTCTTGTCAATTTATTTATTTGGGTATCCGGGCACTTATGAATGTGTCTGTTTTGTGCTGATAACCTTCACTCATAACTCAAAAATGCAGACCTCGCAATCAAGCGGTAACCATGGTACAACATATTCTGTACTGCTGAGTACAACATGGTGCAAAATGTGTTCTGTACAACCTGGTGCTCACCAGTAAAAGAGCATAAGCAGAAGTACAGATTATCAATATTTTGTACATTTCTCAAGTTTAATTGAATAAGCATGTACTGAACTGTCAAATATACTTCTAGTAACATATTCTTTATACAGAATATGGGCAATAATACAGAATTGATTGTTCTTTTGGGCAGTAATACAGAATTACCAACGAAGAAGATAACATAAAAGACCAATTGCATAAATTACTCTTTGCAGACGACTAAGCACTAATAGCGACATCAGAAGAACAATTGCAAGAATATATGAACACACTCCACACAACGTGTCAAAAATTCAACATAAGATTAATATTGAAAAGACCGAAATAATGGCAATAGCAAAGAAAGAAAGAAATATAACTATCTCCATCAATAATAAACACTGTAAACAGGTAAATTAATTCACTTACTTAAGAAGCATTATATTGAGAGATTGGGAAAAACAGTAAAGAAATGCAAAATAGATGCAACAGAACATACTAAATCCTATGACAGATGACACATATTTTCTAGAACAAAAATGTAAACATAGACACTAAAGTTGCATTATACAGAACTAGTATTATTCGATCACTGTGCTACCAGTGCCAAACCTGGACAATGACAGCACAAGACAAAAGAAAAATAGTGACAGCAGAAATGACATGTCTATGAAGAATACTTGGAGTGTCATTAAGAGATAGAATTAGAAACGATAACATCAGACGGATAACCAAAACAATACCAGTATTGGAACACATCAAAAGACAACAGATCAAGTGGTTTTCACACATTTCCAGACTATCAACATATAGCATGCCACAAATGGCCATGACACATAGATATCACAGCTATAAAGCCAGAGGCAGACAATGTAAAAGATGGATCACAGAAATCAAAGAAGCCACAGAAACAAGCTTACAAACTTACAAAGAGCACACAAGAAGGCCATCTACAGAGAACACTGACACCGCAAGGCAAACAAGGGACACAGATAGAATACAGAATTGGTGTTTTTTTTTGGGACAGAAAAACCAGAATTGATGATTGTTTTGGACAGAATAAAGGTACATAATTTATGATTCTTTTGGGTTGTAATACACAATTGGTGGCTCTTTTGAGCAGTAATACAGAATTGGTGGTTATTTTGGGCAGTAATACAAAATTGACGATGGTCTTTTGGACAGAAATACAGAATTCATGGTTCTTTTACAACAGCATTAAAAACCTGTAAGACCACCTAAGCATAATAGACACAACAGGCAAGCAATTTGGAATGAAAATCAACATAGACAAAACAGAAGTAATGAATATTGCAAGAGAAAAGGAGAGCATCAACATACAGATAAACAACTAAAACAAGTAGATGAATTCAAATATCTGGGCAGCACATTGAGATATGACAACAAACAAGAAGCAGAAATAAATGCAAGATGTAATAAGACTATTCAGGTCAATTGGTCAATTAACACCTTTATTAAGAAACAAAGATATTACACTAGAAACAAAAAAGTGCTATTCAACACCATTTTTCTACCAATGTTGTGTTATCAGCTTCAAACTTGGACATTAGATTCTAGAACAGTTCATAAGATTAACACCACTGAAATGAAATGTGTGAGACGTAAGATTGGAGTTAGCTTGAGAGACAAAATCATGAATGAAGAAAGGAAACAATTAGGGATCAAGTCAACAATAGAGTACATCCAGAAACAATAAGTTAAATGGTTCGGCCACATAACCAGACAGAAAGAGCAAAGTATTATATAAAAAAAAACCCTTAACAAACGATACGAAAACAGTCGACCTATTGGACGCCCTTGTAAAAGGGGGGATATATAGTGTATTAGAGACACTCAGAAATATAACTGCAGAAGAGGCAAATAGAAGGGCAAAAGACCGTACACTCACTCTCCCCTCAACACCGAAAGGTACATGATGACAGAAAGAAGAAGAAGAATGGTTCTTTTGGGTAGTAATACAGAATTGGTGGTTCTTTTGGGAAATAATACAGAATTTATTGTTGTTCTGTACACAAATACATAATTGATGATTAATACAGTAATTGTGTATTACTACCCAAAAGAATAATAAATTCTATACCTTTATTCTGTCCAAAACAATCATCAATTCTGGTTTTCTGTCCCAAAAAAAACCACAAATTTTTGGCAGAAATATAGAGTTGATGGTTCTTTTGGACAGTAATAAAGATTTGATGGTTGTTTTTGGGCAGTAGTACATAATTGATGGGATCTTTGGACAGTAATACAGAGTAGATGGTTATTTTGGGCAGTAATACATAGTTTGACTTACCTATACACATGCAGTTGCATCTGTGGGTCTCACCAATGGCCTACTAGACCTATGATTAGACCAATACAGAAATTCTAGACCAATGGCCCACCCATGCAACAGAAAACCTTAGTAGATGACATGCCATTATATTGAGGTTATTTTGTCATAGAAGCTTCATGGCATGTCATCTATACAATTATACTTCTTATGCTTTTATTTTGTTGTTGGAATGTGTTTCATGTTTACTTGAATATATGTATGCACCCTCTGTAGTTGGGAGGGAGCCAGAGATGTACTGTGCAGCACTGGGGAGGAGGAAACTGACAGAACTGTTTTTTTCCTATGGCTGAGACCCATCATAGAGGCACAGTAACTCAGGACGTGACAAACCTTTTGACGTAAACATTTGGTTGCATGCCTGGAGCAATAGAGAAGTTCGGCATAGGTTGAAACCTGCCTTCCTGGAGGTGTGATAGTTATGCTCTGTCCTGGGGTGGGCCGAAAATCCACAGACTTCCAACAATATAATGCCATTTAATGGCATTGGGTCAAAGGGCTTATTGCTGCCACTTCTTACAACGATCCAGCCAGCAGCTCAAAATTTCTCAGGACACAATATATCCTTCATTTATCTTTATTATCATGAACTTTCCCAGGGCACCATATATCCTTCATTATCTTCAGTATCAGGAACTTTTTCTATTGTCTATCTCCAGGTGGTGTTCTTGCAACTTCCACTCTTGCCATTGAGCATAGGTGTTTGCAAAGGAGATATAGTCTGCATTCCAAATCCAGATATTATGGTGTAATAATGTTTATTCAGAATGTTCTTAATGTTGTCTATTCATATTTTTGCTAGGTTTGCCCTTGGCTCTGTATCCGTATTCCATCTTTTTATAAGCTCTTATGGGAAGTTGATCTTTCTTCCTCATAAGATGTCCAAACCATTTTATCTGTTGTTTCTCGATATATTCGATGCATGATTTTATACCTATTATCTTTCTGGTGTTCTCACTGCGCATTTTGTCGAGTCTGGTGACTCCGATAGCCTTCCTTAGACACTTCATTTCACAAGTCTCGATATTTCTCATATATGTAGGTGTCATTTGCTATGTCTGGCATTGGTAGCACAGTGTTGGTATAAAGAAGCTCTTAATCATTTGTTTCTTTGCTTCCATGTTGATTTTTGGATGCAATAGTAAAGGTGACAGCTGGCATGTCACAGCATTTACCTTTTGACATCTTGTTTCTATATCTCTATCAAGTCATCTGTCTTCTGTGAAGATACTTCCTAGGTACTTGAACTCTTTGACTTGCTTTATTTTTGTGTTCTCAATTTGGATGTTTAGGTGGTCTGGTGATCTCATTATTTGCGCAGTTTCTGTCTTTTGTGTGTTTATCCGCTAGTTGTATTTATTTCATATTCTTGATAGTGAGTTTGTAGTTGTTTTTCATTGTCATATATGGGGCTTTGATCGTCAGCGAACAGCAGTTCATTGAGTTCATTAAGTTGTTCCTTCTTTGTTGTTTCCTTTATATCCCATTTTGTGTTTTCTTTTATAATTCTGTCTATGTAGACATTGAATGCACTCTGTTGTTCTCACCATGCTTTTACTTATTTTGTATAGTGCTTTGATGTTAAGTAGTAATTGTCCCTTGATTCTGTATATTTCAAGTGTTTCCCACAGTACAGTCGTCCCTCGCTACTTCGTGGTTCATTTATCGCAGCCTCTGTACATCGCGCATTTCTAAAAATATATTTACAATATGTACACTTTAGTTACATCTACGTATGTTACACACACACATGTATCATATTTATATTATTTATTCATTATTTTATGTATGTTATTTATACTATTAATATTTTATTTACATGTTTGAAACTATTCTTTAATGTTCTAATGATAACATATGCACTTATATGGTTTCATATACACCTATTGATATTATACATGTATAAAAAAATGTATCGTGTGTTAAAAATGAGAGGATGACACTACTTCGCTGTTTTTCACTTGTAGCGGCCGGTTCTGGTCCCTATTAACCGTGATAACTGAGGGATGATTATATCTTTCAGGAACTTTTTTCAGGACACAATATGCCCTTCATCTATCTTCAGTAAAAGGAACTTTCTCACTGGCGCAATATGCTCCAAAATTTCAGCATTTTTGTGCTTGTAACGTGATTTCATCTTTCTTTCCAGTCACCAGAGATAGAGAAAAAATTCAATGGTCTACTGGAGAAGAGATGGACATCAGTCATCAGGCTGCAGAAGAAGGTAAGAGTACACTGAATGAAGCTTGTAGAAATCTGTAAGATTGCACAAGTGAATCATATTTAATGAAATGTGACAGGGATATAGGGATGTGCACTAAGAACTTTTTCGGGGAATGTTACAAATGTTTGACCTGTGACAGGGCTGTTTTATGGGTTATGCTAAAATGTTTAGGGGAATATCAGAAATGTTTTAATGACATATGACATAATTAATGAGATATGCACTAAAGATGATTGGGGGAATGCAGTTTGATACATGTTTGATGACCTGTGATGGGGCTGTTGATAAGTTGTGCTAGAGATGTTTGGTGGAATGTGAGAAACACGTTTGATGCCATGTGACAAAACTGTCAGGTGAGTTATGCTAGAGAAGTTTTGGGGAATGTGCCACACATATTTGATAGGATGTGACAATATATAGTTGCTTAGCAAGCAATTGCTGGTTGTGGACAAATAAAATAGATGATGACATCTAAGCCCCGTTTGAAGAATTTGGTATTAAGAGTGGCAAGAATAGAATTGGGCACCTGAAAGGCACAGTGAGAAATGTGGTTAACCATCTGAACTATTGGGGTGCATGCACTTTAACGGTAAAATGGTGTGCGATAACAGTTGTGTTTTTCTGTGGCCATTTTATTGTGGGAGTTTCAGAGAGGAGTTCTGCACCACCATGAGGTGTAGGGCTCTGGAAGAGAGAACACCGGATTGATAGTTTTCTTCCTTGGTCCTCCACTCCAATGCTCGTTCCCATAAGACTATCAAATGTTTTCCCATCTGACTCTGGATCTTCCCATGTCAGCCCTGCCTCTATGTTTTCCATGATTGTCCAATACTATTCCTTTTCAAAGAGGCACAGAACCATCTTGAGACTTGTATTTGGGTCTGCAGTCTGTGGTATTTTAGACATGGGTATATTTTGACAAGTGTGTTTGTAATTGACAACTAATAAACAAGAAAAACAATTTTGAGCAAGGGTGTACCAGTAATGTCGACATCAGGTCTGAGCATGTTGATATTTAAACCCCCTCTTCCATTGTCCCTTTTGCAGCCACGCTGGCGACAATACCTAAGTGTTTCAATGGGTTGACTAGTGATGTATGTAAACAATAGAACCTAGCTTCATTGTTACTATGTGAGTTAGTCAGGAAATTACATAATATCACACACTTGAGTGTGAGATATAGTATGATTCCTCTAAAGACTAATGTCTCATAAGGTTATCTGAGAACTATGACGAATGTGACATCAACGAAAGATCAAAGCTTTACTGTTGAGGCTTTTCAGGAACCAATGAAAGGATGGAGAGAGAGGAAAGAGAAAGGATGAAGTGAGAAGTTAACACTAGATAGGCAAGTGGAGTGTATTAGTTAATATGTTCCTTTGGTGGCACATAGTACAGAAGTCATGTTTCTCCATGCCGTGTGGTTCACTGCAATGTGTCGTAGTTCTTGGGTGGTGTTAATACCTTCTTCTTCAGCGTACATTCTCAAACTCTTGCTGGATCTCCCTTGTAGCAGGACCATGGTCACTAGATTTCCAGCAGGATACAGTCCAAAGAATGGAAATGTGTTGTGTCGCCATTTTATTTGCGCCAATGGTCCGACACATCCGTCTTCGGTGGTGTGTTAATACCCATTGTCATTGCCTCATTCTTGATTGTTCTTTGTAGTGTTGTCCTGGGTCTTTCACGTTTTCATTTTCCTGCTGATGACCATCACAGAGCTTGATGGATAAGTAAACCTATTCTCATCTTATCTAAGCAGGGGATTGGATAGAGAGGAGAAACTTGGCAAGAGGGGATCAGTTTAGTCTAAGACGGAAACTTTGCAGGGGTTTAGTTTAGGACAGAGATCAGAATACTTAGCAAGAGGGAACTGTTCTATGAATTCTAGATTGGATCAGGTAAGAAAAGTGAACTACAGCTTGCTACCATGTTTAGAATAGGAGATTTTTGCAGGACTTGAATACCCATGAAGATATGCTCTGGCTTTGCTGAGACAATTAGTGATTGACAATGGAGAACACTCTTAAGTCAGTGTTTCACAACCCTTTTTTTTTTAACATGTCCCACCTAAGTCTTTCTAAAATTCTGATATACTTATTTTTTAATATTCAAAAATTGAATTATTCCATTCATTTATTCAAAAATTGAATTATTCCCTAAATTAAGTCCAAGTACAACTTGTTTGAATTGCGGTTACCCCCACCCCACCCTTGGACCCCTATTGGGAAACGCTGCTCTGTGAATGGTGTATCTGACTTAAAAGCAGTGTAGATGTGATTCGAAAATGTAGTTGAATTTCTGATCAAATCATTTCGCCTGGTAACAAGTAACATCATCTGAAGTTGTCCAGGAACTTGTAGATTAATAACAGCTTGCTAATTACTATAGCACTACTCTGTCAAAGTAGCCTATAAAATTACAGAGATAATTTCTGTGTTGTGCAATTGGTGAACTTGAAATGCAGTATTTTCTAGTGATTAATAAACTTTGATGTTGTCACCCATTTGTCTTAAATTGAAAGTGGCACATGATGAGTAAGTGACAGGTGGGAAAGTAAACATTAGAAAGAAAAAAACAACTTCACTACCACCTATTTATACATTTACAAGGGTAAAGTACAGTTGTAGACCTGCAGCAATTTCTGGAAAAATTTACGTTTTCTGTTTTTTGAACTGCCTAAGTGGGAAACCATACAAATTGCAGTGACCAACAAACTTTCATCCAAATGTACACTTGTGAGAAGCTACCATAACCGAGGTTATCCCTCAGTTGTACACTGTTCATAATATTTTTTAATGACCTTCTTAACTTGCTTAACACTTTGCTGACCAGCAATCCAGAGCATACTCATCTCCCATTATCAAGGGTGTTAGCAAATATTTTAGACATTGCCGTCTTTAAACATCTGTATAAAATTGAACTCACATGAGAGAGCTTTGAAACTTTTATGTGTTATAATGAATGTTTGTATTTTTAAAATGAATTTTAGATCAAGAGTTATTTCAAGAGATAAATCCTAATTATTATATTATAATGATAGGCATGAATTTACATTACTTTCTATATATCACAAAATCTCACCATCGAAAAATCAAATTTCTTCATGATTAATACTCATAAACAACATCTATAGATTGTATTTCATGAGTGTCACCTTTTTGGAATAATATACTATCCCCGGTGAGCTATTTTAGTAACACTATTGCTATGGTTGCCATATTTCTGAAGTATTGTAATGGTTTCAACTATAGTCAAGTTGGATTACCAAGGATTTGTAAAGGAAACTCACCAACTGTCGAAATTTGTCAGTAAAGTGTTAACACATACATGAATGTTTGCAGATGGCCATGTCATATTTGCAAGTGGATTGGACCTATAAAAATGCTTCTCACAATATCAGCTCTTTGCATCATAGACAAGATTATAACCGGATACATGCCATGCTCATTCATACCTACACATCAGTACTGCAAGAACCATCCACTGCATGATGATTTTGAAAAGATCAATGGAAACTGATTAAAAAGGGGGGCAGTCTTGGCAGGGCAGAGGAGGTTATTAAAGAGGTATGCACAATAGGTGGACATAGAAACTGGAGAAGCGTGGGAAATTAAGCCTATCAAATTAACAACTTCTGTTAAGCTGGACATCGCATTAACCAGGAAATGTGACAACAACATTCCAGTGCATATAGATTCAGAAGTGATGAGATATTGGCTCAGATGGAGATATTGTCTACGCTAATGGGTCCGTGGTTCGATATGTACATTAAAATTTTGAAATTCTCAGTTCAATGCAGAGGGAAGAGTATTAGGAAAGAAAGTGGTGCTTTTTGTACAACCACTAGAGCATGATTAAGAAGGCAATGGCGGTGACCAAGGCAATTATATGGCTCAAAGTACAACAAGTGTCTATTTTGTTACTGGTTTTATAAGAATTCTTTGAAAGATTCAGTCTGGCTATCTACGCCATCTGTGGCTGGAGTCAGTTATGAAGTCTGTGCTTGCTGAAGAATACCCAACTTAAATTATTTATCATGGGGGGGAGAGGGAGGGAGAGAGAGAAAGGAATAGAAATGTTTACAGAGCTGTTGTAATTACTCTGTCTTGACAATTTCTATTAGTTGAATGAATCTGAGCATATATGGGTTGCACTGGGCTCTACCAGTCTTCACCATCACTATTTGTGTTATAATAGTGGATGTCGTCTTCTATGTTTGTACAGGTGATGGACTTGGAGACAAAACTGTCAGAAGTGGAGGAGGAGGTTAACAGTGGTGCACCCACCCGCGACCGACGATGTCCAGGAGAGTGGATTCCTCGACCACCAGAACGCTATTGCTTGAATGGGCATCGCAGTCCTGTGACACGTGTAGTATTTCATCCTGTCTTCAGCATTATGGTATCCTGCAGTGAAGATGCCACAATCAGGGTAAGAACCATCGTATTTCTTAATATGGAAGTATTATATTATATATTGGAAGCAATATTCTCCCTAATTTTGTTACTCACATGAACAAATCTAAAGATATCTGAGCAGTGAATATTTCAGTGTGAACAGTGCCATAGATACAGTAGTAAGGGTAAGGTTTTTACTATCTAAAAAAGGTTATTCGTGAGCCGGCACCTCTAATTATGTGCGTGGCCGCTCACCCGCGCATGTTTGAAAGAATATTGGTTGGAAAGCATGTGCAGTTTTTGTGGTTTTATCTAATATATGTGTTAATTTGAGATCGCAGCGTAACCAGGTGAGGTTTTTCTTGATAACAACACTGCAACAGGATTAGCAATCTGACAGTGAGAATTCCAAATGCTCAAAATGGAGTGTGTTCTGAAGACAAATGCTAAACATCAAATACAAAAACATCACATTAAATTTGCTACAATAAATATTTGTGGACTGAGAAATAAAAAGCAAGATCTTATAGATTAGATGAAAAAGAGAGGCATCAAGGTCCTAGAATTAGCTGATACAAGAATTAAAGACAAACGCTGTAAGAAAGTATACAAAGATTACACGTTTATATTTAGTGGAGTAGACCCAGTTTAAAGAGCTAAACTCCGGGTAGATCCGACACTTTCCAAGAGCATTGTTCGCATCACACATCAAAACAAAGATGCAATAGCTGTCACGATTTAATAGTGTAAACACAACATTTATACAGGCCTATGTCCCGTGTAACACACCAAACAACAAAAACAAGAGGAATTTTTTGAGGATGGAAACAGATTAATAAATAACAGCAACAATGAGATTTTAACGCACATTTTGGTACAAATAGAGAATGAATAGAGGAATATAAAGGACCATTAGGTGACAAAGGAAACAATATTAGTGATAACAATTAAAACTAATAGATACGTGCATCCAGCATAACCTCTTTATAACGAACACCTTCTTTAAACATAGTCACAAATGTACACATGGTATAAATGGAACAGCTTGGAATGCAAGAGCCAGATAAACTTCATAAAAAAAGAAACAATAGACGAAATATAAGACATGCCAAGTAATACCTAACATGTGTGCAGACACTGACCATTAGACAGTAATAATAACAGTCAGAACAAACAGGGCAAAAAATAACAAGCACCAAGTGCAACTAGATATACAGAAATTGGAAGAAATAAGCATGTGAGAACAATATATCCAAGAATTTGCAAAGATACCAGAAAACACCCAGCACATAGAATTGGAATGGAAATATTTTGAAAATGTCATAATTCAAACAACAGAAAACATATGCGGATATAAAACCATAACGGTAAGAAACCAAAGATAAGTGATTGGCGGACAGAAGAGGCAAAGAACACAATGAAAGATAGAAAACAAAAATCAAGAAATAGGCAGCAAGCAAAACACATGAAGACTACTTAGCATACAAGATAGCAAAGATTATTATTATATTAGATTATATTAGAATATAATAGGCAGCAAGCAAAACACATGAAGACTACTTAGCATACAAGACAGCAAAGATTAACACCAAGAAATCATCAGATCTGCAAAAATTAAGCCATGGCAAGAATATGGAGAAATGCTTAACAAAGATAGACAAAACGCACCAAAGATGTTCTACAAGAAAGCCCATAACATGAGAAGTAAAAAAGAAACTTTTGAACCAACAGAAATAATCAACGATGAACACGGCAACATACAAAATAGACCCCAAGAAATCATGGAAAGATGGAAAATTTACTTCAGTCAGCTGTTAAACTTAAAAGAAGAAGTGATTACAACAATAAATACAATAGAAGAAGGCATAGAACCATACATTCTTAAATCCGAAATTGAAGAAATAGTTAAACATGCACCAAATACCAAAGCACCAGGAATAGATGGCATACCTATAGAACTAATAAAAACTCTAACAGTGACAGGTATAAAGTGGCTACACAGACTGTTCAATGTGATGTGGAAGACACAAAAGACACCATAGGAGTGGAATACAGTGGTGATTGTTCTCCTGGAAGAAAAAAAGGTAGTAAGAGGGACTGCACTAAGTATAGAGGCACATTACTCTTAAGTAACATTTGAAAAATCTTTAGCAAGATACTGGAGAGAAGAATGCATGCATATATAGAACCACAGCTCAACAACACACAAATGGGCTTTCTGAAAAATAAAAGCTGTAAATTGCAGTCTTTGCAAAGGCAACAGAAGAAAACAATCTGTAAGATAACTTCAACGAACTACAATTTGCAGATGACCAAGTGTAACCGTATTTACTTGTTGCTGCAATATTTGTATTTACGAGAGGCAATTTTGTTGACACATCTATTTACCAGACTAGCCATCCTTTATTCTTCCGTTTGAATGATAGTTGGTGCGTGAGACAGTCTCTTTACGTAGAGGATCATGTGATAATTCATATGTAACTGACTACCGTTAAATATCCTGTATAACCCGAGAATTTTTGGACAAAAAACAGAGATGACTTCATACTCCTCGACTTATATTCGAGAGTAAGATCAAATAAAAAAAAAATTACGTCCAAATCACAGTAAAAAAGGAGAAAAGCACTTAAAAAAAAATTACAGTCACATGTCATAAAATGACTAGGGCTCACCAGCAATCTAGGTCTTGCACAAACACTCACATTTTTGACATCAAAAACTTTGCCACTTAGGCAGTGTTGGAGGGAGGGGAATGGGGGAGAGAAATCAATAGTGAAACTGTCTGAGCTGTGCCTCAGTTTATATTACCCTATAAGGTAAACATACAGGTCACACAAAGTTCAAACTCTTCTGTATCTTTTAAAAACAAACTTGATCTGGCATGTTTTTGTCTGGCCATTCATCCATTCATCTTCCCATTTCCTGCTTACACTCACAGGAATAAAATCACAATGACAATAAAAATGTATGAACTGGAAGCTAAACTACTTGTGCAGTATTCTTGGCTAGCTAAGTCAGCCTTATATTCTGTTAATTAGTCCAGCCCACTGAGGCCACAGATTGACTACTGGCCCTACCCATTTCAATTGGCTCAACCAATCCAAGTTTCCCTCACATTATGTGATGCCATTCAGATAAGTGACTAAATGCAATCTTTCTTTATAGAAGATGTGAAACGAGGTTCCAAATCACAACACATCATAGGCATTTTGTAGTAAAATTGTGCTGTAATTGATTCCCTCCCTGTACATTTAGTGGAAGACGAGATCAATTTCACAATCCTCTGTTATGTTTATTTTATTACCATTCTCCCCACACAGTAAACAACCAGGAACAAAGTTCAAACTCTTCTGTATCTTATAAAAACAAATGTGATCTCACTGTCTTGCCTTTCATCCTTTCCCACTTAAACGTCACTGTCAGATGCTGGTGACATAATATCATAACGCCCAGACACCTAACACAGACAATTCATTCAGGAAAAACTTTGTTCCCCAAAGTCTCGCCACCTCATAAACCGTCTATAGTCATGGATAGGGAAGTCAGCCTACTGGGTATTCATTATTTTCAGATATATTGATCCAGAATACAGTAGCCACCTGGGTTTCATTCCTTGATTCATTCAAGTTACGTGAGTGAAGCAAATGAAAGGAATGCCATTTTCTTAGAGTTGCAAAAGTTTGTGTTAATTTCCATTTAGCATGTCGGTTCTTTCTTATGATGATGAAGTTCATTATTGCCGGCATTGTTAAGTTTGGGATGTCGTCTATAGTCGGACCTTCGACTTTCTCCACTTTTGGGAAGGGATAATTAGGTTCTCGGCCTACAATCCGATGGGTTTATATTCGGAATTTAACGGTACTTTATTTTATTAATTTAACAAACCACTGACTTCAAATCATGTACAACTGTTCATTTCAACATCCAAGTTGCAATATCCCGCATACAACACCAACGGTTACCATATCCAATCTTGTTAGCTGGACAAACCATGCAATAATCTCTGTTTACGATGCTGGCAACAGTGATAGTGGTGGTTCTGTCACAGTTCTGTGAAATGACGTATAGAGAAGAATAATGAAGGATGCAGTGAAGGAACCGATAATACTGACTCCATGCATACTTGATCGGCTACTCCAAATTTCAACACTGCATCAAGCCGTTTCTATGTTTTTTCGTTCTTCCTAAATTACATCATTGCGTTCAATAACCGCACAACAAGGACAAAACCAAAAACTAGGTATAACTATATTGTATCGACCTGCCACGTCTCATTCTGGTACACAGGCACTAGTGGCATCATCAGAAGAGGAACTACAAAGACAATTAGATAGATTACATCAAACATGCCATACCTTTAACATGAAGATAAATATAGAAATGACTGAAGTAATGAAGATAAGAAGAACAGAAAGAAACACCAATATATATATATATTGAAAACAACAGATGTAACCAGGTAACAATTCATATACCTAGGAAGTAATACAACAGATGGCAAGAGCAGCAAAGAAATACACAATAGATGTAGTACAGCATACCAAGCCCTAAGACAAATGACACCAATCTTCAGAAACAGAAATGTAGATTTAAACACCAAAATAACACTAGTCAAAATGATTATTATGCCAACGCTGTGCTACCAATGCCAAAAATGGACAACGACAGCACAAAACAGACGTAAACTTGTGACAGCTGAAATGACATGCTTACGCAAAATCCTAGGAATATCGCTAAAAGACAGACTGACAAATGAGGACATTCGACAAAAAACTGGCACCACCCCAGTCTTGGAATATATTAAGAGACAACAGATCAAATGGTTTGCACACATCAGCAGATTACCATCAGACAACATACCACAGCAACCTATACTACATAGATGGAGTGAAGGCAGGCTTATACCGAAATGGACTACCGAAATAAAAGAGGCGACAAAATATACTCAGCACACAAGAGGGCCGTCTCCAGAAAACTCTTCCACCCCTGACGCTGAAAGGCAGCAAAGGGTTTTGCGAATAGATAGATATATAGATTTGTATCTAATTCAATTGTCTTAACCATACATCATTACTGCTTCTTACATAGATTTGGCAGAACTATGCCTCCAACCCCATATTGTTTCCGTATTCATATTCTTACAAATGTAACAATCCCATAATGTTAATGCGAGAACCTAATTAAATTAAATTATATAGCATTGAACAGCTCAAAGTTTAAAATGCACAATGTTAGCAAATGAAACGTAGCTTCAACACAGTTTAATGAAGAGCAAAGCGAAAACCACACACACACACACACACACAGAGATATATAATCTCATTGTAAGGATAATTGATAATTGGAGTCCGCCGAAGACGGATGTGTCGGGCCATTGGCGTAAATAAAACGGCGACACAACGCATTTCCATTCTCTGGACTACATCCTGCTGGAAATCTAATAGGATCATGGTCCTGCTACAAGAGAGATCCAACGGGAGTTTGAGAATGAACGCTGAAGAAGAAGAAGATAATTGGAGAGGAGTTGGCAGCTACCAATTTGAAATACTTTTCACTCACTTAAATACTGCTATTCTCATTGAAATTAATCCTGCTGGAAACAGTTGAAGGTGGAAGAGCAGAGAGAGGAAAATAAAAGAAAACATGTGCATCATAGATTGGACGAGTCAGGATGTTTCAACTCTCATCCACATCTCTAAAGATAAAAAATGATGGAAGATGCTGTATGGTGACACATCACTTAAGATAGAAACTGATGGAGGCCTGTATGCTGACACATCCAGTTCAACATGCATTTGACTATAATAAATCATGTTTATCTTTGATGTTTTTATTTAAAAAATATTTTAAATCTGAAATTTACTGAAAAAGTACTTTGTAAAAGATATATAGAAGTGTGCATGGAATGTCTCTAGTCATGATCTTTTTCTGCAGGTATGGGATTATGAGACCGGTGATTATGAAAGATCTTTGAAAGGTCACACAGATTCTGTACAAGATGTGGCTTTTGACAGCTCTGGGAAGTTTCTTGGTATGATTACATTTGCATTAACATTATTTTCTGTTTTCCATTCTTCAACCATCAACAGGAGAAAACTGACTTGGTAAGTCAACCTTACAGATCAAAAATAGCAAAGGAAAAAAAAAAGAGTTCCATCATATTTGGGTTTCCAATACTTGAATTAAAAAATGATGTCATAAGTTATTTCTTTCAGCTGTGATACTGTATCTGGTATGAGGATTTTGGGAAGGGGAAAGTTAGTGAGGAGGGGTACAAGACCACATGGTCAACAAATTTTATGGTCTACTGTGTGATTTTGTCTCGCTGTATAGTGTCATGGCACCTTGTTTCCAAGTACATCTTTTTTTTCAGAGGTCCCTGGGGTTATTGCTTCATGCTATGTAGCTACATGCTTTTATTGGTACTCTTGGCGGATCAATATAAGATGTGCTTGCATTTTAACGAAAGAAATCTTAAGCTTGAATAGAACTAATCCTACACTATTTAATGAAATGTAATACTGATAAAGAAGCATTTTACAGCTGCTAGATGCATCAATCTAGCCCCCCCCCCCTCCTCCCTTTGCATGACCCTGAAGGGGGGAGGAGGGGGGTACTCTCAGAGCATAGTGTCAGATCACTTCATCTGGTAGCAGTCCTAGTGACTTTTTAATCTCTGAATAAATTAACTATTTTGACAATAAGGTTTACTAGTGACGTGATTACAGTCACATCATGAAAGCTATGCATATTATACCAAAGTTGGAATGGAACTGCTCATATTATAAAAACATTGGAATGTAGGCACATGTTCTTGTACTGTAACCTCTTGACAGAAAGCATGCTGCTCTGTTCAGAAGGATGGGGAGTACATTTGGGGAATTCTGAGCACAAGAAAGTCAAACCTTTACACATTTTGAGAAACCAGTTGAAATATTGATCCTGTCAGTTTTTTTATGGAATCTGTAAAGCTATATTACTGGGTACTTTGTTTTTATTTTCACATTTTAGTATACAGTCCAAATTACTGTCTATGGAAGGTCACCAAGACACTCTCTCTATATGACATGTCTTTTACAGAACATTGTCCTCACTGCCACTCTGTAAGCCTCACGGTTCTGTGCAAGCTGCCCAGCTTCAACCAGTGTCATGTTCAGAAGGTCTTTGCCGTCGTGTCCACTGTAGTCTTGGTCTGCTTTTGTATCTTTCCTGGAACTTTGTCCTCCATGATTAATCTTTCTAAACCATTGTGTCTTTTTAAATATCCAAATATGTTTGTTTGCATTTTTTGATAGTTTTGGGGAGCCATTCTTCTTCTATGTTCAGATCTTTGTGAAAATCTGTGTGGTTCGTCTTTCTGTCTATGATATTCTTAAGACCTTTCTATAACATTTCATTTTGAATGCCGATATTTTCTTTTCCATTGCAGATGTTGTTATTTTTGTTGTCGATATCTAAATGCTGATGCGTATAGCTACTCTTGTCAGCACAATGCCATTCTTAAAAAAGTGCAGGTCTTCTGAAGTTGGCTTTACTGCAGTCTTTGTCATCTGTGGTGTGGAGACAGTTGTTAGGATTGGTCAATGGTCACTGCCCACATCATCTAGGACTGTTTTGGCACTGTTGTCTGCTATATCATATGACACAAATGTTTTTTGTAAGATCACTGCTAATCTATTTCTGATCTCTGCAGAGCAATCTCTCTGTGATGTTGATGGTTTACCCATGATAAAGATTTGTCGTTGAAGTTTCTGATATTTTCTAGTTGTTCTTTTGTTCTCAATGACTATTGTAGGTGAGAGTTCATCTCTGAGATAACATTTTTGGGGTGGTTTTTTTTGTGTGCATTGAGGAAAATATTTTGTGTCTCATCATGATGTTTTTGACTGACATAATCATGTGTTCTAAACCTCTGGGACTCCTTGATATTAGTGTGATGTTATCTGCATACTTCATTTCTGGAATTTTGTGTCCTCTGATTTTAAGAGGTGGAAACTCTTCATAATGTGAGAATTCTCGTACAGTTTGAGGTTTTTTGCATATATGTTCAAAAAGTGTGGTGAGAGGATGCATCCCTGTCTGACTTCTTTTTTGGATCTCGAACCAGTCAGATATTTCTCCTTCAAGGCGGACAAACTATTGTCTATAGAATGTCACTAAGACAGTCTAACCTGTTATCTATGGGAGGTCACCAAAGGCAGTCCAAACTATTATCTATGTCTATTACTAATAGAGGAGCACGCTAGCCTAGTTGATAGTGAGCGTGCTTTCTATCACTGGGTTACAGCGTGCCAGGTTCGAAACCACATCCGGACACACAAAAATCTGGGTTGTGAATTCTCGCTTGACACGACCACTCTTCCAGTCGACTCAGCTGTAAATGAGTACCTGATGCATGTGTTAGAGGAGGTAAAGACAGCAAGGAAGGGAACTGGCCATCCCACCTAATAGTTGCTGCGACTTAGTACATGAAGAGCTATCTTCATCCCCGATGGCAGGTTGCTGCCATGGTCATGGTTTCTAATAGACCCGGCACACAAAAAAATGTCATACCGATCGCAACGACGCAAATTTTAAAAAGCGACTGTAAGGGGCAAGTAATAATGGCGACGCTCGGTGACTCTAATTGCGATCTGGTTAATTATACAGTGGATAGATGATAAAACAATTTCAATAATTACTACAATCCATAAAGCAAATAAATGTACATATATAAAGCGAAGAACAAAGGTAAATGGAGTTTTTATGGAGATTCAAATCAGGCAGCCTAATGTTGTTAAAGATTACAATAAGTATATGAAAGGGGTAGATAAAAGTGATCAACTGATAAGTAAATATAACTGTCTTAGAAAAACAAAAAAATACTGGAAGACAATTTTCTTCCATCTCATTGATATTGCTACGGTAAATGCCTATATATTGTTTCAAGATTGTAGAAGAAAGAATTCAGATGTAGAGGCTTTAAAAAGACCAAATAGATATAGTCAGTTAAATTTTATGGAGTTAGGAAATATAGAATATGATGATGTTCCATTTGCTGGAAAGGTGGCTACTTTCTCACGGCACGCAATGGACCCCGAATTTACTAAAATAAAGTGAAATTGTAAGCTCTGCTATAGTAAGTCAAAAGTTGAGAGAAAGAGTAAAGTGAGATGTAAAGTCTGTGATACATATTTATGTTTCCATGGTGACAGAAATTGCCATCAGAAAATCAGAATATCACAAATCATAAAAACTTAAAACAACAACTAACAATCTTGTAATATTTTTTTAATTTATCAGTTAAAACAATTCACAGACACAATAACATCACATTAGCATCTTGTAGTAATATTCTCAACAATTTTTGAATTAATATTATACCCATATGTGATGTTTACACAATTGAAAATAAATATATATAGCTGTAAATAATTTTTTTTTTACAAAAAGTCATGCAATATATAGATTTTTTTGTAAATTTTCTGTTCATACATCTATTGATACATCTGACCCATTATTTGATATTTTATATATATATATATATATATATATATATATATATATATATATATATATGGATCAAATGTAATACAAACTAAACTTTGCATGTTTTTCTTGTCATGCTTTTTTGTTTTGTTTTTTGTGAGTGTCATTTACAAAATTTTAAAATAATTGATCACATTTTGTTAAATTCTAAACCAAAACGTCATGCCAGATCATAATTTTGCTCAGGATACATAGAGCATTGTATCCTGAACAAAATTACAAATGATGCACTGCTGTATCATTTCATTTGTAACTTTTCGCACATATGTTGTTAGGGCCCAAAAGGGGAGCAAAAAATAGCAACATAGTTTACCTTCCATGCATGTCGTACAAAGCGACTAAGGAGGTTATGGGATGGAGTCGGATGTGTCAGGCCGAAAGGCGCAGATATCGCAGCAGCTCTGTAAACCTTGACACAACGCATTCCGTTCTCCGGACTACATCCTGCTAATCTGCAGGAGTTTGAGAACAAACGCAGAAGAAGAAGAAGAATTTGTAATTTTTACAAATTTTTAAAGAAAATGGATATATAATTTTATTTAAAAGGGGAAAAATGCCATGTCTGTAAAGTGTTAAAGCCCACAAGGTGGCCATCGTTAAAGTTACTATGTCTTGATGTGTGGATGTGGTGTTTAAGCTAAAATTCTGGCTTAAAAGTGCTGTGAAATGTGATAAAATTAATTTCAATACACATACGATGACCTTAGCACAAAATGATGCATTCATTGTTGTTGGGATGGAAGCGATGAACTGTGACAGACCCGATCGGTAACCGCAGGTGGAAAAAATTGTTAATATGTGTGACCTGTTTTATAACAAGAGTCAGAAGTTCAGGACAACTATCCGCAAGACTGCAATCATACAGCCAAGATTTATTAAAATTCATTAGGAGAATATTATAAAAGGGAACAGTATGGGTCTATGTATATACTGTCAATTAGGGGGATGTGAAACGAACTTACATATATTTCCCATAGTCAATATTTGTGATCTTTGGTTCACGCACATTTATTGCGCTCAATGACATTACGTCATTTGCAGATCTTGTCGCCGGAATTTAAAAATTGCTTATAGTTTCTATGCGTGGAAATTAGAGCTTGCAACGATTTAATGCAATGACCCATTAACAGAATGGCAGCTCATTTACAAATGATATTAAATCGTCGTTAGACTACATGAAGCAACAAGTGTGTAGTTTAAATTCACAGGTCCTTCCAGGGTGTTGTCTGGCCCTGAAACGGGAGCAAAGAATAGCAACACTGTTTACTGTCCATTCATGTCGTAAGAGGTGGCAAAAGAAATTATGCGGTGGAGCTGGCTGTCCCATCCCATATAGAGCCAAAGTGACCCCAGAAGTCATGCTGAAGTCAGATCAGGCAGAAAGGCGGATATTGCAGCAAAGCTGTAAACCATTTCTCAACACATTATATTCTCTTACATCCTGATAATATGAAGGAGTTTGAGAATAAACGGAGAAGTAACCAAATTTAACTAACGTTTGCTGTTGAAAGGAGCTTACCTCACCATAAGAGGTACATTTTACTCTGATAACCAACATGAAAATCGTGTGATTTCGGCTGGGGAGCATGAAATATGTTGTGCTACTGGTTTACAGCAGCGCTGCATTATTTGTGTCTTCCAACCCAGCACATTCAATTTTGGCATGTCTTTGCTTGTATAAATGGGATTGTAACTCTAAAAAAAAAATTAGAAATTTATGTTCTAGTAGATCTTTGTTATTGGTTATTTACTGCATACTATATTGGGTAGTATAATGCCATAATTTGTGATTACTTTTCACCTCTAGGCTAATTCTTTTTTTTTTTAGTTTCGTGTTCAGCAGATATGACTATAAAACTCTGGGATTTCAATGGATATGAATGCATTAAAACATTGTTTGGTGAGTACTCATTTCTGTTTTGATTTATCAGAAATGCAATAAGAATGCACTATAAGTTTAGGATCTTGAGGGGAGGGGCGGTGGGACCTGCACTACAGATTGAGGAAAATGAGTACAAAGTGTAAATGATGTATTCCCCAAGGGGTAAATGTAAATAAAGTAAATAGGTTACTAGAAAACTATCAATAGAAAATAATAAAATATAGAAAATAACAATAAAACAAAGAACAAATACAATTGTCAATGTGTCGGTCCAATTGGGACCTTTATCAAGACAACAAAAACAGTTAAGAACACAAAACCATAACGAATATAAACAAAATTGATTTCTCCGACCAGGAAATCAACATACTAGAATACAGTATTTCATAATTTAGACATATTGAACACATCGATATGCACTTGTTGAAATTGTGTTGCACTGGATCTGTTGTTGCTGGGTGTTGATTTCCTGAAACAGTTGACGACCACCTTTTTGAATGCCTAGCGCTGTATGACATCAGGTAAATGCTTCTCCCTCCAGGGCCAGATAAATGGAACACATTATATGGAACAAAACAACAACTCACAAACACATACATATATCACACAATGGCATTGGGTCAAAGGGAATGAGCTCATGGACAGCTGGATCAACAACCAACCATCTGCTGATTTATGTCTATTTTGTTTCATCTTGTAATATAACTGTTTATTTGCTATTTTATGTTATCAGCTAGTTTATATCTATTTTTTATATGCTAGTTTATGCCTGGTGTTTATCTGCTGGTTTATATGCTGGTGTATGTCTGTGTTATCAGGCTAATGGGAGAATAGGAGATCAAAGTAACACTGTCATGGCCATCTGTCACTGTCGATAGTGCTATACCTGCAGCTGTGAAAGGATCCAGCGTGCTTGACTCACTAGTGTTTAATTGGTCTCTAGTTGATGGTACTGCAACCAACTCTCTCATACTACTGGCCTATTAGTGATATGGCCACATACATCTATTGTTCTGTGGAAGGGGCAGAACAGCGAACATATTAGTTACCATGCCGAAGTCTGACATGTTGGGTCATTGGTGCAAATAAAAAGATGACACCAAATCTCATATGTCTGGACTACATCCTGCTGGGAATCTAGTAGGGCCATTGTCCTGCTACAAGAGATCCAGTGGGAGTTTGAGAACAAACAAAAAAAGGTAAAAACTATCACCTGCCATGAATGTCGTACAAGGTGACTAAGGATGTTGGAGGTGGGGGTTGACAACCTGATTCCTTGATCTCAGTTTTGAAGCCTGCAAAGACACATGCCTGGACTGTAGGGAGGGAATAGATCCTTATATTTGAAACATTCCTTGAGACTGCAAGAAAGTCATGCTAAAATCCTGTGTGGAGTAGTAAGTGGCCAAGCTAATGGCAGTTCACCCTACAGCCACATTGAGTGAATTGGTAATCTGGGACTGCAAAAAGCTTTGGTAAACTTCCACATCCAAAATATAATGCCAGAAAATTGCAGGAGATAGAAGTAAAACTCAACTGCCTGTCAATGGAACTAGAGAGACAAACTCATCAGCACCATATTAAACATTTGATTCTCAATAACCATTTATATACTTGCATGTGCTCAATATGATACATATAACTAACTGAATATCTACTGTGATCTGTTTTACAGGACATGACCACAATGTATCCAGTGTTACGTTCATGCCATCTGGAGATTTTGTGGTATCTGCATCCAGAGACAAGACCATTAAGATGTGGGAGGTGGCCACTGGGTAAGTCTGTTTTTTAAAAAAAGTTATAAATTAAAGCATTTTGATAGTATTACAGTCAGTTGATGTGAGTTCCCACTTGTACTCATGTGGTGGAGAAACAACAAAACTGCTCACCGCTATATGAGTTATATCTGCTTGTACTTGTACTCATGTGGTGGAACAGCACAAGTATTCACTAGATTTGAGTTTTATCTACATGCACTCTTTCAACATCTAGTTTATCGAGTTTTATCTACATTCAAACACCAGAAACTATGGGAGATAATGAACAGCGTGGGTTTCCCAAGACATCTGATTCATCTAATAGAGGAACTTTACCAAGATCAAAAGGCTGCAATGAAGTTAGAGGGCAATCTCTCAGAGTGGTTTGAGGTACAGAATGGAGTACGGCAGGGATACACACTCTCCCTATACCTGTTCAACATCTACACAGAAAGTATAATGAGGAATGTGAGAGAAGACATACACAACACTGACTACCACGCTTTAAATATCAGTGGATTCAAAATCCCAGAACTATGCTGCGCAGACGACACAGCGCTTCTTTCAAATGACATAAAGGGATTGGAACAACTAATCAAGAACACAAAGAAATATAGCGAAGCACAAAATTTGTATTTAAACATGCAAAAAATAATCATGTCAACAGATATAACAATACAACAACCAAAAATCAGAATAAACAATACTGAGATAGAATGTGTGGATAAATTTGAATACTTAGGAGCAAACATCAATGGTGCAGGAGACTGCATGTCAGAAATAAGGAAAAGTATGGCAATGGCATTTTGTAAAATAACACGGTGGAAAAACAACAAAATAGAAACGAAATTGCTAATGTTACAAACTTTTTTTTTTCCGGTTGCAACATACAGCTGTGAAACATGGACCCTAAGTAAAACAGCGGCAAAGAAGATCAACGTCTTCGAGCTGAAATGCTACAGAAGAATACTTAGAATATCATGGAAGGAAAAAAAAATCAGAAACTCAGATATTATAAACACATTGAAGATTCGAGAGTGTTGGTTACTAAACACAATAACAAAAAGAAAACTACACCAGTTTGGTCATATAAAGAGACATAACTGTTTAGAAAAACAAATAATGGAGGGAAGAGTACCTGGGAAGAGGAGAAAGGGCAGACCAAGAAGACGATGGACGGACAACATTAAAGAGAACATGAATACATCACTAGAAAATGCAAGCCGCATCGCCCAAGACAGAGGGGTTCAGAGAGTTAATTTGGAAGACAACGTTCTTGAAGGAATACATCACATGACACAGCACTCATGTGGTGGAGTAACACAAGTATTCACTTCATGTGAGTTATATCTGCTTGTACTCATGTGGTAGGAGCAGCACAAGTATTCAATGGATGTGAGCTATATCTGCTTGTACTCATGTAGTGGAGGAACAAAACATCAGCTACATATGTACAACACAAGATTATAACTTGGACCCAGGATGAAAAAACACATGTTGAAATGGCATACAGAAGTTGCAGAGGCCAAAGATTTTAAGGTCATAATAATAACCTAAAGCACTTTCAATGACACAGGGAAACTTGAAATGTCGAAACAAATCACACTGTAAAAATAAGATATTATATATATATATCATATACTCTATAAAAACAAACTTTCATTGCTGCATGTTGTTTTCCTGTGAAGGAGTGCATGGAGGCTTTCTATGGGCTGTGGAAATTGATCAGATTGATGATAAAGCTTCACAATAATATTTGTATACAATAATGCTTTGAGTCGCGTGGGGGGAAATTAAATCTCGACACCAATCGTTGTTATTGGAAGTCATATGTAGTTCTGTGATGTAAATGCGCTTTTTAGAGTGTTATAGAGAAAATGACAGAACATGGCTGTTATACTATAGATTATTTTCTATTATATTATAGATTATTTTCTATTATATTATAGATTATTTTCTATTATATTATAGATTATTTTCTATTATATTATAGATTATTTTCTTTGCAATATAAAATTCATCCTATTCATATTTATTATTTCTGACAACTTATACTTATTTATTAGATTTGTATTAATGGTAACACATAAATATTTATGCATGTTAATATCATTTTAAAGACATCTTAAGTTGAGAAATTAATATCTGCAGCTACTGTGTGAAAACATACACAGGGCACAGGGAGTGGGTTCGAATGGTGAAAATCTACCAAGATGGCTCCTTGTTGGCAAGTTGTTCCAATGATCAGGTAACAGATATGTGGAACAAATTTATTATTGTTGCAGATATTTTCTTGTATATTAATACATGATATTTCAGTTTTGTGTGTTGTTTTTATAAGTGGGAAAAAACTGTTCATCCCATACTCTGGGGAGAAATATGTTCATTGATGCTTAAAGGCACAGTCTGGGAATCTCATTAGTGAAGTCATCTTTGCTTTGTGTTTACAGTGTTGCAGGTTTGGCCTCAATCTCTGGTTAACATGTACATTTTGTGGAAGTCTGATTATTGAATGAGCTACAGGGTTGTATACTATCTCTCTATGTGACATGTCCTTTGCAGAACATTGTCCACACTGCCACTCTGTAAGTCGCACAGTTCTGTGCGAGCTGTCCAGCTTCTTCCAGTGTCATGTTCAGATGGTCTTCGATGTCATTTGTCCATCATAGTCTTGGTCTACCTCTGTTCTTTTTCCAGGAACCTTCCCCTCCATGATTAATCTTTCCAAACCATTGTGTCTTTTTATATGTCAGAAATATGTCAGTTTGCATTTTCCTGATAGTTTTGAGTAGTCAGTCTTCTTTTATGTTCAGATATTTGTGGACATCTGTGTTAGATATTCTTAGGACCTTTCTGTAGCATTTAAAATGCAGATAATTTCTTTTCCATTGTCGATGTCAGTGCTCAAGCCTCGACCGTATGTTGCCACTGAAAGGATATAGTTTCTTAGTAGTTGTGTAACTTTGTTTTTCTTTTGCCCAACACGGCTCATATGGAAGAAATAAGGTCTGGGACCTAGGGACACAAAGGGTGGTAACTATCAGCTCGTCTTGTGATATATACCCCCTCTGATTAGAAGTCTCATTCAATAGGAATTGCACTACGCTGAAAGCTGAAGCCTCCTGGGTATGTAAGAAAGCTCGGAGAAACCTACCCACTCTTTACTCACAATATATATATATATTGATAGCTATATATATGTATATATATGTATATTTATGTATATATATATATGTATATATGTGTGTGTGTATATATATATGTATATAGAAATATAACTGGTTTAAATTTAGGTCAGATTGATAAACATTTCAAATTTGTATATTTGAATCATGCTATATTTTTTTATGACCTAGACTGTTCGAGTTTGGGTGACGGCCACCAAGGAATGCAAGGCTGAGCTACGGGAACATGAGCATGTAGTGGAATGTATAGCCTGGGCCCCAGATTCAGCTCAACCTGCTATCAATGAAGCTGCAGGAACAGAGGTACCTGAAACTGTTATGCTAGTTTTTACTACAAGCAGTTATGAATATTTCACTTATTTAGCCCTGTTAAATAACTGGCTGAGTAAGAGAAACATGGACAGTTATACTTAAAAACTATGAACAGACTATGTGGAAACTATTTGAAATAAGTCTTTATTAATACACGTCCTCACAGAGATAAACAGAGTTATTGAACTGTCTCTGAAATGTCCTCTTGTCTACCTCATCAAATCTTGAATGGAATAGATTCTGACTAATCATGTCTAATCTGACTAATCATGAAGGTTGCCAGAATTTGGTTATTTCATGACCAAGTTTAAAAAATGCTACATGTCATGAAATTTATGTTTTGATAATGTTATATTATTTGTCAATTTGAAAATATATTAAAAGTTATGAGGGTGGCCATTTTTGGCCATATTAAACTTGGAATTTGAATATAGTCTCTATCTCAACCCTCTCATGTAGCTTGCTGGTATCACATCCTTCTCATATATTGCTTTATTTTAATGTATTTTAATTGTAGTAGGTGATAACTCTTCTGACATTTAAGTTCACCAGCTAAGCAAGTGCAGCCATCACTGGTCTATCTCTATTTTTATGTTCGATGTGGTTATGGAGCAAGAAGATGATTTCTCAAGCACTTTCCAGCCATTCTACAAAACTCCATCAGAAGCTGATCATTTCCTAGCTGAGTCATCTGTGTACATGATTTTATCCTATGATTTTGATTACAACTGGATAAGTTCTTGCACCATCACTTCAGTTCTGATGACAGTCCATCTCACCATCATTGAAATCATGCAGCGCAGTCAACATGGATTTCATCAGTAACCATTACTACGTAGATGGTAGTATTAATAAGCATGTACTATTCTCATGTCAAAGCATGATGTGGGTTGAACTGATCTGGTTCAATTAGTTATTTCTGAAGCCCAATGTAGCAGTCCTGCATTACTTTACTAAATGCACTCATAATTATCTTCCGATTGTGTAAAATGAAGGCAGAGATGATGTAATAGCAAGGCGGATAAAGAAAAGTAGCATTAGACATACCAGATTCATTAACAATACATATCTTAGAAACCTCTTAAATATTGACTGGGAAGAATTCCAACAAGCAAATAATAGATGACACTAAACAGCAGTATCTTATTCTACAATATTAAGATGAAAATGGTGTTCTTATATGGGGCATATACTTAGAATGAATGAAAGTAGACTGCTACTACAATCATTAAAATGTTCACCAGATGGCAATAGAGAGGTAGACTAAGAGCAACTCTTTGCAGAATATTCATCAAAATCTATGATCTCAAAATGGAGAATACTGGTTTGTGTCTTATGTCAAAGGGGTACGTAGATTAGTTGAAATGGATAGTAAGATTATCTCAGACATTTAATGTGATAATAGAATCAGTCATTGATACACTTATTGTGTTGTGGTCTATAAAGTTTCTCTGCTGTAAGTGTTTATCTTTCATTGATTGTAAATGTGTATGTGTTTTTATTTTTATTAACATTTTTAGAGTAAGAGTGCCAAACGTTCTGGACCTTTCTTGTTGTCTGGCTCCAGGGACAAAACTATGAAAATGTGGGACATCAGTGTAGGACTATGCCTCTTTACACTGGTAGGTACTTTCTATTTAGATCATAATAGTTGATCTATTGACATTTGTGCATAATGTTACCCTTTAGCATGCTGGTTTCAAATTACAAAACCTCCCCCCTGCCAATGAATTATTTTTTGAAAATTTCAGTAATATTTGATTAATGTTTTGAAAATTCAATGACTTTTTTTGTTATTAGATATTTTCAAATAATATTTGCATTCAAATAAGGAATTGCATATTGTAAATAAGTGTCTAATTTGTTTTTTTGTGTGTGTCATACAAGATTTTTTAGGAAGGTGCGAAGACCTTTTTTATGCAAAAATACAAGCTAAAATAACCAAGCATGTGTTTTTGGGTAATGCAAAAACTTTTTTGTTATTACAGATTTTGCATATTCATATAAAGAAATGAATATAGCAAATATGTGTATAATTAGTTGTTTTTTTTGTAACTGTCCTATGAGATGTTTTAGGAAGTTGTAAAATTTTGTTTAAAAAACATGAACACACAAACATGGGTATTTGGAAAGTGCAATAACATTTTTGTTTGTATACATATTAAAATAATGTTTGCGCATGTAAATAAAGAAATGAATTGTGCATTTACTGGTGTAAGTTTTGTTTTGTGTATGTGTTGTGTGAGAGATGTGAGACAGTGGTGAAGATGTTCTCGCAAAAAAAACAACAACATAAATGACGTATCATGGTGCAGCTCAGGAGTACAGGCAATCTTGTAATTGACCAGTGTGTACTATCTGTGAAAGTAAGGAACAGCACAGAGCTACATTGCACACTGGGTACACATCTGGTAGCACCTACATTCCTTACTGGAACAGATCATGCAGTCAGGCCTAGAAAGCTTGCCACTTTTCAGCTGCTTAGAATTGATTGCTATGTAATATCCTGCCCCAGTTCTAACTGGTGGACCAGTGGGTTCTTCTTCCCGCATTAAAAGCAACACTGGGCTGGCAACCCTAAAAGAAACCCCTGAACAATCAACATGGAGAATTTTTTCGCCTTGACTCGGTCATGATGTTTGACCCTCCACAGGACAAGTGTATTTACGAAGCAAGCTTCCAACAGATAAAAGAACATTTTTCTTCCGCCACTTGCAGGTCCAGTGTGCTAAAATATAGTATTTCAGCTGTTTGTCTAAACCTCCCATGTGATTGGAGTAGGACAGTAGAGCGCATAGTTTTTCCACGGCCTGCACTAGATCAGCATGATGTTTGGATCAGACCCTCTTTGTGAAGGCATGTGCAGATGTCATCAAATTAATATGCCTCTTGTTGCACCGTGACATGTGCAGAATGTTCCCCTCTGTATGAGTAATTGGTGGGTTACTAACTTTAGGCTTTGCAGTTCTACTCGCATCAGGAACCCCTCAGCGAGTCAAACGTAGTGTGCGCAGTTATTGTCATGCTCCTTGAAAAGGTCAGGAGAGGAAAAGAAGTTGTCCGTGTAACAAACTTGGCCCTTACCATATAGGGGTTCAACCAAGGATTCACAACACTGCGCCAACCCCCTGGTAGGGTCCATGTTATCCTCCTTCCAAGGGTACAGCTTCCAATTCCAGAGATAACAAGTCTTCAAATCAGCCAACACCAAAGCCTTCATATCCCACTGTGAGGGTTTCATGGGCATGTACTGCATAAGACTAATCCTACCCTTGAAAATTATTATGCTTTCATTGACACTAACTTTTTTTGAGGAAGCACAATGCTGTTGAAAGGGCGGCAGAAGTGTGCCAACAAATAATGCAACCTTATACGCCTTGCTGTGGACTGGTTACTCTCATGGAACAGCTTTTGTGTTGTACATGAGCAACAGGAATGGAATGAAAAGATAGCTTAGAGAATCTATCCCTTCTCATGGTATTCTTGAACCCAGGCATCTCTAGGATACCATTATTTGACCAATACAATTCAAAAGATGAATGTTTGATCAGTCCCACCAAGAGCAAAAAATGATTTGATGTCATCAGCTGGACCTCTTCCACAGCATCAAACGAGATGCATCACAGGTGTCCTGCTCCTTCGATGAACTAACCTGCTTAGCATAACGGTTAGTTTCAGTCACCAGTATGTTCACAATATCATCTATAATAAAGATGAAACACATCTACCTCACTAACGTTATCAGCAAAGCTATAGGTCCAGAATCTGCAGAAAAGTCACTATGCCAATCATGGCTATAACCTGCAGGTACAGGGCAGCTACTTCAAGAACACCTTCCTCAGAATCAGACATGTCATCTGGCATGCCATCAGGCAGAATATTAGTATTATACATATAAGTGTAGTCTACAGAAATAAGCCCTTCTGGAAATGACTCATATAATTCACCATCAGAATCAGCATTCATAAAAACTTCAGGAAAGATGGGTTCCATGTTGACTGATGACTTGTGATTGCGCCTCAAAGATTTGGAATAAAAACTTTCTGCTTTCACAAACCTGAGTACTGTTTGGACTTACCGGAAGTCGTTTTCCCACCAGAGGTCGCGCGCAGTACTGATCACAGGAAATTTACCATCATATCATTAAGAATTCATTTAAAAGAGACATGTCATATGCAATTATGCGAGAACAGATGCCAGCGAAAAAACTAAACCTCGCAAGTTTGCAAGACTAGCTAGGTTAACCTTTAGCGCACTTAATTATTTTTTGACAATTGCATTATTTTTGGTTGGTCATTGGAAAACAGTAACTTTTGTTTTTAGAGATTTTAAAACAAAGTTCGAAATTTAAATAAAGAATTGCACACTAAATCGATTGGTGTAAGTTTGGTTTGTGTATGTGTGATACAAGAGGTGTAAGAAAGGGGTGAAGATAGAAACGTTTTTAAAAATTGAAAAATTCACATTTACATGTCTAATGTGGCAACCCTGATAACAGTCTGAATACTGGGAAAACAAATAAAACATGTAGATTTCAATTACCTTGCTGGTCTAGGCATACTGTTGAACAGTAGACCTAGAAATATTTCAGTTGGAGATACAACGTAATATTTTCTGTCGTATAACATAATGCAGCAAAATGTTTGGGTCTATTCTCCGAAGCTAACATGTTAATAGTAATTCTGTGAAAATAATTCCCAAGAATTCATAATCATCAGAATCCCTAAAAATTTCATGAAAAATGGCGTCCAAATGAATATATTTCATTTGGTCGGAATAAACAAATACAAACTAACACTGTCACTGACAACTTACTTGGAATGTAAATGAACAGGAAGGACAAGACATAATCATAGCCTAGAGGCCGCTAAGTCCCAGTCATGTTACGTTAATAAATTAGTGCATAGTAATGGGTACTGGCATCGTTGAATGGCTTTTATGGGTAGACACTAAGCATGGTAGCCTAGTTGATAGTGAGCTTGCTTTCTATCCCTGGGTTACAGCATGCCAGGTTCGAAACCACGTCCGGACAAACAAAAATGGGTTGTGATTTCTCGCTTGACACGACTACTCTTCCAGTCGACTTGGCTGTAAATGAGTAGTACCTAACGTATGAGTTAGGGGAGGTAAAGACAGCAAGGAAGGGAACTGGCCACCCCACCTAATAGTTGCTGCGGCTTAGTACATGATGAGTTATCTTCATCCCTAATGGCAGGCTGCTGTCATGGGACATACCTTTACCTTACACCTCGTGTCTTACAGTCGCTGACAGAGAGCTACAGGTTAACAACCTATGATGTGACAATAAAACTAATGTAAAGTTTATATTTGATGTTAACCTGTAACAACCCCATGTCGACATATATCTCATATTTACTGTCTCAATAGCTTTCTGATGTTAGCATATGCAACATTGAGGTAGCCATTTGTTGTCATGGACAACCTTCTCCCATGATAATTTCCCATCATGGAAAATGCCCAATAATAACTATTTGCTAGAGTGGGCATTCCTGATTTTTCCGTGGTATTTGAAGCCTTGCATATCATTTTATTTGATGGGGTGCAAAGGGAACGCATTGCTCTAGGCGGACCCAGGGTTAGCAGATAACCAAGATCCCAAATGTACCTCCACGCGGTGCACCCTGGAAACAGAAATACAGCAGCTTGAGCTGATTCTGGCCAAATCTTTTGGGGATCGTGTCTGAGAATGTGGAGGTAGCAGATGGAAAAAGATTTGACTGCACAAGAGACAGACAATATCTCCGACACCACCAGCATCACCACATATAGCGACACTGTCGACATACAGTGACGCTAGTCAGTCCAGTTCGAACATTGGAGGGGCGGCCAATGTAAAATGCACGTAAAGGTAGATGCATGGCGAGAGACAAATAGATTTCATACCGAGTACAATGAAACAATGAAAGGGCAGAACAGCGATAGAGGGAAGCGCGAACTGCAAATAGAAAGTGAAAAGTCCCTAGGAAAGTGGAACTACAAGCTCCATCAGCTCAAGACGAGCTTCTAGTTACCGGTGTTCCTTACAGGCAGAGACCCAGACCCATCCATTGGCGTTTGATAAAGCAAGAAGACCTAATCCAACTCTAATGTCGAGACTTCCTAAACCGGAAATATGCTCGCGAAGAGAAAGAGTTCTGTACCCGATGGGCTTAGGCAAGAAAGGGACAACGATGGTAGTCCTGGCCCAACTCTACTGTCAAGGTTTCCTATACCGGAATTACACTTGCAGAGAGAAAGGGTTCCATACCCGATGGGCTCAGGCACAAAAGGGACAACGATTTAGCCCTGGCCAAACTCTACTGTCAGGTTTTCCTACACCGGAAATACACTTGAAGAGAGAAAGGGTTCAGTACCTGATGGGCTCAGGCGCTATTGGGACAAGGACGCTCAGCTCGAGAACGCCTTGCTCTCAAACGCGTGGTGTGAGACTCGAACTTGGACAAGGGGTACACGATGTCGGTGAATGACACCTCGGCTAAGAGGGCGAAAGAGCCAGGGTCCAACTCCTGTTGAGTTCTTCCCCTTAAGGAACCAGGCTCACGGATGAGAAACGGTTCAGTACCCAATGGGCACAGGCACAGCACGTCCAATTACACGAGGCAAGTTCATAGACAGTGGAACACCTTGTGCGAGTCAGACGAGAGCACAAATCGTCTGGGCGAAGAGTCGCCACTACTCGTGCTTGGAGACAGATATAGAGGCTGTCACAGGCTAAGGGTAGCCCACCCGAATTGTCAAGGCATGCCGAAATCGGATGTGGTAGGCCTACAAGGCGCATAACGTTGGCACAACGTAATCACTCTCCCGGCGGAAATGGCACGGATATCCGTGATGGTTACAATGGAGCATTAAAAAGTCACTCTAAACATACATGGTGACAGCAAGGGCATGTGACCTTAATCACACAAACCACCTCCCATGAACTCTGTAATGGAAAACTTTCTTAACGCTGATGGGAATTGAACCTGGTCCATTCTAGTGGCACTAAATTGCCTTGCAACTCAAGTAAACAGGTTTTTTGTACCTGACCAACTGTCATACTGTATTTTTCCTGTTAGGGAGTTACAAAGAGTACTTGAGTGACCAACCACATCCCCCCCCCCCCCAATATGTGATCTTGTCAAGACTGTCAACCTGTGTACTCAAGTCAATGAGAACAGACCAACCAAGACAAGGATTATTACAACAAACAAACACAAACATAGAACATCCATATTCATATACAAAGATCAATAAAGACCTACTTGAAAACATAAATATCATAGAGACAGGACAATGTTGCTTCAAATATTAGCTTATACAAGTAAATTCAAGTAGGAAGCTTGGAAATATGCAATGGAAAACATGACAGTATTGCCTGTTTTAAAAAAAATGATCTGCAGATGACAGTCATCTTAGTAGTGAACAAGAGCTACAAATACTAATAGACCAAGTCGACAAATCATGCAGAGATTATGTAGATATAAAACAAAAACCATGGTAATCAGCAAAATCACGTAGGAACAAATACTAAACTTAGAAATAGACTGAGAGATATTGCAACAAGTAAATCATTACCAATATCTTGGACACATAATCACAAATGATGGTAGGTGTGAAACAAGTTAAAAAGGGAAAATAGAAATGGCTAAATGTTTTGGCCATTCCTATTTTGGCTTTCAATGATATAGGAAAATATTGACATTTTAAAAAAATCACAGACATACCAAAAAAAGAATTGTAAAATGCTATAATTGCCAGTGTTTTTTAAGGCTTTTAAAGGGGAGCAAAGAATAACAACAGTTACCTAATATGCATGTTGTAAGAGGTGACTAATTAGGTTCTGAGGTGGAGTTGACCTCTATTCCATAGATTGTCAAAGTGATGAAAATAAACAGGTTCTGGCAACACAGCATATGAAAAAATAACTATTACTGGAAATAAAAACCTAATAAATATAGTATTTTGGGCATATTAAAATACATTACACCTTGTTCGCCCGTGTGATGCCGGGGCCCGAAAGGGGAGCAAAGAATAGCAACACTGTTTACCTTCCACGCATGTTTTAAAAGGCAACTAAGGAGGCTATGGGATGGGGTTGGCTGTCCCATCCCATATAGGGTCAGTGACCCAAAGCCATGCTGAAGTTGGATGTGTCAGGCTGAAATCACAGCAATGCTGTAAACCATGACACAACGCATTCCGTTCTCCAGACTACATCCTGCTAATCTGCAGGAGTTTGAGAACGAACACTGATTAAGATTACACCTTGTTGAAACCTTACTTGGAAGTAGAGTTGAGGGAAGGCGAGCAAGAGGTAGGCAGAGATACTAGAGAATGGAAAACATTCAAACATAGAATACAATCTAGCAAAGAGCATTACCAAGATAAGAGACACAATGTTGGAGGTCAATGTAGCCAAGTTTCAATGCGAAGACAGCACCTGATGATGATGGTATCATTTACATCTATTACAATTTGTATATTAGATTTTTGATAATGGTCACATATTTTCATATTTATTTTTGTTATTGTAACCCTTTCCTGATTATCAGATGTTCTCAGAGATTTTGGTTTTTTAATATTGTTTTGGGCAGGGGTAGTTTATAATTGTGTTTATCTTCCTTTAGGCAGGCCATGACAACTGGATTCGAGGACTTGTCTTCCACTCAGGTGGCAAGTATATACTTTCTGCTTCTGATGATAAAACAATCAGAGTGTGGGATATTCAGAACAAACGTAACCACAAAACTTTGCAGGCACATCCACATTTCGTCACATCTATTGGTGAGAAGAACTTGTATTTATTGTGTTATGCTGAAATTGGTTATGCATTAACATTATTATATTCCAAATAAACCCATAGGTGCTCAGTCTTCCCCAGCAAATGTTAAAGTGTTTGTGAATTTTTATGGTTAAAAACATTCCTCATTCTTCCCTATATAAATAACCAAATGGTCAGAGGATGTCCGACAAAGTGGATGGTGCCGCAGTAAGCTAATGAACACTAGATGTGTTGCCATCCCTGCGCTATGGAGACAGGGCTTGATGAAATCTAGTCATCTATTTTGTTTTTTATTTTGTTGTTTTCTGTTGTTTGTCTCTTGAAAAAGGTTCAATTTGAGCCGATACGTGGAGAATTGTCCTGTTTAGTTTTATTGTATGTTTTTTATATATACTTTTTAAAATATATTTTTATTAATAGGCAAGGTAAGTGTTTTAGTAACCTGTTTAATTCATTTTGCTTGACTATTTGCTCATTCTTCCCTGCAGTTGTCCAGTCATACTCATGTCACACTTTATATATGCAGAATTACCCAATAATGGCTTATATACATCATTTACAGTGTCCATATCCCATAGATGCTCAGTAAACAACTTCAGAACATCTGCCCTATCCATCTTCAATTCACAGACTACAGATACATTTGATGCATATTGCTCTCTGATTGGTAATACCAGTATTAACAGTGAAGCCGATCATGTGATACCCAGTAGGTTGGGAAAATCTATAGATTTTCTTCGTATTGGAACTTTACAATTGAAAAACATGTGCTTCTTCTTTCGTTCACTTGAAACATGTCTATATCTGTAATTCTGTCTCCTTGATAAAACTTACTGTCTTTTGTAGTTCATACAGTGTCCCATAGAGTTTTGATTCCAGTGTTGTTTCCTCTGGCCAATATGTCTGCCTCAGCGTTTCATGCTCAGAACACTCTTGAAGTATATGTTTGGCACTCTGTGCTGCCTGCCCACATGTACACATGGCTGTGTTGCCAATCTTGAACTTTGTATACATGTGACTGCGGAGTCAGTTGTGTCCTGTTCCGAGACGTAGAATTATAATTTGTTCCGATCTGTTCATAATGTGATAGTCATCTTGTGTTGGTGTTTGTGGCTTTCTTATTGACTTGATCATCTGTTTTTTCTGATGGTAGGTGATTGGTATATCTGGTTGGTCTTCGGCAGCACCTTCCTTAGCCAGTTGGTCTGCTTTTTCATTTCCTGGTATTCCACAGTGAGAGGGTATCCACTGCATGGTTACCCTATACTGGTAAGACAATTCATTAAGTAGTTTTTGCAAGTCTGTTAGTTTTCCAGACCGGAGAGCTTGAAGCACTGACCTTGCATCTGTCAGGAATACCACGGGCTGTAGGTCAGAGTTGGAGTTCAGCAGTTTTTTAGCTGCCACACTAATTGCCTGGATTTCAGCATCATAATTATTGCAGAATTTTCCTGTTGGTGTTCTGATGGTATCTCTAGGCTTGTGTGGATATTCTATATATACACCTGCACCTCCATTCCTCACGACATTCTGTGCTGACCCATCTGTGTATACTCTGACCCATATATCTTGGGGATATTCCTCATCCAGGAAACTGAGGGTGACTGTCCTTCGCAGCACACTGTTCTGTTCGTCCTCGCTTAGTATTCCTTTCACATGGGTCTGAATGTATATTGGCATTCCATGCCTTTCAC
Organism: Meghimatium bilineatum; assembly: GCA_034231615.1. NCBI lineage: Eukaryota > Metazoa > Mollusca > Gastropoda > Stylommatophora > Philomycidae > Meghimatium > Meghimatium bilineatum. The sequence continues at coordinate 24,941,018 of CM067304.1, forward strand.
TCCACGGGGTTTGTTCTGGTACAGGCCTTAAGGGGCTGTCAACTTCATGTAGGTCTGTAAGTTGTCTGCGGAGTCGTTTAGCTTGATGGATAAAGCTGCTTCTTTTCAGTCGCCCCATTGCTAGATTTTGGAATCTTTCCTTCATTGGATGACTTGGCATACACTGAAACTTTTCTGCCTGAATTAGTACTTTTGTGTCTCTGCATTCGCCAAGTGTTTGCATTCTTCCCATTTTCTGCATCTCTGCTATGGGTGTTGATTTCATAAACATGTGCTGAGAATCAAATAGAATAACTGCTTTAGTAAAAGAAGTTCCAGAGATCTTTGAATGGTTCCAAAATTGGCCTCAGTCTCCATGCTCATACTGGAAGCATATGTCCAATATTTCTCACTGCTGCATGCTGATTACTCTATCACTTGTACTACCTGTACAACTCAAGCCAGATCTGATGACGAACACATCCAATGCCATCACATCATCATCATCTCTAATATTATCACTTTATTAATTTTGAGATTTTTTTTTCCACTGTACATTACCCTGAAAAATGCAAGTGTAACCTTGTAGATATTTGTCATTTGTTTCAACATGAAGTCCATTCTGGCTCCTTATGGTAAGTAACATCACCATTTGTGATCCCTAACTTGTACCATCCACAACAGGCCTTCCAGGGTCAAGCACAGATGACAGAAGGTGTGTTTGTTAAGTGGTGAAATAAACATGCAAAATGATTTCTTTCATTCACTTGGAATATATTTAAATCCTGAATTTTGTCTCGGCTATCTTCATCAAGGCCAGTTCCTTGCCGTGGAGACAGTACTTAAGCCAAAAGAAGCTGAAAACTAAAACTGGCCAGGCTCTCCTATAATAAATCGAGCTAGACCATGGTCTGCCCTAGAAAATACAGATACTGAGTACAGAGGCAACCAACCAAGATGCAGACCACATCAATCAGGATGTCATGCACCAACCTACGCAATTGGAATATATATATATCTGACATATTATGGTGCGTGCCCTATATGGTGCCTAATGGACGTCTAAGTAGGACTTGTGCCAGGCCCTATGCCTCGAAAGGGTCCAACTCCAACTACTGAAAGTTCTTTTCAATTGCCCAGAGAAGCCAGGGGGTATGAGAATAGAGCAACTGGAAAAAAAACAAGACTACTGAAAATAATGAACTGGAATGCTGATTTTTTGAACAGCAAAAATTTGAAATTTGAAAATATCCTGAATGGAAGAGCAAGTAAATGTATGCTAATTGCAAGAAACCCATAAGAATAAGAAACACACAAAAATATAGCTCTCAAAATAAGAGCCTTTCAATGCTATCAATCAGATACAAAAAAGATGCAAAAAGGAGGAATAATTAAGCTTGTTAAGATCAACATCAGTGCACACCAGCTAGAAATATATATAGAAGGAGAGGAATATCAGATACTTCACATCAGGACAGAAATACAGAATTCCACCTCCACAACTACTACGGTCCAAATGTCTGCCTATTAGCACTAGAAATAATCTCAGTGAAAGGAAATCTTATCACATGTACACCTCAATAGCCACTTGCAGAGCTGGGGCTATGATCACATGAACAGGAGAGGTTGAAAACTAACACTGCTCGGATGAACATGAACGTATTCTGATCAACCAGCCAATTCTCACACTAGACTTGGCATTCCACTCACCAGATTTGGAGTGGAACATCAATCGTGTTGTTGGGGAACAGTTCGGAGGCAGCAATCACAGGCTGGTCTTTCTGAATAGAAAATAAATATTTGAAAATGCAACACTCTCTAGGTGGAACTACAAGAAGGCAAACTGGACTAGAAACAGACATTACACCATTGTACTAGCCAGAGATCTTCCTACCGACAACAACATCAATACGGTAGTCAATGTAGATGTATATTACATGCTGCTTGCTTGTAAAACCATCCCTAGAGGGGTCTGTAAATACTACAAACTTTATTGGAGTAGTGAATTAGAGAGACTGCAAAATCTGTGGAAACATCTTGACAGCAGTCAGAGAGAGACAAGACCATACCAAGAGCACCAAATACAAATTAGCACACCAAGGCCAAATTTTTCAAAGAGCCAAGCTACAAGCCATGTGAAGCAGCTGCAAAGATAAAACAGAATTGCCGAACCTTGAGAAATGGACAAAGAAACTGTGGAAGTTGGTAAAACAATTAAATGATGGAGGTACTGGGAGAAATCATAAGGTCACATTACATAAAGATGAAAACATCCTCATGGGAAAACAGTAATATGACTGCTTTGCAGACTCATTTGCTGAAGACTCAAAAAAGAAGAGTCTTCAGCTAATGAGCCTGCAAAGCAGTCATCTTACTGTTTTTCCATGAGGATGATTGCTGAAGACAACAGCAAAATTAATTATATTAAAAAATAAGTATATTGTACAAATACCTACTACCACTAACAAAAATATGTTAAAACATGTATAATAAAATTAATAAAGAACAAAAATAGTTGACGTTGCGATCATAAAATATTCGCCTGAATGGACATATAATAATAAAACTAATATAGCAGAAATATTAATTTATGACTTATGACCAGCATATATAATGTGTAATATCATTTTCTTTCGACATGCTGTAGTTCTCACAATGAGAGTTGTTACTTGTTTTTGTTAGTGTTGAACCGTTTATAAGAATTTGTGGTGAAAGTAAAGATTAGTTCTCCGCTGTGCTATAAATAGCACACTGTTTACATTTTTAACTACGTGACGTCACGGATTTCCGTGTAACACAAATGAAGTTGAAATAGATGCTATGACGTCACATGTCCCCACGCAAACGAGTTTTAGTTATCACTATCGCTGCACAAAATAGCACTGAAGAAAATGCCTTTTTGTTACGCTGTGTGCTGTCTCTACCTGCCGAAAATGTACTAATGTTTGTGTGTTTTAGTGTTTTCTACGTATCGGCATCTATCAATTTCATTGGTGTTACACAGAAATCTTCTTCTTCTTCAGCGTTCACTCTCAAATAACCACAATGAATATTTCATGTGATTTTCGCCAGGGAGCGTGAAGTACGTTGTGCTGCAAGTTCCACAGTAAAACTGTGATTATTTGCACCCCGGTTGGCCACTTGTGGTCAGGATGTCCGAGGTCCAGCACATCCGTTTTCGTCATTCCTTTATTTCGGGTTTGGTCCCTAACACAGAAATCCATGAGGTCGAATAGTTAAAGGTGTAAACGGTGTGCTATTGCGGTAACTAATCCCCAACCCAAAACCTAATCCCTAATCATATCCCCTAATCTCTAAACTTATTCCCTATTCCCCAAACCTACTCCCTATTCCCCAAACCTACTCCCTATTCCCCAAACCTACTCCCTATTCCCCAAACCTACTCCCTATTCCCCAAACTAATCCCTATTCCCCAAACCTACTCCCTATTCCCCAAACCTACTCCCTATTCCCCAAACCTACTCCCTATTCCCCAAACCTACTCCCTATTCCCCAAACTAATCCCTATTCCCCAAACCTAATCCATATTCCCCAATCCTAATCCCTACGGTTTGCCCAAAGGTTACGATATACCACGAAACTAGAGCAATGGTCACAACATAGCATTAAAAGCAACTTGTGTAACAACATGAATAATACGACACTCACCTTATTGAGAATTATCTCTGCAGGATACACTTTTTTTAACTCCGGAAAGGAACTCCATGAATATATCATTCGAACCGACATGCTTCGTTCTCCATATATACTCACATAAATACGATGAAAATTGCCCTGAACATCTTTTACCCTGAATTCTAAATTCTCTTTTAACACTACTCCATAAACCCTCTATAGTATTCGTATGAGCCCCAGTTTCTGGATCTTTAAAGTGTACACTATGATTCACAGTCATATGCTCATCACCCAAGCATTCGTAAGCTCTCCAACAATCAGAGACAACAGTCGTTCCCGGCAACACATATTCCTTTATAATATTTAATAACATATCTTTACTCCTCTGTAACCACCTTTAACACACATCTATTTGTCCCCCTATCTACTAATCCAAATACCCATGTCGCTTCCACACGTCTCCCTCTATTATATTTATGTTTCCCAAACAGACTCTCATCAATTTCAACAACAACACCTTCTCCCCCAAGCTAGACACTTTCATCAACACACATTTCAACACATATCTCACGACAAAAACATTTCCAATCAGCGATTGTGATTGTTGGCTTTAAAACTCGCACTTCTCTTTTATAAATCTGCTGCTTGCTTTCATCACCCACAAATATGTAAGAACAACAATATCACCCATACTCATACGACTCTCAGCAAACCAAGAATTATTACGAACACTCCTACTCCTTATGTCGCTCACACTCATGACCATATCCCCTGCAATTTCAAATATATCCATCAATTACACTCAACTTTCTCATCAGCTTCATATATTCTCCACAAGATGGACACACACAATACTTACAGATCAAACTCTCGCTTTCCGTCTGCTCGTGTTCGTTTCTTTCTGTCTGCTAATGTATACCACTGCGCATGTCTCTTATTAATAGCACTCTTCAAGGCAATCCCAAAACAAAGGTCAGAAAACACATCGATACCAGAGCAAAGGTCACAGCAGAGAACTATACTTTACTTCAGCCGAATTTATCACAAAAAGGAAATATGTACAATTTTGTATGTGGTTTGTTTGTAGTTTGTCCATCACAAGTGATGATGACGATCTGCTTCATTCACTTTAGGAAATCCAGAGTTCTGTCTATGACACATATGTCTATGAGTTTGTAGATAGAGGAATAAATCATATACTGGTCTCAGATATCCTTGGATAAGCTGGACATCATATGACCACTTTAGATTGTGTCTGTTCTACCTGTGTTAATCTAGCCAGTCTTTGCTGTTGAGCTGCTGTGTTTCTGTTTTTCTCAAGATTCTATACCTTTCTTCCTCATAGAGCTCCATGTAGCTCTGTTGCATGCACCATCTTCCAATGTATCGTGGTTTTCACCAAAGGTTTTCAGTGAGATCTTCAGAGTCGATTAGAGTCTTATTGAGAAGTACACATATATATTTCATGTACCTAGTGAGTGTGAAAACCTTTTTCTCGTTTACTGAATTTCCATGGATGGGAAAATGACTTACACAACATTCAGATTTAAGTAAGGAAGTGTGTTGTGTGTTAGAGATTGCCTCATACATATATATTATATATAAATATGCTCTGTCTCTTCCCCAGATATGCACAGAAATTCCCCATATGTTATCACAGGAAGCGTAGATCAGTCAGTAAAAGTGTGGGAATGTCGCTAGGAATCAAGCATACAAATTCAAATCTAACAGCCTATAAGTGATCAGCAATGTGATGAGCACTGACCCAAGTAACACAGTGGTCAGAGATATAACCACGGCTTATCAACTATTTGTGTTGTAGTAGTGCTTCTGTTTTGATCATTTGGTGCACTCCCTTCAAGTTTCATCATACACATTCCTGTACATGCTGTGCTTCTGAGAAATCAACAACACTTCCACAGTACAAATCTCTGTATATGTGCACCATGGCTCTTCCTTTGTTGATCCATGCTTTCACCATTCTTGTTAAAAATGTAGCTGCTGTGAACAACACATATGATTCGACTTACTACAAGTAATAATTGTAATACAGCAAATTTACTTATCAAATTGAAATTTCTAGGATAATTCATCATCATCTTTGTACATATTCCATAAAATAACTTTGAACATTTGGAGACTTGACAGTCTTTCCAGTTAACATACATAGTATGGTCATGTATGTTACCACACCACCTACTAGTAGTTTAGAGTAGACCCCTCTCACAACAAGAACTCATTCAGTGCAATGTTTGCATCAGTTCTCTCACTGAGTAGACCCTTCTAACAAGAACTCCATTAAGTACAATGTTTACATCAGTTCTCTCACTGAGTAGACCCTTCTAACAAGAACTGCTTCAGTGCAATGTTTGCATCAGTTCCTCTCACTGAGTAGACCCTTCTAACAAGAACTGATTCAGTGCAATGTTTGCATCAGTTCCTCTCACTGAGTAGACCCTTCTAACAAGAACTCATTCAGGGCAATGTTTGCATCAGTTCTCTCACTGAGTAGACCCTTCTAACAAGAACTCATTCAGGGCAATGTTTGCATCAGTTCCTCTCACTGAGTAGACCCTTCTAACAAGAACTCATTCAGGGCAATGTTTGCATCAGTTCTCTCACTGAGTAGACCCTTCTAACAAGAACTCATTCAGGGCAATGTTTACATCAGTTCTCTCACTGAGTAGACCCTTCTAACAAGAACTGCTTCAGTGCAATGTTTGCATCAGTTCCTCTCACTGAGTAGACCCTTCTAACAAGAACTCATTCAGGGCAATGTTTGCATCAGTTCCTCTCACTGAGTAGACCCTTCTAACAAGAACTCATTCAGTGCAATAATTACATCAGTTCCTCTCACTGAGTAGACCCTTCTAACAAGAACTCATTCAGTGCAATAATTACATCAGTTCCTCTCACTGAGTAGACCCTTCTAACAAGAACTCATTCAGGGCAATGTTTACATCAGTTCTCTCACTGAGTAGACTCTTCTAACAAGAACTGCTTCAGGGCAATGTTTGAACCAGTGCTTGCAGTGAGTACATCTTCTGACAAAAACTCATTCAGTGCATATTTTTTAGTTAGTTCTTACATTGCTTATAGATGTGATATAAATGTATTTTTGTCTATGTTAATGTTTTATAAATCATGCTTGAGGTCAAATTATCTGTATGTAAATATGTTTGTTCATGTAGGTGTGATACCATCTTCAATATTCTTTCTTAGATATGCTTGCTTTAATTGCTGGCAATCAGTACCATATAGGCATGAAAGATTGTTGAGAGGATATCACTTCTGGGTATCCCATTATTTGTATCACAGAAGTTAAATCTGATAGTAAACTGCTTGGTGCTACATGTGATAAAGAGTGTTTTCTATACAGCACCAGTCCTGACATGGAAGTCATTCATGAATAATCAATTTAAGACAATTAACACCGGAAACAGCAGAAATGTTCTTATAGAAGATTATGAAGAATCCCCAAGACTGAGTTATGTCAAGAGTTAACCAAATTTGGTTCACTAAGACAATACTAAACAGCAATAATGAGGAAATGATTATGTCATACTTTTGATGTTGCCAGCATAATAGTGTTCTGAAAACGGAACAGGCTTGTGGTGACAAGTATCTGTCTGAACAGTTGATGTATATCTACCGAAGGCAACATAAGCTTTGATTATGTATGTAGCAAGTCTTTGTATCTATTTCTTCTTCAGCGTTCATTCTCAAACTCCCACTGGATTTCTCTTGTAATAGGACAATGATCCTACAAGATTTCCAGTTGAATGTAGTCCAGAGAATGGAAATGCGTTGTGTTGCCGTTTTATTTGCACCAATGGCCCAACACATCCGTCTTTGGCGGTTTTTAAATCTATTTATAAACCGTTAACCCATCAGGGTCATAGGGGTACCACATTAGAAGCATCAACACACAGAGTCCCATTGTTTTCTATCTTAAATGATGCGGACAAGTGAGGAAAAAGTCTTGTCTTGTTCAGTCCTTGATGTTGTCTGTCCATGTTTTTATTTGTCCTCCTGCTTCTTCCATCGTCAACAGTTCCCTGCAGTATTGTTTTTGACAAGGGATCATGTCAGCATACATGTCTAAATCATGCAAGCTTTCCATGCAATATTTCAGCGGGCAAATGGTTTAGCTGGTGACTGTTCTCCAGTTATCTTTACAGTGTGATTACATAGAAGTGTGCTCTCTTACAGTCTGCATTACACTGTTCTGATATTGACACTACATCTCATATGTTCTCTGTCCCTCTCAACAGAGTAGCACCTCTATGTGATAGCTAACATAACTTTCAAGATTTGTTTCAGGGTTAAAGGTCATGAAAATTACCTGACACATGTACATACAAAGGATATGGAATGATGTGTGTGTTTTGGGTTTGTTAATATTATATGTTATGTCATATAGCATATTACCATTACTCATGTTGTTTCTGTTCTCATGGCCCTATTCTGGTGGAGATATTGATTGCTTCTGTTTAGTGCACATATTATTGTTGTTTTCTCATGGCCCTATTCTGGTGGAGATAATGGTTGCTTCTGTTTAGTGCACATATTATTGTTGTTTTCTCATGGCCCTATTCTGGTGGAGATAATGGTTGCTTCTGTTTAGTGCAGACAGTGAAATGAAGTGTCTTAAGAAAAGCAGCAATGGTTACTAAAATAGATAGAAGAAATTAGGAAAAGAGTAGGTATAATACCATGTATTGAACATATCGAACGACAGTAAGTAAAATGGTTATGAGAATGAAGTAAAACTAAATACCAATATTTGGATTTCGGGTAAAATGGCGCGAAGTGACATCTATTATTTCTTGTGACCACAAATGGAAGTACAGTTCAAAGTTTCAGGACTATTCGCATGGAATATATGGTTTCTTTCTGTATGTGTTAGTTAGAGATCGTGGTATAGCCATGTGAATTTCCTGATGCAACACCGAGACAGGTTAGCAAACTGACAGTAAGAATACAATGGCTTATAGTAAAATGGAGAGTTTTCTGATTAATTATTCTTCTTCTTCTTTCGTTCACTTGAAACATTTCTATATCTCTAATTCTGTCTCCTGAATAAAACTCACTGTCTTTTGTAGTTTTCCATTGTGTCTTGTGCGTGGCATCCTGATTATCTGTGCGCCTTTTGGCTGGTTGCCTCCGTCTTCAGCACTCTGCTTACTTGGTCAGGACTATGGTCCTGCTTGAGTGGGACTGCCTGACCAGTCTTAGTTTCCAGTCCCTGATGGCTGAACTAAGCCCCCATCACCACTTCATGGTGCAGGCCTTGATGGGGTTCTGAAAGCTGTGGAATAAAAAATAAGAAACAAGACCTGATAGATGAAAAGGAAAAATATCAAAATACTAGGACTAGCGGATTGAAGATGGGCTGTAAGAAACTATAATATAACAGATGGCAAGAGCAGCAAAGAAAAATACAATAGATGTAAAGCACACCAAGCCCTAGGGCAGATGACACCAATCTCCAGAAACAAAAATGTACATTTAAACACCAAAATAACACTATTCAAAACGATTATTATGTCAACACTGTGCAACCAAAGCCAAACATGGACAATGACAGCACAAGACAAAAATAAACTTGTAACAGCTGAAATGGCATGCTTACACAGGATCCCAGGAATATCGCCAAGAGACAGAGTGAGGAATAAGGACATTAGACAAAGAATCAGCACCACCCCAATCTTGGAATATATTAAGAGACAACAGATCAAATGGTTTTCACACATCAGCAGACTACCATCAGACATCATACCACAGCAAGCTATACTTCACAGATACAGTGAAGGCAGACCACAAAAACGATGAACCACCGAAATAAAAGAGGCGACAAATTCCACAGTATACTCAGCACACACGAGTCATCTCCAGAAAACTCTTCTACCCCTGATGCCGATAGGCAACAAAGCTAATAGATAGATAGAAAGAACAAAAGAATATCCGGACATAAATCCAAAGGTAGACCACGAAAACAATAAATAGAAAACATCAAGATAACCTTGAACAAACAATAACAACACAACTAAGGTGGCATATCTGGCCTTGGAAATAAAACTGAGTTTATTAGTGTGGATAATATAGACCATCATGCACCTGGGTATAGACAATGATTGTTGATTTTGTCATCTCTGGATGTGATATAACCAGAATGTAGCAAACCAGAGATAAACCAGGATCAGCTGACACTAATTCACTTCACAACTTGAATCAACACATTTTTCTCATGATATTGTTCATTTACTGCATTTGATACAATTAAGATCGAAGTTTCATTACTGTCCAACTCTGAGTTTCCTCTGTACATCTTCATTCCTGTCCAACCCTGAGTTTCTGTGTGTGTTTGTACATCATAATTGCTGTCCAACCCTGAGTTTTTGTGTGTGTTTGTACATCTTAATTGCTGTCCAACCCTGAGTTTTTGTGTGTGTATATCTTCATTTCTGTCCAACCCTGAGTTTCTGTGTGTGTTTGTATGTCTCCATTATTCTCCAACCTGAGTTTCTGTGTGAATCTGTACCCCTTCATTGCTCTCCAGTCTCAGTTTCTGCATGTATTTGTACCCCTTCATTGCTTTCCAGGCTGAGTTTATGTGTAAGTTTGTACCCCTTCATTGCTCTTCAGCCTGAGTTTTTCTTGTGTGTGTGTTTGTGGGGGATGTTCTCCAGAACTTTATATTTCATAGCCAGAAGGTTTGCTCTCTCAGTGGTATACACAACTTTATACTCTTCTTCTTTCGTTCACTTGAAACATGTCTAAATCTGTATACTCTTGAGTGTATGTAGAAGACATCCTGAACACCTGTAACTATTTGGTGGTACAACAGTCATGTTGACCACACAGTCCATATCACAGCATCACTTCACTATGGACAAGATCAGCATATGAAATAATCTGTACAGTCTCAAAAAAAAAAAATGTATCAAAATAACACTGACTGTTAACTGTATCAAATCTTCTGCTTATCACATAACTACTACATTATGAATTATCTTTCTTGTCACATGAGGCAGGCTACTCTGTATGTGTATAATAGATGTGAGTAGACGGTTAGACTGACATTGTCTGTGTGTCAAGCATTTTTGGGAATGAATGAGCACGTTAATTACATTTCTATGTGAATGCAGTGCCATTCATATTTATTGTTTCAATCAGCATTTTCTGTCAATGTTGTTATAGTTTCATTTATTTCTCAATGTTTTCTCTCTCAATGTTCAAACACACACACAAACATGCTGTACAATTCTAACTTACTAAGATTACATATATCACAAACTCTATGATGGTACTTGGGTTCTGAGTTCAGAGGAGGTTGAGAATTTCCACCCAAGATTCTGTGTTAGCGATATAATGATATAATATTCATTCAGCTTAAAAGTTCTGAAAACATTTGAGTATCTTGATATTCAGTTGTTCTTTGTTCTCACTCGAATGTCTACAACCATGTCTACTGTTTACAAAATCATTGTCTTCTGAAAGACAAAGTATTCCATATAGAAAGAATTACATTTTTATCCAAGAAAATTATCTTTACTTTAATATTAAGTGAAACTACATCTCCCATGCTTCACCATGAACTGTTTGCAAACTTGAGATACTTTCCTGTTATTTCACCATACAATTTGTCGGCCATTCATGTCCAGTCACTATATTAAGTCTAATGGGTTTTATCTGTGCTTGTTTGACCTCAGGTTGTTATATATTTGCATGCCAAATTATTTTGTCTGCTGACTTATTTTAATCAGGAACCTCTTATTGTAACTGCTAGTTGCTCTGTATACAGTTATCACTTAGTGTGTAGTTACCCTTGGTACAGTTATCACTTAGCGTGTAGTTACCCTTGCTACAGTTATCACTTAGTGTGTAGTTACCCTTGCTACAGTTATCACTTAGTGTGTAGTTACCCTTGCTACAGTTATCACTTAGTGTGTAATTACCCTTGCTACAGTTATCACTTAGTGTGTAGTTACCCTTGCTACAGTTATCACTTAGTGTGTAGTTACCCTTGCTACAGTTATCACTTAGTGTGTAGTTACCCTTGCTACAGTTATCACTTAGTGTGTAGTTACCCTTGGTACATGGGGTGTATATGCTGTTGGAACATTATAATATCAACCTCTGTTTAATTTTAACTCTTCTCTGAAATAGGATTGATTTATCACTACTTTTACTTCTAGTAAGGGGTAGCTATGAACTATATCACATAAAAAACGTAGTTGAATTATGTATCAGCATCAAATCATATCGATAAGTGCTTGGCTATCTAGTCAATGGTGGACAGAAACAAGTATGAGTAATCTCACAACCTAGGTCACCTGGTCGGCTAGCAGCAGACTGGTTCATCTATTCTGCTAGCGAGAGACTGGGTCACCTGGTTGGCTAGCAGGAGACTGGGTCATCTACTCTGTTAACAAGATAGTGGGTAATGTGATCTGCTAGCAGGAGAATTGGGTCATCAATTCTGTTAGCGAGAGAATGGATAATGTGGTCATCTTGCAGGAGACTGAGTCACCTGGTTGGCTAGCAGGAGAAGTGGGTCATCTTGCAGGAGACTGAGTTACCTGGTTGGCTAGCAGGAGAAGTGGGTCATCAATTCTGTTAGCAAGAGAATGGATAATGTGGTCATCTTGCAGGAGACTGAGTCACCTGGTTGGCTAGCAGGAGAAGTGGGTCATCAATTCTGTTAGCGAGAGAATAGGACACCTGATCACCTAGCAAGAGACTGGGTCATCAGGTAAGCTAGCGAGAGAGTGGGTCACTTTGTTAGCTGATTGTCTGGTAGGTGATTGGTACATCCGGTTGGTTTTTGGCAGCACCTTCCTTAGCAAGTAGGTCTGCTTTTTCATTTTCTGGTATTCCACAGTGAGAGGGTATCCACTGCATGATTACCCTATACTAGTGAGACAGTTCATTAAGTAGTTTTTGTTAGTTTTCCATGCTGGAGAACTTGAAGCACTAACCTTGCATCTGTCAGGAATACCACAGGCTGTGGACCAGGGTTGGAGTTCAGCATGTCTTTAGTTGCCACCCTAATTGCCTGGATTTCTGCATCATAATTATTGCAGAATTTCCCTGTTGGTGTTCTGATCATATTTCTAGGTGTGTTTGGATATTCTATATATACACCTGCACTCCATTCCTCACTGCATTCTGAGCTGACCGATATGTCTTGTGGATATTCCTCGTCCCGGAAACTAAGGGTGATGTCCTTCGCTGCACACTGTTCTGTTCATCCTCGCCTAGTATTCCTTTCACGTGCGTCTAAATGTATATTGGTATTCAATACCTTCACTCCAAGGGGTTTGTCAGGAATACCACAGGCTGTAGGTCAGAGTTGGAGTTCAGCAGTTTTTTTAGCTGCCACACTAATTGCCTGGATTTCTGCATCATAATTATTGCAGAATTTTCCTGTCTGTGTTCTGATTGTATCTCTAGGCTTGCGTGGATATTCTATATATGCACCTGCACCTCCATTCCTCACAGCATTCTGTGCTGACCCATCTGTGTACACTCTGACCCATATATCTTGTGGATATTCCTCATCCAGGAAACTGAGGGTGACTGTCATTCGCTGCACACTGTTCTGTTCGTCCTCGCTTAGTATTCCTTTCACATGGGTCTGAATGTATATTGGCATTCCATGCCTTTCACTCCACGGGGTTTGTTCTGGTACAGGCCTTAAGGGGCTGTCAACTTCAGGTAGGTCTGTAAGTTGTCTACGGAGTCGTTTAGCTTGATGGATAAAGCTGCTCCTTTTCAGTCGCCCCATTGCTAGATTTTTGAATCTTTCCTTCATTGGATGACTTGGCATACACTGAAACTTTTCTGCTTGAATTAGTACTTTTGTGTCTCTGCATTCGCCAAGTGTTTGCATTCTTCCCATTTTCTGCATCTCTGCTATGGGTGTTGATTTCATTGCTCCCAACATTATTCTAAGTGCCTGGTTTTGCACTTTATCTAGATCTTGTAATGTGGTGTTTGATGCAGGACACCACACAGCTGAACCATATTCCAGGTGTGGTCTTATGCCTTGCTGGTAAACTTTACGGAGTATATTTCCACTGACTCCACATGTGGCTCCACCTAGTTTTCTGAGGATAGCTAACTTCCTCCTGGCTTTTGTTGTTGCTTTTTTTATGTGTTGTTTGCATGTCAGCTTATCATCAAAAGTAACTCCGAGGTATGTGGGTTGTTTGTCTTCTTTCAAGAGCTCTTCATCTATCTTGATATCACCGGCTTTTAGTTTTGGTGAAAGAGTGTAGTGCTGCACTTATCTGTGTTAATGCTGATGCACCATCTATTTGTCCATAAGGTTAGGACATCGTATTAACTCTTTGTATTTGTTTAGTGGCCACTGTCGCATGTTCTTCCGTGCAACAGATCAACAGCATACATTGTCACTTTGATCCCATGTGGTAGTTCGGTAACTGAATGATGTACATTGATGTAAGCCAAAAAAAAGTGTGGGTAACAGGACTCCTCCCTGGAGGATTTCATGATGCAGTAGGACTTCTTACTCTTGTGACCATCCAAATGTACCCTGGCTCTTTTATTATGCAGGTATGCTTTTACCCATTTGTACATTTTTGAAATAACCCTGCAAATTCACAATTTCTTCAAGAGTCCTTCTTTCCAAACCTTGTCAAATGCTTTTCTGAGGTCTATCCATGCTGCTAGTACCAGTTTCTTATCTTGGAAAGCATCCATAATCTCTTAGAGAAGTAGGTTGCCTAATCTTCATTAGAGTAGCACTGTCTGAAGCCTGCTTGCCGCAATACCAGAACGTTTTCACTTTGAAGGTACCACTGCATCCTAAGATTGATAATGCGTTTCATGCTCATGTGTATAAATACAATTTCAATAACAAGATTAGCTCATGAATAAGGGACACAAATGGCAGTCCACAGAATGACAGTTTTATCTGCAAGAAAATTGTCAGAGTAAGTAATGTTTCTTAATATCTCCTTAGAACTGATCATGTCATATTAAGTTGAATCTTGGTCATTCATTTATGTTATGGGGGTGAATTTAATCTGTGAAAACACATTTTCCATGCTATTTCTGCAGCTTGCCAGCATGGAAATTGATACTGAACTATTTTTTTAAACATTATTTAATTATTGGAGAGAGGAGCATATTATCCAAGGTCCACATTGTGTTTGATATATTTGTTAAGCTTATTTTTGTTTGGTTTTTTTTATTAGTATGGAAGATAGCCTAGAAGATTGAGACTGTTGATTGAATATGATACCAGATACCTACATATGCATTAATTTTGTGCTTTCGGAAGTTTCAAAAAAAAGTTATTAGAGACAAAATGTCAATCAATGCAAGATAGGGAAGGACAAACGTTCAATTTGGTTTCAAACACCAACTGGTTAGCATAATACAATTCAGAGAGTGGAATGTATTTACAGCTTGGCTCAAACATCTGCCTGGCACATCAGACTTCAGCATGGATTTTTAGGTCATTAACCTATTTGATGGGGTGGCCCAACTCCCAAATCTCCTTAGTCAGCTCTTATGACATGCATAGGTCACAGTGTTACTTTGATGACAATTCTGTTTGTTGTTATCCATTGTCTGAAACCTGTTATCTGCTTACATTAGAATAAGAACCACCACATCATGCAATCTGATATAGTGCAATGCAGTATACTTTCTTTTTCTTGTTTTCTTTCATCTTCAGTTTTTCTTTCATTTTCACAATGTGGTATACTAAGCAGCATGTCAGATTCCCAGCAAATGTGTTACTTGAATGAATAAAATCTGTCCGATCATTTTGTCAGTCAGATACAATGCACATCAGAACCAAAGCAATCTGTCAGATCGCTCTGTCATTCAGAAACAAAGCAACCTGTCAGATTACTCTGTCAGTCAGATACAATGAAATCTGTCAGGAACAAAGAATCTTTTTATCAGATACCGTGTGATCTCTGTGTTTATTAAATTCAAGTTTCTCTAAAACTGTATTGCCACAATTTCTTTCACAATATAATTTCTGAGGTTGTATTTGTGTGTATTTAGTGTACTACTGTTAAAAAGGGGTGCTTCACGCAGAATGCTTTATTGGTAGAACTTTTTAATCTTTTTGTCACAGAAACTGTATGCAATTACGTATAATATTTAAAAGTTTGACTGTGGACACATGATCTTGCCCAGGTCCCTGTAAAGTTCCTATTTTGTTGCTATTAATAGTGAAGTTAACTTCAAATGATTTGTGAAATATTTTGTAGAATATGGTATTAGTATGAAGTAATTATAAAGTTATTTTTTAAACGAGCTGGATAATTTGAAGTGGATGTGTCATTTTCTGCGTGCCAATTCTCATATATTATGAATGTTAATTAGGTTCCAGAACTAACATGGGCAGTTATTGTGTTACCTATGTGTTTATGTGTTTGCATCATAATTTTGTTAACATTCACAGCGTTTGATACTTGTGTATTTCCAAATACTTTGTTGGTCTGACTTGACTTGAGACTTACCAATACTTACCAAGATTGGGATGGTGCCAGTTCTTTGTCTAATGTCCTCATTTCTCACACTTGTCTCTTAGCGATATTCCTAGGATTCTGCATAAGCATGCCATTTCAGCTGTCACACGTTTACATTTGTCTTGTGCTGCTGTTGTCCATGTTTGGCATTGGTAGCACAGCATTATCATAATAATCACTTTGAATAGTGTTATTTTGGTGTTTAAATTCTTCATTTTTGTTTCTGAAGATTGATGTTTATTTACCCTACTGCTTGGTATGCTTTACTACATTTGTGGACCTCTTTTCTTTGGCCTGTGATGCATTCAGTCTCACAATCAGCACAGCGAAAACATTAGTAATGTATCAACCAGCGCCAGTTGTCCCCTACACAGAACAAGTAATCACAGTAAAGGGCAGAAACTCAATACTGCCAATAAGTTTGTATATCTCGGCAGCACCCTATCTCAGACTGTGACAATTGACGAGGATGTTGCCCTGAATATTGCTAATGCAGTGCTGCATCCGGGAGCCTTCATGTCAACGTCTGGATCAGATGTGGTCTCAGTTTGAGAACTATGTTTGACGTGCACAAACGCAGTGGTTCTACCAACACTGCTTTATGCTGCGTCATCCTGGACTGTCTATGCGAGACACACTTGACAGCTAAACTCTTTTCACATTTGGTGTCTAAGAAACCTCATTGGAGTACGTTTGCAGGATCGAGTACCAGACACAGAAATCAAAATTCCCGTATGCAAAGCATCCATGCCTTACTGACTAGGCTTTAACTCTGCTGGACTGGCCACATCATCCGTATGCCAGACAAGCACCTTCCAAAGAGAATATTCTATGGTGAGCTATGCGATGGTAAACATTCAAGTGAAGGGCTTAAAAAATGCTTCAAGGATCACCTAAAAAAAACTATCTCAAGCACTGCAGCATCTATTTTAGCTCCTGGGAGAATACATCCCTTGATTGCTCAGCTTGGCACACCCAGATCACTGCTGGCATCATTAAATTTGAAGTTATCCATCTTAAGTTATCCTTCAGATTGTTTTCTTCTGTTGTCTTTCTACTTCGCAGATGTGATGAACAATAGGGGGGGGGGGAATAATACACATCCCTGTCTCACACCCGAGTGAATATGGAAATTATCAGATGTACCTGTGCTTGTTCTTACTGTGCATTGACTATTGGTGTATATGCTCTGTCATAGGCTTATCAGATATTGGGGAAACTCGATATGTCTGTATTGTTATCCATAGTTGTGCTATATCCACTGTGTCAAAAGCTTTCTCTTGGTCCACAAACGTCAAATATGTCTTGGTTACGTTTTGTCGCTCTTTCTGAAAGTTGTTTGAGGGCGAAGATTGCATCTGTATAGCTTTTATTTTTCCAAAAGCCCAATTGTGTGTTTTTGAGCATGTGCACACATCCTTCTTTCTAGTATCTTGCGAAAGATTTTTCCTATTTTGCTTAAGAGTGAATGCCTCAATATTTAGTGCAGTCCCTCTTGCTACCTTTTTTCTTCCAGATGGGAACAATCTCAGCTGTATTCCACTCTTGTGGTATCTTTTGTGTCTTCCATATCACATTGAACAGTCTATGTAGCCACTTTATACTTGTCACTGTTAGCATTTTTATTAGTTCTATATTGTTGTAATCATTTCTCCTTCAAGTTTAACAGTTGATTGAAATAATTTTTCCATATTTTGATGATTTCTTGGGGCCTATTTAGTATGTTGCAGTGTTCATCGTTGATTATTTCTATTGGTTCATTTCGTAGGTGTCTTTTTTACTTCTCATGTTTTGTACTTTCTTGTGGAACATCTGTGGTGATTTTTGTCTATTCTTGTTAAGCATTTCTCCATATTCTTGCCATGAATAAATTTTTTCAGATTTCATGATTTTCTTGGTGCTAATCTTTGCTGTCTTGTCTTGTATAGTTTCTAAGTTATCTTCATGTGTTTTGTTTGTTGCCCATTACTTGTATTTTTGTTTTTTAACTTTCGTTGCTCACTTCTGTCCACCAAGTTGTTATTTTTTGTTTCGTGCCTTTATGGATTTTATATCTCCATGTTTCAAATATCATGCTGTTTGTATGATATTTTTTAAATATTTCCATTCTTCTTCTATGTGCTTGGTGTTTTCTGGTAGATTTGCAAATTCTTCGTTAATTTCCTTAATATATTTTTCATACATTTAGTTCTTCCAATTTCTGTATATCTAATTGCCCTTTGCGCTTTTCTTGTGCTTGTTATTTTTCGCTGTGTTTGTTTTGACTTATTATTACTGCCTAATGGTCAGTGTCTGCACACGTTAGGTATTACCTGTGCGTCGTATTTTTCATCTATTCTTTCTTTTTATTAGTATAAAGTCTATCTAGCTCTTGCATTCCAAGTTGTTTCATTTATACCATGTGTACACTTGTGACTGTCTATGTTTAAAGAAGGTGTTCGTTATAAAGAGGTTGTGCTGGATGCATGTATCTATTAGTTTATAACCGTTGACGTGAATCTTGTTTTTTGTGTCGCCAAAAGGTCCTTTATACTCCTTTATTCGATCTCTATTTGTGCCAAGATGTGCGTTAAATCTCCCACAATATATAGGTCAATTCATTGTTGCTGTTATTTATTAATTTGTTTATATCCTCCAAAAATTACACTCTTTTGTTTTGGTTGTTTGGTGTGTTACATCGGGGCATAGGCTTGTATAAATGTTGTGTTTACATCGTCTATTGTAATTGTGACCGACATTGATCATTCATTCTGATGTGTAACTTAAATTGTTCTTAGCAAATATCGGGTCTACGATTAAGCCTACACTGTGCTTTGCTCTTGAAACTGAGTCAACTACATTGTATAGGAACATGTAATTTTGATATAGTTTCTTACAGCCCCTGTCTTTAGTCCTTGTATCTGCTCGTCCTAGTATTTTAATGTTTCTTCTTTTCATTTCATCTATCAGGTCTTGTTTCTTATTTTTATTCTATAGATGTTGATTGTAGGAAATGTATGCCTATTTAACATAGAAATGTAAACTAGATATCTAAATACAACAAAATATGATAATTAGGAAAGTAAAGGAGAAACCAAAGCTAAATATAAATATACACAGAGAGGTACCACACCAAGTAAATACCTTCTCATAAGCACATAATCACAAATGGTGGTAAATGTGAAACAAACACATTAAAAGAATATAAATAGCCAAAGTACTATCAATGACATGAGAAAACTACTCACATTCTTCTTCAACTATTAGTCCTGTTGGGACTCCAGATTCTATGAAATAGACTGTTGTCTGTTTCAGAATTTCCATCCTGCCATACAGTTTCTCTTTGACATTGATTGGGGTGGGCCAAGTCTTTTTCCTCAGAAACAATCTTGTAAGATATGTTCTGTTGTATCTTATTTGTTAGTAGTAGAATATTCCTGTGACTGTGCTTTTTATGTTGTAAGACCATTTCTGCTGCTTTCTTGAGAGCTTCCATTTCTACCTTAAAATTGTTTAAGAATTGCCTGTAGCCATGGCTAGTGAAACATCTTCCCCATTTTTTAGTCTGTGGGTCAAACCTACTCCTGCATTCTTGGTTGCATCTGTATAGACATGAGTCCAGGCATACTCTGAATAATTATCTGCAACGTAATGTTCTGTAGTACACTTTATCTCTGTCTGTCTGAGTTCCTTTCTTTTCTATACCATCTATTCCTTCATTTAGTTCTGAAAGTTTGTATGCCCAAGAAGGGATGGTACTGACTGGCCTTGGTTGTGCTTGTGCTAGAGTTGGACACAATGGTTTGGAAAGATTAATTATGGAGGGTTATGTTCCAGGAAAGAGAACAAGAGGCAGACCAAGATAATGATGAACACATGACATCGAAAACCTTCTGAACGTAACACTGGAAGAAGCTGGACATCAGGCACAAAACCGTAAGGTGTAACAGAGTGGCAGTGAGAACAATGTTCTGCCAAGGAACATGTCACAGAGAGAGAGAGAGAGAGAGAGAGATAGAGTTGGAGCCCTCTGTAACAATTTCCTTGTGTTTGCTGAGAAGTTACAAGCTCAGGAAGGAAAATCTCTGTAAAACCATGTATGTGACTTCAGGGAAGAAAACTAAACAAAAAACTATAGTGCTGAGCATGACAATATCAAAAAATTGAACAAGTCAGATATTTCTACTAAGAATGGGACACTGACATTGTATTGTCATCAGCGATTCTGTGAGGTGCATCTACGAAGCAACACAGACATCAGAATACATACTACAAAACTGTCATAGCTTTGCTGTTCACAGAATGAGTTTAGGCCAGAGTAGTGACTCTTGCAAAGAAAATTGTCTTGCTTTGCTACAGCAACCTAAAACAAACTGCTCTATACATGATCAATTAGACTGGATGTATAATAATTGATTGCAGAATGTCATCTTACAGTATTTGCTCTCTAGTTTTATGAATATTGTAAATATTAGTGAAATATGTGTTCTCTGTTCCTTACAGCAATGTGAATATATGTTCCTTACAGCAATGTAGACGTATGTTCCTTACAACATAGTGAACGTATGTTCCTTACAACAATATGAACTTATGTTTGTTACAATAATGTCAACTTTGAAAGTATACTGAATAAAAAAATGTGTCCCTTGAGAATAAGCATTCATTAATATAGACACTTTCTAAAATCACGGGTGTCGTAAGAAAACTGAGCTTTCAGAAACTTTTAATTGCTTTTCTACCCATTAAATCAAGCATGTGCAGCTACTGACCACAGTACATAATTTGTCATCAGAGACTAAATCTGCAACTTGGACTAGTGTTTTCTGTTCAGTATTTATAACCGGTGGAATATTGTTTGTATTTGTTATTTTCCAGGGATAGTGAATGCTTGCACAAACTTGCATTTACTTTCTACACTTCAGAACTGAACTCTTAAAATGTGCGAGTTCATGTGGCATTTAAGTTACCAAAATGCCATCAGGTTTCGCAAACATGAAACACATGTAACTGTTTTTATTTGTGTGGTTAATTTGTCTTGGTTTTGTTAATGAGCTGGTTTTTGTGTACATTTAATTATGATTGTCAGTCAATAAATGTTTCACTTCACTGTGTGTGGCTTACTTACAGATTATAGTCAGTCAATAAATAACTATATGGACAAAAATGCTTTTGTTTGTGGATTTCTGTATAGAATGAAAAGATATGGTGACATTACACATCCTCATTGGGCGCTCAGTGGACTTATATTATTTTTTTTGGCTAATTTTTTGGAATTTCCCTGTAGTATAATTTCCCTCATTGCAGCTGTTTGTTTCCAATACATACCGGTATTTCTTATTATCCTTAGGTCTCTCAACAATATTGCATTTTTTCTAACATTTTTGCTGAATGAATTATCATTGTGATATAACTCCTCCAAATACCTAGGTACATCATCAGCCATTCAGAAGAACTTAAAAATATCATGACCAGACCACTCCCTGATGTTGTAAAGAAATCAGAAGAAATATTAGACAGGACAAGAAAAACTACATCAACAAGTGTTACCAGAATAATGTATAAAGAATAAAAAACACTGACAGCAAAATTTTAACCATCAATTGGAGCAATTGAAAAAAACAAGTCAGAAGACACGGAAAATAAAGACATTCTGAACGTGTGGATGGAATACTTTAGGGAAATGTATGAATTTCCACACAAAAACACATACATACAACTAAAAATAAAGAATCCATCATTAGAAGTACATTGGGCAATTAAGAACTAAAAACTGACAAGTCATCAGGGTGTGACAAATTGGTTGCTGAATTGATACAAGCAAGAGGAGAACCCAGTGTCCAAGTCTATCAGGCTTTCTGTGTTAAGATCTAGAGAAATGAAATATGGCCAAAATATTGAAATAGATCAGAATATATACTACTTCAAAAGAGGGGCAACTTGAACTCAGCACAAATTACAGAAAAATTGCACTAAGTCATACCAGCAAGATACTTCTCAAGATAATCATGAAAAGAATGAAACAACACATGAACAGAGAAATCAATATAGTTCAGGCAGGTTTTTGACAGAACAGAGAGAGGTACTAAGGATCACATCTTTAACATAAGAAATATAATTGAGAAGTGCAGAGAGTTAAATTTGGACACATACATCTGTTTCATAGACTATCTTCTTCTTCAGCATTCATTCTCAAACTCTCCTGAATCTCTCTTGTTGCAGGAGCATTGTCCTACTAGATTTCCAGCAGGATATAATCCAGAGAATGGAAATGCATTGTGTCGCTGTTTTATTTGTGCCAATAGCCTGACGCATCCGTCTTTGGTGGAATAGACTACTCAAAGAAATTTGACTGTGTAAAACATAAAAATTATGGAAACATAATGGAAAGCATGGACTTCCCACACCATCTCAATTTGCTAATTAAAATGCATTATCAGGAGCTAAGATCTTCTGTCTGTCTCAAGGGAGAAACATCTGACTTGTTAAAAAAGGAGTCAGACATGGATATATCACCACACATGTTCAACATATACATAGTAAACATAATGCGAAATGTACGAGAAGGTTCATTATGAACAGTTTCAATCACCTGTGTGTTGCCAGGGCCCGAAAGGGGAGCAAAGAATAGCAACACTGTTTACCTTCCATGCAGGTCGTAAAAGGCGACTAAGGAGGTTATGGGATGGAGTTGGCTGTCCCATCCCATATAGGGTCTGTGACCCAAAGCCATGCTGAAGTCGGATGTGTCAGGCCGAAAGGCGCAGATATCGCAGCAATGCTGTAAACCATGACACAACACATTCCGTTCTCCAGACTACATCCTGCTAATCTGCAGGAGTTTGAGAACGAACGCAGAAGAAGAAGAACAGTTTCAATTCCCTAATATTGGAGGACGTGAGATTCCATAAATTAGGTTGTGGATGACACCGACCTAATAACAAGAAGTCCCACAAGTTTAGAACATGATTATATCAGGTTAAACATCGTAGGCGCACAATGTTTTCCTCAATGCAAAAAGACAATAATGCATATCAACAGAAATGTACTCAAACCTACAATAGTCATTGACGGAGAACAGAAAATATCAGCGACTTTGAATATCTTAACTATAAAAAAACGTATGCTACTGGTAACATATTTTGGACATATGATTTAGGAAGATTAATCATGGAGAGAAACGTTCCAAATAAGAGAACAAGAAGCACTATGATAGACACAGGATACCAAAACCCCTCTGAACATGACACTGGAAAAAGCTGGGTTGCTTGCACAGAACCGAGAGACTTACACAGTTGCAGTGAGGACAATGTTCTTCAAAGGACATGCCACATATAGCTTTTATTATCAATTTTAGAAATATGGGAAAAGTGGGCAAAGTCTGCAATAAATAAATAACCTGATATTTTATTTCTTGATTAGGAACAAGCGTCACAGCACTGGGGGCATTCCCATATATACTCTGCTTGCCGTTCTGTCAGCCACCTAAAAGTGTATAAGCTCAGTGTCCCAGTCAATTGCTGATTACGCATTCTTCTTCTGATCTTTCTGGAGAGGGAGCACTTTCTTCTATCGCCTCTAGTAACTTCCATTTCTACCATTATCTGAATATGTACATTGTCTCGTTCGACCTCCTCCTCGTCTTCTCGTAGGGTATCCATGATGGCTCTAATCAACTCAATCCTGTTTCATCTTATCTCAGTGCCATTCATCAAGACTTTACCAGCCTACACATTGGATCTTCGTTTCCGCTGACCCCGGCATGATCTGGACCTTAGATAAATGTAATGCTCTGCACGTTGTTAAGAAGAATGACCCATTCAGTTATTCAGTTCTGATCATACACTTTTCTATCTTGCGCAGCATACTTTGAGAGTCCGATAGAATCACTGAGTCTGTTGGTGGTTGCGTCGTCAGCCAAGTGAGAGTTGCCGTCACCACTTCTATTTCTATTCTCATATTTGATATTGTATGCAGCTGACTTCTCAGCTAATTTCTTGCCATTTTGGTAGGCCACAAACCCCAACCACACCTGTTTGTTTCTTGTGTTACTGAGCAGTCTGTGTAAATTGTTGTATCAAGTAACATCGAGTGCAGCAGTATAAGTTCTTGGATCATTTCCTCTTTTCTGTTGGCAGCCCAGTCGCGGCACTCTCTTCCCATCTGTATTACAACTGTTGTCAATAATTTCTCTCTTTGCCAAATGTCACCCAGTCACAGTCTCTTCCCACTTCCACCAACTCACAAACTCTGAGTAGAGTATCTTCTGCTTCTGTCATCCAAGACCTTCCTATCTTGATATGCCTTCCTTTTGTGTTTAGAGATTGGTGTGATGAACATTATTGGCGACCTTAAAGTATTCTTTAACCTGAGCTATTTTATGTCTTGCTTTGATGCTTGGTAGGTCTAGGAGAAACCTCAAGGTCATGACAGGCGTATCTCTTGCGCATCCTAGGACAGCTCTCATTGCCTAGTTTTGAACTTTCTCCAATCTATCCACATGTGTTTGAGACAGTATAAGTAAACCTAAGCCATAGTCCAACACAGATAATACCACTGTCTGCATCATCTGAAAAAGGGGTTGCTGTGGCATCTCTGCAGATGCCATTGATTTTGACTGCACTACACCCTTCCCAGCTTTCTGAATAACATTGTCCACATGTTTCGCGAAAGATAAGACTTCTATCAAAAGTGATGCCTAGATATTTCATAGTCTGCTCCCTGTCAATGTTTATGCACATGCAGGTGGCTGCTGGTACTGTGACTATGTTGTTGTGCAGCGAGAACCAGACGATGTTTGCCTTGGTGGAATTGATGTCTAACTTTTAGTCAGTGCACCAGAGAGATTAATGTTCTAGATTACTCTGGACGTATGGGTAGAAAATATATCTTGATACCTCAAGTCAATGTACATGATAGTTTATCATTTGAGTTTGCCCAAAATATTTGAGATTGTATTTCATACATGACTATTGAGAGGAAAGGCATATGTGTATCAAAACAAACCTTCATAGAAGATAATTTTGACCATTTCTGTGTTGGTCACTATGTATATTATATTTGTCGCCTGTCAATGCAGATCAATGAAATGTGTGAAAATAATCAAAAACCTGATGTATGAAGGCTTGTTGTGGCTCTGCGTGTAGGCATTTACTGTCGATAGCAATGATTTCATGATATAATTTGTGTTTTCATGGACATGAAAGTTTCTTGAGGTTGATGATTAAAACTAAAATAACAAACATAAAAAAGGGGATATGCCGTATCCCTGCGTGTCACCAGAATAAAATCCACTATTATAAACATGCCCTATACAGTTGTTTTTTCAAAAACACTACACTAAGTGAAACACCCAAACAGCATTACTTATATGGACATATGCTTGTTCTGCCAATGGCCTATTTGTTACAGCAGCATGAATTATTTATGGAATTATTATTTAATGGAAACAAAGAGAATGAACAACGAGCTCAATGAACTGCTATTCGCTGACAATCAAAGCATCATAAATGGTGACGAAGAAAAATTGCCAAGTCACATCAACTCTCACTATCAAGAATATGCAATAAACACAACATGTGGATTAACTGACAAAAGATAGAAACTATAAAGATATGCAAAAAACGAGATCAGCAGATCATTTAAACATCCAAATTAAGAACAAAACAATTAAACAAGTCAAAGAGTTCAAGTACATAGGAAGTATCTTCACAGAAGATGGGCGAGATAGAGATATAGGAACAAGATGTCAAAAGGTAAATGCTATGGCATACCAACTGTCACCATTGCTATTCCACCCAAAAAATCAACTTGAAAGTAAAGAAACATGATTAAGAGCATCTTTATTCCAACACTATGTTACCAATGCCAAACTTGGCAACTGACATCTACACATAAGAGAAAGATTGAAACTTGCGAAATGATATGTAATTGGACTCACCAGACTCGACTAAGTGCCAGTGAAAACTTCAAAATGATAATAGGTATCATACCATGCATCGAATATATAGAGAAAAAAACAGATAAAATGGTTTGGACATCTTATGAGGATGAACGATCAACTTCCCATTAGAGCTTAGACCCCTATAACAAGATGGAATCAGGATACAGAGGGCAAACAGAGACAGAGTTTGCCTATGGCAAACCTAGGAAAAGATGGATAGACAACAAGATGGATAGACCATCCTGAATAAACATCATTACACCTCAACCAGAGCAACACACCTGGCTCAGGAACACAAACTACATTTACTTCACAAACCCCTACGTTCAACGGCAAGTGTGGAAGATACGACAACACCACCCTGGGGATAGACTCTCAGATGTGTGTTTGTCAACATATACATGGACAAAATAACAAACGAAGCTCACATCAACAAAGTGAAAACCATTGTAAATAAACCTGATGAGGAACTTAATAATGAAGTCAACAAATTAATATTTGGCGACGATCAAAGTCTAATATACGAAAATGAGGAACATTTGCAAAACCATATAATGCATTGCTAGTAGTAGGGCCTACGTAGGAAGTACAACATGAAAAGTAACATAAAAAACAGAAGTTATCAAAATGTGCAAGTCTGCAACACCAATGGATAGGGCCTATAACAGTAGATAACACCAAAGTGAAACAAGCCAAAGAATTTAAATATGCAGTCAACATTTTTGTTTCCGAAGATGGAAGACTAGACAGAGAAATTGCAAGAATGATGGTAAGAGAGACAGAGGTGACAGCGTCTAAAACAAGGTGTCAGAAAGCAAACACAGTGACATACCAACTTTCACCATTACTTCTTCACCCAAAGATCAGGATGGAAATCAAAAGACAGATAATATCTGCAATTTTTATACCGACACTCTGCTGCCAATGTCAAACATAGTCTAGCAGAGGAAAATCGTTACATGTGACGTGAAGTGTCTGAGAAAAGCTGCAATGGTTACTAAACTAGATAAAATAAGAAATGAAGAAACTAGGAAAATAGTTGCTATATGTATTTAACATATTGAAAGACAGACAGTAAAATCGTTCGGTCACCGTATGAGAATGAACCCAAACCAAATACCAATACGAACATACATCATCATCATGTGCCATGTCGGCTGACGTAGGTGATCATGGCTCTCCACAGCACTATCTCCAGCATTATGTATGAAGATCGTTAATATTTCCCTGCCGTGCCAGGTTGTCAAACTAATATTTTCTCGCGCTGCCGCCTCTGTCTCTGTTGCCATCAATCTTGCATGTTGTGACTATGTTCTCCAGGCCTACTTGTCTCATAACGTGGCCAAAAAATGCAGATTGTCTTTTTCTGATATTATTCACATTAGTTTTTATGGAAGTCCATGTTATTCTCAGCATTCTTCTATAGAACCACATTTCTTGTGCCTCTAATTTCCCACTTCTCTGTTTGTTTAGTGTCCAAGATTTGAATCCATAGGCCCTATGTTAGTATAGGAGTTATATAGCACTGCAGAACTCTCTTCCTCATCTCTAATGACAAGGTCATATTACACAATATATTTTTTATTTTTCTGAATGTTATTTTTTCCTGCTTCTTTTTTCCTATTCTGCTTCTTATTTCTGTTGAACTGCTTCCATCTGCTTTAATCGATGTACCTAAATATTTGAATTGGTGGACCTGTTTCAATACTATATCATTCACTTTGATCTTGCAATGTGTCAGTGTGGTATTTTGTTTCTTTGAAATGACCATTATATCTGTGTTAAAAAAATATTTAGGAAGGGGCATTTCTCTTTACTTTCTTTGACTACTACATTAATTAAATCTTAAAGATCTTCCTCATTTTTAGCAATTGAACAGTGTCATATAACAAGAGCATATAACAAAAGAATATCCAGGCATAATGCCAAAGGTAGACCAAGAAAACGGTGGATAGAAAACATCAAGATAACCTTGAACAAATGTGAACTTAATGCAACCAAGGCGACACATCTGGCATTGGAACGGCAACTTAAGGTCCCACCCCTATGATTAATGGCAAGTGTGAATATATCAACTATCATTCACCTGGAGATAGACAATAGCCTCTCATACCACATGTGTTAATAAATATTTGTGTTACCCATGAAGTTGAAATTAATTATAGATGTTAATGTTTATTTATACCGTTCAGTTTTTGATACTTCAAAACAAAGACTGAGAGTCTGATATCATAGCTTGCCCCGATGAATAGGCCTACAATTGAAAGGAATCATTTTTTGAAGGGAACCAGTGCGTCTCTATTGTCTATTGTCTTTCCCCAGGTGGTTTGTGATCCACTCTTGCCGTTAAGCGTAGGGGTGATTGGAGCACGAGCTTGCGTTCTAAAGCTAGATGTGTGGCCTCGGCTGTGATATGACCGTGTCTGTTCAGTCGCTGTAATGACTTTAAGATCAATGCATTAACCTATGCTCCGTTAAGCATGTGAAACAATTATCAACAATTAATGTGATAAACATTGAGTGAAAACCATCAAGATGCACAAACAAAAACTGACAGATTAAAACTAATTGCAAGACAAATAGGTCTCCACATCAACTCACCAAAAACAAAAATTATGGACTTCACCAATTCACCTAACGTAATTATTTTAAATGGACAACAACTTGAAAAGGTACACAAATTCTCCTATCTAGAAAGCAAACTAATACTCGATGGTGATGTCATGACAGAAATTACAACTCGCATTGCACTAGTATCAAGTTCCTTTAACAGACTCTAATATCTGGAGATCAAAGTCAATCTGCACACGCGCGAAAATGGGTTTATTTAATTCCTGCGTTATTTTAGTGCTATCATATGTATGTGAGAGCTCGAAAAGCTCTTCATCTTCAGAAAAGAAATTACTGAGAAATTACTACAAATGTCTTCGTAGGATATCTAACACCCATCTGAGTGAATTCAAATCGAATGATAAAACCAGAGAAGAGACACATCAAAATTTCATCACAGATGTTATCAGAAAACGCCGTTGGTCCTACATTGGGCATGTCCTACGCGCAGACACCAACAGAATACACCACCAATCTCTTGAATGGATACCTACAGGCAAAAGAGCAATGGGTAGACCAAAAGAAACACTCAGAAGAATAGTACTTAGCGAAAGTAAAACAACCAATATTCATATTATTAAAGAACTGCACAGAATAGCTTTGAACTGACAGAATTGGAGAGATCTGACCTCTGCTCTATGCGCTAACTTCAGCGCAAAGGGAAAATGAATGAATGAATCGAAAAGCCCAGATCTGGTTTAAAAAATAAGAATAGTAGTGGAAACAATTCGTCTGAGAAAAAAAGAAATGAGTTGGGTCATAGTTCAGTGCACTATGTTACAGGTGTACCGTTCCTTGTACATAGATAAAAATATATACAATACGGTATCTTACCTTTATAGGAGTGCTATATATTTGTAAGAATTGAAATACTTTAATTGTCTAAATGTATAATGTCAATGATATCGCATTAATAATGGGAACATATTAAAGTGACTGCGTGAACTTTATGTTGTTCGGGAGTTGTAATACAGTCGCACAGTCGTACCACTTTCTCAACTCTTGACTTCTGCTAGTATTGGTTTTATGTGCGTGTACATTCGGCGTTATAAGTTTTGACTGCAAATTTGAACTAGTAAATGCATATTTGTTTGAAACAGTCGTTCTTCACTAACAAGGAACATTGACGTTTTTGAAGTGAACTTGATACAGACTCAAATTTTAACAGTTTCACAGTTTGTATAAATAAAGTTATAAATAATAGACAAGATGAATGCAAACGCCAACAACGGGGATGATACACTCGCTGTCCATAAGTCTACTCCGAAACTCATGTGGGTTCCTGACCCACAACAAGAAACAAACATGGATAAGCTACGAAATATTATAAACGAAAAATATGGAGTGAATTTAAGTAAGTTTAATTTACTTTAATTTACTTTAAATTATTCAATGGATTATGTTGTGATTTTGAATCAAGTTCATATATTGGGGGGGGGGGGAGGGGGAGGAAGAGGGTTCAGCCCCACACCCCCTTAGCAAATCAGAATATACAACGTTTAGTACTAACTAGGAACTTAACCATAGATAGCCAAAATGTTATCCTAGGCCAAAAGTCAAACAGCCCCCACACCCGCCTTCCCCAGTTGGTTTTCACAAAAAGGTAGAATCTTGGGTAAAACTACCGATCAACTCTTCACTGTGCTATAAATAGCACACATTGTTTACATTTTTTACGAAGCTGACGTCACGGATTCCCATTGTACATGCGCAGTCACCTATCTATTAGCCAAGTGGCAACAAACTTTAAAATTATAACTAATTTATTTATTACTTTATAACAAATCCTAACCCTAACCCCCCTCCCTAATCTAAATAAATGCTAATGCCAAATTAATATTCCGTTTCAAATAACAACTTCTGCAATCACGCTGCAAAGGTTAGGTAATACCTTGAAACTAGAACAAAGGTCACAGCGAAAAGTTGATCCGTAATTGCGTTGAATCTTTCATCAAACATAAAATTTGACACGAATTACCGTGTGCCCCCCTTTTTTTATGGAAATCCCCAACCTTTACTTAAGTAAAAGGAAACATATCCACGGCCTTGTTGTGAATACCTCCTAATTCTATATTTGGCATACCCATTCTGAACCTTGTAACCAGGGCCATATTAAAATGCTTCTGCAAGATGTAGTTGGGTGGGTGTATTACAGTTTAAAAAAAGTTTCCTCATCTTCCCTTATTTTCATGAACTTTTTTGAACTTTTTTCGAAAACCCTCTAAAATATGGTCCAGGAGCTTTCTTGGCTTTAGTTTCTTCAGCCCTTGTTGGAGTTCCTGCATACTGAAGTCATCATCAAATATGGTTGAGCCAGAGGTTTGGACTTATTCTTGCTCCTGTTGTTTGTCTGGGCTAACTTTGACGTTATTGTCTTCAGCAAAGGAATCTGCAAAGTAATCAGCTGCATGTTTACCTGGTTAAAATGATTCTATCTTTATAAAGTGTGATCCTGGTATTTCTCACTGTACCTACGTCATTTAGTTGTTTTAAAAGTTTCCATAATTTCCTAGTATCTCTTTCTAGGTTCAGCGACTCTGTTTTTTTCTTTCCAGCTGCTCCGTCTGGCTTGTAACTTGGCTCTTTGAAATTTAGCCTTTATTTGCTGATATTTGTTATGTTCTTAGCTAGGTCTGTTCTCAACCTTCTGTCTAGATGTTTCAATCTAATTTTGTAGCTTTTCAAGGTCATCATTCCAGTAGGGTTTGTAGTTTTTGAGTGCCCCCCCCCCCGGGTATGGTTTTACTAGCAGCATGTAGTAGGCCTATACATCTATTAAATTCACTCACTGCTCTATTGATGTCTTTGTCCAAATTCATGCCCTTAGCTAGAAAACTGGTTAAATGCTGGTACATTTTCCAGTCTGCCCTCTTATAGTTCCACCTAGTGAGCGTGCTGCTGTCCTTGGTAAATTCATTGTGGATTTCCAGAAATACTTGTCTGTGGTGACTACCCCCAAGCTGCTTTCCAACGACACGTGTGGTGTTCCATTCCAGTCCTCGTGAGTGGAATGCCAGGTCTGGTGTAGAGGTGGTGTGCCATGCTCTCGAGTAGAATGTTAGTGAGTCTGCTGGCTGGTTTATAAGGATGAGATTATTTTCATCCTGCCAGCTCTCAAGTTCTTCACCTCTCTTGTCGATGTGATCGTAGCCCCAGCTCTGAGAGTGGCTGTTGAAGTTACCACACACCATAAGACTCTTTTTTCTGGAATTGTGTCTAGTGGCAATGGTCTATCATTTGGGCAGTGGTAGTTCAGGAGATGGAATTCTGAACTGTCATTTTTTATTTGGAGCATCTGGTATTCTGCCCCCTCCATATATACTTCCAGCTGACATGCACTGATATTGTTTTTAACAAGTGTCACAATTCCACCCTTTCACCAGTCCTTTCTTTCAGCCCAGTAGTACAGGTAACCTCTAATTTTGAAGGCTATGTTGCTGCTAAGGTGTATTTCTTGGATACAGCATATACTAACTTGTTCTTCACTTAGGATATTTTCAAGTTCCAATATTTTGCTGTATCCATCTCTTTTACTGTTGACACCCTCAGCATTCCAGTGCATTATTTTTATTGGTTTGTTTGGCCAGTAGCTCTATTCCCTTGCCTCCTGGTTCCTCGGGGCAATTGAGAAGGACTTCCAGTAACTGAGGTTGGGCCCTTTCAAGGTATAGGGCCCGGCACCTTACCTGCCTGAACGTCATTCACAGGGCAGGCACCATAACTGTTCATAGATGCAGACATGTTTCCATTGTGTTTTGTGCGTGGTAACCTGATTATCTGTGCACCTTTTGGCTGGTTGCCTCCGTCTTCAGCACTCTGCTTACTTGGGCCGAATTATGGTCCTGCTCGAGTGGGAGTGCCCGACCAGTCTTAGTTTCCAGCCCCTGATGGCTGAACTAAGCCCCATCACCACTTCAAGGTGCTGGCGTCGATGGGGTTCTCAATAACTAATGTATGAAGAGAGCAGACGGGGGAGAGGAAATTGAGGATAGTGTACAACCAACTGGTTAAGGGAACTATCAGTGCTTTACCTTTGCTATCTTTTTAAAGAGACTGAGCATCTATGGGTATACCCAGAGTGCCATGATTTTGTTTCTGCTAATCACATTATTTCATCTAATGTCTACAGTTTTTCTATGACAGATGGAGGGTAGTCTGTCTTTGTAGGCATAGTTATTCACTGCTTACCAGAGTCGTATAAGTAGGTTTCGCTCAGATAAGATGTGGTCATCTGGTGAAGTCTATAGTGACATAGATATTGGCAAAAATGTCTAGTGATGATGACTGACCATATTTTGGATGTGTGACAAGATTAGTATGCTGTACAGTAGCTTAAAAGGTGTTCAAAAGATGTAGAAGATTGATTTGTGTTTGGATTTCCCAATGATACTCCACTCTCTCAACAAAGCAGCACGCAGCCTTCCAAGACTACCACTTAAAGCACATAATTTAATAGCTTCAAGTGATAATCCCCATGGATCTAAGAAAAAATGCACTTGTAAATATGTCACAATACAGAATTGAGTCCACTACATCTTACACAAGGCAAATGGCTGTGCCAGGGAGATTCCCTGCACACATATTTACTTAGCTTTTCCTTTTTGTGGTTAAGATCTAGAATGAAATCTTACTTCAGTTGAACTAGTCACCTGTGGAGCAGAAAGAGTGTTTAACTTGTGTGCATGAGATACTGTTATCATGTACAACCTTAGAAATTGTATGCTTTGGGTCTGATGTCATGCTTGGAGATTGCTTAAGTAAGCAATAAGTCAAGTTATTGTTAGAGCATAAATTAAGTTTGTGCATGAATAAAAAATTATTTTAAACTTATTACTTCAGTGTCCTATAAAGAGTTTCATCAGTGGTCATGTGACAACTATGCTGAATTTTGGGAGGAAGTCTGGACATTCACAGATATTGTTCATTCCAAATCATTTCAAGAGGTAATATTCATTGTCATGTTATATATTATGACAATCGATAATAAGAGATAATAATCATGTTGCATATTACTTTTACTTCTAAAACCTCCCCCAAGGAAAATTGTGCTTTGGGTTATGTGACACGTTTCAACAGTAATCATTATTCATGCAGAAATAGTAAGTAAATATTGAAAAATAATATAAAAAGGGTTAAATAACAGATTTTATGTTGAACAATTCACAGAATTGATGTTTTGACCAAAAGTTCCTATAAAGAAAGAGATAAACACAGAATGCACCAAAAATCAAAGTCTGCATTAAGTTCTACTACATTGCTTGTATGTCCATTTGATTTTATGGTTCTATTCTGTGTTTCAACTTCAGGTAAAAATGGTGGCTAGCAACGCAAGTTTTTTTTTGTGTGTGTGAGACACTGACAACTTCACCTGAAAATAATTGATTTTCCCCCCCCTAAATTTCATCTAAAAAGTTCTGCTAGTTAGCCAAATAGGAGGTCCACTTATTGAGACCTTTGCTGGTACTTATGGAGTACGTGCATCTGTGCTGAAATTTTTATGAGTTTTTTCTGTTTTTTTTTCAACATTTGATGTCAACAGTTCTCTATACTAATGACCGTCACATTGAAACGACATAAACGTGGAGGTAAAAAATATAAAGGTAGGAGAGTGGTCTTAAAGAAAAAGATAGGGGAAAACCAAGAGAGAAGTTGCTTTACAACCTAACATTGTGGGAGGAAGTTTCTATAACAGCCGAAGCCTCAGATAGGCTATTCTTGTAAGAGAAGGCATTGATACGCTTGAGGTAGATATGTCCAAATGGCGCTCCACAGTAAAAACAGGTGCATCTTGTGAAAAGAGAAGAAATGCAACAGCTCAAAAGTGGAGAGTAGCTAGAAAATAATGTTAGTTAGTTAGTCGTTGAATCATCGTCACTGCACTCCGGACAAGTCCATAAGTGCTCAGATCTCTCTTTGAGTGTAGCCGCATTACACGTTGACTGACAGTCCCAGTACGAAGTTGATTGACCATCATTCTTTCTTGCCCATGAAACCGCTCCTTTCTAGCGACACCACATTTCAAACCAAATTCCTTTATTCTAGTCATGGAACAAGAGTCATCGTCACTTATGCAGTCATTTGTTCGTACGTTTTCCCGTAGGGTGTTCAAAATGTCTGATCGATCCATCGCTCCACCAACAGCCGTAGTAGCAGCGTGTGTGGCCAACCTATCTCCTCTCTCATTACCCCGGACTCCCGCATGCCCCGGCACAAAAATGCAAGTCACTTTACACAAAACAGGAATTCTTCACTGCATCCAGCCACTGTTCCCAAATATATCCCACCTGAACTTTCACAGTAATGCTCATCGAGTCGCTGAGTATGCAGGCATGCGAGCAGACCCATTGCAAAGCTTTGGTTACTGCCAAAATCTCCATTGTCATGCTGCTTGTCGTATGATCGAATGCACCACTTTACTCTCTGATGGTTTCCCCCCACCTTTGAGCCGCGAAGACCCAGGTACTTCTGATGTGTCTCTCAACCGACCCATCTGTATATACAATCATATCACCGTCCCTGGAATTTTTATCGATTAAAGCGAGTTCCTCCGACTCCACCACTGTCGGACACCATTCCTACATTCTCTACTGAGTGTTGTTATTACTTTGAAGGCTGTTGGACAATCTAAGGATGCTCGACTGCATTCCACACCAGGTAACACATCCTCCAATCTGCACACACTCTGTATAATATCCTCTGCGAGCCACATCCACGACTTTCCTCTCTTAAGTCAACTGCCTTTCACATTGAGAATTTCAGTGTGTAGAGGATGTTCTTTATCATCAGTGATTTGTAGGTAGTCCCGTGCCCTGCAGATTTGTATTCTTTGCTCTGCAGTTGGGCAATCCAGTAAGTATCGCATAGCCCGTGCCGACATATCTCTCGTACACCCAAAATGATTTGCATTGCCCCTCATTCTGGATTCTATCAAATCTTTCTGTTTGAGTCTGACTCAGTGTTAGAATTGCCAGTGCGTACTCTACCACCTGATTGTCTTGAGGAGATACTATATCTAGAGAAAAAAATCATTCTTTCTGGTGATTTTAATGCAATTGGCATATCATGGGACAACATCACTTCCAATAAACATCTCTTATGTGACAGTGAACAGTGCTGTTCTTTATTTGTTGCATTATTTTGTAGTCTTGATAAAGGTGGTTCGGTTGAAATGTTGATGTGTGTTTCCAGTGATTCTTAAAACTTCATTACCCTGTTTCCAAGTTTCACATGTTGGATTCCAATTGTGCTGCAGCTGTAAGCTATTATTGATTTTCTGATTGTTAAAGAAATGTAAAGGGCATGACTTGCTTGTGAATCTCGAAAAGTGAGACAATCTGCACTTAAGACAGCACATCCTAATGATTAAAAAATTACTAGGTTCAAACGTTCCATGTTGTATCCAAGTGTTATTCCAAGTTAGAATGACAGGTTCTGCCTGGCAATCTACTAGCAGGACAATCGATCACATGGAAAGATTGAACTCTATAAGAGAAACTGCATGATCTAATGACAATAATAATTTCTTTGTCATGTCTAGAATAAAGGAGTTCGGCTAGAAATTTTTGAAAGGGCAGGAAATACATATTATTATGCACTGAAAAGTATGTTTGTTAACCAACAGAAAACTGGATCAGTCAGTTGTCATGTTTTACGGATTACGGATGTTATCAGGGGGAGATCGAGCTCCTATGGATGTATACTGTGTGCAGTGATGCGATCTCTTGACTAACTAATAAGTAGGCTTAATTGGTCCTTGTAGTACTGAGGCCTGCTGTCATGTAATAATGTTTTCTGTTTATGGTGCTCTTGAAATTTACGAATCTGTGCAGCGTATGTGTAGTTGTCTGTGTGTCGATCGACCAGATCATTTTCATATAGTAGCTTGAGAAAAACACATTGGAAGTCTTGATTAAAATCATAATTGTGCTCTCTTTGCACAATGACGTTGTATACTAGGCTAATAAATATTGAGTCTGTTTGTGTGTTTCACCTGATAAGCAATGCTTACTTATATTCCAAACAGGTTGTTGATGAGAAGAAGAGGATTTCAGACATACCAGAATGGTTTAAGGGGAGCAGACTAAATTTTGCAGAAAACATTCTTCGTTTTGATGATGATCAAGTTGCTATTTATTCATCAGGTGTGACGTCTAATTTATCTGAAATCTTTGTGCACAATCTTCTATATAATATGAGATTTATTACTTGTTTTGCACAAATTAAATTCCTTCCTTTTCATACTATTTTTTTACAATTAAAAAAGTAATTATTCCAAAAATATTAACATTTTGTTCTGATACATAATGATGTTATACAGTTACATATGATCTTGCTACAGAAAGATACTTAGAATATCATGGAATGAAAAGAAAATGAAACTCTGATATTATAAACACATTGAAGATGTCAGAGTGTTGGTTACTAATAGCTAAAAGAGAACTATACCTTGTTTGGTCATATTAAGAGATACAACTGTTTAGAAAGACAAATAATGGAGGGCAGAGCACATGGTAGGAGGAGAAAGAGCAGACCAAGAAGACGGTGAACTAACAACATTAAAGATAACAGGAATATGTTGGAAAATGCAGGCTGCGTGGCCCAAGACAGAAGGGTTCAGGGAGTTAATTGGAAAAACAATGTTCTGGAGAGAATATGTTACATGACACATATAGAATGCTGTATCCTGAACACAATTATACGATACATTGTAATGTCATTTAATTTAAATTTAAAACATATTTGTAACCAAAGTATGTGTGTACATTCTGTTAAAAGGTTCAAAATAGGAGGTAAACTCCAGGAATTTTGAGCTTCCATCTGGATGTAAACAAATTTCAGTCTATCTACAACATCAGTGTCAGTTTGATCCTTAAAACTTCTTAAATCTCCTTAAAACTCCTTAAATCCTTAATCTGGCAATTTTCAAGCCTAAAAGTTTATCTAATTTATGCATGGATCATGCAGAACTGCTTTTAGGGTCTTGGTTGGTGGAATAACTCTGCATTACACTGTCAAACATAGCAAAAAATTGAATCCCTTAATTAAAACTGCCTTCTATATTGCATGGCTTTTTTTTGTCTTTTAGATTTCTCTTGAACATATTCATGTGTTTAATATAAATAACCAAACTGTCAGAGGATATCCAACCAGATGGAGAATGCCGCAGTAACACAAACAAGAAACAATAAATACTAAGTTGATATAAATATGTTACTATATGGTCTAACTATCAAATAAAAAAGAATTAACAATAAAAAAAAAAAGGAACAAGGACTTTTTCCACATTATGGTTGAACTGGGACCTTTGTCAAGAAACACATAACGAGCCAGAAACACACAAAATTATTGAATTATAAAAAACACAGAGATGGTTCCTCACCAAAACCATCTCCATGCAATGAAATGACAAAAATAACATGTATGTTTAGTAGATGGTAACTTTGGTGCACACCAAAAACGTGCGCATTATTGAGAAACATAAATAGAAACAGAATGATTTAAGAGAAATGCCATGAGAGTGGGAATCATTAGTGTCAGCAAAAACCAAGTGAAAGACTTATGTCAATGATGTTAACTGTAAACACAGGTTATACAAACACACAAGAGAAGTGTGCATGTGGAAGGCAAACATGAAGTTGGAACCACCAATAAACGACATCAAATATTAGGAGGAAATGGGAAGGCGGTCAATGGTTGATAATGGGAATTGAGGCCAGGTTTAACAAGAATAGATGAAAATAGATATATTCTCACATACATGTACACAACAAAACATATATACATATATATAATTAAATACACACACACATCTAAATATTTGTATTCACAAGTCAATACATAGATATGTAATGTAAATATGTAATATGTAAATATATTTTTTACATTTTACTTACATAAATATGTATAAGCACATAAATGTATCCACACAAGAATAATGGTTCACATAAGAGTAAGTGCACATCATTATACAAAAAATCGCTTGCATTAAGAGGGTCTCAGTACATAGATACACGCATTAACATAAATAATTGCCCACATAAAGATATATACTTTAACATAAACATTCGCTCACACACATAAAGATAAATACATTCATTAACATAAACATTTGTCCACATAAAGATATACACATGTATATCTTTATTGATGTTAATTTTGTCATTTTCTTGAGATGATTTTGGTGAGGAATTTTATTTTTATAGTTTCAATAATGTAATAATTATTGAATCAATCATTATAATAATTATTAGTCATTTAATAATTAATAATCATTCACTGCTGTTTTACATTGACCTTTGCTTTATGTGTGTGTCACTTGTGTTCTAGTCTTTCCTCCCTCAAAAGTATTTCAAAAGTTTCTGCATGTTTGCATAATGCTGATCTCCCTGCACCATTGTACTGTGCCATATTATCTCAGCAATTGTGGTCAATAGAAGTCTTTCATTGATACCTTGCATACATCTTTGTACCTCAGGAGTAGTGTGCTCCTAACACTTATCCCTTCAAAAAGTTTGCCAAGCAATATCTGCCTGATACAGTTTTTGTTTATTCTTGTCACATGACCCAATCATCTCATCTACTGCTGAGTACTGACATAATTGATGATAATATTTCCCATTGCAGTACCTCAGTGTTTAAGCTGCCTTCAAATACAAACATAGATCTGACGTTCAGCTTTAGGTGATCATCAAGGACAATAGCAAAAGTTAATGAAAAGGCAGACATGTCACTAGCATGAAAAGAATAGGCATACATAACCAAAATGTCAGGATGTCTGACAAAGTGGGAAGTGCCACAGCAACAAATCTAATAAGCGATTAAGACTATATTAAGTTGGTTGGTTGCTGATCCAGCGGTCCATGGGCTTATACCCTTTGACCCAATGCCATTGTGTGATATATGCATGTGTTTGTGAGCTGTTGTTTTGTTCCATGTAATGTGTTCCATTTATCTGGCCCTGGAGGGAGAAACGTTTTCCTGACACCATCCAGCACTGGGCGGCATTCAAAAGGTGGTGGTCAACAGTTTCATAAGGATGAGTGCACAGCCGGCACCCTGGAGTGTGTTGTGGTTGTATTCTGTTCAGGTGAATGTTAAGCTGTACATGTTGTGTGCGCATTCGGAATATGATACTCTGGTCTTTTCTTTCCAGGAGGTTGATATTGTCTTTAGGATTTGGGCTGGTCATATATTTATACATTTCTCTCCCAGTGTTTCCCATGGCTCATCTGTTCATCCAATTTTCTTTGTTCACAGATTTCAACATCATTTTAACTGTGTGCATGGTTGTTTCTGTATAAGGCTGTTCTTGTTGTGCTCCCATCTTTTCTAGTCTGTCTTCCTTGTCATTGCCAGGTTTGTTTGAGTGGCTAGGAATCCACTGCATAACAATGCTGACATCATAAGATGTAAGCAGCTGGTTGGCATGGTGATATAATTCAGCTAGCTCAGGTTTACAATGGCCATCACATTCCAGTGCTTGAAGAGCAGACATAGAGTCTGTAAAAATAACAGTGTTTTGGATTTTCGATGAGAAGGCATCAAATATGATCTTCAGGTGGTACAAGGCAACTTCTAGTGCTGTTATTTCAGCTTCATAGCTAGAACATATCTCCCCACAGGCATCAAATAACTCAGCAGATTTTTTTGTCTGGATATTTTATATAGACACCATAACCTGCTTTGATGATGGCTTTGAAGGCAGATCCATCAGTATAGACATGAATCCATTGTTCTGGGTAAGCGTCTATTATTTTCTGTGTTGCTTTCATAAGACTTACTGGATCGGAACTTTTTGTTGCATTATCTCTTAACTGTGTTTTAATTTCCGGAAATTTAAAACCTGTGTGTGGTGGTAAAAATTTTTCTACTCTTTGCATTTCTTGTCTCTTGTCTGGGAGGTGATAATTGTCTTTTATTTCATTGACATGGCTCAGGACTGACTTTTGTTTTATTCTGAGGTTTGGTTCCCAGTTTTCTACAAATTGTTTATTTGGGTGGTCTTTGTTCATTCTTTTGCTTCTTTCATAAGCCTCCATTGCAGCCATATCTCTTCGCATCTCAAGAGGTTCTACATTCGTATGTATTTCATATGCAGCCGTCGGTGTAGATCTCATTGCTCCACTAATAAGACGTAGGGCATTGTTTTGCACTCTGTCTAGAGATTCTACATTTGTCTTAGAACATGTTGTGAGGAGTGCACTGTTGTATTCTAAAGCAGAACGTATGTAACCAAGGTATAGTCCTCTAAGTGTATCCTTGTCTGATCCCCAAGATGTGCCAGTGAGTCTTTTCAGTAGTTGTAACCGTTTAAGTGCTTTGTTTTTGATATTTTCTACATGCTTCTTGAGGGTGAGGCTATATTAAGTAAATAATATAATAAAAGAATAGGGAAAAGCACAGGAAAATCTAGAAAAGAGTGCATCATAAAAAAAGGGCGGATGGCTTAAAAATGCTAACAGAGAGTTAGTAGCATATTTTATTCAGGTTTTTTAGCAATCGGTTTTTGAATAGTAATTTTCTAGGCAATACTTACATTCAGTGGTTGCCATTACATTCTGAATGGTTCAGATACATAATGCCTGTGGTAGAAATTGAACTTGTTCAAAGTGTACCTCACTGCCATATAGCTGGACAACAGGGAGTTAAAGACAGCAAAACTGATTATAATAATAATTGAAGTATGTCTTATATAAGACGTTGCTTTTCAGCTTCTGTTTCATTCTGTCCCAGCCGAAGTCAGATGCTGAATGTCTAAAAACATCATAGGTTAACAAAGATGGCCTGTGCTGTTGCACACAAAAAAAGATCTAATCTTGCTCACAGACCAAAAAAGGTTGCCCAACCACTGGTCTAGGACAATAAATGAACAGAGTTACTTCATATTAGATGTGTGCATTACAGGAGTTGAATTGTTGTGGGAGATATTTAGTTGCTGGCAGAAACCATCACTAACAAGTTGTTCCAATGTAATATAATTCAGTGCAAAGGATACATGATACCTCTGTTTATTTGTTTTATGAATTTGAATTGAAATTGTATGATGGCTGCCATAGATAGTAGTGTAAGTAAATCACAGAGGCTGCACATTAAATAAACTGTTTTCAACTGTTTCAAAGGAGAGGGGCAGACTGAGGTTGGAAGAACAACACACAAACAATTGCGACAATCTGTTGCAGTATATGCTGCGGCTATGAGACAAATGGGAATTGAGAAAGGGGATAGGGTTGTTGGTAAGTGAATAATTTATAATCTTATTTTTTGTTTACTTTGTTTTGGTATTTATAGAGCTGAGTCAGTTGTTATCACATTCACTTACTCTTTCTTACATAAATATGAAAACGGTTTAAAAAAAGTATTAGACCCTGTAAACCAATACATTAACCTTTAGCAAGCCGGATTAAAATAACGCAATCTATCCCCAGCCACCATATTCTTTTTTTGAAAGTTTGCATAATTTTTGTGGATGTTTGGAAAACAGAATAAATTTTTTTTGTTTTTAGAGATTTAAAAATAATTTTTGCACATTTAAATAAGGAATTGCATTGCTGCAACTATTTGTGTAATTTATTTTATGAATGTGTGATATGAGAGGTATAAGGAAGTGGCGAAGACGTTTTTCACAAAAAAATAAAAAGGAAACAACCAAACATGTGTGGTTGGAAAACACAATTTCTTTTGTGTTCTTATTTTAGTGTTCATAAATTTATTTTTGGTACATGTAAATAAAGAATTGAATAATGCATATATTGGTCTATGTTTGTGGTCTGTGATGCAAGAGGTGTGAGAAGGTTTGTAAAGAGGGGAAAACATCAAAATCATGTAACAGATTTAAAAAAAAATTGCTCACTTATTTTTATTTTCGGATGTGGCAACCATGAAAACGTCATTTTAAACACTATAACAAAGTCATATGTATGTAGTTTTAAAGTCAAACTAACATAATATCACTGGGGAAATAAATAAAACATGTAAAAGTAACTTACATTGTTGAAAAAATATACTTTAAAGTTAGACTTAGTGTTGTCGGCAAACTTGTCAATACATTACCATACTTGTTCCATCATTTAATTTCATAACGAAACCTAACGTGTTACCATATCTGATTTGAAAACCAATGTAATTCACAAGAATTCCTTACTATCAGAATCCCAATCCATAATGATTGTTCTTCATTTATACATATTAATTGCCATTGTAACCCGCCAATGGATTCTGAACTGGATTTCTTTCGATTTACAACTTTTTATCTGCAATAAATTATCAAATTTCAAACAAACCATTCCAATATCAGAAGTTGAACACTACTGCCAACTATGATTCACTGATTTTGGTCATATGACATTGATGATCGTGTAATTTTCACTTTGCAAAATAAACGTGCAGCATTGGTTGTATACTTCCGAGAACAGCTGTGGGCATTGCCCGGAAACGGTGTAGAAAGTTTTCAACTTTAGCATGGTAAAGGTTAAGTTGCTCAGCTGTAGGTCTGAAACTATAATCCACTTCAAAATACTCTCTATGGTACTGTATACATGTCTTGCAGCATCCCTTTCTGGAAGACCTCATTGGAAATATAGTACAGATGTAATATTATTCTCTGCATAATGTTTTCTCATGACTCAAATCAGATTACTTTCATCCTTTTCTTTAGCTTACACTGAAGTTAGATGTGTTGGACCCTAAGCACAAATAAAATGACAACACTTCCTTTTATGGATCTCTGGACTACATCCTGCTGGAAATCTTGTAGGATCATTGTCCTGTTATCTGTGTGTTTGTCCATCACAAGTGATGATGACCATTTTTTACATCCACTTTTGAAAATTCAATTGGAATTATGACCATGCCTAATAGTGGCTAATGAACCCTATTTGAGCTGTAAATGTCCTTGGACAGTTCGGGCATGGAATGACCACTGTAGATGGATTTGGGTCTATCCATGACTTTCTAGTTACTCAACGCTGTTGAGCTGCTGCATTTCTCCTCTTTTCACAAGATGATGTGCTCTTTTTGACTGTAGAGCGCCATGTAAATCTATTTTGTGCAAGTTCTTCCCATGTGTCTTAGTCTATTTCAAAGGCTTTCAGTGAGGTCTTTAACAAGTTCTTGTAGCGCTCTTTTGAGTATCTTTGGCAGGCGATGGTCTGGCATACGTACCAAATGACCTGCCTAATGAATCTCTGTCTGCATCAGGATAGTGTCAATGCTGGGGATAACAGATCTATCAAGAACAGTGGTATCTGGAATCTTGTCTTGCCATCTGATGTTCATAACTTTTCTGAGACAAGTTATGGGAAAGTTTCCTCACATGACGTCTATACACAGTCCGTGTTTCACTAGCATATAACAGCACTGGAAGTACCACTGCTCTGTAGACTTTCAGCTTAGTCTGTAGGTTAATGCCATTTCTACACCACACATTTGCAAGATTTACCAGATCTTAGGACGGATGACACATATTTTCAAGAACAAAAATGTAAACATAGACACTAAAGTTGCATTATACAAGACTATTATTATTTCATCACTGTGCTGCCAGTACCAAACCTGGACAATGACAGCTCAAGACAAAATAAAATAGTGACAACAGAAATGACGTGTACGAAGAATACTCGGAGTGTCATTAAGAGATAGAATTAGAAACGATTACATCAGACAGATAACCAAAACAATACCAGTATTGGAACACATCAAA
This sequence comes from Meghimatium bilineatum, assembly GCA_034231615.1. Classification (NCBI taxonomy): domain Eukaryota; kingdom Metazoa; phylum Mollusca; class Gastropoda; order Stylommatophora; family Philomycidae; genus Meghimatium; species Meghimatium bilineatum. Next base: position 24,985,380 of record CM067304.1, read on the forward strand.
AGACAACAGATCAAGTGGTTTTCACATGCTTCCAGATTACCAACAGATAGCATGCCACAAATGACCATGACACATAGACATAATGGCTATAAAGTCAGAGGCAGACCATGTAAAAGATGGATCACAGAAATCAAAGAAGCCACAGGAACAAACTTACAAACAGCACACAAGAAGGCCATCCTCAGAGAACTCTTCCACCCCTGATGCCGCAAGGCAAACAAGGGCCACAGCATATAGATAGACACTTGCTTACAATCTACCGAAGGATATAAGAGAGATGTCTTGCTATAAGAGAGATCTGGTAGGAGTTTAAGAACGAACATAAAATAAAACATTTCGTTAGCTTGGGGAACAGTCTAAAGTTACATAGAGACACAGTGGGAGTTTATGGATCCTTATGAAGCACAGGGATATTGTTTTTAACTAGAAAGTATAAATCAGAAGCAAAGAATGGGCAACTGTGTTGTCATGATAAAGATGGCAATTTTCTATTGCTATAGATTCAGTGTCATAGACTACCCAAAGGTCTTTGACTGCATAGCACACCAGAAATTATGGAACATAATTGAAAGCATGGGCTTCCCACACCATCTCATATTGCTCATTAAAATGTTTCATCAGGAGCAACAAACATCTGTCTGCCTCTAGGGAGAAACATCCAACTTGTTTCAGGTCCAAAAAAAAAAAGAAGACAGGGATGCATCTTGTCACCAGTTCAACATATGAAATTTATAAGAAGACGCACATTAACAGTTTCAACCCCTTAACATTTAGCTCTCTGCATTAAAATTATGTAAATTTCCTTCGTAAAATTGAAAAATTAATAAAATACTGACTCACCTATACTCCTCAAATGTGTGGCATCCTTAATTAAATTCTTCTACATATCTTGGCCTATTGTATTTATGGTGTTTCATAACCAAACTGACATAATATTGCCTATGAAAACAAAACATGTAGTCACTACCTTGTCCATTCATTATTCACTATGCCTAAGTCTACACACAACGTAATTATATTCAATGCCAAATATAAGGCAGTGAAATGTCTGGGTCTATTCTTTCCATATTATTTAATAACAAATCTAGCGTGTTACTAATATCTTCTTTGTAAATAAATGTAATTCCCAAGAATTCCTCATCTGAATCACAGTGTATAATAATTTCACTGAAAATTAACTTCATTTTCACTCGTTTTACATCACGCGGATCAGGAGGCACAGATGACTAGAAATTAAACTACATGTCTGATATTCTTCCTGCTTCCACACAAAAGCAGTAAAAAGGAAGTTACTTATTCCTAGCCTAGATAGCGCCAATTCCCGATCATTTGAACCATAACCTTTAGCATGCCTGTGTGGAGAAATCTAAGCAAAGATGGCGACAATGGCAAAAATCACACGGTCATTATTATCATGTGACCAGAATCAGTGAATCATAGTTAACAGTAGTATTCTACTTCTGATACCAGTAATAATGTATTAAATATAGGAGAGTATAAAAAAAACATTGTCCATATCAAGAGACATCCAGATCGAAATCCATTGACAGGTTACAATTGCTGTCAATATGTATAATTAACATACAATCATTATGGATTGTGATTCTGGTAATGAGTTTTTAGAAATTATGTTTGTTTTCAAAATAGATAATAGTGTAATACATGGGTTTCCTTATGAAGTACAAGTATGGATCTCATGAGAATGTATTGATGTAACAGACAAGACTAGGTCTAAGTCCAGAGAACAATTTTTTTGATAAGGTAAGTTACTTTTACATGTTTTATTTATTTCCCCAGCCATATTATGTTAGTTTGGCTATAAAACTGCAAAAATACAATAGATGTAGCTGTGTTACAGTGTGATAAGCAATGTTTTCAGTATTGCCACATCGGAAAATAAATAAAGGTAAGAAATAAAAATATTTTTTGTGTGGATATCGTCCAAGTACGAGTCTCAGCACGCGTTTGGGAGCAAGGCTTGTTCTCGAGCTTAGCGACAGTGTCCCATTTGTGCCTAGCCCATCGGGTACTGAGCCCTTTCTCTCTGCAAGCATGTATCCGGTATAGGAAAGCTCGACAGTAGAGTTGGGCCAAGGCTGCCTTTGTTGTTCCGTTTGTGCCTGAGCCCATCGGGTACGGAACCCTATCTCTTCGCGAACATGTTTCCGGTATAGGAAAGCTCGGCATTAGAGTTGGGCCAGGTCTTCTTTCCTTGCTGTGTGCCCCAGATTTGGTATGGGTTTTTGCCTGTAAGGAGCACTGATAACAAGAAGCTTGTTTCGAGCTAACAGAGCTTGTAGTACAGATTTCCTTGGAACGTTTTCACTTTCTATTAGCAGTTTGTGCTGCCCTCTCGCACTGTGCTGCCCTTTCATTGTACTCATTATGTTGTCTTTTGTCTCATGCCATGCATCTACCTTTTTGTGCCATTTTCATTGGCCGCCCCTCCAATGCTTGGACTGGACTGACTAGCGTCACTGTGTGTCGACAGTGCCACTGCAACTGCATGTGTTGACATTGGTTGTCTATCTCTTATGCAGTCAAATCTCTTGTCAAATGCTGTCAAATAATCCCCAAAAGTTTTGGCCAGAATCAGCACGAGCCGCTGTATTTGTTTCCAGGGTGCACCACGAGGAGGTTCTTTTGGGATCTTGGTTATCTGCTAACCCTGGGTCAGCCTAGAGCAGTGAGTTCCCTTTACACCCCTTTTTGGATATGATTTTGCTATTTTTACCTTTTTCCCATCTTTACAACCTTCTCATACCTCTTGTATCACATGTACACAAGCAAAACATGATCAATATATGCAGTATTCAATTCTTTATTTACATATACAAAGATTATTTACGAATTTAAACAAAGAAAAAACATTATTGCATTTTTAAACACCCTTGTTTGGTTGTTTCTGTTTGTTTTTTATTAAAATGTTTTATCACTATCTCACACCTCTCGTGACCCACATATACAAAACAAATTACACACATATTTCATCATCATCATCAAGTGCCATCTCCGCAACGAAGGTTGGCTGCAATGTATCTCCAACTCCCCTTGTCTCTTGTCTTGGTGGTACACTCTGCTAGACTGTAACCTGTCCATTGTGTGATGTTACTCTCCCACTTGTATCTCTGCCTACCTCTTGCTCGCTTCCCTTTGACTTTACCCTCAAGTAATGTCTTCAATAACGTGTCATGTCTTTTAATGTGTCCCAAATAATTTTATTTGCCTGATCTTTATTTCTCTTAGTAGTTCTTTCTTCATATTAAGTGTTTTAGTACCTCTTTATTTGTTTTCTTTTCCTTCCATGTTCTCCCTATTCTTCTATATACCATCAATACATAGTAACTGCGTGAAACGTAACAACAAATAGACTTATGTAAAGCACAGGTTTATATTTTGTTTCAATGGGACACAACAGACTATAGCTAAAACTAGTGGGTAATGATGGGCAATGATGAGCACACAAGATATCATAAAAATTACAATACACAAATCACATTCATCATAAAAATTACAATACACAAATCACATTCATCATAAAAATTACAATACACAAATCACATTCTCATAAAAATTACAATACACAAATCACATTCAATCATAAAAATTACAATACATAAATCACATTCAAATCACAATGAATGTGATTTGTGTATTGTAATTTTTATGATTTCTTGTGTGCTCATCATTGCCCATCATTACCCACTAGTTTTAGCTATAGTCTGTCGTGTCAACATTTCTGTCTTCTAATTGTTTATTTAGTGTCCATGTTTCTGAGCCATACATTAATATAGAATAGATGTAGCATTTATACATCTCATTTTTAACTTGTTTGTAATTTGTTTAGATATTAATATTTTCCTCATGTCATTGAAGGTACAGTTTAGCCATTCCTATTCTCCTTTTAACTTCTGTTTCACATCTGCCATCATGTGTGACAATGTGTCCAAGGTATTGATAATGTTTTACGTTTTGTAGTTTCTCTCCATGTATGTTTATGTTTAGCTCTTGTTCTTCTGTGTCTTTGCTGATTATCATGGCTTTTGTTTTTTTTATATTTATATCAGTCCATATTCATATGGGTATATAGAAGAATAGGGAGAACATCATGGAAAGAGAAGAAAACAAATAAAGAGGTGCTAAAGACACTTAATATGAAGAAAGAACTACTAAGAGAAATAAAGATCAGGCAAATAAAATACTTTGGACACATTAAAAGACATGACACCCTATTGAAGACCTTACTTGAGGGTAAAGTCAAAGGGAAGCGAGCAAGAGGTAGGCAGAGATACAAGTGGGAGAGTAACATTACACGATGGACAGGTTACAGTCTAGCAGAGTGCACCACCAAGACAAGAGACAGGAGATGTTGGAGATACGTTGCAGCCAACCTTCGTTGTGGAGACGGCACTTGATGATGATGATATTCATTATTTGATGTATTGACTCGATCTATTAGTCTTTGTAGTTCGTGTTCACTTTCTGCTAAAAGAACAGTACCATCTGCATATCTAAAGTTGTTTATTATTTTACCATTGATCTTGAGTCCTGGCATTTCTTATATATTTTTAAAGACATTCTCTGTGTAGATGTTAAATAGGCTTGGCTTGTCTTAGCCCTCTTCTTATTTCTATCTATGGTGAGTAGCTGTTTTCACACCTTATTGATGCAGTTTGTTCCCAATATATATTTCTGCACTTTCCGGAGTGTGAACACTTTCTCCCTTCACCTCTAGTCCCTCCTATTTCTATCATTCTCTGAATATGTGCATCGTCTTGTTCGACCTCCTTATCTTTTCATTGGGTGTCCATGACTGCTCTAATCAATTAAATCCTGTCCCTTTTTCTTATCTCGGTGCTGTTCACCATGACTTTCGGGTGTGACCTGCAGAGAGTCATAGATGTTGCAATCAACCTACTGGTAATGATGCAATACATCCAATTCTCCAGACTACATCCTTTTATTTAGTAGAAGTTTGATAAATGAACACAGAAGAGTAAGATTGATGTGCTTGCACAGTGTTCTAGCCTTCTCTGCAGATTTTTTCAGTTTGCTTCTCATGGAAAGAATCAGCTATTAAATGTAAATATGTTCCACATTTACCTCCAGGTTATATTCCCAACTGCACGGAAGCAGTGGAGGCCATGCTTGCTGCTGCTAGTATAGGAGCAATCTGGAGTTCTACATCACCTGACTTTGGAGTTGTGGTAAGAATACACGTAATACACTAAATAGTGTCTGACTAAAGAGTTAACCTGTCCAGAAAGTAGGTGGTACAAATAATATGAATTCTGAGATATTTTCATTGATCTTATTTCCAGCTATATCATACAAAATACATTAATTAAAGTAAAATAATTAAGATCTTGGGTTAAAGCAAATATATTTTGGATAACTTATAATTATATGTCAATCCACAGTTGCCAGATCATCATCATGACACTCCAGACATTCATAGGTGATCTATATTCAATGATGATGTTTACTGTATGTCTCAGGGTTTCAGATTCTGCTGCAAAGATACTGCAATATTTTCCAGAGCAATTGATAGTGAGAGGACCTCGATTTTCAGTTTTATTAGTGTACCTCGTCCCCCCATGTTCAACATTTCTAGCAGACCCATCGGTCTGTTCATTGTGATGGTGGAAAGTTTTGGTCAAGAAACTTGCTTGCTATCTCTTTTCAGTTTGCAGCCCACATTATAATATGGACACTTAAAATCCACAAACATGAAACACTTGGAAAGCATTACCTAAAATTGCAGCCAGTGGAAGACAGACGAGAAAATGCTTCTCAGAACTAAACCAATGTATCACAGGCATTGAAAACAAAAATTTACTGCAGTCTGGAAAAAAAAGTCATTTCATATATGCTCATAGTATTTCAATATTCTGTAACTAATCCTTTATTGTTGTCACTTCTGAAGGGTGTCCTGGAGAGGTTTACACAGATTCAGCCAAAGTTAATCTTCAGTGTCAATGCTGTACATTACAATGGAAAAGTTCACAGTCATCTGGAGAAGTTGGAACAAGTTGTGAAAGGTATATAAATATATTTGCATACTGTTGTGGTTCTACATTTCTTAAATAAATTTGGTAGTCTTATTCAGGATGTAATGATCAAGATTTGCTTTAGTGGTGGGCAATATTTACAGTTCCTATTGCTTTCTTAACCATTTAGCTGCTAAATTCTTTCTCCAAAGACTTTCACCCTGCACTGAGTCCTTCTCTAGAACTACAAAAATATATCTTTCACGATGCTGGATTTTTTATTGACATCAGAAATAATATATCGCTTTGATCTGAAAACAATCAAGAATTATATATTGCGTTTGTCAACCAAGAAACAGCCTTCGACGGAGTAAACAGACAACAACTATGGTAATTATTATCAAAATATGTGTTCAACAACACTTAATGAACGTGTGCAGGAGTAGTTACACAGGTAGTCATTATGCAGTTAGAACGAATGTAGGGCTTTCGACGAATTCCACATACACTCTGACGTGTGACAAGGATGTGTTCTATCTCCCTTGTTCATGCCAAAATCGGATGTGCTAGGCCTACAAGGCGCATAACGGTGGCACAACGTAATCACGCTCCCGGCGAAAATCACACGGATATCCGTGCTGGTTACAATGGAGCGAACGAAAGAAAAAGATCACACTTGTTATTAATTATATACAATTATTGTATATGTAAAATTGCCAACACCAATGAAGAATACAATATAAACAACCACCTGAAAGATTTTCCTTTTTAGATGATCAAGCAATAATATCAATATCAGAAGAACAACATATACATAGACTCTACACAACATGTAAGGCCATGAAGATAAACACAGAAAAAAAACCAAAGTAATGTCAATTGGAAAATCAGAAAGAAACACTACTATTTTCATCAATGACCAACAGCTTAAGAATGTGAAAGAATTCACTTATCTTGGAAGCATCATATCATCAAATGTGAAAAACATCAAAGAAATCCAAAATAGATGCAACAAAGCATACCAGATCTTAGGGCAGATGTCTCCTATTTTCAAAAACCAACATGTGAACATGCACCAAAACTGCACTATATCAAACGATCATCATCAATCACTGTGTTACCAATGTCAAGTGTGGACACTCACAACAAAAACCAAAAGAAAACTTGTTACAACAGAAATCACATGTCTACATAGAATTTTTAGAGTTTTGCACGATTGTAACTATTTTTAAAAATTTGCTCACATTAATTATTTAAATCCAACCTGGAAATTTCTGGCAACATACAACATACCTAAGCCTTGTTTTGAAGATTTAAAAACTTTAAAGTATAAACTTGTGTTAGAACACAGTTTTCTATAAAAAAAAAAGTCAATGAAAGTTCTAAATCTACCGTAAAATCTCAAGAGAACCAGTTCAGAGATTTTGTGAATAACAAACATAATTAAAGCACCATACCTAGATATTATATGTTTTTATGTTCGTAATTGTATTATCTTCAAAACTGATACCGTTTGAGTGAAGGTTATTGATTCGGAAGTTTGGTGAGTTCACATTTCATGTCTGAAATTATTTTAATTTTACATTTATGCATTATATTTTATTTTTAAAGTTAAATTTTCAATATTAACCTGAAGCAACCCAGAGAAAAATAATGCATACTTCCTCTGGCAAGGCTATTTTTTATGACTCCTGGTTTTTCTGCAGGTTTTTCTTTGGGCGTAACCTTTTTATTTATTGAGTTATTGATTTCAAATTTGGAGACAATAGAGATAAGTGGATACTGGATATGGTTTGAAGGTGTTGTTTGCTTGTGTGTGTCAGTGTTATGTTGTGGACAGCGAACACCGACAGTGTGGACAAATGCACAAAAAGAACTTAACACGTCAAGGTCATGCATAGGTCCAGCTGTAGAATACACAACTCCTCAAATTCCTCATCGTAAATGTCAGTATTTACATCACTATTAAATATTATCAACATCTCCCTCAACCTCCATACGTTGATCTACAGTACCTGCAACAAGCCTTTATCAAAAGCAAGCAAGAAAATAAAACAAACAAATGAAGTTACAGCATGTTCACAACTAGGGCATTGAATGTGAAAATTCTTGTTAGCTTTCTCTTTTAAACCACTGTATGATGTATTTTCTCTGGTCAGTTGATTTCTACACTTTAGAGTAGCATAGGACAACAAAGTAATTAAGTGTCAAGAGAAGTGGAGTGCCAAGGCACTTGTACTGATTGTGTTGATTTTAAGTTGCACAATCTATTTCTTTTTATACAGGTTTACCAGATTTACACAAAGTTGTTGTAATCCCATTTGTACAGGAGTTCCACCAAGATTTATCAACAGTACCATTGAGGTGAGTTTTCTTTGTATCAGCTTGTATAGACTTGGTTATTGATTATGAACGACATCATTGTACTCCACACTGTTGCTCAGTCTCCCCTAGCAGATGTGACAAAGGGTGGGTAGGATATGTATACTAATGGTTCCTGTGGCCCGCTGGTTAAAGATTCTTACATTTCTCTCTGTAGGCATCCAATTCTACTACCATCATACTTAATACCGAATTCTTCAAGCCTCATCTTTAAATGATTCATCTATTGCTGTGTCTACATCCAGCAGGCAGTCATGAAGCAGTTTCAGCACATCCCTCTTATCTGTTGTCTCATCATCCATTGGTGCCTGAGATGCAAGTCTGTCTGCTCTTTCATTACTGCGAACACTGGTGTGTCCTGGGCAGTAAATCCATGTGATGCACTTGAGGTTGGATATAACTATGGATATCAGCTATTTTGGATGTTTTGCAGCATGAACTGGGAGTAGTGATTGAGGTCCAGGAGAGTCATTTAAGAGTTGCAGTGGTAGCCTCGACTTTCATCCTTGTACTGGATATAGTTGTTTTGTATGCTCCACTGTTCTCTGCAGCGACTCTACCACGATAGCTGGCTGTAAAGCATGAGTCAGACTTCTTACCATGACGCACAGACCCATCAGTAAACACAATATCATCATCTCCAGAGTAATCAGCAATATACAGAGTACTTGTCACCACATTCTTATTAAGAAAGACAACAAAAATGGATACCATAGACAAAAATAAGTCTAAAAGAAATATGAATGATAGTTCCAGTTCTTCGTTGATTGACAAACATTCTCCTAGCCCACAGTAGCACTTATTAATGACAACATTGCATTTCAGTCATTAATTTCATTTGTCCATGTTAGTTAGTTAGTCGTTGGATCATCATCACTGCAAACTGAACACATCCATAGTTGCTCCGATCTCTCCCTGAGTGTATCCGCCATTACACTTCTACTGATAGTACCGGTCCTATGCTGGTTGACCATCATTCTTCTGCACCCTCCAAAATGTTCACTTCAATAACACAGCATTTGAATCCCTGATCTTGAATCCTGGCCATTGAAAAGGAATCATCATTCACATTAGTCTCACTCTCATGTGCTATATCTATAAGGAGTTCAAAACATCAGCACGATCCATTGCCCCATCGCCCTGTGCCACAATCGTGCATGACGCCAGTTGATCCACTCTTTCATTGCCTTGAACACCCACATGTCCCGGCACGAAAATAAATGTAACCACTTTCAGCCTCACCTTTCTCAAGGCCTCAATCCACTGTTTGCGAACGAGACCTACATGTACCTTTCTAATCATACTCATAGAGTCACTCAAGATGCAGACCTGCGTTACCTTCTGTGTGCATACCCACTTAAATGCCCTGGTAACCGCCATAGTCTCCATGGTCATGCTGCTCTCATAGTGACAGCAAAGGCACCACTCTCCTCCCTGATCATTTTACCTGCGCACTGAACTGTGAAGGCCCAAGCACTGTGAACATGTCTAATCACAGATCTATCAGTGTATCTAATCACATCCCCCTCTTTGGTATTCTCACTGACCATAGGCTTCACTTCTTTCTCCACAGCTGTGGGACACCATTCTCTGCAGTCCATGCTAAGTGATATTACTACTACTCCCAAACAAGTCCCTGTGTTTTATCCAAAATGTGTCCATGTTGTTTCTTAAAAGGTATTTAAAAATGTCAGCATTATCTATTACTCTACCGCTGGACACAGTAGCAGTGCAAGCTAGCCAATCCAGTCTCTCGTAGTCCTGACCATCCTCATGACCATGAAAATGAGTGTGACACATTCCAACTTCAACCTCTTGACTACCGCAAGCCACTGTTCTCCCATTTGCGTTTTTCTGATCATGCTCATCAAGTCACTAAGGGTGTAGTCATGAGTTGCCCTTTGTATACTCATCCAGTTCAAAGTTTGGTCACTGCCATAATCACCATAGTAATGCTTCTTACTGTCACAGCAAATGCACCACTCTCCTCTTTGATGGTCTTTCCTCAGACAGCTGTGAAGGCCCAAGCGCTACGCATGTGCCTAATAACCAAACCATTTGTGTATATAATTCATGTCCCCTTCCCTGAAATTTTCGCTGATCAATGTCTGCACCTTAGACACCACCACAACAGGGCACCACTCTTTGCATTGTCTGTTGAGAGTTATTATCATTCTGAAGGAGATCTGGTAATCCATGGGCACACTTAACCATTCCACACCAAGTGCCACATCTTCAAACATACACACAATTTGTATAACATACTCCGTACATCCCATCCATGACTTTCCTTTTTTAGTCTACTACCTTTCATTTACTGAATTTCAGGTTGCAATGGGTGTTCTTTCTCAGCTGTAAAATTCAGAAAATGAAAGGCAGTATAGGTAGGCTCAGGTTCTACATAACTGTAATCTGTGCTCTTTAGTTGGATAGTTGAGTAATAATTGCATGGCTCTTACTGACATATCTCTAGTACACCCAAGTATGATGTGCATAGCTTTGTTCTGGATCTTTTAGTCTGTGTCTGGCTGAGCTACAGTCAGCATTGGCTACATGCATTGGCTACATGCATTGGCATGTACATCATTGTCACCTTGAACTTCGTATTGTTTACATGTCAATAGTGTCTCTAGTGCCTCTGTGGTGGTAACATTGTTTTCATTGTTTTTCACTGTTTGTTTTTTTATATATTCTTGAGAAATATCTAATGGTTCAAAACATTTAAAATGTCTTGTGTATTGTCATTTTAATTTTTGTGTGTTTACACCCCATAGCCCCCCTTAGTCTGTCAGTTGTGTGAAACAACAAAAACACATTTTCTACATAAGTGCTAATGCCTCTTGATTTCTACCCTGCCTATATACCAGAATGTCATCAGCATACAGCAGCTGTACCAGCCTGTAATTTGTACTGTATATGCATTAAACAATACTTGGGACAGTGGTGACCCCTGTGGAAGTCCAGGACTTATGACTATTGGTGCCGATGCCCATTTACCACATTAAAGAACCACCTGTCTTGTAAGCAGGACAGAGCAATCCAGCTGACAGGATAGGGAATGTACATTGAGGTGCAACAACTGAGTTATCAAGTAGTCCAAGGATACTCTGTTGTACTCATCCTCCAGATCTATTGTAGCAGCACGTCTCCATCCATGAATCACATCCTTCAAAAACATCCTTTGCAAAGACAGCCACATTGTGACCAGGTTTGCTTGTTAGGATGATAATACCCACTGAGCATTGGTATAAGAAATTTGTTCCTCTCTAGATGATAAGACAATTTGTATGCAACAATCATTTTCATTAATTTACCAATTGTATTTTGCACAGTAATTAGGTAATATTGCACCTTTGTGTGATCCTTAGCAGGTTTGGGCAATGAAAGCAAGTTGCCATGCAACCAGTCTTATTTAATCTTGCTTTTTTAAAATCAAACTCTTGTTAAACATGGTTGCCAGCTCCTTCATTTAATCATCTGTCCTCCTACTAAGGTCCTCATACATAATGCCATCTGGTTCTAAGTTGAGATGTCTCATCACAATGATCATGTCTGTCCCTCAACCTCTCATTATCTCCAGTAATTTCCCATGTGTTTCTGCAGCTCCAACAGTGGAACAAAGAATAATAACACTGCCGTGACATGCATGTCGGAGGAGGTGAATAAGGAGTTAGGCTTTGAGTTGACTTCCTCACCTCATGATCCCTGCGATGACTTCTTGTGAGGACCCATGCCTGACTGCTTGTAGGGAATCAAACAATTTTATGTGCAGCATGTCTTGAGATTGATAAAAAGTTGTGGAAAAGTTCTCTCCGGAAGAAGTAGAAGACTGTCCAGATCATGACATTACCCCTTACAGTCACATTGAGTGAAATAGTCACCTGAGACTTGCACAAGTTCTGGGAAACTTCCTTATATAGAAAATGTCAAGAGAAACACTAATCTAGAGCTGAAAGTAAAACACAATCTGGCACAAGGAACAAGAGGGAAAACTTGTATCCCCATGTTTGTTTATCATCTCCATTAAAATATTCACATTAGATAAATATTTCACCTTGTTCAATGTTTATTTTAAATTTACACTATCATGCATCTGTCATTTGAATATGCTAATGTACAAATTTCACATTTCCTGTGTTATATTATGATTTAGAAAAAAAACTATTGGTTCCAGCCACCAGGGAATCTGTATGAAGGCTCATGCTGAATGTGACACTAGTTAGGAGATCTGTGGTCAACCACTGGCGAGACAGTGAGACAGCACTAATAGATACAATCACATGCTATGATGTTAATACATGATGTAACTAACTACCTTTAACTAGACTCAGTGAAGTCATTGTCACAGCTAAAATGCTCTCTGTACTTCTGTACAGGAAATAATGCAACAATGAATGAAAATCATTTGGAACTTACAAAATGATAAATTTGACAATAGACCACCAGAGTATTGCACGGGGCACGAAAGGGAGCAAAGAATAGCAACACTCTTTATCTTCCACAATGTTGTGATAGGCGACTAAGGAGTTTATAAAATGGAGTTGGTTATATACAATCCCATATAGGTCAAAGTGACCCAGAAGCTTTGCTGAAGTTGGATGTTTAAGTCAAAAAGGTGCAGATATCGCAGCAAAGCTATAAACTATGACACAGTACTTCCTGCTAAGTTGCAGGAGTTTGAGAATTTACACAGAAGAATCAAATAGATGACCAAGCTGATAATTGAAGCATGTCCTGTATAGGACACACATATTGTGTGTTTGTGCGTTAATTAAAAATTGTTTTCATCACCACTATTACATCCAATCACTGGTGCAATGTGGACAATCTGCTTTTGAATCGTGAGAGTAAAGTTTACCAGCAAGGCATAAGACCACACCTGGAATATGGTTCAGCTGCGTTGTGTCCTGCATCAAACACCACATTACAAGATCTAGATAAAGTGCAAAACCAGGTACTTAGAATAATGTTGGGAGCAATGAAATCAACACCCATAGCAGAGATGCAGAAAATGGGAAGAATGCAAACACTTGGCAAACGTAGAGACACAAAAGTACTAATTCAGGCAGAAAAGTTTCAGTGTATGCCAAGTCATCCAATGAAGGAAAGATTCCAAAATCTAGCAATGGGGCGACTGAAAAGAAGCAGCTTTATCCATCAAGCTAAACGACTCCGCAGACAACTTACAGACCTACCTGAAGTTGACAGCCCCTTAAGGTCTGTACCAGAACAAACCCCGTGGAGTGAAAGACATGGAATGCCAATATACATTCAGACCCATGTGAAAGGAATACTAAGCGAGGACGAACAGAACAGTGTGCAGCTAAGGACAGTCACCCTCAGTTTCCTGGATGAGGAATATCCACAAGATATATGGGTCAGAGTATACACAGATGGGTCAGCACAGAATGCCGTGAGGAATGGAGGTGCAGGTGTATATATAGAATATCCACACAAGCCTAGAGATACCATCAGAACACAGACAGGAAAATTCTGCAATAATTATGATGCAGAAATCCAGGCAATTAGTGTGGCAGCTAAAAAACTGCTGAACTCCAACTCTGACCTACAGCCTGTGGTATTCCTGACAGATGCAAGGTCAGTGCTTCAAGCTCTCCAGTCTGGAAAACTAACAGGACTTGAAAACACTACTTAACGAATTGTCTTACCAGTATAGGGTAACCATGCAGTGGATACCCTCTCACTGTGAAATACCAGGAAATGAAAAAGCAGACCAACTGGCTAAGGAAGGTGCTGTCGAAGACCAACCAGATATACCAATCACCTACCATCAGAAAAAACAGATGATCAAGTCAATAAGAAAGCCACAAACACCAACACAAGATGACTATCACATTATGAACAGATCGGAACAAATTATAATTCTACGTCTCAGAACAGGACACAACCGACTCCGCAGTCACATGTATACAAAGTTCAAGATTGGCAACACGGCCATGTGTACATGTGGACAGGCAGCACAGAGTGCCAAACATATACTTCAAGAGTGTTCTGAGCATGAAACGCTGAGGCAGACATATTGGCCAGAGGAAACAACACTGGAATCAAAACTCTATGGGACACTGTATGAACTACAAAAGACTGAGTTTTATTAAGGAGACAGAATTACAGATATAGACATGTTTCAAGTGAACGAAAGAAGAAGAGGAAGAATCGTGAGAATGTTTGACCGAGTTGTGTTTCTGAGGATTAATGTCACTAACTACTCTAGTACATGCCTAACTAGCAGTAAAAATTGTTATTTTGAGATAATATAAAACTGAAGAATTGTTAGTAACTAATGTCATTTTATTATTTTTGACAGCATTTCTTTGGAAGACTTTTTGCACAGCGCTACAACAGGTAGTCAAGTTCCAGATTTGATATTTGAACAGCTACCCTTTAACTACCCTCTATATATAATGTACTCATCTGGAACAACAGGTGTTCCAAAGTGTATGGTGCACTCTGTAGGGGTAAGTATACTACAATCTCTTGTGTTCTAAAATGTATGGTGCGCTCTGTAGGGGTAAGTATACTACAATCTCTTGTGTTCTAAAATGTATGGTGCACTCTGTAGGGGTAAGTATACTACAATCTCTTGTGTTCTAAAATGTATGGTGCACTCTGTAGGGGTAAGTATACTACAATCTCTTGTGTTCTAAAATGTATGGTGCGCTCTGTAGGGGTAAGTATACTACAATCTCTTGTGTTCTAAAATGTATGGTGCACTCTGTAGGGGTAAGTATACTACAATCTCTTGTGTTCTAAAATGTATGGTGCACTCTGTAGGGGTAAGTATACTACAATCTCTTGTGTTCTAAAATGTATGGTGCGCTCTGTACGGGTAAGTATACTATATATTTACGAATATGAGTATATAATTTCTCTTTTGCTTCCGTTATTGATGTAGGAGGTTACGGCTTATATATACACACACAATAAATTTTAAAAAAAAATTACTGGTCATCATCATCAGATGCTTTGCTGGCTGGCATAGGTGATCATGACTCTTCACAGCTCTCTGTCTCCAGTATTATGTATCAAGATCGTTATTGTTTCCCTTTTGTTTCCCTCACTTTTAGCAATCAGAACAGTGTCATCTGCATATCTTAAATTATTTATGTTATGTCTTTCCACCAATATTCCTGAGATATCAACTATTGCACCCCTTATGTTTTCATTGTATAAAGAGAACAGGTCTGGTGAAAGTACACATCCCTGTCTAACGACTTATTTTATTTGTTGAAAAGGGCCAAATTGATTTCCTACTCTTATTGCTGCTGTTTGTTGCCAGTACATGTTCTTGATGATTCTTAAATTCTTATTGTCGATGTTAAAATTCTCTAGCATGTGTATAACTTCACTATCTTTAACTTTATCATATGCTTTTGTGTAGTCTATAAAACAGAGATACAGATTTGTTTTTACCTCTATAGACCTCTCAGTTAGTATTCTCAAAATATATATAGCATTGTTGGTACCTTTGCTTTCTACGAAGCCACATTGTTCTGGACTTATTTCTGTTTTTATTTTGTTTCTCACTCTCTTCATGATGATTAGAGAAGTTTTTCTGTTACTTGGCTCTTGAGGCTGATTGTACGGTGTTCTTCACGCAATATTAACACTAAGTACTGTAGGCCTACTTCTGTGTGTTGCCATGACTTTCTTCTTAGGAGAATAATGTGGTAGTTTCCCATTGCTTTCCACACCCAAATGTGTGATATCCATTTATATCCACTAACTTTGACAATACTTTATGTTGAGACAAATGTTGCCCTGCCCTGGCCAGTTGCAGAGCTACCACTTATACCGATGGCTAACAGTCGCTTCCTTGTTCGCGCCTAGTGAACATCATGATGGCACCATTGACGTTTATTTCCGACTCCCCTCCAGGAATATTCAAATGTACACAATAGAAAACACACAGGGAAGTTTCTGCACATTTCAGTTGTTAGACATTCACTTTAAATAACACATGATATGATATTAAATAATCCACTAGTGACGACTGAGCGAATAAACTTGCAAACTTGTGCCATGTTGACACCGGAAGTCCAACAGTAATTACAAATGAATTACTGGTAGGAACATAAAAACACGAGCTCAGAATACAGTTAAATAAGTCTATGGTAACAGGAAAAAAACCCTCCTGTTTTAACTTCCTGAAAAATGTAGACATAGAGCCTATGAAACTACAGCAGAAATATGTTCAAGTAACCAGGTCAACTCTAGCAGTTTCCAGTGGTAATTCCATCTGTCTTTCTATCTATCTATAAACCCTTAACCTGTCAGAGTCATAGGGGTACCACATTGGATGTTTCAGCACAGATTCCTCCAGCGATTTCTATCTTCAACAATGCTGATGAGTGAGAACAAATCTTGTCCTGCCCATTCCTTGATGTTATCTGTCCATGTCTTTATTTGCCCTCCTCTGTTTCTCCCCCCTTCGACGGTTCCCTGCAGTATTCTTTTTGTCAAGGAATCATGTCTGCATACATATCCAAACCATGTTAGTTTTCATTTTTTCACTATTGAAAGCAATAGTTATTGTACACCTGCATACATTTCTATTTCTTACCTACACATTTGTCTTATGATCTATAGGAGATTCGTAGAATTCATCTGTAACATTTGTATTTGAAAGCCTGTAATCATCTCTCCATGTCCGCAGTGAGTGTGCAACTCTCATAACCATACAGCACAACAGAAAGCATCAGTGAACTATACAGTTTGATTTTAACTCCAACACCAATGTTGCTTTTCCAAATCAATGTTAGTTAGCTTTGACATAGACGCTAAAGCCATCTCCTGCATTATTTTTAATTCTGCTTTGCATTTTCCATCTCTGCATATGATAGATCTGAGATATTTGAAAGTATTCACCTCCTCAAACTTATATCCATTCATCATGATATTTATCTGTACTTCTGTGTCTCTGCTGTTAACCAATATTTTGATATTTTCTGTGTTGATTTCTATTTAAAACTTGCTGGTAACTTTTTCCAACTTTGCTGTTAACTCTTGTAATTCTTGTTCTGATCCAGCTATGATGTTCGTCTGTCGTAATCGACAATGACCAAAAACAAACATAATAATAATAACAATAAGTAATAAAAAATAATAAAGTTATAGTGCGTTTTTAAATGACTAACAAGTCCAATGCACTCACAAAATGTTCTTCTACAGAATTGACAACTGTAGAGGGTGTCTATGGGAAGTTTAGATGTTTTTTCTTTTCTATGTACCCGCTTCTGTCTTGCAGTATCTTGCCTGGTCTCTTCTGCTGCTAGCGCTCCCATTCTAATGCTTTAACGCCATGCTGTTTTATCCTGAGTGAGGCTTTACACTGTCCAAGCGCTTATGTCAATGTTAAGATGTTTCAGTGATGATTTGAGCGTGTCTTTGAAGCGCTTTTTCTGTCCACCAGCTCTTCGAAATCCTGCCTTGAGTGCTCCATAATATATTTGTTTTGGAAACGCGAGTCCTCCATATGCACAAGATGACCTGCCCTGCGAGCTTGCGCCTTCATAAGTAGTGTGTAGATGCTTATTGAGGTTGATTTTTCCAAGACCTTGTAGTCTGGTACTTTGTCCCACCAATGGATGTTTAGTAATTTACATAGGCAGGTAAGATGGAAATTATTTAATTTTCTTGCATGTCTAGCATACACTGTCCACATTTCACAAGCGTATAGTAGGGTTGGTATAACAGCAGCATAATATACTTGAAGTTTGGTGGTTGTTCTTATGCCTCTTCTGTCCCATTCATTGCTGCGTAATCTGACAAATACAGCACTAGCTTTTTCCAGTCTATTGTTAATTTCCACATCAATGTTGACATCCCAAGAGAGAGTGCTTCCAAGGTAAGTAAAATTGTCGACTACATGCAGTTTTTCCTTATTGACGATGATGAAAGTAGCAGTACATTGGCTATTTGATGTTGCTTGGTGCATGACTTGAAGTGGACAGGGTAGCTATAAGATTATAGCTATGTGCCTGACCCAACTATAAGATGAATATCACCAGCGAAATGCAAGTTGCAAATAGGATGACCTTTGATCGATATAGACATGTCATAATCATGTAGTATCTCCTGTATTATGTGCTCTAGGTACATGTTGAAAAGTACTGGAGACATTATGCATCCTTGCCGAACTCCCACATTTGTTTTAAAGAGGCATTTTTCTTAATCTTTTTAATTTTCCTTCATTTGTCGCACAATTTCAGGATGTTATCTGTTACCCAAGGATTTGTGAGCTATTCTTCTTGTCCCTAATGTTTCTGATTCTAATAACGCTTCTTTCATGGCTGTTGTGAGAGAGTTAACATCTTCCTTTACAAGATAATTCCATAAATATTGGGAGATATGATCCAAAGTAACACAGCTAATTTTTTCTTGACCAATTCCAAGTTAGGAATCTACTATTTTCCTGTCATTAGCTCATCCTTTTAGTTATTTCTATTTCTTACTTATCTTAACCTCTAAAACTTAGGAGTTGTCTACCCTGACCCATAGAATTTAAAGTGTTGAAGATGGATAACAAAGAGGAAAATATTGCAAATAAACCTGATGAGGAACTTGATAATGAAATCAATGAACTATTATTTGCTGATGATCAAAGTTTAATATACAAAGATGAGGAAACTTTGCAAAAGCACATCAATGCATTGCTGTTAGCATGTCAGAAGTACAACATGAAAATTAATGTACAAAAAACAGAAGTTAAGAAAATTAGCAAGTCTTCAACACCAATGAATATAACAATAGATAACACCAAAGTGAAACAAGCCAAAGAATTTAAATATCTAGGCAGCATTTTTTCAGAAGATGGAAGACTAGACAGAGAAATAGAAACAAGGTGCCAGAAAGAAAATACAGTGACTTACCAACTTTCACCATTACTTCTTCATCCAAAGATCAAAATGGAAATTAAAAAACAAATAATATCTACAATTTTTATACCAACACTGTGCTACCAATGTCAAACATGGTCTTTAACAGCTTCGCAGCAAAGAAAAATCGTCACATGTGAAATGAAGTGTCTGAGAACAGCTGCAATGGTTACCAAACTAGATAAAATAAGAAATGAAAAAATTAGGAAAATAGTTGGTATAATATCATGTATCAAACATATTGAGAGACAGCAAGTAAAATGGTTCAGTCACCGTATGAGAATGAAGCCAAACCACATACCAATAAGAGCATATAATACAAGAATATCCGGACGTAAAGCCAAAGGTAGACTAAGAAAACGGTGGATAGAAAACATCAAAATAGCATTGAACAAACATGGACTAAATGCAACCTCAGCGACATATCTGGCCTTGGAACGACAGCTTAAGCTCCCACCCCTACGCTTAACGGCAAGTGTGAATGCGATCAACAATCATTCACCTGGGGAAAGACAATAGAAGATGGATGTGTTCTGTAAAAATAAGACAAGTTGTATTCTAGTCACAAGTTGTGACATATATTACATACTGCCAACCAGTAGGATTATTATAAATGAATGGAGAAGTTTTCCTTTGTCTCAGATGATGCTCCATATATCTCACTGTTGGAGCACATTCCCAATTGTAATTTTTTAAGGATTTTTTTCTTGTATGTATATATGGTTTGCTGAAGTTTTATTGATTTTGTAATGGAACAGTATAGTCAACTAATGTCTAGCCCTGCTGGGTCAACTATTATGACATGTATGGTGGATGACAACATTACTATTTGTGTGCTGTCCTTGTTGATCCCTTGTAGCACATGTACTATCATGCATATATTACTGTGATTTTATTGTTTTTTTTAAAAACAACAAATATCTCTATCAGGGTACATTAATCAAGCACCTGGAGGAGCATGTACTTCAAGGGAATATGAATCGCAGTGATATTTTACTCTACTACACAACAGTAAGCTCATGAGTGTTGTCATCAGTTACATCAAATGTTTGTGGCCTGGTTTACCATTGTCATAGGTGTCAACTAGTATGGATTTTCTGTACTGATACGGATTTCAGGTCCCAAAACAAATTCATATAGTGTTACATCTTCAGTAATTACTACTAATGCTGACGTTTTGAATGTATTGATGTGCCAAAAAAATGTATAGGGTTTTTGCTTGGGTTTTTTTTTTATGGACGTTATTATTGAAATATGAAAATAAATTGTTAAAATATGGATTTATGGAAAAATAAGTTGACATCTATGCATTGTTGTTGAGTAAAGACATTAGTACCACCAATGAGGTACTCATGGAAAGAACAAGAACTAAAAAGGCACCAGTAGAGAGAGAAAACTCAAGAAATGGTGCTGGGCATGGATAAATCATACATTCAGAAGACCAATAGAAAGTATTAGTAGACGCATTGTATCTGGAAATTATCAAAGATAAAGATACACAAAGGGTACGCAGGACATGGAAAGAATTGGAAGTCTTAACTAAAAATATGACAAGATGTAATAGGTTTATAAGAGACATAGAGAACCTATGCTCCGCAGCAATCTGAAAGAATAGAAAGACATTTGTGATCTAGCCAAAAGTCATAGAACTGAAGAAGAAATTATAGAGTGGACAAGAGAACAGATAATCCTGGTGTGTGATCTGGTCATGTTTCTAACATAGGTACTCAACAAGAAGAGTAAAGATGTTATGAAATGTGTTCATAGATAACACTTCTAATTTGATATGTAAGAAAACACAAGCTGTGGTTATTGGGAAAACATGTGCTGACATTTTGTCAAATTATCCTAGTGTATGGTGGCCTTCATATTCATAAATTATTCAATGTTTTAATTTGTTTCACATATCCATTTCATTGACTTCTGATACCATAGTCATCCGATATTCTTTCTCTATAGAAGCTTTCATTGCGGAGTCATTTTTCAATGACTCTAATACAGCTGTATTAATGTTTTGAGCTTTATTTAAATGCACATTAATAGTTTAAAGCGGGAATTATATTATTAAGGTGCTGTTGTGTTGCCAGGGCCTGAAAGGGTACTAAGAATATTGACACTGTTATGTGCCATGGATGTCATAAGAGATGACTAAGAAGATTTTAGCGATGGAGTTGACTTCCACTATGGGCTAAAGTGACCCAGAAGCCATACAGGTCAGATGTGTCAGGTTTTATAAGTTTTCTAGTATTTCTTTTTACATTAGTGTGACCAATATAAATTTAAATCAACATGTTTTTTGTCTTTCAGGCTGGCTGGATGATGTGGAACTGGATGGTGTCAGCCTTGGCTGTAGGAGCAGCTATCTTTTTATATGATGGATCTCCCTTAGTTCCACATGCCAATGTTCTTTGGGATTTAGTGGATGAAGTTGGGTAAGCTGTTGTCCCAGCTCTTGTACCTCTAGAATTCGTCTTGCCACTGGTTTCAAATGAGGTCCGACAAGAGAGTGAGGGCGACGCTTTGCACAACTCTTCCTCACTTTAATCAAAATCCCCAGTGCAAGTCATTTTCACATTCACGTAAATTCACCCGAAGGGAAAAGCTTTTCCCACTGACTCTAGGAGCATGGACTATTTAGCATCATGTTCTCTGCTATGTTGGATGATGCTTTCAGAGATCTAGACCTGGGAGTAAACATCACCTATCGCATAGACGGAAAATTGTTCAACCTTCGACGGCTTCGAGCAAAAACCAAAGTTAAATCACACACAATCAGGGATCTTCTATTTGCTGATGACTGTGCCCTAAATGCCAACTCTGAGGCTGATCTACAATGTATTATAGACAGATTCTCCAAAGCCTGTACCAACTTTGGGCTTACCATTAACACAGAGAAAACTGAAGTCATGTTACAACCAGCACTTGGCAAAAGCTACCTCAAGCCCTGCATAAAGGTAAATGGTGTAGCACTGAAAGTTGTGAATAGATTCACATATCTAGGCAGTACGTTATCACAAAATGCCAACATTGATGATGAAGTGTATACAAGGATCGCCAAAGCAAACAGTACTTTCGGCAGATTGTACGCAAATGTTTGGCGTAGAAATGGCATTAACCTACAGACTAAGCTGAAAGTTTACAGAGCAGTGGTACTTCCAGTGCTGCTATACGCTAGTGAAACATGGACTGTGTATAGACGTCATGTGAAAAAACTCAATCATTTTCATACAAATTGTCTCAGAAAAGTTATGAACATCAGATGGCAAGACAAGATTCCAGATACCACTGTCCTTGATAGAGCTGGTATGCCAAGCATTGACATGATCCTGATGCAGAGACAGATTCGTTGGGCAGGTCATTTGGTGCGCATGCCAGACCATCGTCTGCCAAAGATACTTCTCTATGGTGAGCTAGAGAAGGGTATACGATCTCAAGGTGGCCAAAGGAAGCGCTACAAGGACTCGTTAAAGGACTCATTGAAAGCCTTTGAAATAGACCACGATACATGGGAATAACTTGCACAAAATAGATCTACATGGCGTTCTAAAATAAAAAAGAGCGCATCATCTTGTGAAAAGAAAAGAAATGCAGCAGCTCAACAGCGGAGAGCAGCTAGAAAGTCACGGATAGACCAAGATCCGTCTACAGTCGTCATTCCATGTCCAAACTGTCCAAGGACATTTACAGCTCGAATAGGGCTCATTAGCCATCTACGAACTCATAATCAAGGACATAACTAAAATTGAATTTTCAAAAGTGGATGTAACAAATGGTCATCATCACTTGTGATGGATGAACAACACACCTCTAGAATATTGAGTTGTTCCCAGACACTGGAGATTTATCTCATAAGTCTAGTGTTTGTAGCACAGGCCTTTCTATTGATATAGATTATTTTTTTGGGTATCTATGTCACTGAGTTAGGGAAAAGATGCAGGTGTGCTGCTGGTCCTGAAAGGACAGCAAAGAGTTGTTTCACTGTTACCTGCCATACAGAGACATGTAAGAGGCAAATAAGGGGGTTTTTTGGATGGAGTTGGCTATGCCACTCCATAGAGTGTCAAAGTGATTTATAGCCATGTTAAAGTTGGTTGTGTCAGACAGAAAGGCGCATATACTGCAGCCAAGCTGTAAACCATGATACATCGCATTCCATTCTATCGACAACATCCTGCTAATCTCCTAAGTTTCAGAATGTATGCAGAAGATAGAAAAGAAAGGGAAAAAGAATTGTGATAAAGAGGTCATCCA
Organism: Meghimatium bilineatum; assembly: GCA_034231615.1. Classification (NCBI taxonomy): domain Eukaryota; kingdom Metazoa; phylum Mollusca; class Gastropoda; order Stylommatophora; family Philomycidae; genus Meghimatium; species Meghimatium bilineatum. The sequence continues at coordinate 25,008,898 of CM067304.1, forward strand.
TATATTACTGTGATCCAAATGAGTTACAAATAGTGGTAACATTGACCTTCCATGCATGCCATAAGAAGTAAGGTTTATGTTTGCTTAAGTCCCTAGGAATATTATGTGCAATGAAGCTCCTGTTTTCTATGTATAGTGGAGTTATTTGTTTAGAACTTTTTTGGAACCAAAATATTTTTAAAAAATAAACTGCACCGTATGTAATGCTTTGAGGAGATGCCTCATTCTCAGAGATGATCTATGTGTATATGTAGTAGGTATGTTCCAGAATTTTGTATGCAGACATTTAGTCACATCAAAGCCTGCAAATATTTGGCAGTTAAAGCACATAGCCCATATAACTGTATGGATTCAAGAAAGATATGTGGGATATAAGAAAGATATAATCACATTGACCACCCTATCCTGTAGATTGTAGATAGTTAGACTGACCCAGATGTGTTAGATTAAATAGTGCATATATTGTTGCCAAGCTGTAAACCACAACTTGCTTATGTAACATATTGCATATGTATCTACAAACAGACAGGAACGATGAACCGGGGAAGCTGCAAAATGAGATGGAAACATCTAGACAGCAGGCAGAGAACAGACCTAACCAAGAACACCACATCATATATTGGTAAACAAAGGCTAAATTTCAAAGAGCCAAGTTACAAGCCAGATGGCGCAGCGGGAAAGAAAAAACAGAGTCACTGAACCTTGAAAGATACACTAGGAAATTATGAAAACTGGTAAAGCAACTAAATGATGAAGGTTATGGGAGAAATACAAGGATCACACTTTATAAAGATAGAAACATTCTAACAGGTAAACATGCAGCTGATTACTTTGCAAAAGACAATAACATCAAAGTTAGCCCAGACAAACAACAGGAAATTCGAGAGAACCAGCAAAACATTGGACAAGACGAACCTATACCGGAGGTCATGGAGGCACCAATCACAATGAAAGAACTGGAGCATGCAATATCCAAATTGAAAATGAAAAAGTCCCCAGAAGCTGATGGAGTGGAGTGTCCAATGAAATGATTAAAAACCTGGGAACTGCAGCAAGAGCAAAGCTACTGCAGATCTTTAACACAAGCTGGTCCACAGGTAATGATCCACAGGCATGGAGGGAAGCAATAATGATACCACTCCTCAAATCAGGAAAAGATGGCAACAGTCTCCAACTACAGGCCCATCAGCCTCACAAGCTGTCTATGTAAAACAATGGAACACATTATCAATCTTAGGATGCAGTGGTACCTTCAAAGAGAAAACCTTCTGGTATCACAGCAAGCAGGCTTCAAACAGTGCTACTCTACTGAAGATCAGGCAACCTACCTCTCCCAAGAGATTGAGGATGTCTTCGAAGATAAAAAAACTGATACTAGCAGCATGGATAGACCTCAGGAAAGCATTTGACAAGGTTTGGAAAGAAGGACTCTAAAAGAATTTTGAAAGTTGCAAAATTGCAGGGTTAACTTAAGAATATATAAATGGGTAAAAGCATACCTGATAATAGAAGAGGTACAATTGGATGGTTGCAAGAACAAGAAAGTTCTACTGCATCATGGAGTCCTCCAGGAAGGAGTCCTGTCACCCAAACTGTTCTCTGTTTACATCAATGACCTAGTTGATGAACTACCACACGGTATCAAAGTGGCAATGTATGCTGATGACCTGGTGATCTGGTGCACAGAAGAACATGCAACAGTGGCCACTAAACAAATACAAAGAGCTATTGACGGCCTAAACTTATAGGCAAATAGATGGTCAGTCAGCATTAACACAGATAAGTGCAACACTACACTCTTTACCCTCTCACCAAAACAAAACAGGTGATATCAATATAGATGGAGAGCTCTTGAAGAAGACAAACAACCCACATACCTCGGAGTTACTTTTTATGATAAGCTGACATGGAAACAACACATAAACAAAGCAACAACAAAAGCCAGGAGGAAGTTAGCTATCCTGAGAAAACTAAGTGGAACCACATGGGGAGCCAGTGGGAATATACTCCGTAAAGTTTACCAGCAAGGCATACGACCACATCTGGAATATGGTTCATTTGCGTGGTGTCATGCATCAAACACCACATTACAAGATCTAGATAAAGTGCAAAACCAGGCGCTTAGGATAATGTTGGGAGCAATGAAATCAACACCCATAGCAGAGATGCAGAAAATGGGAAGAATACAAACACTTGGTGAACGCAAAGATACAAAGGTACTAATACAAGCAGAAAAGTTTCAGTGTATGCCAAGTTATCCAATGAAGGAAAGATTCCAAAATCTAGCAATGTGGCGACTGAAAAGAAGCAGCTTTATCCACCAAGCTAAATGACTCTGTAGACAACTTACAGACTTACCTAAAGTTGATAGCCCCTTAAGGTCTGTACTAGAACAAACCCCTTGGAGTGAAGTTATGGAATACCAATATACATTCAGACCCATGTGAAAGGAATACTAAGCGAGGACGAACAGAACAGTGTGCAGCGAAGGATAGTCACCCTCAGTTTCCTGGATGAGAAATATCCACAAGATATATGGGTCAGAGTATACACAGATGGGTCAGCACAGAATGCCGTGAGGAATGGAGGTGCAGGTGTATATATATAGAATATCCACACAAGCCTAAAGATACAATCAGAACACCGACGGGAAAATTCTGCAAGAATTCTGATTAGCAATTATGGTGGCAACTGCAAAACTGCTGAACTCCAACCCTGGCCTACAGCCTATGGTATTCCTGACAGATGAAAGGTCAGTGCTTTGAGCTCTCCAGTCTGGAAAACAAACAGACAAAAACTACTTAATAAACTGTCTTACAAGTAAATGGTAACCATGCAGTGGATACACTCTCACTGTGGAATACCAGGAAATGAAAAAGCAGACCAACTGGCTAAGGAAGGTGCTGCCGAAGACCAACCATATGTACCAATCACCTACCATCAGAAAAAAACAAATGATCAAGTCAATAAGAAAGCCACAAACACCAACACAAGATAACTATCACATTATGAATAGATCAGAACAATTTGTAAATCTACACCTCAGAACAGGACACAACCGACTCCATAGTCACAAAGTTCAAGATTGGTTACACGGCCATGTGGATAGGCAGCACAGAGTGCCAAACATATACTTCAAGAGTGTTCTGAGTATGAAATACTGAGGCAGACATATTGTTTAGAGGAAACAACACTTGAATCAAAGCTCTATTGGCCTATGGGTATGAACTACAAAAGCAGTAAGAATTACATATATAGACATGTTTCAAGTGAACGAAAGAAGAATATGTTGTTGTAGTTGTTCTTCTGATGTGGTTATTATGGCTCAGAAGTTTGCTCAGGAGGTCTTTTATGTTGTCGTCTTCCTTGCATGTCAATATTATATAATAGAACATAATTTTATGTCATATTTCTGTTAAAATAACTAAAACCCGTTAGAGTGCTGTTTTTGTGTATTATTTGCTCAGGAGCCCAGGGGAAATTTGCTCAGCAACCTTTTAAGGGAAATTTCGCTAGGGCTCAAAGGGTTAAATAAAGCAGGAGTCAGCCTAATTTAACTGATGTGTCCATATAAAAGACCAACTAATGTAATCATGTGACATTGTTCATTATTATTCATTCTTTAATTATAGGGTGACAATTTTAGGCACAGGAGCCAAGTGGCTGTCAGTGTTAGAGGATAAAGGAGTTCATCCAAGTATGTCTTGCACTGAAATTGTTTTGTCCATTTTATTTCTGCCTTGTTGTTTTATGTCCCTATTATGTATATTTTTTGTTTATATTGATGTTTGAATATTCACATTATGAGAAACAGCTGTTTGTTTTAATTCCTATAATTACAAGCGATGATGCTCTACATGTAATGGGGGGGGGGGGTTGTATTTGATACCCATAATTCTCCAACTCTCAGCAGTATGCAATGCTTTGAGACGTAGCCAGCTACTCAGACATTCATATAAAAACCTGCAACCATTTGATAGAATTAATGGTGACCACTTTTTACCATGCAGTCCATATAAGACTATATAAGATATAAAGTGGCATCAATGTGGACAAAACAGCTGCTTAGTAGGTAACATTTTATAGACATGAAAATAAATATATACTGAGATACTGGAATCTTCTTGTTCGCTCATACATCAACTACAACTTCATTTTATTGAAAGAGAAAAAGTAGACGCTCTAAAGTTAAGATTTTTCTGTGATTGCTAAGAATTTAATCCTGAGTGTTCACAATGTAGAATGAGTGGTTAGGACTTTAGTTTATTGCGACTTTAATTGATGTGTTTTCAATCCCTGGTATTGTTATGACTGTTTATCATTGGACCCAGAAAACATGCTGACAGCATGGACAAGTTATGCATAAAATTCAACTTATCTATTCTCTATGTAAACTGTGTGACATGTTAGTTTAAAACTCCCATACTTTCCTAGAAAGTACGAATTGATAAACATTGGGCAGGCTTAAGATTCTCCACACTAAAACAAGGAACTGAGAACAGAGAGGCATGGCAGGATTTTTGTATTGATGTTTCATGTTTCTAGAGTGACAACCCTATGTGACATCACTATGACCCTTTAGGGTAAATTGATGTTTTATTTTTTAGTATACATATAATTTTATAATTTAAATATTATACATATAATTTTATAATTTAAATAGAAATTGCCATACATATACATGTTATGATTGTCTTGCAGAGGATACACACAGTCTGAAGTCACTGAAGGCCATTCTATCTACAGGCTCACCCCTTAAACCTCAGAGCTATGAGTTTGTGTACAGGTCCATCAAATCTGATGTATTACTAGGATCTATATCTGGTATTGTTCTTTTAGCTAAATATTGCTAATTTTAATCATGCTAATGATATTTTTATTTTGTTTTCCTAGAAAATAAACTAAAGTTTACATACTTAATTTCAAGGCTTTTAAGGGAAAGAGTAAATAATTGCTTATGAAATCTTTGTATACCAGTATTCATCATCATGAGAAGTAAAGACTTGTTAGATCTTTAACAGACTTTGTGTCCTAGATGATCTTTTATGGATCTGTTATTTCTTTATCGTGACTAGACATTTCACAAATTATTTTAATGAACTATTCAGGATTGCCCATTGTTCATGTTATGTTGGCATAGACTGTTATGTTAATCAAAACAGATAGAGACCGCTCCCCAGTCTAGAAGAAGAATGAATTTTATTTTTATAAGAAAAATGATCATTTCCTACTTGACTGTAGTATGCTGTCAGCGATTGTAAGACACAGGGTAGTTTACAGGGTCTTCTAAAGGTAAACACGTTTTGACGATATCAGTCACTCCTTATGCACTCATTTATCGACATGATGTTTAGAGTCACATGACCAGGAATTAGCGCCCTCTAAGCTATGATTATGCCATGCTGTTCCCACTCACTTATTTTCCAATTAAGTTCTAAAACAGCAACTGCATTAGTTTATTCTTTTCTGTTTATGATCTTGTGAGCAAATTTATGTTTTTTCTTCTTCCAAAATCAGAGAGGGTGGGGGTGTGTCGGCTTATGAGCGATTAAGCTTTAGAACTAGTATATACGGTATGCCCGGTAAAAAATTGGTGTAGGAAATAAATGTGTTTTTTTTTGTGTGCTATTCGTTAAACAGCCTCCTGAAAAAGCAATGGCAAACTACAGAAGTGATGTGCCTAGAATCATACTTCAAGACAACACAGACCGTATTATGATCACGGTTCACAAAAATACCATCAACATAACAACATGAAATGTGAGAACCCTGATAGATTTAAGGAAATTTTGAAACATCGAACAGGAAATGAGGAGAATTGATGTCAATGTAATTGGATTATGTGAAATGAGATAGTTGGGGGCAGACAGTATAGTATCTTCAAAATAATATACTTGGATGGACACCAACATAGAAATGGAGTTGATGTAATTTTAGATAGGAGAGCAAGATCTGTAAAGGGCTTCTGGAGTATATCAGACAGAGTTCTACTAGTTAAATTAGAGGGACACCCCATTTTCATAAATAGGATTCAAGTATAAGAACCAACATCAGAAAGTTCAGATGAAGACATAAGCAATTCTGCAAAGATTTAAACATAGCTATGAAACAGTGCAAGCATCACGAGGAAAAGCCTTTGGTCAACGAATGAGATATATAATTCCTTGTTGTTTTATTTCGCTCTTTCTATTAGCTGTCTAAGTTTAAAGATAGCATCTGTACAGCTCTTACGGAAGCCCATTTGGGTGTTTTAAGTTGTGGTTCAATGTATGATCGTAATCATTGTTCTAATATTTTGTTAAAAATTTTTCTTGTGTGGCTTAGTAAGGATATCCCTCTGTATTTTGTGCAGTCTCTCTTACTGCCTTTTTCTTCCATATGAGAACGATTGTCACATTTCTCCAGTCTTCAGGTGTTTCTTGTTTCTTCCATATTACATTGAAAAGTCTCTGTAGCCTTTTATTTCCCACTCTCTGCTGTTGCTTTGATAAATTCTGTTTGTATGTTATCAGAGCCTGCTGCTTTGTTTATTGGTGCTTTGTCTATTGCATTTTCTATTTCCGATAGTAGTATATTTGGTTCTAGGTTCACTGCTGTAGCGTTTATTGTTATAATACCAATGCATATACAAATTCGAGTACGAGGAAGTTTTATTGAGTTAATCCTTCTTTATGGAAGCGAAGCATGGACAGTAAACAAAAGTGCTCAAAATAAGCTGGAGGCAACTGAGATGTGGTTTTTAAGAAGAATGATGAAAATTTCATGGACAGTCAAGAAAACTAATGTAGAAGTTTGAAGAGATGCTGGAGTAAAACAACAAATTATAGCAAAAATTTGGAACAGACAATCAATATTCCTAGGGCATGTGACGGGAAAAGTAAAACTTGAACATTTAGTAACCACCGAAAAGATCAAGGGTAGAAGAGACAGGGAAAGGCAAAGAGAGAAATTTCTGGATGGGTTGTCACTGTGGCACAAAAAGATGTCACCAACTGAACTTATTAACAGCACAAGAGACAAAGAGTTGTGGAGAAGCATGATCGCCTACACCGCTTGTCATGACACTTGATGATTGATTGATTGATATAAGGTAAATCATTAGATTCAGTATTCAATTCTTTATTTACATGTGAAACATTTATTTTAAAATCTCTAAAAATAATGCAAATTGTCAAAAAAATAATTAAGTGGCAGGAGTATGGCATATATCACCAAAATGCTAAATGATTACTATAACATATTCCATCTGATTTATTGCAATCAATATTCATAGCCTGACTGAAGAAACTTGTGCAGTAGAATATGAAGACCACAAAACAATCAGCCTCACTATAATTTTAATATTGTATGCTAAAGGTTAAAACCATCGTGGCTAAGGTATTTTAATTCTACTGTATTCCATCTATGTAGGAGGCACAGACATTATTGCATGCTTCATGGGCCATAACTGGACTGTACCAGTCTATCAAGGAGAGATACAGTGTTTGCTTTTGGGCTGTGACATGCAGAGCTGGGATGAGACAGGTGAGATAAGTTGTTATATTGAAGGGAGGTGTATCCACCCCCACCCCAGGATATAAGAAAAAAATAACAGGTCTTTTAGTATAGAAATTTAGTCAAAAGGTGGGTATCACCCTCTGACTCTGCTCCAACAATTGTTCACAAAAAAATCATCAAGTTTCTAAAAAAAATAAGGGAATTAGGAATTACATATGAAAATAAGGGAATAATTACCTATTTTTTAATTATAATTATTAATATTTTTAGGTTTCTACAGTCCTGATAGAGGGTTATGGTTAGTCAAAGAAGAGAAAGGTTAATAGTTCTCAGACTCAACTACTTGTTGCCCTGAAAGACTCGTAGGTGATCAGTCTCTTTCAGCTGCAAATTCAAAGTATCAGTGCAGTATTGAAATACTTCCCTGTTCACTATATTTATGTGTACATATACATTACCACAATCAGCATCATCTTCCTTCTGTAAAAAATCTGACTACTGCCGTAATCATATTGGTCATGTCTACACGGTAATGTGCCAATCACTACATCATTTCCCACCAATGATTCTGCTTTCTGAATGCTCAGGGAGTCCCTGTCTACTTATGCTTTATAAACTCTTCTAACCTCATTATTTCATTATCCCTTGAGAGCCAAATCATGATGAAAGTAAAGCTCTTAGAAATGCACCAGTGAAAGAAGATATACTAACTAGAGCTAACCACAGATTCTATCATTATATCATGATCTCAAAATGGATCAAGATGAGAGCTGCATATCCAGTATGTCATGACAAAGATGAAATTTGTATACCAGTCCTAGATCAGCCTATGAGTGATCACTACAGAGCCCAGGAAAATGAAAAGAAATGTTGTTAGATCTTTAACAGTCTGGTGTCAAAAATTCTTGGGACTAACGGGAATTGAACCAGTCCGTTCAACGGCACCAAATCGCCTAGCAACTATTGCACACGCGTTCTTCCGTACTTGACTAACCGCATCTCCAAAAAAGATGCGATTTCGTCAAGCCATTCAAATCGTGCACTCAAAGTCACCCGAACGGACCAATCAAGACAAGGACTATTACAACAACAACAAACAGGTATTGAAATATTGAAATTTCTGGTGTCATGATCTTATAGTAGCTGATGGTGGCTTGATACTTCCAGTATGATTGTAGAATACAACATAGAATTTAAGAACAGATTTTAGCCTAAATGGAAGATCAAGAAAACAGGTTGACAAAACTCACAAATAAAGTGAAAGATATTTACATCACAAGCACATAAAAACTCATCCCCAAAAAAGTGATCAAAAAGCAAGCATACATTAGAAAAAAAAACCACAAAGCTGGTGGAAGATAGAAGAAATCTTAAGATGAGGAAAAATCCTCAGCTCCACAATACATATAGAGAACTCACAAGGGAAATTAAAAAACAAATCAGACATGATAAACAACACATAATCAGCTCCTGTAAGGAAATAGAACCTCTGCATGAACAAGGGGAAAGCACAGGTATGTTTTCTGATGTAAGAGCAATTCAGAATAAAGTGTACAAAACATCCTTACGGGTCATAACAGACAAGAAGGGTAACATTAACAAAGAAGAAGGACATCATACACAGATGGAAAAAGTACTGTCAAGAGATGTACACAGTTACAACTCAAACAAACACATAATATCATAGCTGTAATCAATGATCGAGAACCAGACCCAACATAGGAGGAAGTCAGAAATGCAAGAAATAATTTTTAAAAAGGCAAACCTTCAGGCTGTGATGAATTAACAACAGAAATGATCCATGCAGAAAGTGTTAATATATACTACAGTCTATTTTGCAAGATCTGGAAAACTGGCACATAACCAAAGGACTGGAAGAGATCAATATACATTCCTCTATCAAAAATTGGCAACTTACAACTATGCATCAATTATAGAACTATTGCTCTGATAATCCAATCGAGTAAAAGATTATATATCATAATAAAGAAAATGTAAAACAAAATAGAAACAGAGGTTCATGAGGCACAGGATGGTTGTAGATGAGGCAGAGACACCAGATCATATATTCAAAATGAGAATTATAATAGAGAGATTTCGAGAATTCTATATAGATTTTCATGCCTATTCCATTAAGGCTTTCCATTGTGTACGATATCATAAAATGTGGAAAATTATGAGTCACGTTGGTTTTCCCAAACATCTCATTCATCTGATCGCAATGCTGTATCAAGAACAAGAAGCAGCAGTAAAAGTAAATGGAAACACATCAGAGTGATTTAGTGTACAGAAAGGAGTTAAACAGGGATGCATACTATCCCCGTACCTGTTTAACATGTGCGGAGAACATAATGAGAAATGTAAAGGATGATATGACACACACAGATTTTCAACCTCTAACCATCTGAGGTCAGCAGATCCCAGAAATCAGATACACAGATGATACAGTCCTCTTAACAACACACAAAGATGGTCTAAGACAAATGATTCTGTCAACAACAAAAAACACAGCAAAGCTTAAAATCTGTACTTAAATATGAAGAAACTAAAATTATGACAACTGATAAAGTACAATCTCAACCAAAAATAATAATCAATACCTATGTACTGGATGTTGTTGCAAATTTCGATTATTTGGGTACAAACATAAATAGTTCAGGGAACTGGGCAGTAGAAATTAAGAGAAGGATGGCAATGATGTTTTCGAAACTTGTCCAAATGAAAAATCTCTAGTAAGGCATCAGTAACAAAATAAAACTGTGTATGATAAGAACATGCATATACCCTGTGGCAATATACGGTTGTGAGACTTGCACTTAAATAAAACTGTGGCAAAGAAAATTACTGCATTTGAATTGAGATGCTACAAAAAATTTTTGCATATACCATGGACAGCAAAAAAGAAAAAGTAGTATTAAAATAATTCAATGTCAAAGATGACTGGCTCCTAAATAACATCATAACAAGAAAACTGAACTTTTTTGGTCATCTAAAGAAACATAACAGCGTGGAAAAACTAATGGCGGAGTAAATGACAGCAGAGGAAGAGGCCGCCCAAGACGACAATGGACAAATGATATATCTGACTGTTTAAACATATCACTTCAAGAAGCACGTCAACTCGCCAAAGATCACAAGGTGTTTGCATACAAAAGGTGAAAACAAGGTGTTTAGATGGTCCATAAAGAAGACTATTCTGAAACGAATGTCACATGATGATGATGAGTATGATTATTGTTTCATGGTGTCACTGACCTTATAGTAGCTAATGGTGGTTTGATAGTATTGTTGTTTCTTGGTGACATGAGCTTATAGTTACAATGGTGGTTTCATACTTCCAGTATGGTTATTGTTTCCTGGTGTCTAATGGTGGTTTCATACTTCCAGTATGGTTATTGTTTCCTGGTGTCTAATGGTGGTTTCATACTTCCAGTATGGCTATTGTTTCCTGGTGTCTAATGGTGGTTTCATACTTCCAGTATGGTTATTGTTTCCTGGTGTCTAATGGTGGTTTCATACTTCCAGTATGGTTATTGTTTCCTGGTGTCTAATGGTGGTTTCATACTTCCAGTATGGTTATTGTTTCCTGGTGTCTAATGGTGGTTTCATACTTCCAGTATGGCTATTGTTTCCTGGTGTCTAATGGTGGTTTCATACTTCCAGTATGGTTATTGTTTCCTGGTGTCTAATGGTGGTTTCATACTTCCAGTATGGTTATTGTTTCCTGGTGTCTAATGGTGGTTTCATACTTCCAGTATGGTTATTGTTTCCTGGTGTCTAATGGTGGTTTCATACTTCCAGTATGGTTATTGTTTCCTGGTGTCTAATGGTGGTTTCATACTTCCAGTATGGTTATTGTTTCCTGGTGTCTAATGGTGGTTTCATACTTCCAGTATGGTTATTGTTTCCTGGTGTCTAATGGTGGTTTCATACTTCCAGTATGGTTATTGTTTCCTGGTGTCTAATGGTGGTTTCATACTTCCAGTATGGTTGTTGTCTCTTGGTGACATGAGCTTATAGTTACTACCATGTTAAGATCAACTTATATAAATTTTTGGTTTTGTCAATATTTCTATATGGTTGTGAGACCTGGACTTTAACAGCAGATTTAGAGAGAAGAATCCAGGCTTTTGAAAACAAATGGTATGGACATGTTATCGAGAACATAAAATCAGTGTTTTTGTACTTGATAAAATTAACCTTTAGAGCCCTGGCTTAAAATTACAAAACTTCCCCCAGGGCCTGACTTATTTGTTGGAAAATTTGCGTTATTGATGGTGGGTGTTTTGAAAACGTCATAACTTTTTTGTTTTAAAAGATATCAAAATAATTTTTGCACATCTAAATAAAGGAGTGAATAGTGAATATTATCGTGTTTTTGTTATTGTTGTATGTGTGATATGACAGTTGTGAGCAAGTTTTGAAGTTGAAAATTCTGGCGAAAAACGCAAAACGTCATTTTCAAAATCGCAAATATATCTTCGTGACGACCCTAATACATGAGAAATGTGTGACAACATTGATAAAATCCTCATAAATACCTATACTTATTGTATATATATATTGTTTTATATCAAAACTAATATAATATGAACTAAAACACTAATAAAACGTGAAGAAATTGCATATAACGTCCGTCCGGTCAATACAAGGTCTATGCCGACACGCAGTGTAATTATTGTCCATGCACACACGTGTCACCCCTGATACATATTATTTTTGTGCTTTTTAATGAATACACACACATTCTTATCAAATAACAACATATTAAATACAAAAAAAAAACAATTAAAACATGTAGTTTATAAGAAATCGCATATAACGTCCGTCCAGTAAACACTAGGTCTATCCCGACACGCAGCGTAATTATTGTCTAAGCACACACGTGGCACCCCTGATACATATTATTTTTGTGTTTTTGAACGACTACACAAACATTCTTATCAAATAACAACAAATTAAACACAAAAAACAACAATTAGAACATGTAGTCACGATCACTTACCCATGCCACGCGGTACTCAATTTGATAGTAAAATACGGCCGAAAATGGCTAAAGTCGCTCTAGAAATGCGTTGACAAATTCAACCGGCTTTCTCTCTCTTACAATCGTAATGAGTAAAGGAATTTGACCTTTAAACTGTAACGTATTCCTAGCTTCGTGTTGCGGGAATTCTACGTCATATAAGCTTTAACTTCGTGAAGTTCCGTACTCGGGAATGGAGCGATATCGTATGGCGTGTGATTGCGACCACAGGCAATACGGGATGCACACCCAAGGTGCATTGTTGCGACCATAGGGGCCTAAAGGTTAACTCATTAGCTGGGCAACAAGAACCACTGTTGACAATCGTGAAACTTGTAAACTCTAAAGGTGCTGTCACGTTTTGAGACATGCCTCGATGGCAAAAGATGCTTTCGAAGGTACAGTGGAGCGTGTAAGAAGATGAGGTGGTCAGAAGAAAACATGGCTGGATAATATTAAAGAATGGACAGGGTGTGAAGTTTCCAAACATCAGGATGGTAGAGGATAGATATGCAGGATCTTTCTGCACCAAATGCCTCATTGTGACACCCCTATGATCCTGAAGGGTTATGGGTTTAATATTATTATTATTTAGTTGCTAATGTTTGTTTGACACTTCCAGTAAGGGTGCAGCACAAGGCACAAATCGGTCAGAGGAATTTAGGGAATTACAATAAAATCATGAAAACAGTCACAGACATGTGCAAGGAGCAAGCATTAGAAAGCAATAATGTAATTACTCTTGAAGATATTACAGCTGTACTGAAAAGATCAAGAAACTCTGCGCCAGGACCTGACGGCATTAGTTACGATGATCTCAAAGGCAGGTCAGACGAAGACCTTAAGGAGCTGGCAATGTTGTTCAACAAGAGCCTAGCGAATGGCACAGTAGAGGACTGGTTGCATAGTTACTTGATTCCACTACCCAAGCCTGGCAAGAGTCATGCTAAGATACAGGGCTTCAGACTCATAACCATGCAGAATACGGCAAGTTGTTAGAAAAGATTGTGGCGTGGAAATTGTCCCTACATCTAGAAAAGAATAATAGACTACCATCAACATTGGGAGGCTATCGTCCAGGTAAGCAGACTTGGCACAATGCCGCCGTGTTCGCGCTGGACGTTTTCGAAGGTTTTGACAAACGAATGGAGACATGCGCTGCTGCAATAGACCTGGAGGATGCTTATAACAGAGTGCCCTTGGATTTCTTGATGACCATAATGCTGCAACTCCAAGTAAGTCCATTTGCTGTCAGGTGAATTGTCTCTGCACTTTATCAGAGACAGATTGTTCTTAGGTGTGGGAGTTGGTCTTCGCCACCAACAGTCATAAATCCAGGACTACCACAAGGGTCACCTCTATCCCCAGTACTATTCAATGTGTATACAGTTCAAATTACATGCTGTCAGATTGCAGGACCAGGGAGAACCATGTCTTATGCTGATGACATCTTGGTATATAGGCAGGGCAGAGATAGAGAAAGAATTGCCATAAATTTGCAGAGGGAGCTTGATCGCGTAGGAGAATGGTGCAGTATTTCTGGAGCTTGTGTTAATCCATCAAAGGCATCAATAACATGGTTTTCCCTAAACAATCACATAATGAACACATCCACGCCATCGGTTACTTTGAGAGGGGATATCCTCGAGAGAACCAGCACAAGTAAGTACTTAGGGATCATGTTAGACCGAAGTCTGAGTTTCAAAGATCATGTTGGCCACATAATTGTAAAGGCTTATTTATAAAGGTCTTGCGGCGATGAAAGTTATGGCTGCTGCTAAATGCAAACAGAGACTGATATTTCTGCTGTATCAGGGATTGGTGGTGGCGGTGGTAGAGTATGCACTGGCAATTCTGACACTGAGTCAAACTCAAACAGAAAGATTGGATAGAATTCAAAATGAGGCAATGCGAATCATTTTGGGGTGCACGAGCGATACGTCGGCTCAGGCTATGCGATACCTACTTGATTGCCCAACTGCAGAGCAAAGAATACAAATGTGCAGGGCGCGGGACTACCTAAATATCACCACTGATAAAGAGCACCCTCTACACCCAGAAATTATCAAAGTGAAAGGCAGTCGACTAAAGAAAGGAAAGTCGTGGATGGGGCGCGCAGAGGACGTTATACAGAGTGTCTGCAGATTGGAGGATGTACTACCTGGTGCCAAATGGAGTCTGGCACCCTCGGATTACCCAACAGCCTTCGAAGGAGTAATAACCCAACAGCCTTCGAAGGAGTAATAACACTCAATAGAGAGTGCAGGGAATGGTGTCTGATGTGGTAGAGTCGGAGGTGCTCGCTCTGATCAGTGAGAATTCCAGGGAAGGTGATATAATTATATATACAGATGGGTCGGTTGAGAGACACATCAGGAGTTCCTGGGCTTTCACAGCTCAAAGGTGGGGTAGACTATCAGAGAGGAAAGTGGTGCATTTGTTCAAACGACAAGCAGCTTGACAATGGAGATTCTGGCGGTGACCAAAGCTTTGCAATGGGTCTGCTCTCAGACTGTCTGCGAGCATACCTGTATACTCAGTGACTCCATGAACATGATTGTGAAAGTTCAGACAGGGTACGTTCTAGAACAGTAGCTGGATGCAGTGAATAATTCCTGTGTGCGTACAGTGACTTTTATTTTTGTGCCGGGACATGCTGGAGTCCGGGGTAATGAAAGAGCAGATAGGTTGGTCGCCCACGCTGCTACTACGGCTGTTGGTGGAGCGATGGATCGGGCAGACATTTTGAATGCCCTACGGGAAAACGCACAAACAAATGACTGTACAAGTGACGATGACTCTTGTTCCATGATTAGAATAAAGGAACTTGGTTTGAAATGTGGTGTCGCTTGAAAGGAGAGTTTTCGTGGGCGAAAAAGAATGATGGTCAATCAACAACGTACTGGAACTGTCAGTCAACGTGTAATGGCGGATACATTCAAGGAAAGATCTGAGCACCTATGGACTTGTCCGGAGTGCAATGACGATGATCCAACGACTAACTAACTAACTAACTAGTCACAAGAGAAGTTACTATTTGAGGGTGTGGTAGTTTATTGAAATTTGACACTGCCCTGCTTCCAGACCATCTGTAAAGACATAAAAATTCATCATCTATCATACCAAGAAAATTAAAACTCTCAGCTGGTGGGTGTGCAACACTTTGAGGAGAGACTTCCTACTCATGAGAAAAGGGGGGGGGGAATTGTGTGTATATGTAGAACAGATACTCTATCATTTTGTATGCAAACATCCAATCGCATACAACCATTTGGTGGTATTAATGTTGGGCAGGCAGTCTATATGGCTTGTATGTCTTCAATACAACCAAATTGATATTTATAAAGTAGTGTGTTTTCTACTCTAAACTAACAGGCATTCTGACTAATCAAGATTTCTTTATATCACTTGATATGACTTTTGTATATATATCACTAATTGTTTCTGGTGTGATGCTGCTGAAGGCTGTTCTATTATTATTCTTATTATTTTGTCCCTTAGGGAAACCTGTGTACGATCAGAGTGGTGAACTGGTCTGCTTGAAGCCATTTCCATCAATGCCTGTTTATTTCTGGAATGACCAGGATGGTTCCAAGTATAGAAAAGCCTACTTTAGCAAGTATGAAGGTAACTAGTTACCTCAACACCAAAAATCATCAGTATACATACCATTACCTAAGAAGTAATACAAAGAAGAGAAAACTTTACAAAAGCACATCAATGCATTGTTGTTAGCATGTCAGAAGTACAACATGAAAATTAATGTACAAAAAACAGAAGTTATGAAAATTAGCAAGTCTTCAACACCAATGAATATAACAATAGATAACACCAAAGTGAAACAAGCCAAAGAATTTAAATATCTAGGCAGCATTTATGTAGATACAGATGTTATAACAATGCAGATGTTACGAAGTGGGCAGGTGTTTGAGAAATATTAAGAATTGGTGAATCAGTCACCATAAGGATAGCATAATGAGTACACTGATAGGGAAGCATAATGAGTACACTGAGAGGGAAGCACAGTGCTAGAGGGCAGTGTTATGTGCAAAGAGAACAGAAAACGTTTAAGGAAATCAGAACTAAAGTATTGTTTGAAGCTTCTAGCTTTCGGTGATCCTAGCCTGAGCCCAACTCTACTGCGAGTTTTTCCTATACCGGAATCATGCTTGTGTAGAGAAAAGGCTCAGAACTTGATGGGCACATGCACAACCAGCCAAGGAGACATGCTCTGTTAACCTTCACCAAGCCTATATCAATCTCGGCCGTCGAGAAACAAAATGGCGGCGCGCGCTTTTGGCGGCCCGACCCACCCAGCGAGAATATCGTGAGATTTACATGTACTACAGCCCACTTAGTTAATGCACATAGCTAGGGACATGCGCAATCGATAACGGATCATCTCCACGTTCGCCCTGTCTATTTGAAAATATTCTGTGTACCAGCAAGACTTTGCAAACTGTAATTTTGTACCGACACCCAAACCTGCAATCATGGATACGATTTATTTTGAATTTATAATGGATGACGATTCCGATGAGGAAGAAACTGTGCAACTTACCGATGCAGATATAGCTCCTTTAGATAATGTGTGGTTAGATAGAGATGATATTAGTGATACTGATTCTGTGGGCAGCGTGGAAGAAGACATTTTGGAGGACCAGGTTGTTGAAAACTCAAGTGTCCCTTCGGGGTATAGCCATGATTGGCTTAGAAATTTCGATGAAATTGTTGGACCTATAGGCCTAGCTGATAACCTTAGTGAGGTAGACGTGTTTCGTCTGTTTTTTACAGATGATATTCTTAACATGTTGGTAACTGAAACTAATCGGTACGCTAAGCAGGTTAGTGAATCGAAGGGACAGGACGCCGGCTATGCATCTCGTGTGAAGTTGTGGAAGGAAGTCACAGCTGATGAGATGACAGCCTTTGTTGCTTTGGTCCTCTTGATGGGACTGACCAAACGTTCCTCCTATGAATTGTATTGGTCTAATGATGGTCTCATCGAGATGCCTGGGTTTAGGAATGTCATGAGTAGGAATAGGTTTTTAGCTATTCTTTCATTCCTGCACCTTGTAGACAACACAACAGCTGTTGCACGAGGGCAACCCGGTCACAGCAAGGCGTTCAAGATACAAGGGTTTGTTGACAAACTTATTCCTCTGTTCCAACAATATTACGGCCTCTCCAAAGAAATCAGTATCGATGAAAGCATGATTGCTTTCAAGGGTAGGACTAGTCTTATGCAGTACGTGCCCAAGAAACCCTCAAAGTGGGGTATAAAGTCTTGGGCACTGGCTGACTCGAAGACTAGTTATCTCTGGAACTGGAAGCTGTACCTTGGGAAGGAGGACATCTATGACAAAAAGAAGGGATTGGCTCACTGTGTTGTGAGTAATTTGTTGGCCACAATGCACGGTAAGGGCCATATTGTCTACATGGACAACTTCTTTTCCTCTCCAGCCCTTTTAAAGGAGCTTGCCGAGTACCAGATAGGCGCCTGCGGCACACTACAATTGAATCGCAAAGGGGTCCCCCGTGCGTTGAAGGGTCTAAAACTCAAGGTTGGTGACCCACTTCGTACTGAAAGTGATGACAACATTCTCTACCTGTCATGGTATGACAAGAGGCAAGTAAATTTGATGACATCTGCACACGATGCGCAGACCTTCAATAGGAAGGTCCGTTCCAAACGCCATGGTGGTAATGTGAGGGATGTGGTAAAACCATGCGCAATACAGGCCTATACCCATCATATGGGAGGCGTTGATCGTGTTGACAAGCAGCTAACATATTATATGTTAGGCCACAGGTCCTGCAAGTGGTGGAAGAAAATTTTCTTTTACTTGTTGGAAGCTTGCTTTGTCAATTCATCTGTCCTGTGGCGGGCTAAACATCCTGGCCGAGTCAAGGCTGAAAAATTTCGCTTGCAGATAATTCATGGGCTTCTTGAGGGCTGCTACTCTAGGCCTGTGTCTTCCAGTTTCAGAAGAAGACCAAGCCACCCACCGGATAGGATGACACTAGCACCAGCACACCACATTGCTATAAATCCTAAACGGTTGTCCAGTGGCAGGCATTCATTTCCTGACTGTGTTGTCTGTTGAGATCGGTCAAAGAAGCGCCACCAGACTCAGTACGTGTGTGCAGCATGTCAGGTCACTCTGTGCCCATATCCCTGTTTCCATCGATACCACACATTATTAAATTTCAAGACTGAGTGTACATCTGAGCTGCACAGCACGTAGGAGAACTGCACATCCAGTGGGTAAGTCATTTGTGTTTGTTGTTTTTAAGTAATTTTAAAATATAAATTGTCTTCACCTCTTGCGCAAACCTTGGGTAGGATACATAAAAAAAAACAATTACACACCCATTTGCAGTATTCCATTCTGCATTTAAATCTGTTGAAATTAATTAAAAAGCTCTAATAACAAAAATGGTATTGAGTTTTCCAAAACCCTTGTCTTGTTGTTTTTGTTGGTTTTTTTGCGCAAAAAAGGTCTTCACCTCTTGCGCAAACCCCGGGTAGGTTACGTAAAAAAAAATAAAAAATACACATACATTTGCGGTATTCAATTCTGCATTTACATGCGGCAAAATTTATTTTTTTATCTCGAATAACAAAAAAGTTATTGTGTTTCCGTAACACCAACCAGAAAAGATGAAAATTCTCAAAAAAGAATCCGGTGGCAGATGTTTTGTATTTTTTAATCCGGCTTGCTAAAGGTTAAGTTCGAGAACAAAATGGTGGTCCCCGGCTATCCTAAATTTATGTATAGACTTGGTCGAGGGAGGGGTTCATGACGTTGGTGAATGACACCTCGGCTAAGAGGACAAATGTGTACGAGCCTAACTTTTCTGTAGAGTTATTCCTAAACTGGAGCTAGGCCCGGGGATAAGAAAAGGTTCAGTACCAGATGGGCATTGTGCACGTAAAGTCAGTACACATCCGCCATCTGGCGACAGATAGGAAGGCGGCCACAGGCTAGGTTAGCCTACTTGAAATGTCAAGGCATGCTGAAATCGGCTATGTAAGGGTATGTCCTACGTGCAGGCACCAACAGAATACACCACCAATCTCTTGAATGGATACCTACAGGCAAAAGAGCAAGGGGTAGATCAAAAGAAACACTCAGAAGAACAATACTTAGAGAAAGTAAAACAACCAATATTCATACTTTTCAAGAACTGCACAGAATAGCTTTGAACAGACAGAATTGGAGAGATCTGACCTCTGCCCTATGCGCTAACTTCAGCGCAAAAGGAAAATGAATGAATGAAGATGCAAATATTGTTGTAATCTAGTAGACATGCTCAAACATATCACACAAATAAATACAATTTCAGAAGGAGAAGATGTTTGCTAAAGCAAATATATCAAGGAGCCTTGAAAACTAGAGTGAATGTGTTAACTTGTGGTCTTGTTAAAACTAGAGTGAATGTATTAACTTGTGACCTTGTAAAAGTTGTTAATATTGATATTTCACCAGAAACTATATTTTGCAGGTGTTTGGGCTCATGGGGATTTCTGTCAGATCAACTCAGAGACTGGTGGAGTGCTGATGTTGGGACGCAGGTAAGTTAAGAATGGTTGTCATAACCATTTCACACTATAGTTGTTTTGTATTAAATTGTAGAATCATACATTTTTCTGTGTTGCACAGATAGTCCTGATACAGCCACACTGATGCAGTTTACCTCCTTGAAGAAAGCCAGCAACAAACATGTAATCTGCATACTGTTATGAGATATCTGTAAGTGTAGTTTTTTTCTGACCTATTCATGGTATAACAGTTTTTGGTAGCATACCCTATTCAGAAAATAGTCACCAACCCAGCAATTTTTGGCTGTAGTGAATTTCTAAACAATATTTACTGTCAGTAGGTTGCCATTGCTTTCTGAACAATCTGCATATGAAATCAACCCAGGTGCCTTGGCCATCTAAGACTTACCCTGCACCTCAGCCACAGAGCCAGACATATGTATGAAAGTCTGTCATATGTGACATGTTCTTTGCAGAATGTTTTCCTCACTTCAATTATGTAAGCCCCTCAGTTCTGTGTAAGCTGTCTAGCTCGTGTAAGCTGTCCAGCTCTTCCAGTTTCATGTTCAGAAAGTCTTTGTATTCTTGGTCTGCCTCTCGTTCTCTTTCCTGAAACCTCTCTCACAATGATTATTGTGTCTTTTTATATGTTAAAAATATGTTAGCTTGCATTTTATTGAAATTTTGAGAAGCCAGTTTTCTTCTATGTTCAGGTTTTTGTGGCTGTCTCAATTCTTTCGTCTTTCTATCCATGATATTCTTATGACCTTTCTATGGCATCACATTTCAAATGCCGTTATTTTCTTTTCCGTTGTGGATGTCATAGCCCATGTCTCACAACCATGTGTTCTCAGGTCTTTGTTTAAGTGTGGAGAATCTTAATCCTATTGTCTTTTGATATTATAAATTCACCTTTTCCTTTGATTTTTTTGAAAGTATTACTGGATTGCAGTTAATGGAAGATGAGAAAACAGAGTAGTACAAAAAGCTGAGAGGTTTTAGAGACTAGTAGGACAGTGTTAGTAGTGTTCTCCATGCACAAATGCATAAGAAGTCTGGGAAAAGGGGGATAAAATCAGAATAATTTTGCGGATCATGCTTAAACAATAGTTAGTAACAATGCTATTCTAGAGAATTCAACCATAAAGCTTATACCTATATATTAAATCATAGCTTCCCAGACATTGATAATAAAAAGATGCTGCATTCTGAAAAGAAAAAACCAATAGCTACATAGTAAATTGACCCTCACTTTGAACACACTTTCAACTATTTGACTAGTGAGATCTCCATGCTTGCAACACAGACCAGCTACAAATATTAGCTACAAATATAACATGAAAAAAAAATGTCCAAGTAAGAAATATGACAAGGTCAGAAACTAAATGATCTTGTCTTCCATCCCAGACACACTCTACTGGGGCATGTTAATCAATGTTTTAAAAAAGGAAATCTACCACCACAAGCATAGGAAATCAAATTACCAGTGGACTAGACCTCCAAAATCCTAAAGTTTATAGTAAACAGGTTGATGGTTTCAATTCTTCTTCTTCAGTGTTCATTCTCAAACTCCCACTGGATCTCCTTTGTAGCAGGACCATGGTCCCACTAGATTTCGAGCAGGAGGTAGTCCAGATAATGGAAATGTGTTGTGTCGCCATTTTATTTGCGCCAAGGGCCCGACACATCTGTCTTCGGCGGAGGTTTCAAATCAGACTGATATTTCTGCTATAACTGCTTTTGAAAATGGGGCGGAAAAGGCATTCTGATAAAACACGAAGGGTGAAGACCTCTTGCTATAAATTGCCACTGGGAAATACTGCAATACCTTTTCCGCAGATACAGAAGTCCTGAGACATGCAACAAACACCTTCATTGAATATAATGCTTAGGCAGAAGATAATATTGTCATTCTCATAGATGCCCTCTCAGTAATGGAAATCCTATGGAGCCAGAAAAGCAGTGGCTTATGTGCACTAGTGGATTCACTTGAACAGTTAGCCAGGTGTTACAAGAGCAGTACAATCTAATTGATATCAACATGTTGCAACATCCAAAGTAATGAATTTACAAAGTCGCCAAAAAAGGTGGGGCATTGCAGGAAATTGACATAGAAACTACTTATAAAGTTGTCAAATCAACAGTTAAAGCAACTTTCAAATCAAAGTTAGCACCCACATCAAATTAAAAAAAACTCACTTTAAATTATTTCTATTTCAGTGATGGGACTCTGAATCCAAATGGTGTTCGCTTTGGAAGTGCAGAAATTTATCATGTTGGTATGTACTGAGATTGATATACATTGGTTTATATAAGAGAGTTGCGGATCAAGTAACTTTAGATTATCCATGATCTCATCAGCAAGAGTATTGTCAGTGTGCCTACATACTTGATTCATTGTCACTATCAAGAATTCACTCAGAAGAAGCCATTTTGTAATATTTGTTTATTATACTTGTTATTTGGCATTCTTCTCTTTCTTCTTATGCAGTCATTTTCAAAATTAAGATCAAATTTTCAACTCCTGCATAATCCCTGTACTAACCTACGGATCCAAGGGATGGAAGTTCACTCAAGGCATAGAAAAAAGACTAGATAAATTTGTAGAATGTCTACGGAACATCCTGAACATAGATTAGAAAAACTTTTGTCACAAGTGAATCAGTAAGAGACTTATCCAAACAAGAATATGTGTGAACTATTATTAGAAGAAGATGTTGGCAGCATTTAGGCCATGTGCGTAGGTCAGATGAGAATAGATTTACCCACCAAGCTCTCTCATGGTTTGCGACACGAAAACGTGGAAGACCCAGGACAACACTACAAAGAACAATCAAGAATGAGGCATTGACAATGGGCATTAACACCAAACAAGAACTACAACTTGCAGCATGGCATGGAGAAACATGACTTCTACCCTATGTGCCATCCTTGACACCAAAGTAACAAACTATTTAACTAGTCATTGTCAAAACTCCTGCAGACTTGGAAGATGTACTCCGGAGAACAGAATGAATTGTGTCATGGTTTATAACTTCATCATCATCAGGTGCCATGCCGGCTGGTGTAGGCGGTCATGGCTCTCCACAGCTATCTGTCCACAGTATTATGTATCAAAGTCGTTGTTGTTTCCTTGCCGTGCCATGTTGTCAAACTGTCTAATATTTTCTCACGTTGTCGCCCTCTGTCTCTGTTGCCTTCAATTTTGCCTGTTGTGACTATGTTCTCTAAACCTGCCTGTCTCATGAAGTGACCAAAAAAAGGTTTATAACTTTGTGATATCTGCACCTCTCAATCTGACACATCCGACTACAGCATGACTCTTGGATCTGTGACCTATGGGATGAGACATCCAATTCCATGATAAACCTCTGTAGTTGCCTCTTACAGTATGTTCATGACAGGTGGCAGTACTGCTAGTATTTGCTTCCATTTCAGACCCTGGCAATACATAGACAAAATTCTCGTCTTCCATACATAGAAATCCATAGTCAAATCTCATGAGAACATAGAGTAATGATGTGTTACAAATAACTGGAAGTACATGGGAAAAAACACAAAATCTGTTTGATTTCTACCATATAATACTCACGTGGAAGACAGGTAATGAAGTTCTACTTGATGATGACTAACACACTATCACTGACGGATGTTTACATGAATTAATATGCTATACAAAACAAAACAAAGAATATAATCATACAAATTACAATACACAGGACATCGTATCTTGAAAAAGGCCTATTGATCCGAAATGTCAATTATGTCCTGTGTATTGTCATTTGTATGATTATATTCTGTGTTTTGTTTTGTTGTGTATACCATATTAATTCATGTAAACATCCATCAGTGATAGTGTGTTAGTCATCATCAAGTAGAACTCCATTACCTGTCTTTCACGTGAGTATTATTTTCAATTATGTTCTACTAGCAGTACTACCTTCTATTGATTTCTACCAGTCCAGTGTTCATATCATCTTTTCTAATCATATATTATGCTCCTGAGGAAAGTCTTTTGGACAAAGTGTTAATGTTCTGTTTTCCTTCATGCCATGAGTGATTTGTAAAACTTAATACACTTTTCCATTTTTCATGCCTTGGATCATAATTTTGCTGCAGCCCTGCCTACCAGTTAATACTTTTCTGATAAAGTTTGCTGTTAGTCAAATTTCTCATATACCCTTGGTGACTAACTTCAATGAAAGTCAAATGTGCTATAATACTTTAGTAATACGGCAACTAGAGTGATAGTATAAATAAAAATAGCCCATCCAGGACTAGTACATAATTCCAAATTGGCCGTACACACAAAATAAAGTCTTTTATTTTGTTGTGGTATGCTGGTTGAATTATTTAATAAAATTGAGGTTTTTACATGTGAGTTTGCACAATATGCTATATGTAATGTAAAACAATGCCCAGTATGATAATAATTATGATTTATCTCTTAACATAGCTCTGGGACTTTCAAATATATTCAGAAAACACATTAATTATGACACATTTAAATATTTTTCAAAGCTTCATATCATGAATTCGATTTTATATGGATTTGTCAAGACATTGTTCATTTTCCCCTCAAACTTTGTGAACACTCTTTGCAATGGGAGATAAGTATACTCTGAATTGCTGGTCAGCAAAATGTGAAGGAAATCTATGTTACTGTGTCCCTTACCTGTTTGTCAGATATTCTTCTTCTCTGTCAAATCTTGGTTTATTAAATAACTGGTGAAGGCAATATTGTCAGTGTACAAATGTATTATAGCAAAGACTTCTTTGTTCTGTTTTGTCAATCCTTTTGATAACATCAATACCGAGCAATACCGAGAGATGGTTCTGAAAGTCATTCATGGCTCTCCACAACTTTTATCCCCAGTATCTTGAAACAGAATGGTTGTTGACTATTTGTCATGCCACAAAGTTAAACTAATTCTTTATAATTCTGTCATCCTCAATCTCTCTTTCCTTCAATCGTATCTGCTATAACTGTGTTCTCCAAATCCTCTCTCAGATAAAATGGCCAAAAAAGAAAGACTGCTGTATTCTGATGTTGATAAATAACCTGTCTTTAAATACTTTTAATTCATCTTTTGCAGCACCTCATTAGTTTTTCTAGCTGTCTACAGCAATCTATGATTTCTTCTATAGAACCACATCTCCATGGCCACTCCTGATAACATAAAGATCAATATAAGAATTATCTTTGCAGTGTATTTTCTGGGCCTGAAAAGGGGAGGGCAGAGAGAATAGAGGCATTGATGCATGCATAAGAGATAACTAAGAAGAGTTTGAGGCTGTCCATCATTCCATAAAGTTTCAAAGTGACCCAGTAGTCATGCTGAAGTTGGGTGTCATTCAGAAAGTCACAAATATCACAGTAAAGCTGTGGAACAATTATTGTAAAAAATCTGTTCTCTGAATGACATTTTGCTAATTGGTAGAAGTTTGAGAGTGAACATATAAGAATGATCTAGAAGATGATGATGTCTTCATTGTTTTAAATGTCATTCTTCTTCTATCATTTTGTCAGTGGAGGGCTTCAAAGAGATTCAAGATAGTGTGTGTGTGAGTCAGAAGAGTCAAGATGGAATGGATGAGAGAGTCATCCTCTTCTTGAAAATGGCTCCGGGTAGTGAGTTTGGTGAAAACGTTGTTAGTAGCATTAGAACTCATATCAGGACTTACTTGTCAGCCAGACATGTCCCAGCAGTTATCTTGCCCATCTCAGACATTCCTGTAAGTTTCAACCATATTTATTCATTTTGTAATGTGTATTTTATTTGTAGTATTTAGCAATGCAGAGATGTTTGTGTCAGAGTTGCCAATCAGACTTTTCACAGTGGGCATTTTGGAAACTACCTTGTCTAACAAAGCTAGCTTTGATGTGATATGTACAATAAATCTCAAATCTGACTGCTAGCAGGAAATTGTCCCATTTATAGATATTCAGCACATCATAAATATTAATTCTTCATACCAATATTGTATGATCAATGTCCAGACATGACAACCATAGCAAAACCAACTCTAATAATAACTATTTCTTTAAAGGCAGATAGGGTTTAAATGAGCCACAAGCAACTGAAAAACTAAGCCTGGCCTGGCCCACACACATCTGAGCAAGACCTCCTAGCAAAGTAAGCCATTCAAAGGAAATTCAAGATTATCCAGTTGTAAAAATAGGCTGGGATAACTGGAATTGTACTGAACCAGAAAGATCACATTACTCATCATGGTACATTGTTACAGTAGATGCAATGTGTTAGAGAAAAGGTTAAAAGGTAGAATCTCACAAAAGTAATTAAGAACATGTGACATGACCATAGAGAATGTAGCACAGAATGAGAATGCATGAAAACATTCTGCAAATAGTGTGTGGAGTAGTGGAGATTGTGAAAGTGATATGCCTACACTAGCTTAAGTTGTGAAAGTGTTACTATGTGCCTAAAGGTAGGTCCCATGACAGCAACTGTCGTCAGGGATGAAGATATCTCTTCATGTATTAAGCCACAGTAACTATTAGGTGGGGTGGTCTGTTCCCTTCCTTGCTATCTTTACCTCCCCTAACTCATGCATCAGTTATCCATTTACAGCTGGGTCAACTGGAGGAGTGGTCATGTCAGGTGAGAAATCACGACCATGACAATTTTTTGTTGTTGTCTGGATATGGTGGCAAACCTTGTACGCTGTAACCCGGTGATAGTAACTTGAGAAAGACGAGGTTGAAAGTAGTTATATTTATTTTTGTGCCAGGACAATTGGTTGTTCGAGGTAATGCAAGAGCAGATTAACTGGTGTCATGCACGATTGTGGCACTGGGTGATGGGGCAGTGGATCGAGCTGACATTTTTAACTCCATAAGAGATATAGCTAGCGAGCATGAGAAAGAACAGGGTTTGAAATGCTGTGTTGCTAAAAGTGAATTTTTTGGAGGATGCAGAAGAATGATGGACAACCAGTAGAGGATCAGTACTGTCCACAGAAGTGTAATGGACTGATACAGGGAGAGATCGGAGCAACTATGGTCATGTCCAGTTTGCAGTGATGACGATCCAATGACTAATTAACCGCTATTGTCAATTCAATATTAACCTGTAGCAGCCCAGCTAAAAATAATGCATACTTCCTCTCCTGACCATTTTTTATGACTTTTGGTTTTCTTCACGTGTTTGCCTTTTTGGCATAACGTTTTTTAAAAATTGAGTTATTGATTTCAAATTAAGATACTATGAAGATAAATGGATGCTGGATATGATTTGGAGGTGTTATTTGCTTGTGTGTGTCAGTGTTATGTTGTGTACAACCAAAATCGAGAATGTGGACAAACGCACACAAAGAACTTACTGCATCAAAGTCATGCGTAGACCTAGCTGTAGAAAACATGGCTCCCCAAATTCCTCATGTAAATGAATGTATTTACATCACTATTAAACATGATCAACATCTCCCTCAACCCCCATACGTTGATCTACAGTACCTGCAACACTAAAGCTTTAAAATTCGTCCTTACTGAATCATAATCCATGAAGAATTTGTGGAAAATGGCGGCACTGAAGTTAGGTCAAAGCAGTTCAGCTTGTAAAAGTGGAATGATCTAATAAATTACAACTCCGTATTTATATCACTGCAGAAAATTAAGGGACTACCACATACTTAATATAAGAGAATGATGGAAATAACCATGGATGATTGTTGTCCATGACTACAAATGGCTACCTCGACGTAGACATTTGTTGACAGTGGGTTTCTATCGCTAAATTACATTTGTAGACTGTGGTTTGCTACATGCTAAAGAAGGATAAGCCTGAAGATGGCATAAAAAATCTCCTTTGATTTCTAACATCAGTAAACTTTCAGAACAAATGCTGAACAGCAGATTATACTGATGGTTGGAAGCTCCAGCATCCCTCTGCAACTCTCAAGCAGGATTCCGAAGAGGATCAAAGAATGAAGATCAACTATTTTTCTTCACCCAGAATGTGGAGGACAATTTTCAGCATTTGAAGAGTAGAGTCGCTGTCTTTGTAGACCTAATGCAAGCATATCACAAGGTATGGAGAAAGGGACTATTGCTAAAAATGCAAAATATGGATATTTGTGTGAAAATGTACAAATGGATTAAGAACCACCTAGTGACAGAACCATACAAACTGCAGTAAACAACAACCTGTCATCCAAATGCACGTTGAGGGAGGGCTACCCTAAGGCTCAGCCCTCATCTGCACCCTATTCTTAATCTTCATAAATGATATCCCTGACTTGCTTAACACCCACAAAGCCATGTTTGCAAACGACCTTGTCATATGTACAAGGTATTTTCTCATGTTGTCACCATCTGTCTCTGTTGCCATCAATCTTGTCTGTTGTGACTATGTTCTCCAAACCTCCTTGTCTCATAAAGTGGCAGAAAATGAATATTGTTTTTTTTCTTATACTATTCATTAAGCTCTGTCTCACATTTTACTCTTTCAACACCTTTACATTACTGGCAGTCCATGGTATTCTCAGCAACATTTCTATAGAACTACATCTCTACTGCCTCTAATATCCTACTCTCCTGTTTGTTTATTGACCAATACTCAAATCCATATGTTAGTTATATAGCACTGCAGAACTCTCTATGTCACCTTTAATGACAAGATCAAAGATACATTACACGAACACCAAATAATATTATCTGAAGCTGCCAGAAAAACGAGAACAAGAACATTGTATCTCCCTCGACACCCGTAAAGGGTAAAAGAGGAAGGAAAGAAGAAGAAGAATGACAAGATCATATTACACAATATATTTTCTGATTGTTGTTTTTGCCTGCCCCATTTTGCTTCTTATTTCTGTTAAACTTCTTCCATCTACAGTAATTGTTGTACCTAAGTACTTGAATTGGTGGACCTGTTTTAATACTATATCATTCACTTTGGCCTTGCAAGTTGTGGTATTTTATTTCTTTGAAATAACCATTACTTCCGTTTTATTGATATTTAAGAAGAGACTTTCTCTTTACTTTCTGTCACTACTACATTAATTAATTCTTGAAGGTCTTCCTCACTTTTAGCAATCATAACAGTATCATCAGCATAACTTAAATTATTTATGTTATGTCCTCCAACTGATATTTCTTTGATATCAACTATTGCACACATTATGTTTTCACTGTATAAAGAGAACAGGTCTGGTGAAAGTACACATTCAAAAATATTCTAAAGATCTTGTCTCATGATTATGGTTAGCCATTTTGTGATATTAGTTCAATTGCAAATGAAAAATCAATAATTTATTGGTTGGCCTTTGATCGGCAAAGACAGTGCAAAACTTTCGTAAGAAATTCAAGCATATCAACTCATTCAAATCATCACAGGACTTTTATTTGTGCATAGAAATATGAGAAATTTGATCCCCATCTAACTCCTTGTTTTATTTGTAATGAAGGTGTCCAAATTGATTTCCTACTGTTATTGCTGCTGTTTGTTGCTAGTACATGTTCTTGATGATTTTTAAATCCTTACTGTCGATGTTCAATTTCTCTAGCATGTGAATAATTTCTCGATGTTTAACTTTATCAAATGATTTTGTGTAGTCTATAAAACAGAGTTATAGTTCTGTTTTTACCTCTATTATTTTTTAAAATATATATAGCATTGTTGGTACTTTTGCCGTATTGTTTTTGGAATTATCTATTTTTATTTTATTTCTCAATCTCTTCATGATGATTCTAAGAAGTATTTTTGTTATTTAGCTCATGAGACTGATTGTATGGTGTTCTTCACATTGAGTATTCTTCACATTCGGTTGTCCCTGGTTTCTTTGGTGAGGCTATAAATATGGATCTCATTAAGTCATTGAGTATGTGTCCACTATTATATACATCATTCAGCAATTTGGTGATTATTTCTACTCCAAAGTCACCTAAAGCTACTAATCCCTCTATTGTGATATTGTCTGGTCCTGGGGCTTTGTCATATTTACTCTCACTCCTTTTTTATTTCACTGTATATGGTGAGTAGCTACTCTAATTTGGTATTGATGATGTTTGTTCCCAATACATATTTCTAATCAGTCTGAGGTCTTTCCCATCTATGCCTATGTCTAGGAAGCATTAAATTAATTTTGTATGTTTGACCCTGCTGTTGACTGAATTGAATGTCAGTGCCTGCAGTATTTTTCATATAGTGTTTTTTTTAATTTCTGATTTTAGTATTGTTGGGCCATCATTGTTTGGTATTATAGGTTTTTGTTTCACTGGTCATCAAATAGATCTGACATATATTCTGCCCATCTTGTCAATATTTCTGTCTTATCAAATATACTTTTTCCACTTTTATTTCTAATGCAACCACCCCAGTTTGCAAGACTTTTCTTATTTGTGATCTATCTAATTGCCTTTTGCATTCTGTGGTCTGACTCAGTAACCTATGACTATCATCTAAAGTTGGCTATTTTGTAAAGTATGGGTTACATTATAAGTCAAGCAAGTAAAATAATGTTAAACATCATAATGCAAAGAATCAAACAGAAATTAGAGATGGAGATAAACGAAACACAGACTGGTTTCAGATCGGGCAGAGGAACAAGAGATCACATTCTTAACATGAGATTGATCATAGAAAAGTGTAGGGAATTTTCAACGGACCTGCACATGTGTTTCATAGATTACTCAAAAGCGTTCGACTGCGTCCAACACCAGCAACTATGGGAGATAATGAACAGCATGGGTTTCCCAAGACATCTGATTCATCTAATAGAGGAACTTTACCAAGATCAAAAGGCTGCAGTGAAGTTAGAGGACGATCTCTCAGAGTGGTTTGAGGTACAGAGTGGAGTAAGGCAAGGATGCACACTCTCCCCATACCTGTTCAACATCTATGCTGAAAGTATAATGAGGAACGTGAGAGAAGACATACACAACACTGACTACCACGCTTTAAACATAGGTGGATTCCTAATCCCGGAACTACGCTACGCAGACGACACAGTGCTTCTTTCAAATGATATAAAGAGATTGGAACAACTAATCAAGAACCCAAAGAAATATAGCGAAGCACAAAATTTTTATTTAAACACGCAGCACAAAATTTGTATTTAAACATGCAGAAAATAAAAATCATGTCAACAGATATAACAACACAACAACCAAAAATCAGAATAAACAATACCGAGATAGAATGTGTGGATAAATTTGAATACTTAGGAGCAAACATCAACGGTGCAGGAGACAGCATGGCAGAAATAAGGAAGAGATTGGCAGTGGCATATTGCAAAATAACACGGCTGAAAAACATATGGAAAAACAACAAAATAGAAACGAAAGTGCTAATGTTACAAACTTTAATTTTTCCGGTTGCAACATACGGCTGTGAAACATGGACTGTAAGTAAAACAGCGGCAAAGAGGATCAACGCCTTTGAGCTGAAATGTTACATGAAGATACTTAGAATATCATGGAAGGATAAAATCAGAAACTCAGATATTATAAACACATTGAATATTCCAGAGTGTTGGTTACTAAACACAATAACAAAAAGAAAACTACACCTGTTTGGTCATATAAAGAGACATAACTGTTTAGAAAGACAAATAATGGAGGGAAGAGTACCTGGGAAGAGGAGAAAGGGCAGACCAAGAAGACGATGGACTGACAACATTAAAGATCACATGAATACATCGCTAGAAAATGCAAGCCACATCGCCCAAGACAGATGTTCAGAGAGTTCATTGGGAAGACAACGTTCTGGAAGGAATACGTCACATGACACATTCTGTGGTCTTATGTTCTATGTACAAATAAATGTTCTGTGATGATTTCAGTGTTTGTTGAGATGTGTTGAAGAATTTGCAAAAAAGTTTACATTTTATGGGTTACATTTAATCTTTGTGAAATATTTTATTTATTTGTAAACTTATAGTGATGTACTATGCATAAAAAAGTGCAGAATTGAATGCTTTTTTCAGAATATATGACTATTGTCATGTTTGAAGAGCAAGAAATGCATAGTACATTACAAGACAAAACATAGGCTTAATGATCATAAGACTAAAAAATAAAACAATATTGTGTAAATCATAAAAACATACTTACAGACTCAGTAACCTATGACTATCATCTAAAGTTGGCTATTTTGTAAAGTATATTGATTTTTGCAACTATTTGGTAAGTATCAAATATTTCTATGCACAAATAAAAGTCCTGTGATGATTTGAATGAGTTGATATGCTTGAATTTCTTATGAAAGTTTTGCACTGTCTTTACCGATCAAAGGCCAACAAATAAACTTATGATTTTTCATTTGCACCTGAACTAATATCGCAAAATGGCTGACCATAGTCATGAGGCAAGAGCTTTAGAATATTGTGATTGGATGAATTACTACTGTATGTTTGAAGGTTTTTTGGTGAAGGTTTTCTTCGCAATGTCTAACACTGTCTCCAATCATCTTTTAGAAAGATTAACCAGAATAAGAAAACTTTATTCGTCCTTTAGAAAGATGGGCCATATATTAAGAGTTAATTTCTTCTATGATCTGTATTTTAACTTTTATATGTATTTTGTATATCACTGGATTGTGGCATGTTTATAATATATCCTGAATATTGTCATAAGTCTATCCCCACAGTCAAGTTCTGCTCCAAATACAGTGTTGAAGTTGAAACAATAGCTGCTTTGATGATCTTTAAGTCCATCTCAACAAGTGTTTCACACAGATGCAGTACTACATCTTCTGCAGGCTCTCATGTTTGGTCAACTCCAATACCTGAGAAACAAAATTGAATATCACAGTGAAGCTGGAAAAGCATAATTGTATTTCAGTGGAACTGGTAGGGTTGAGGTACTAACTCCAAACGACTGTAGTATTTATTCAGAAGACTTGTCTGATGGTGTAGACATCCAGTGAACCAAAGAAAGAAAGTTATCACATGTATTTGTTTCAATAGAAATATTAAGATAATCCGGGTTTCTTTTCATAAAACTTATATTCCTTTCTTCTATAGTACACAATCAGTGGGAAGAAAGTTGAAGTTGCTGTTAAACAAGCTATTTGTGGTCAAGATGTTCTTCAAAGAGGGGCTCTAGCCAACCCAAGCAGTATTGATCTCTACTACAGCATCCCTCAGCTGCAGGATTTCTAAGGAATACCTGATCGAACAGTTGCTCCCAGTATTTGTGATGAGGAGGCTGTTTTCTTGACCTGGTTGCATAGATGGATATTCCAGAGAAACCACAAGAGATACAGCACATGTTGAAGAAAATCTCCTTTTCTGTTATTATCATGTTTTTTTGTGTGGGTATAGACATTTATAAAATGTTCTCATTCATTTGTATAGCAGGTTTACATGCATAATACATGCATCTTGAGCAAGTTATATGTATAACTTGCTCAAGACATAAAACATCCAAGAGTACAGGCACCTATGAGAAGTATTATATGAGAGATGTACCTGTGTGCCTACCACATTCACATGAAGAGATGCACAACCATGTGTCTAAAACATTCACATGAAGAAATGCAGAACTGTGTGTCTAACACATTCACATGAGAAAATGCATCCATGTCTGTAGCACATTCACATGAAGAGCTGCATCTTTGTGCATAGACTGCACTCACATGCACAATTACTAAACAATTACTAAACAATTACAAACTAGTGTGTTTAGACCAGATGATAAAAACCCAGGAGCCACCATATCACTGAAGAACTCAATACTTGTAATGCTTATTATGACATTAATATGTGTGTTTGTCTTGTTGGCAGCTACTTTGTTTTAAAAATGAGAGTATTTGCTCTCATAATTACTAATACATCAAATGGGTAAAGCTGAACAATGTTTCTAGAATCGATATGTTTACACACAGGACACACCCATTGAAATAGCTCAAAGTATTAGTGACAAATCTTTTAACAATGACAATGGAAGTAATAGTGGAAGCAATCGAATGGACACAATCAATGGCTATACCATTGCCAAAGAAATGGAATTTAAAATTGTGCACAAATTTTAGAACTATTAGTCTTATTACTAATTCAAACAAAATGATGTTAACCTATATAAGGTGTCTGTAGTAGCCCGTAACTAGAACCCATAAGCGTCACCAGTCAGCCCCGTTGCTATGCCCCGATTCCAGGTACGCAACTTCATGAGGTTGTGATGACATGATGTATAATTCGTACCACACGAAGCTAAGATACATAACTTCCATCCAAGTGTCACATTTGCCAGCTAAATTGTTTGACAGAGCAGTCCTGTGCTATTTTAGATCATCTGTTTGCTGGAAATTTTTCTGCAACAATGGACTCCATTTTGCACAAGTTTTTCATGGATAGTGATTCCAATGAGGAATTCTTAAGTTTTATGGATGCAGATCTTGTTCCATTACCCAGTATGACTGTGGATGGAAATAGACCTACTAGTTCTTTGTCTGGTGACATGTCTGAGAATAAAATTGTTGATAGTGATCGCGGACCTTTGGGTTATAGTCATGCATGGCTTCACAACTTTCCTGAAGATGTGGGACCTATAGGCCTAGTTGATAACGTTAGTGAAGTAGATGTGTTCCATCTGTTGCTACGATCGACACGATGATGACTGAAACTTAACCATTATGCCAAGCAGCTTAACGACTCGAAGGGACCAGATGCCGGAAATTCATCTTATGTGAAGTTGTGGAGGAACGTCACAGCTGATGAGATGAGATAGTTTGTTACTGTCGTGCTCTTGATGGGACTGACCAAATGTTCTTCTTTTAAATTGTATTGGTCAAATGATGGTCTCCTTGAGATGGCTGGGCTCAAGAATGTCATGAGTAGGAACAGATTTTTATCTCTTCTTTCATTCCTGCACCTTGTGGACAACACACTGCTGTTCCATGAATGCAACCCGGCCACAACAAGGCGTTCAAGATCCAATCATTTATTGACGCACAACTTCAGCATTTACAAAAACATTTTGTTCTCTCTAAAGAACTTAATGTGGATGAAAGCATGATTGCTTTCAAGGGTAGGACTAGTCTTATGCAGTACATCCCCAAGAAACCCTCAAAGTGGGGTTTGAAGGCTTGGGCATTGGCTGACTCGAAGACTGGTTATCTCTGGAATAGGAAGCTGAACCTTGAGAAGGACAACGTGGACCGTACTAGGGGGTTGGCTCACTGTGTTGTGACTTCCTTGGTTGAACCCCTGTATGGTATATGGCATGTTGTCTATATGGACAACATCTTTTCCTCTTTTGACCTTTTCAAGGAGCTTGCCAATAACCAGACATGCACTTGTGGTACATTTCATTCGAAACGCAGAGGGGTTCTCAATGCGATTAGATCTACAAGGCCCACTATCAATAGCCCACCTATTACTGTAAATTTGATAACATCTGCACACAGTGATCAGATCTTCACTAAGAGGGTCTGATCCAGACATCATACGGATCATTTTCGGGTCGTGGATAAACCCTCCACTCTACAATCCTATACCTATCACATGGGAGGTGTTGATCATGTTGACAAGCAGTTGACATATTATATGTTAGGTTACAGGAGCTGCAAGTGATGGAAGAAGGTTTTATTTTACCTGTTGGAAACTTGCTGCACAAATTCACTAGTCCTGTGGATGGCCAAACATAATCAGGTCATGTCGGACAAATTCCACTTGCAGATTGTCCATGGGTTTCTTGAGGGTTGCCAGTCTAGGCCATCTTCTTCCACAGTGGAACAAGTTTTGTCATAGTTTTACGATGGCCTAAGGATGACTAACATACTATCAGACTATGTGATGTAATACAAAAACATACAAATAACAATATACAAGACAGTTTTAATATTTCAACTGTAAGGTCTTTCTCAAGAATATACAAGACAAACAGTGAACAAACAATACAAACAGTAAAAATAATAACACAGTAGCACTAGACAGCAGACATTGAACAGTATGACATCCAAAATGACTATGATATACGTGTACACTTTGAGCAGTGTGTACAGAATTTTATTATATTCTCAGTATACTCCAACTTTGTGTTTCACAAGATGATAGTCCCACTATATTTAGTCATGTCATCTGTTACGAACATGCTGTTGCATAAGGGATGGTGTGCTGAGACACGAGACTGTAGTTATATTTTATGTCTGTGTAATAATAATACATGGCTTGATGTTTCTGGTCATGTTCAAGTCTTGGACTTGTGTGACTTATGATGACTTATGATGCATGATTATCCAAATGTGACTTATTCTTTTCACCTCATGTGAATCTCATTTATTTGATATTATTTGCTATTTTAGTGGCAAAAATGCACTTTTATTTTTGTTCTACATAAACCCTGTAACAATATTAAGTGCATTTATTATATTTGTATTGATTGCATTTCATAGTAAACATTGATATTCAGTAGACATGTTTCATTCATAAGTTGCTCTCACTCAACAGATGAAGAATTATAATGCTACATTGATATTGTTTATCGTGGAAGGCAACTGAGGAGGGTTGGGCATGAATGTAGAAGCTCCAAGTGAATCAAACATGAATATCTAATCAATAAATCAATCTGTCAAGTGGCGTAGTTGATTATGCTTTTCTCAACTCTCTGCCTCTTGTGTTGTTAATAAGTTCAGTTGATGACTTATTTTTGTACCACAGTAACAACTCATCCAGAAATAACTCTTTGTTTCCTCTCTTATCCCTTTATTTTTCTAGTAGTTGCTAAATGTTCAAGTTTTACTTTCCTAATCAAAAATCTTGATTGTCTGCCTATGATTTTTAAGGCTGAATTTGTCGAGAGCAGCTAGAAAGTCACGGATAGACCAAGATCCGTCTACATTCGTCATTCCATGTCCGAACTGTACAAGGGCATTTACAGCTCGAATAGGGCTCATTAGCCATCTACGAATTTATAATCAAGGACGTAACTAAAATTGAATTTTCAATAGTGGATGTAATAAATGGTCATCATCACTTGTGATGGATGAACAACATGATTTTTAATATAATTTGTTGTTTTCTTCTTCTTCTTCTTCTGCGATCAGTTTCCTATGCTCATAAATCTATACAGGAAGGTGAGCCGCCTCCACAAATTCAGTCATCAGCAGGAGGTCCTCACGGTTGCCCCAACAGTTTTACCCTTCAGATCTTTGTTGTTTTACTCCAGCATATCTGAGGACTTCTATATTAATTTTTTTTTGCTGTCCATGATGTCTAAAGTTAGACCTAAAAGATGAAATGTGTAGATATTGCGTCCAAGCTGTAAATCATGACACAATGCATTCAGTTATCTGGACTAGCCATGTTGTTAATCGAGAGGTGTTTGAGAATACAGAGGAAGGAGACTTGTTTCATAAAATAAGAAAAGACAAATATACACATTTTTGAACAAATAGCAAGAGGAAATCATTTTCAAGAGGTTTATTTCTATTTTGATACTGAATATTGTTTAACATTGTTTTTGTTAATCAGAAATAAAAAAATATGTCAATTATTACATGATAAATATGAAATTTACTAACATAGATAAGGGAATAATTAAACATTTAGTGTCATCTACTTGTACTGCACCTGTACTTTCTCTACATGTAACCACTTAGCACAGTAGCCTAGTTGATAGTGAATTGATACTATCATCGGGTTACAGCGTGTCAGTTCTAAATTAATTCTGAACAATAAAATTATTGTTCCATGTAAAACTGCTAT
Organism: Meghimatium bilineatum; assembly: GCA_034231615.1. Lineage (NCBI taxonomy): Eukaryota > Metazoa > Mollusca > Gastropoda > Stylommatophora > Philomycidae > Meghimatium > Meghimatium bilineatum. The sequence continues at coordinate 25,046,637 of CM067304.1, forward strand.
TTCAACCCTTTGTGTATTTTGTTTCAATATTCACTTACCAATACCAATCACTGTACAGTTTTACTCTTCTGCTTATTACAGATTGTTAACAAACAGGTGTCTGTTTATTCTGTTAACATTGAGAAACTCAGATTTACTGTGGATGTTACCACATTGGCAATCATGTTATTTAATGTTTGTTTTGATCCCCCAGCAATTAGCTCCCTTATTTATGTGCAATTTGTGGTTTCTCTAGAGCATAGGTTCCAAACTTTTTTGGGGCACCGCCTACTTTGCAAGACATAAATGTTGTAATGACCCCCCCCCCCCCCCCCACCCATTATAACAGTTCTCCGCATTCAAGCTGTTTGATATTTTTGATGTAAATAGTAACTAATGATGATACATTACTTCTTATGCCACAAATTAAAGCTGCAGTGTATGCTGATCACTTGGTGGTGTGTAGAAGAACATATAAAGATTGGCAACAAGAAAATACAAGAAGCAGCAGACAATATAGCAGCATGAGCAGAGAAACGCAGCAGACAATATAGCAGCATGAGCAGAGAAACGCAGCAGACAATATAGCAGCATGAGCAGAGAAACGCAGCAGACAATATAGCAGCATGAGCAGAGAAACGCAGCAGACAATATAGCAGCATGAGCAGAGAAACGCAGCAGACAATATAGCAGCATGAGCAGAGAAACGCAGCAGACAATATAGCAGCATGAGCAGAGAAACGCAGCAGACAATATAGCAGCATGAGCAGAGAAACGCAACAGACAATATAGCAGCATGAGCAGAGAAACGCAGCAGACAATATAGCAGCATGAGCAGAGAAACGCAGCAGACAATATAGCAGCATGAGCAGAGAAACGCAGCAGACAATATAGCAGCATGAGCAGAGAAACGCAGCAGACAATATAGCAGCATGAGCAGAGAAATGAATGGTAAAGATCATTGCTGAAAAATTCTCAATAACACTCTTCACTCTCTCAAATAAGGACAAAGCAGGAAAGATGAAACTTGGATATGTACGTATCTAAATAAAACCGGTTACTTGGGCACCACACTACATAAGAGACTGACGTGGAGGTCTCACATTTAGAAAACGGGCATAGACAAGAAAGAAAGCTGCCATCCTAAGGAAATTATCAGGAAAGCTTGGGGGGGGGGTAGTGGCAATGCAGCAACCTTAAAGAAGGTATATATAGGTGCCATTAGGCAAACTTCAGCAGCCAATTCCCAGCTCTGGACAAAGCATAAAATCAAGCACTTTGCAATATCACAGGTGCCATGAAGGCCTCTTCCATAAATGAAATGGGAAATATAGCCACCACAACACCTCCAAACCATAGTCAGGGCATTAAGACCATGATCTATGCAAAAAAGTACATGGGCTTGTGAGCACACCCAATGAAGACCAGATTTGGTGACATAGCCAGTAGGAGACTGAAGAGAAGCAGTTTATTCTCACAATAAAAAAACACTAAACAGAGATATAAAGAATATAAAGTGTTTCGAACTGATGTTTCTATCCTACAAGTCCTTGTGAGCGATAAACTGCCATACCTAAAGAAAGCCATATGAGAAGTGAGCATCCAAATAAGCGTAGTACTACAGTGGATACCATCACACTGTGGCATACCAGGAAACAAAGAGGCAGGTATGCTGGCAAAAGATGGAGCAACAGGAACAAAAAGACCAAGAAATCACCTTCCAGGAAAAGAGGACCCTCATTAAAGCTATTAGGACAGTCGACCACCAAAACAACAACTATTGCTATATTGATAGAGCTGAGCAGGTTATCATCTTCTGCATTAGGACATGACACAACAGACTAAACAATCACTTAAACATACTAAGACTGGTTCCATCATCTCTGTGTGAATATGGACAGGCAGACAGAATGAACATATCCTGCATTACACTAAACCAGTTAAAGGAAGAGCACGGGGCCACAGATCACGGATATTCACAGAAAGCTGTATGGGAGCACTGTGGAGCTTTCAAATACAGCAGCATTTATTAAAAAAAACCAGACTTGCTATGTAGACATGTTAAACTGCGAATGGGAAGAAGAAGAAGATGCCATTAAATTATTGAAAAAGTAGTGTCTAAAATGTGATTCATCTTGAGGACAGTTATTGTTATACCAATTTTAATGAAACATAGCCCATATGTAAAAGATTGTAAAGTGTAAGCTCTTATTACATTATGCAGTTGTTTCATACAATGGTTTAAATATCAAAATTTGGAATACATATTAAGAGATTGCATTACAGTAGTAAGAATCTTATTTTAATAATTAAAACACCATTTATACCACCATATATTGCAAAATTGTTTATTTTGAATTTATAAAGCAAAAATAATACTATAAATAATGTGAGGGAAGAACCTGATGCATTTTTAAAAGATTGTTAATATTCGGTTCAACTTTCGCTAAAAACAGTCGTAAATCGACATGATCAGTTATATGCAACCAGTTCCTTTTCTTAGATAGTAAATTCACAACACTAAATCCACATTCAGCCAAATGAGAAGATGGAAATGCAATTCATAATTTCTACACTATTTCCCATAATCCAGAGTACAGTATCAGTATTGATTTCTGAAGCCAGAACTTTTGGTATCCACTTTTGAATTTTATTTTTAGTTCTTCATTTGTTATGAGTCCCTCCTCTAAATTTATGATCAGTGTGTTTACATGTGAGAAATGATCTAGAACCCAATATGGTATATTCATGTTTAGAATTGTTTTAGAATATTCATGCTCAATTGAAATCAGCATGGAGAACCTCTTGGCAGTATGTAAGTAAATCCTCCTTTTTGAGAGACACTGTGATAAATTTGAAAAGTGGCTATATTCCCCTTGGCAAATTCTGCTTGAACAGATGAAGTTTCCTCACTTGTATACACACGCCGCCGAAGACGGATGTGTTGGACCATTGGTGCAAATAAAACTGCAACACAACGCATTTCCATTCTCTGGACTACATTCAACTGGAAATCTTGTAGGATCATTGTCCTGTTGCAAGAGAAATCCAGTGGGAGTTTGAGAATGAACGCTGAAGAAGAAGAAGAAGTATACACACATATATGCATGCTCTATTTTCTCATTGACATCTATTAAGTTATGTCAGATATGGTCAATTTTTAAATGATTAAATAATTGAAATGAAAGTTTGATGAAAAAAATTGATCATGTAAGAGGGGCATATGATTAAGTAAAATTTAAATTTTGAATGATTATCCAATAGCAAAATCATGAAAATAGTTAATTTTTAAATATAGTATTAGTTTCTTCAATAAGTAGTCACCAACCCCCTAGATTGCCTGAGTGCCCCCCCCCCCCCAGAATCCTACAGTGCCCGCTGGGGGCAGCACCATCCGCTTTGGGAACAAGTGGGTTCTATAGCCTATGCTTTAGAGCTATCAGAGCCAAAAGACTTCAACTGTAGACGGTGTACAATGCTTTGAGAAGAAATCTGCTACTCAGAGGAGATCTATGACATTTGATAGATAACATAATTATTATGCTATGTACCCAATATTTATCTACAGTGATTTTAATGCCTGCAATAATTAATATGTTTAATGGTTAATAATCAGTATTTATTCAGGTTCAGCTTTTCTATGTGGGACTAATTTATTTGTAACCACTGTGCTGTGTGATCAGCATTCATAACTGCTGCCACAATGTGCTTTATATAAAACTGTATGTGAAGAACCTGCCATTTCAGTGTTTCTTTTGTTTCAACATTTGTGTAGTTTCAACATTGTTTGTTTTTCAACATTTTGTTTTCTTGTAAATATGTGAAGGTGAAGATTATCTAGAGTATAGGCATGCAAGATTTGTAAGTTTTCTGTCTGGTATTTGGTTGTAATATACATAAGTTGTCATGGCCACTGAGACATGTTGTACAATTAATGACAGGTTTGGTTTTTTTTTTTACATATGTCACCCGTGTGTTGCCAGGGCCAGAAAGGGGAGCAAAATAATAGCAACACTGTTTACCTTTCATGCATGTCGTAAGAGGCGACTAAGAAAGTTATGGGATGGAGTTGGCTGCCCCATCCCATATAGGGTCAGTGACCCAAAGCCATGCTGAAGTCAGATGTGTCAGGCCGAAAGGCGCAGATATCGCAGCAGTGCTGTAAACCATGACACAATGATTTCCGTTCTCCGGACTACATCCTGCTAATCTGCAGGAGTTTGAGAACGAACGCAGAAGAAGAAGAATTTACATATGTTTTTTTCTTTGAAAGGGGGACTACACATTGTAGAAGATCATGTACCTGTTTTGTAAGGTTCTTCCTACTCTGATGACAAGGCAAAAGTAAAGCATTATTTTGAGTAAAGCAATGTTCCAACAGTATGATATTTTGAGTAAAGCAATGTTCCAACAGTATGATATTTTGAGTAAAGCAATGTTCCAACAGTATGATATTTTGGTGCACTCTTAAAAAAAATGATGTCATTGTGATGAAACTATGTCTGCCACATTGATAATGAATTTCCAACAGCTCTTCTACTGATTCAAAGACAATAAATCTGGGAGACAATCCAATTTCTACAAGAAAATGGCATATTGCATATTTTCAGACGTGTACACATGGCCATTCAATGTTTTTGTCATTAACCAGAAAACATGATGGTGGAGGTTCAACTATTAAACCCACATCTCATTCTATAACAAACATGGCCTAATTCTAACCCTAACCCTAATATCTCATTCTACAGCTAACATGACCACATTCTAGCCCTAATATCTCATTCTACAGATAACATGACCACATTCTAGCCCGAATATCTTATTCTACAACTAATACAGCCTAAACCTAACTCTTACTGTAATAAATCTATTTGAAAGCAAATCCCACAAAACAACTTCACCCTTAAGGAGAGTCCACTAACCTAAATACCTAGTGGAATTGACATTTAATATTTTAACACCAACAACCATTCATAACTACTTAATCCTAATCAAGTCAACACACCAAATAACACTTCAATAGACAGATGTCTATGCTACGGAAAACCCTGCGAAATAATGCTATATTTGGAGTTGTTTGCTTCTGCAATTGTCAGAGTAGGAAGGACTGGGCCATTGAGTTAAAAAAAGAGAGCATCAGCACTAGAGATGAGTACCCAGTTCATGACACCATTTGAGTACTAATCATTTAGGGCTGCTATTATTCAAAATAGATAATTTGAAGTCTAGTAAAGCATGATTTACAACGATGGCTTGTCCATTTCATTAGCATTTCCTATTTTTTTTAGTGTTGAAACCACATGCCATAAAACGTTGCTGGATACATTTTTAAAGAGAAATTCCTTCTATGTTTGCATCAGAACATAGGTTAACATAAGCAGACAAATAATAATGGTATATTGACTGCACCTGATTACAAATCCAAGCTTAGATTCCCAACAGGTATAGAACCTCAAGTAAAAAGACAGTTTCCTGGTAGGAATGGGGAACTCCTTGCTTTGCATAGATTGCTCATCCTTTTCTACTGTAGGATCCACAGGGATTGGAGCTACATTTGAAACCTGGACACATCACTATAGGACAATCTAATCATATTGGAAACCTGGACGCTGTACGATTACTGTAGCATAATCTATAACCTGGACGTTGTACAATTACTGTAGCATAAACTATAACCTGGACGTTGTACAATTACTGTAGCATAAACTATAACCTGGACGCTATACAATTACTGTAGCATAATCTATAACCTGGAAGCTGTACAATTACTGTAGCATAATCTATAACCTGGATGCTGTACGATTACTGTAGCATAATCTAATCACATTTGAAACCTGGACACATTACTGGAGCACAATCTAATCACATTTGAAACATGGACACATCACTGTCAATCAAGTGCCATGCCAACTGTCGTAGGCGATCATGTTTCTCCATGACTCTGTCTCTTGTGTTGTCAATAAGCTCGGTTGGTGAGCTTCTACAGTGCAATGATACAAGCCCATCTAGTAATGTTTCTCTTTGTCGACCCCTATCTCTTCTCCATTTGATCTTTCCAGTGGTTATTAAGTGTTCAAGCTGTGTTTTTCTCAGCACATGCCCTAGAAACATTGACTGTCTGCCCCTAATGTTTGATATGATTGATCTTTTTACGCTAGCATCAATGAGAACATCTGCATTAGTTTTTTTGGCTGTCTATGGTATTTTCATCATTCTTCTCAGAAACCACATTTCTGTACCCTCTAATTCGCTTTGAATTTTCTTGTTTACAGTCCATGCTTTACATCCATAAAAAAGAATTGGTTCTATATAACATCTCAGCACCCGAATTCGGGTCTGCATTGATATACTTCCATTGCAAAAAATGGTTATAATTTTTTGGAATGCTGATTTGGCTTGTGCTGTTCGGCTCTTTATCTCACTTGAGCATCTACCTTCTGATGTTAACAGGGTGCCAAGATATTTCACTTTTCAACTTGTGCTAATTTTGTGTTATTAATTATTATGTTGCATCTTGGTGGTGTATGTCTCTTTGATACGACCATTATTTCTGTTTTCTTCTTGTCTAAACTGAGGCCTTTGTTTTCACTTTCCTTCACTACTTTATCTAATAGGGCTTGTAGTTCTTGTTCGCTTCCTGTGATCAGTACTGTGTCATCAGCATATCTCAAGTTATTTATATTGTATACTCCCACTTTTATTCCTGGCATATCTGCTATTTTTTGCATAATGTATTCTGTATACAGGGAGAAAAGGTCCGGTGACATTACACAACCTTGCCTGACACCCATTTCTATCTTTTGAAATCTACCTATATAGTTGTTAACTCTCATCGCAGCTGTTTGTTTCCAATACATATTTCTTACTATTCTTAGATCTTTCCCATCAACGTTAAGATTTTCTAGCAGTTTTATAATCTCTGAATGCTTCGCCTTGTCAAATGTTTTGCTGTAATCTATGAAGCACAGATAAAGGTCTTGCTGTACTTCTATGGCCCTCTCCATTAATGTTCTTACTATACATAGGGCATTTCTTGTGTCTGTTCCTTCTACGTACCCGCATTGTTCGTCTGCTATCTCTGGTTTTATTTTTCCTCTTATATGCCTCATTATTATGCGCAGTAGAATATGGTCATCTGACTCATAAGACTAATTGTTCTGTGGTCTTCGCAATCTACTGCACCAGGTTTCTTTGGTAGGGATGTGAAAATTGATTGTAGCAAATCAGATGGAATATAGCCACTGTTGTAGATGTCATTTAACATTTTGGTGATAACTTCAAACGCCATAATCTCCCAGGGATTCTAATTCTTCTTTTGTAATCTTGTCTGGACCTGATGATTTGTTGTTTTTTAAGTGTTGTATGGATTCCTTTACTTCTGATTTTAATATACTTGGACCTTCATTGTTGTAATTTAAGTTAATATTATTTCTGTTATCTTCGTACAATTCTTTAATATATTCTTCCCATTTGTGCATGACTTCATTTTCTCCTATCAGTATGTGTCCCTGCTTAGATTTCAGGCACCCAGTCCTGTGAGCCTGCCCTCTGCCTGTTAATTCCTTTATTTGTAAATGTGTATGACTCATGTCACTGTAGCATAATCTAATCACATTTGAAACTTGGACACATCACTAGGATAATCTAATCACATTTGAAACTTGACACATCACTAGGATAATCTAATCACATTTGAAACTTGGACACATCACTAGGATAATCTAATCACATTTGAAACTTGGACACATCACTAGGATAATCTAATCACATTTGAAACTTGGACACATCACTAGGATAATCTAATCACATTTGAAACTTGGACACATCACTGTAGGATAATCGAATCACATTTGAAACTTTGACACATCACTGTAGGATAATCTAATCACATTTGAAACTTTGACACATCACTAGGATAATCTAATCACATTTGAAACTTGGACACATCACTGTAGGATAATCTAATCACGTTTGAAACTTGGACACATCACTAGGATAATCTAATCATATTTGAAACTTGGAAACATCACGGTAGGATAACCTAATTACATTTGCGTAGGTGTCAACTAGTACAGATTTTCTGTATTTAACCTTTAGCGTGCTAGTTTACAATTATGTAATATTCTCCTCTGCCGCGGCATTGGTTTTTGCAAATATTACGCAATCGTCTGTGGCTGTTTTGAAATCGCGATAACTTTTTCGTTGTTACAGATACTTAAATAATATTTGCACATATAAATAAAGAAATAAATTCTGCATATATTGGTGTAAGTTTTGTTATCTATGTGTGATACAAGACATGTGAGAAAGTGATAAAGTCAAATTTAGACCTATCTCGATCTAGACCTACCAAATTTTTGGTCGATCATAAGCTGTGAAATCTGTTGAATATTATATATTTAACATAATGGAAACACTGGAATACGTTCTTCATTAAAAATCACAAATGAAGAACTTACCTTTGATAATTTGCGAATTTCCAGCTGTTTAAACATTGATTTCACTGAATATACTATTAGCAAATAGTATAATAAACACGATTCATTATCTTGTCGCTTCAACACGATGCAAAAAACCATAAATTCCTCGAATTTCCATGACAAAATCACTTCATATTGGCTTACTCGCCAATTTAAACAAAATGGGCATAAAATTTCTACCCACTATTGCCATCGGATTCTATAAAAAATGTTACAAAATTTTCGGAATTTGATTTTTTCGTTCGCCATCGGGTTTTCTGAAGTGGGTGGTAGATTTTGATTCAGCGATCAATATATGCCAAATTCTGGTGAAATGCTTCACCAAAATTGTATACATAGCGTGCTAAAGGTTAACCAATTCAATCCCTGATATTCCATTGGCACCTGCTATGCGCACAGTAATTTTGATTGATGACTGTTACTGATTCAATGTGAATAGACATGCTAAATTTAACCCTGACATGATTACCAGTAATGGCGGCTTCCAGTGTTATTTTCAGATTGTTTCTAGCAGCTGCTGTTTCTGAACTGCGAAAGGTTTATTATGACCATCAATTTTCGTCAAACTTGGTAAAAATGGACCTACTTATGATTCAGATGATGTTCGGAGGCAATTTTTAAATGGAATTCTAGGGAACGTGAATCAATCAGACGTTGATGGAGTAGTAGTTCAGTATTTAGTAGACCTAGTTGAAATTAGCGACAATCTGTAGTGTAGGCCTAATAACCTAGTAATGATTGAGGATTATCAACACAGCGGATCTATGTCAATATTGATCAATTTCATGAAAAATCTGATAATGCAAATGACATTCATCCAGATAACTATGCTTTGATCACAACTAGGCCTATCTTTCACTATTTCTACATGAGTCAATCATGTGCAGAGCTAACCAATGTTGTGTATGCCTGTATAAAAATTTTCAGAAAAACCAGATCTGTTTTTTTTTTGAAACCTGTTTCACCAGATATCTAGGGCTTTCTTTATGTGAACTAGGCCTATATATTTGGAGTAGTTAACAGTTACAGAATGCTGTTCTCATGCTGTTTAAAGAAGACTGCTTTGCAGCCTTTATGGGAACATTTATCAGCAAACAATTTGACACAAGTAAATGAAGCAGACATGAAACTGGTGCTTATTTTTTTCTCTCGCATGTTACATGACAAGTGAATTTGTCTTATATGACATTCATGGATCAGTACTTGTTCCATTTATCTGTTAATTGGACTTTTAATCATAAAAATTGATTTCAATTGTAGTTTTGATTAATTTTCTTGCACAATCACCTCTTATTTTTGCAGAGCTATTTCCCCTTGATCTGGGCATGATGCCTGGAGTTATTTCTGACTGGCTGGAATTGGATGGGTTAATATGGATTTCGTGCCCAAACCCCTCCCCCCCAACCCCATCCCAAATTTAACTCATTCTGCTTGTAAAAACTATATATCATTGCAGATAGAACCCCCAGTTCGGACGTATGCACGATTATTCGTTATTGCAGATATGCCATCTAAATTTGCTTTGTTTGGATCATAAATGAATTAACTTATTTAGCTGTTTAACATTTTAAAATCTGGCTAATGAAAGGTGGACAATGTATGATCTCTGTAGGATAATCTAATCACATTTGAAACCTGAACAAAATGTATAATAACTGCCAAGCTATTTTTAGTGATCTACCAAATTGTTCGAAAACTATGACTATATATGCTCTAGCCCCTGAGCTTAGAAAATATTAAAGCTTAAACTATCTGGGCACAATACTTCCACAAGGACTTTTAAAAAAGCATTTGCCCATGAACATGCAAAGAATGCTCAATACAGTCCCACCAAACCAAAAATGTTGCCCAGTTCTGGTCTATTTATAGGAAAGCAAACATTTTAATTTAAAAAAAAACAACTGATATTCTTGATTCAATGACTTTTTTATTTTAATTACCATGGGTTATCCTGAGCACAGGTAGATAGATACAGGTAAAACATATGTTGTTGTTTGAACAAGTTCATAGTGAAGGTTGATCAATCAAACATATTACCTTGGATAATCAGACAGTTGAGAGACATGACACCGAAATATGTAATCATAGTTTCCTTATAACCATCAATAAGTTTTGTATGAAGTAAATTCTAGAAAAATTTGCACAAATAACTTTGTGAAAAAGAAGTCATTCACTTTATATTCATAAAGTTGTGAGTTTGAAATCAAACTGGAAGCCTTGTTTACAAGTGCACTTCCAAAAATCAAGCTGGAAGCATTATTTACAAGTGCGCTTCTCAAAATAAAGCTGGAAGCCACCAGTTCTAATCTTGACTAGACCCAAAGAGACAAAATTGGGATAAGAAACTGTCAAGCACCTACAGTGGCCTCCATGAACTAATTGGAAACCAATAGCAGAAGATGAAGAATAATCCTGACTAAATCCATGTAGTACAATCACATATTATGTGCCTATTTTTCTGGAATGTGGAAGAAGTTTTATATTATGTATAGCTTCATTCCAAGTTATAGATAATGCAGTTTTCATGTCAATACATCACTAGCAGACCATGCGGAGATTAAATTATGCCACGATTTAATGCCACAAATGCGCATTGGAGGAGATGGGATGATCATGGATATTAGGGGTAAGGTTAGACCTAATCATAACCCCCTAACACCCCCCCCCCCAAACTCCATACCTTACTGTCTCAAAGGAGACAGAAGCTATGTTCTTCCTTTTTTAAAATTGATTATTTCCTCTGGCTACATTTATCAATACAGCATCGATACTGCAGCCATTTCGCTAATAGAAATGAACCAGCAGAGTGACATCGCAAACAACGAAACAATTGCAATCAGAGATGACATTAGAAACTACAAAAAAATTATGATCAGCACAGATACTTAAAAACTGTGAGCACAGTAGGGACATCATATGTGATTGAACCATCCATGTTTCTTGCTTTGTATACAAAATGCTAACAGGAGGTTATTTTTAAATTATCAACTCAGTGCTAGAGTGGTTAAACTGTCTCACAACTAAAAGAAAACTCTAGAACTTGTTCATGGTTCAAAAACTGATCATTCACATTGTACTGGCAACACAATTGGATGTATTAGTAGTGGCTAAAAATTCACCAATAGTTGAATGGCTATGGCTAATACAGAATATGCATCAATTATTATATTGTTTTTCATAATAATAGACATGTACAAAAAAAGTGTATCTGTGGATTGAAGATTTCTTCAGTTACAGAACAACAACAGTAGAAAACAAACATTCAAACAAATAATTTCATTGATTATTATCATCTGAAATTGTGGCAACAAAATTACCTAAACCATGATCACCACAATTGTTTTAATGTTAATAGTTCTGATATAACCAAGTAGGACTAACGTGCATGGTCGAAAGAAATGTATCTCACCATAAGAGGTACATTTTACATAACCAAATCAAATCATTTAATAGATATAAAATATAAATAAAAGTAGAACTGACTCTACAGTTGCCAGCCTGACAAAGTTATGTTAGTATGTTGCATCCGATATCTCCTTGTATAAGAAAAAGATTTAAACACAACTGACATTAGTACATATATGAAACAGGCTGCATACACAAAAACCTAAAATCATAAATATTCATACTAATACCCAAAAAGCCCAGGGCTGTGGATTGTACAGAATACAGAACAATAAGTTTGATGAGTCATATAACCAAAATAGGCCTACTACTCTAGACAATACATACAAGAATTAAAAACAAGATAGACAGCGAAGTCAGTAAAAAGCAATTCGGTTTTAGGAAAAACTAAGAAACTAGTAAAGTTATACTTTCAGCAAAGTCACAAAAGAACAGGTGCCAAACAAAAACATAAATATTATTAAAAAAACACCATGATAATCAGCAAAATCACAGAAGAACAGGTGCTAAACATAAAAATACATGGAAAGAAACTACAACAAGTAGAACATTATCAATATATTGGACACATAATCACAAATGATGGCAGATGTGAAACAGAAGGTAAAATGATAATAGAAATTGCTAAAAGTACTTTTAATTACATGAAGAAAATATTAACATCTAAACAAATTACAAAAAAAACTAAAAATGAGAATTATAAAATGCTACATCTATTCTATATTAATGTATGGCTCAGAAACATGGACAATAGACACATAATTAGAAGACAGAATTGATGCCTTTGAGATGTGGATATATTGAAGAATACGAAGAACATCATCGAAAGAGAAGAAAACAAACAAAGAGGTTCTAACGACACTTCATATGAAGAAGGAATTATTAAAAGAAATAAAGATCAAGCAATAAAATATTTTGGACATATTAAAAGACATGACACTTTGTTGAAGATCTTAATCAACAAAGTTGATGTAATGTCAACTTAATTACATATTAAAGGTAATGTCAAAGGGAGGCAAGCAAGAGGTAGGCTGATTTACAAGTGGGAGGGTAACATCATGAGATGGAGAGGTTACAGTCTAGCAGAGTGCACCACCAAGACAAGATACAGGGGATTTTGGAGGTCTGTTGCAGCCAACCTTTGTTGTGGAGACAGCATTTAATGATGATGACATTAGTACAATGATAACATCCAAATTCAAACTATGGTACTTAAAGCAATATCCCACTTGAGGTTCTGTGATGCACAAAAATTGCATTGTCTGTGTCAAAAATAAGTTTTCATTACATGAGAGATTACCACCCAATAATTATCACCCAAAGTAATTCCTGAGATGAGCTGAACCTGATAATCCCAAGTATAAACCCAAGGATAATCCCAACCATAACTAAAATCAGAACACTAAACTAAAAACTAGACTCACTGATACTAATGATTGCTTCCTGGTGCAAATGGATATGCATTGCTCTTGTGCAATCCCAGGGTTTACTGATAACCAAGATCCTAAAACACCTCCTCGTGGTTCATCCTAGAAACAGATTGCTTTGAAGCTCATGTGAAGCAATAAGGCTAATTTTTATGGTAGTTTCTGGGCAATGTAGATAAAGATGGAGTGAGAGTTTTGGGCACAAGACAAACACTATCTCTGAACAGAATCCGTCTGTCCTCACTGCCAAAATACTGTTGCAGCACAGTTAAAGATAACAGCTTGCCTGAAGTGCCAGGATCTATGTTCGAAAGCTCACTAAGACAAAACTAGTTAAGAAAGTCTCTGGAGAAGTATGATTCATCTTTAGTACACTCAAAAAGGCAGCACATTGCTAGTGCACAGCGCATGTGCAAAAATATGAGTATATAGAAGCATAATGAAAGCAATGTTCATGCTCAAGAACAAGCTTTCTGCTATCTTCCAAGCAGCAATTTTGTGTGCAAAGGTAAAGGAAGGATACCATACCAATTTGGTATAAAGAAAATGTTGGTAGAAACTCTAACTTAGGTGAAGACATGAGGCAATGATGTCTAATTACATGGGACAAGTTTAAAGCAGCAGAATTTCTTGTACAAGATTGATGAAGTCGACTTACATCTGAATCCCTGCTCAGCCTTCTCTGAAACTGCCACAGAGGGACACACTTTGACCTGCAAAACCTAAGGGCACAGTTGGAGATAAACCGTCAGCTTAGGGTTCACTCTTTTTGCCTGGCGACAGATAGGAAGGCTGTTATGGGCTAGGGAAGCTCAATTGAAATAAAAGCAAACCAAAAATGGATGTGCTGGGTTGGAAAGTGCAAATAAATGCAGGCCTGCTGTGAAATTAGCAGCTCAATGTACTTTCCATCATAGTCTGCATCTTGTACTTTTTCCTTGAATTTTTCCCTCCCACTCACCCTGGCGGAAATCACACAGATGTTTGTGTTATCAGAGAGCAAACACAGAAGAAGAATTATTACTTCTGCATTTGTTCTCAAACTTCTGTAGATTAGTTGGATGTAGTCCAGAGATTGGAATGTGGTGCTGTATCATTGTTTACAGCTTGATTGCTTTTTGGGATAAGACCAGTCAACTCCACCCCTCCCCAATGTGCTTAGTTGTCTCTTATGACATGTATGACTGGTGAAAGCGTTGCTATAATTAGAAAAGCGTTGAATATTGATCTCCATTTTGGACCTCGGCAACACACTGTCGATGTGTAATTTAACAAGCATAGCACCACACATGCACACCTGATTAACCTTTAGCATGCGGCCATATAGTGTTCGACAATGGTTTACGCTATCTAAAATATCTGCGGTTGAGTATACAAGCCCCACAAAGTACAAGCCCTGTCGCTTGGTCCTCTGAAATCAATTATTTTTTTAAAACACAATTTTTAATATTTTGGTGACCAGATTCAATAAATCTGGTATTTTATTCAATTGACTATCTTTTCCTGCAGTTTTAGTGGCAACTAAAAAATAATGTGTCAAATGTCATTGAAAGATCAAAATTTTCGCGATATGTTGACAATTTCAAACAAGAACAGCGCCATTGAGTTGTATAGACTTTTGTTTTATCGTATTTTCATTAAAAAAATCATTATGGAATGTGACTCAGATGATTATTTATGGAGAGGTATGCTGTTTTCACACTAGAAAATCGGTTACACCATGCTGGTTTAATTAATTTGATATTAAAACATTAAACGGTTTCAAATGATACAGTTTTGGACTCTATCTAGATTTATAGAAGGATTTTATGACATACCTGTAGGTTTAATCCTTTTCCTCCGTGAAATTATAACAATTTGACCATAAATATGGTGGAATTAGGTAATAATATACTGTTGTCACTCCAGGACATTTGCAAAATAAAGTCTGAAATTTTGTATTATTATAAACACGTTTTTTGTGTTAATATTTGCATGTTTTTTGTGTGATAAAATGTCTTTGCGACTGTCTTACATGTCTCATATCACACACACACACACACACAAACATTTTATATATTTATATTTTACTTTATTTATATGTACAATTATTATGTAAATATCTCTAACAACAAAAAAGTTATAGCATATTCAAAACAGTCACCACCTATATGTAACATTACCAAAAAATAATCCAGCGGCAGGAGGAAGATTTGTTTTTATTGTTAAATTAGAGGACTCTGTATGCAATGGTGTCATCTACAAAAACAGTTTTTGACATAAATAACTAAATTGTGTAGCTCGTGGTTACATGTCAGGAGTTTTCGCTATAAGCAGCCAAAATTCTACTCTGTATTTTATGAATTAAAACAACTTTATATTCATAGAAATTTTAGAATTGAAAATAATATAAATTTCTTATTTTCTAGTTTAAACATTAGTGTTTAATTTTTTTGGGTTAAGTTAGAAAATCTTTAAAAGTTCTGAATATTGATACTCTTTCTCATTCCCATGCATTCAACTTCATCAATAAATAATGTGTTAGCTTTTATAGCAATATCTTCCTCTAGTTCTAACTGGTTGCGTACTAGTCCCTTGAGTGAGCTGTTTGCATCACGTAGGCGGGCTTGCAGCTGGGCAACAGAATCGCTTATTTCATGAACCTCTTCAATAAGCTTATACTGCACAGCATCTCTGCAAAGTTCAACATTTGGTCTATGTTGCCGTGTTTCGAGACGAGTCTGGGCCACCTTCATTGGAGCTTCCTTAGCTTGTATTGCCAACTCAAGGGTTGCAATGTTCTCTTCTTGCACCTTGATTTGGGCAATGATCTGCAGAGTGCAATATGAAATGATTTATTAGCCGGTGAACAATTGTCATTCAATCTAAAATCATTTCTAAATTCTGTATTTGGATTCCAAATTTTGTATGAAGGGCACTTTACTGATGATAAATATTAAAGTTCAATATGTACAATGAAATATGTTCAATGAAACATGAGTATAGGCCTATTCTATAGCAAAGACATTCTGCCCAAGTTGGCAAGTTTACTACAGGTTATAATAAACTTATTTATTAAGTGTTAGTTTGTTAGTCAGTTTTTGTGTGTTTGTGCTTAAACTCCTGCATATTAGCAGGATTTAGTGCAGAGAATAGAATGCATTCTATCATAGTTTATTGCTTGCCTGCAATATCTGCACCTTTTTGCTTGCTAAAGTCAACCAGCACAGTTTAGGATCATTTTGACTCTCTATAGGATGGGACAGTCAACTCCACCACCTCCCCCTCCCCCCCTAATCACCTTTATGACATGTATGTTAGGTTACAGTGTTGCTATTCTTGCTCCCCTTTTTAGTACTGACAACATATGAGTGGATGCAAGTTATGGGCAATAACTACAAGACAGAAGCCAGATCTTAGCCTTGAAGATGAGATATATGGAGAGTGGTTGCAGAAATTAGATCAGGTATGGCCAAACAGACCCAAACAAACAATCTCAAAATGCTTTGGATCAGATACCATTTAAAGCATGGGATCAAAGATTCAGAACCGAGGGAATCAGAGATTCAGAACCGAGGGAATCAAAGATTCAGAACCGAGGGAATCAAAGATTCAGAACCGAGGGAATCAGAGATTCAGAACCGAGGGAATCAAAGATTCAGAACCGAGGGATTCAAAGATTCAGAACCGAGGGAAAACCAAATTCTAATAAGAGAACAACGTTAAACAGTCCATTAGGATTGGAATGAAATCAAGCCAGAATGAAAAAAGTTGATAGGATCACCTGATGCTCTGTCTTCCAAACTTCCATACCTCATGGTTGGGGAGGAGGGGAGGGGGAGATAGGCTAAGACTATGTAATAATTTGCTAAAAAAAAATGTGCACTCTGTACACTTTATAAACTGAAATTCTTTGTGTTTTATTTCCCTGGAAGAAGCATAGAAGTTAGGATCAGTGAACCAAGTCCTGACCGAAAAGCAACTTCACCTTCAAATGGTGACCATGACCTGCAGTATGAATAAGCAATAATTGATTGAATAATGAAGATAAATCCAGTTTAACAAAATTTCATGATGTACATGTGTGTGTCAGTTATCAGAACACAACTGTAATCTGTGACACAACATAACTTATAGGTCTATATCATTTTATGAGTAAAAGAATACATTTCTTTAGTCACAGTTTCAACCAGAAAAATATGTTCGTTGTCCATTGTTTTAGACCCTCAAGTTTAGTCAGTCTACTAACATTTTATAACATAAGCAGGTGAGATTCAGATCTGCCAGGACATTTGAGATTTACTCATAATAGCTTCCATGATAATAAACTGTGTCATTTAGCAAGATACAATTTTGAGAGGACTTTACGAATATTACTGGGGTTCACAGAAATTGTTAAAGTATTTTCTAATTTACCAACAAAATAAGATGACGATGAGTGGTGCAATATCTTCTAAGAAAATATTACCACACGGTTCATCCTTAACACTTGTAGTGGATATGAGGCAACCACAGTTTTACAAGTCAGTTTTTCAGCTGGAATTGTTATCTGTGATTGATGTGACTAATTTGGTTATGGAACATTTAATTATAGGCCTAACTGTAATTGCATTAAATATACTACATAAGAAGATGTTTGGCAATGAGTTCTCTATATGTTTACAATAGTGAAACATGTGAGAATTGTTTTTAACATTTTATTGATCAGCAATTCACAGTAGGCCTATATTTGTCTCCAATTATCAACCAAAGATATTCAAATAATTTGTATACATCAACAGCAGATTCTTTAAAAATCAGTATAAAACTGAACTCATGACACCTGAAGGTCATCAAACTACTTATTTATTTACTAGCAGTAAGACCCAGATTTTCTCAGGAGTAAATATAAATATATGAGTTTTATTATGCATGCCTTCAACTTAATCAAAAGACAGAAGAGAGATAAGAAGTATTGTCAGTGCTTGATATCAGATGTAACAGATATAAGATTACAAAGTTTGTGCTGGTGTAGTTCTTAATTTAAGGATGAAGAACACAGTACCCAAAAAAGTTGATGGACAAAGTGCTCTCCATCATTAATTTCTATAGATATCATATATGCAACAAAGGTAGATATGTTCCATAAATTAATGAAATCTTCCATAGAAAATATTGATTTAATTTAATACTTAATAGCCACCCATCACATGCTATGGTGACATCAGTATCAGACTTGCATTATTGTACGTCTAACTCTCTGGGGTGTAAGGAGATAACTAAGAACTTAAATTCTGGCATAGAATCCCCAGTGTAAGTGGCTGAAACTGTAACTGGTGATGTATTTGGATTCAAGTACATTCACCTTAAAGTTAGGAGAAGTTACGCTAATCGACAACCTCACTTTAGACCATAGGACTTTATGGTCCAAGGGTCAGATGAACAAATACACAAGTACACAGCTGGTCGTGGGCAGGACGAAAAGGAAAACTAGTAATAAAAAGTATCCCATCTAACCACAAAGAGTCAGTTCTGCTAGTTTCCAGAACATATTAATTCTTTCCCTGCGGAGTGTCTTTTAATCGATCCTATGATACCACTACATTTTATGGACCGTGGATAAAGAGACATGTAATTTTATGTTTTATTTAATCATTTGTGGTATTTATATCAGCATAATGATGGTTGTGATTGAAAGTGTAATATGTCCACATGACCTCTGACATGAGTTTGATGTGTTATTATATCAATTTTTGTTAGTCATTGATAAGTTGTGGACATTTGTAGTATGTGCCACCATTTTCTTTATATTTTCTATATATATTTTTGAGCGAACTTATGTTTTATGAAAGTACAACTATTTTATTTACTTTTGTTGTATTAATGATTGAAATTCAACCTGGCAATAACTGGCAACATACCTAAGCAGATTTTTGCAAATTTGTAAGACAAATCTGACAAAATTGTCAAATCAAAGTCTGAGATTTGAAAGTAGATCTGTCTGATTATTTGGGAATAACAAACACAATTGAAGCACTATACCTATATACTATACATTTTTTTGTATTCATAATTGGATTATTTACAAAAGTGATACAGTTTGAGAGAAAGTTATTCGTTCAGAAGTTTGGTAAGTTCACAATTCATGTCCAAAATATAAAATTTGATTTGATGTATAAATAATTTTGTATTATTAAAATGAATTTTTCAATATAAAAGCAATTTTATTCAAAATAAACTTGTGATATCCACATTCTCAAGTTCATTTATGTTTTTAAAGTATATATATATATATATATATATATATATAGGCCTATATCACATTATAATTTAAATATATTTAGAACTACTACTCCTTGTTCCCATGACATCGCACACACAAAAATCTCACAATTTTTAATTTCATCCAAACACTAAAAATACTCCATAGCGAATGAGTGTAATTCCATAATAACTAGTTCTCTCACAGGAGCTGCTACAAATCTTCACATGAATTTATTCCTATACCCAGTCCATATTCAAAGTAGCTTGAGAATATACATGTTTAGTCGTGACTAAAATCACATCTTGTTTTAGGGATGCGATGTGGTGACAGACAGAAAATGTTTTAACTCAAGTTGCAAGGTGAGTGGGTGTTATCTGAGTGGACCTGCTTCAAATCCTATTTCATAGAGTTTTATAAGAAAAATATTCTGGAATTACATTGGCCATGTACTTAGAATGGATGAAAATGGTTTTCTAAACAAACCAATATATGAAAGGCATAGGGAAAAAGAAAAGTAGGTCCCCCAAAAGTAGCTCTATGCAGAATAATCAATAGTGAAAGCTCAATATTGAGCATAAGCAATACACAAGAACTACAACTTGTAATCAGGTGCTCAGCATGATAACTGACTACTGCCTACGAGTCATCTTTTCCACAAAAGAACTAATTAAGGAACAACTAAAAAGAGAGTAAACAAAAAAAAGAAGGAAAGATTACTAAAAAAGCAGGTACCTTGTTAAGGTTGTCCTCTAATTTTCCTTTGGCATCTTTACATTCCCAGATGCGATTGGCAAATGCAATATTTGTGTTATCAATCTGCCTACACATGTCATTGCCAGTTTGCTGTAGAAGGCCATCAATACTAGACCTCAGATCAACAGAGTTCATTCGTTCTCTCTCTGCATAGTTGATGTTATCATTGGAAAAGTCTTGCCACTGTTCAGGAGATACTGAACTGAAAGTGAGCAGAGTTTTTTCATAAACATTTCAAATAAAAATAGATTTCTTGTGCCAAGTTGTACTTGAACATTATATTCTATACTGCTAAATAAAAGAAAAACAACTTTTTTGGAATTACTTTTATAAAAGATATTCGCTGAGTGGACATCATTCAACCATTCAACTGTGTACATCTGGTCATTAACTTTTTATGGTTACCTGAATTGTATTCACCTCATGATTCCTGAGATAATGAAAATGGTCAAGGTCAAAAGAACATTTTTGGCAACAACTTGTGACAGGTTCATGAGAATCCAATGAAATTCACTGATCACAAATCACTGACCATATTACTGAATGTCTATACAAAATCACTATATTGGGTGCCACCTGGAGTAAGAAGAAGAGGGAGACCTAGAGAAACTCTACGAAGAACCATTAATAGAGAAGGCATGTCAATGAACCTAAACAACACGCAACAATTGAAAGACCTGGCAACACAAAGACAGAAATGGAAAGCTATGGTTTCTGCCCTATGCGCCGCCTATGGCCCTGGAGGAACATAACATAACATACAAAATTGACAGTCCTCAAATAAATGAAGTTGAAAATTCAATTCAAAAGTATGGCTCATCTCACTACAGAAAAACGATACATCATCATTGGATGCTTACAGATGCTTACAAAGTGTAGTCGCCAGACAATTTAATGTGGTTAGAAGTACCATTAGTTGCCTTTGAAGATGATTTCAACAAACTGGTGCAGTGGTAGACTGGCGGAACAGCGGTTAATTCAGAGTTACAACTGCTACCGAAGACCACTTCCTACGGCTGCATCATCTCAGGAATCGATTTGCATCTATGCCCTCCACAGTCCAGTCAATGCCAGCAGCTTGTGAATTTCAGATCAAACAGTTAGGAACCGGTTGCTCGGTACTGGTCTTTGAGCTAGAAGACTCTACAGAGGTCCTGTTCTTATGGACAGGCATCGCAAGAACCGACTATAGTGGGTGAACCATCATCATCAATGGACTGTTGGAAATGATTGGAGAAGGGTTTGGTTTAGTTAAAGTCTAAAAGTTTCTTCATGCCACAGTTGAAACATTAATTCTGTAAAATAACAATTTGGTACATGTTTGAAATTTTCTTTTACCAACATAACAACACATTTTGAATCTATCTGTATCTAAAAATTATCATATGTAATGTGTGTTACCAAAATAGCGATACTGTGACCTGCCATGTATGTCATAGGAGGCAAAAAAAGGAGGTTGGGAGTGAGGTTACCCCAGGCCATGATCTCCTTTGTGATGCAGCCTGCTGAAGACCCATGCCTGGTCTGCTGGAAGGGAATATTCTTCTCATTCTTTTCATTAGTTCACATTTTAATTGTGTTGCATGATACCATGGTTTCTAGTGCACCTCTCAGCCTGGTATCTCAGACTTCAGCACCTGTGCTTACCTGGGCAGGGTTGTTGTCCTGCTTAATGTAGGGGATGGCCCGACCAATCTTAGTTTCCATCCTCTTTTGGCTGGACTAAGCTTCATCTCCAACTACAAAGACCAATTAGGCCTGCTGGTAAACATAAATAACCAATAAACAGAAAGAATGGTGTTCCAGATGTAACATGGGTAAATGAATAACACAATAATCATTGAGGAATTTTGGAAAGTCATTTATTTTCTTGAACAGCTTTGGCTCTAGTTAGCAATTATATTGGCAATCAGCGTGCAGTATGAGCAATGCTTATAAACAGGTTGTAACATGTGAATGGTTTACAAACATTGTGGCTATGGACGTCCACCATTTAGTGAATGTGATATAACCACTGATGTATTAGTTACTACTGTTGAAGTCAGATGTGTCAGGCCATTGGACTAATAAGAGAGAAACACAGCGCATATCTGTTCTGTCGGTTATATGTTTCTGAAATCTAGAAGGACTATTCTCCTAGAAGAGAGTTATAGCAGGAGTTAGAGAACAGGAGAGAGTTCCAGCAGGAGTTAGAGAACAGGAGAGAGTTCCAGCAGGAGTTAGAGAACAAAACAGGAGTTAGAGAAAAGGAGAGAGTTCCAGCAGGAGTTAGAGAACAAAATAGGAGTTAGAGAACAAAATAGGAGTTAGAGAAAAGGAGAGAGTTCCAGCAGGAGTTAGAGAACAGGAGAGAGTTCCAGCAGGAGTTAGAGAACAAAACAGGAGTTAGAGAACAGGAGAGAGTTCCAGCAGGAGTTAGAGAACAGGAGAGAGTTCCAGCAGGAGTTAGAGAACAGGAGAGAGTTCCAGCAGGAGTTAGAGAACAGTAGAGAGTTCCAGCAGGAGTTAGAGAACAGGAGAGAGTTCCAGCAGGAGTTAGAGAACAGGAGAGAGTTCCAACAGGAGTTAGAGAACAGTAGAGAGTTCCAACAGGAGTTAGAGAACAGGAGAGAGTTCCAACAGGAGTTAGAGAACAGGAGAGAGTTCCAACAGGAGTTAGAGAACAGGAGAGAGTTCCAACAAGAGTAAGAGAACAGGAGAGAGTTCCAACAGGAATTAGAGAACAGGAGAGAGTTCCAACAGGAGTTAGAGAACAGGAGAGAGTTCCAGCAGGAGTTAGAAAACAGGAGAGAGTTCCAACAAGAGTAAGAGAACAGGAGAGAGTTCCAACAGGAATTAGAGAACAGGAGAGAGTTCCAACAGGAGTTAGAGAACAGGAGAGAGTTACAACAGGAGTTAGAGAACAGGAGAGAGTTCCAACAGGAGTTAGAGAACAGGAGAGAGTTCCAACAGGAATTAGAGAACAGGAGAGAGTTCCAACAGGAGTTAGAGAACAGGAGAGAGTTCCAGCAGGAGTTAGAGAACAGGAGAGAGTTCCAACAGGAATTAGAGAACAGGAGAGAGTTCCAACAGGAGTTAGAGAACAGGAGAGAGTTCCAGCAGCAGTTAGAGAACAGGAGAGAGTTCCAGCAGGAGTTAGAGAACAGGAGAGAGTTCCAACAGGAATTAGAGAACAGGAGAGAGTTCCAACAGGAGTTAGAGAACAGGAGAGAGTTCCAACAGGAATTAGAAAACAGGAGAGAGTTCCAACAAGAGTAAGAGAACAGGAGAGAGTTCCAACAGGAATTAGAGAACAGGAGAGAGTTCCAACAGGAGTTAGAGAACAGGAGAGAGTTACAACAGGAGTTAGAAAACAGGAGAGAGTTACAACAGGAGTTAGAGAACAGGAGAGAGTTACAACAGGAGTTAGAGAACAGGAGAGAGTTCCAACAGGAGTTAGAAAACAGGAGAGAGTTACAACAGGAGTTAGAGAACAGGAGAGAGTTACAACAGGAGTTAGAGAACAGGAGAGAGTTCCAACAGGAGTTAGAAAACAGGAGAGAGTTCCAACAGGAGTTAGAGAACAGGAGAGAGTTCCAGCAGCAGTTAGAGAACAGGAGAGAGTTCCAGCAGGAGTTAGAGAACAGGAGAGAGTTCCAACAAGAGTAAGAGAACAGGAGAGAGTTCCAACAGGAATTAGAGAACAGGAGAGAGTTCCAACAGGAGTTAGAGAACAGGAGAGAGTTCCAACAGGAGTTAGAGAACAGGAGAGAGTTCCAACAGGAGTTAGAGAACAGGAGAGAGTTCCAACAGGAGTTAGAGAACAGGAGAGAGTTCCAACAGGAGTTAGAAAACAGGATTGAGTTCCAACAGGAGTTAGAGAACAGGAGAGAGTTCCAACAGGAATTAGAGAACAGGAGAGAGTTCCAACAGGAGTTAGAGAACAAACACAAAACCAAATTCCTGTTGGTAGGAATCTTTTTCAAGCATGGTATTATAATGAAAGTGTATTCTCAGAGAGAAAAACCACTCACTTGGGTTCAATAATGGCCACGTTATCACTGAAGTGGATTTGATGGGAGTTGTTGCGTAGGTTTTCACAATACTCATCAATGTTCTGTGCCCCAAACTTATCCTTCAAGTCTTTCTCTAGCTGATACTTAGCTTTACGATTTCTTCTGTAGGAGAAATAAAACAAGCCTATTAAATCATTATACTGTACATTATACTGTATACCCAGCAGCTCGTCATCACTCTCTAATGACAAAGTCAAGATAAGAATAAACAAAATAACAGACTGCTTTCAATAATAGCAGACATAGGAGGTCTACCTCATAACTACTTTCAATAATACAAGATATAGTATGTTCATACCTCATAACTACTTTCAATAATACAAGATAGATCTACTTCCAATAATATCAGATATTTTTTGTCTCATGCCTTTTAACTGCTTCAACATGATGAATCAGCTGAAGGTGTTTCTTGGTAAGTAGTGACTTATTTGAGGTAAATAATGAAAGTGTAGTAATAGTGGAAGCAAGCTTTGCTGATTCTCATCTCATAAAACTGCACACAAAGTTATTTTCAAATGGAAAACTAATTAAAGACTGCCTTACAACTGTAACAATAATTATATGTTCTGATATGGTTCAGCTATTTAAAAAGATTAACGTATCTTGAAACATACCTGGAACTGAGCAACTTTCAGACATTGGAACATAGAACATTCTTCAAAACTTTGTAAAAAAATAGTTGAATAAATAATATTCACTATAAACAATATTTCTCTCTTGCAGTAAATTAAAACAATGTAGGCTACTATTTGAAGATGTACAGCTGACTGCTTTAATTTTGAATGTCACTATCTGTCTATAACTGAAGAACTTCTTTACATTAGGCCAAAGCATGGTAAAAAGGGTTGAGTGAAGCATTTTATAAAGGGTGACAGGCAATATATGCATACAAATTTCTTTGAATCAACAGGCAATAGAGGCATACAAATTGCTTTGAATCAACAGGTAATCTTCAGCACTGATTCTCAAAACCCTGCCAAATAATAGGACAATGATCCTACTAGATTTCCATCAGGATGTAGTCAAGATAATGGAAATGCATTGTGTAACAGGTATTAGAGGCATACAGATATCTTTGAATCATCAGACAATAGAGGCATACACATTTCTTTGAATCAACATTCTACATTTGTTTTTGATGAGGCATCTGATTTTATTAGTCTCATAGTATGATTTCAAAATGACATCAGCATTATACATCCTGAGACAGAACACTTCACTATGGTGCACTGTATCATTCACCAAGAAGTGTTTTATGGGATACGTTCACATGGAACACATCATGAATTTGGTGAGAACAATTATCTGTTAATAACTAATGCAATTCTTCAATAATTGATTCTATCAACATAGAAACAAACACAGTCCCAGCACTTAAATACAAAGAAACAAAAAACATATCAACAGATAAAATAAATACAAACATTTCTAAAATGTTATAATTGACTACCAAGAACTGGAAAGATTTTGAATATTTAGGAGCAAATATAAATAGTTTAGGAGTTTGTTCAGCTGAAATTAAATAAATTGTAACAGCGATGTCAAAACTAGCGCAAATTAACAATCTTTGGCAAGACACAAGGTAAAGATAAACGTGCTGGAGAAGAAATTGAACTCCTTCAAAAATAAATATCTTAGACGACTCTTAAATACTGGTTGGGAAGAATTCAAGTCAAACATACAAGTAAGAGAAGACACCACACAGCAATTTATTTATACAACAATAAGAAGAAAACAATGGACTTTATCAGACGTATACTTAGAATGAATGAAAACAGACTGCAAGCATTAAAATGGGTCATCATCATCAAGTGCTGTCTCCACAACAAAGGTTGACTGCAACGGATCTCCAACATCCCCTGTCTCGGTGGTGCACTCTGCTAGACTGTAAACTGTCCATAGTGTGATGTTACTTACACTCTTACACTTGTATCTCTGCCTACCCCTTGCTCGCTTCCCTTTGACTTTACCCTTTAGTAAGGTCTTCAATAAGGTGTCATGTCTTTTAATGTGTCCAAAATACTTTATTTGCCTGATCTTTATTTCTCTTAGTAGTTCTTTCTTCATAATAAGTGTTTTTAGCACCTCTTTATTTGTTTTCTTCTCTTTCCATGATGTTCTCCCTATTCTTCTATATACCCACATCTCAAAGGCATCAATTTTGTCTTCTAATTGTTTATTTAGTATCCATTTCCTGGGGGGGCTACCGACCCCTACCAGGCGCGTCCACAGGTGGCGGATGGTGGAGGGCACTCCATAAATGTCCATATATGGAGTGTTTGCTGCAATTAAGCAGCCGCGGACCAAACCGGTGCTGTTGCCTACCAGGACGGGGCGGGATATCAGTCGGTGCTGATATCCCCACTGAAATACCCCATGTGTCCAGTGACGGGCAGCTTCAAGCGAGCATGAGCCGCTATAAGCTCACGCTGCTGGCGTGGAGTAATGAACTCCATGCCAGGAGCGCGTTGGGGTTGTTTTTTTTTTTTTTTTTTTTTTTTCCCCCCAAAAAAATTGCTGCCTTGCAGTCACCATCGGGAGATGGAAAGGCTATGGGAGACAACCCTGACAGTAAAATAGGAGAAGGCCACTCCACAAACCTCCGATGTCTTGCGGGCAGTGCTAGGATGTCCAAGAACATGGATAGGAAGACTCCATAACTTCCCTCACCGAAGACGGAACATGTCAGCCTGAATAGGCGTGGGTACCCAGCAATGGAAATGGGACATGTACGCATTATACAGTTAATGATTATGCTCGGATTTATTACACGAAGTGGGGCTGCCCCTGTGGTTCATCGCCAGGCAGGAGGAGCTCCGGACCCCCAGCCTCGAATGGGTCCACCAAAAGCTACTGATGATGACTCTGTGTATCGGGGACCCGGGATTAAACAGAGTAGAGCATCCGGCCAAACCAATCATGACAACAAAAACACAATCAAAATTATGCAGTGGAACAGTGAGGGTGTGGCTAAGAAGAAATTAGAACTGCAGAATTTCCTTCAAAAGCAAAAGATTGATGTCTTGTGCATTCAGGAGACACATCTTAATGACAGCAACAGATTCTCCATCAGAGGCTTTGAATGCTTCAGATTAGATAGATTAGGTCACAAAGGAGGGATCATCACAATGGTACGAAATAACATACCTACTACAGAAATCGCACGTAACCCAGAGGACTCAGAACATCTCACCATCAAATTACATACAACCCCAAAACCACTGATTATCACAAATTTCTACTGCCCAAACAACAAAAAATTACACCTCAGGACAATACCTCTCACATCATCAAATCATATTATAGTTGGAGATTTCAACAGTCATTCCCCAAGCTGGGGTTACCCAACTATGGACTTGAGAGGAGAATAAATAGAAGACTG
Source organism: Meghimatium bilineatum (assembly GCA_034231615.1). NCBI lineage: Eukaryota > Metazoa > Mollusca > Gastropoda > Stylommatophora > Philomycidae > Meghimatium > Meghimatium bilineatum. The sequence goes on from CM067304.1 coordinate 25,074,341, forward strand.
GATGATAGAAAATAGGCTAATCCTTATAAATGAACATCTATCAGAGCCAACCTTTTACTCCAGACGATGGAAATCTCAGAGCACTCCAGATCTGGCCATTGCAACAGAAGACATCCAACGTGTGACAGAAAGAGTAGTGGCACAACAGCTTGGTGGGAGTGACCACAAGCCCGTAATATTAACAATAAAAGGGAACCACAAGACAGAAAAGCAACAACACAAAATCGCTAGCTGGAACTACAAAAAGGCTAACTGGGACACTTACCAACGCCTTACAGAGGAAAAACTACTAACACATCTTACAGCAAGAAATATACGGAAAGATGCAAAATTAATAACAGGAATAATCCTGGAAGCTGCCAACAACAGTATACCTAGAGGAAGAAGACAAAACTACAAACCCTTCTGGAACAAAAAACTCCAGGTTATGCATGATGAAGCCTCTGCTGCAAGATCCAAGATGGAAACTAGACCAACAGAAACCAATATCACTGAACACAATAGACTGCAAGCAATTTTCAGGAGAGAAAAGCTAAACAGCATTAGATCCAGCTGGAAAGAAAAAATAGCAACACTCAACATGGAAAAAGACTCAACAAAAATGTGGAAACTTATCAAGTGTCTCAATGAAGAAAACAACCCCCAAAGTAGTATCATCATAGAAGACAAGGGGAAGTCCTACACTGGCACACAAGCTGCAAATATTCTAGCAGACTCCTATGCTGAAGAAAGCAAAATTAAGATAACTAGAACAAGAACTGCTGAAGTAAGACGAGAGACAAAAAACCTTGTAAATAAACATCAACCTTGCCCAGGCACAATGACCTCACCTTTTCACAAATCAGAACTTAACATGGCAATTCAAAATCTAAAAAAGAAGAAAGCCCCTGGACCCGATGGAATCACAAATGAAATGCTCCAACACCTAGGTCCTGTGGGTAGAAGCAGAATCCTAGACCTTTTTAATGAATCATGGGCGCAAGGGATCTTCCCAGAAGAATGGAAAGAGGCAGAAATAATTCCAATTGCCAAGAAAGGAAAACCAAAAACCAACAAAACAAGTTACCGCCCTATCAGTCTACTTAGTTGCTTAGGAAAGGTCATGGAAAAAATGGTGAATAACAGACTCTTAAACTACCTGGAGGAAAACAATCTTCTAGATGACTGCCAATCAGGCTTCAGAAAACACAGATGCACTGAGGACCAAACAACATACCTTGCCCAGGAAATAGAAGATGCTTTCCAGAAAAAATCAAAACTCCTAGCCACCTTCTTTGACCTCACAAAGGCCTTTGACAAAGTCTGGAAAGAGGGGCTATTGCTAAAACTTGCCCAGAAAGGAATCAGAGGCAAAATGTTTCAGTGGATAAAAAGCTTCCTACGAGGCAGACATGCAAGAGTCAAACTCCAGGGAATGAAAAGTAAAATGGTCAACATAACAGAAGGTGTCCCACAGGGAGGAATTCTGTCCCCCACACTCTTTATAGTTTTTATAGACGATCTGCCAAAACTATTCACACCATATGTACATAGAGCTCTCCATGCTGACGATCTTGCTATCTGGACCCAATCAGAATACATTGGAGTTGCAAAAGTTAGAATGCAGGAGGCAATAAACAAAGTTGAAGAGTGGGCAAAAACCTGGGGTGTTCAAATAAACAAAAGTAAGACCGTCACTACACTTTTCACCCTCTCCACAAAGCCTGAAAATTATACTCTCACTCTAGACAATACCCCACTCCCAAAAGAAAACACCCCAGTCTACCTGGGGCTAAAATTTGACAAAAGACTTACTTGGGGATCACACATTGAAGAGACAGAAAATAAAGCCACACGCAGACTACAAATAATGAAAAAACTATCTGGGACAGATTGGGGAGCCAACATAAAAACCATAAGACAAGTCTATGTAGGTCACATTCGTCCAACTCTGGAATATGGATTGACCACATATGCAACAGCAGCAAACACCAATCTTCAAAAGCTGGACAAAATTCAAAATGCAGGTCTCCGAATCATAACAGGAGGACTAAGGAGCACACCTATAACATCAATGGAAGCAACAGCAGGATTACAAAACCTAACAGACCGCAGGGATGAGAAAATCACAATAATGACAGAAAAATTTAGACGTCTGAAACATCACCCTATGCATGAAAAAACAAAAGAACTAACAAAAAACAGACTGAAAAGACCAAGCTTCAATCACCTATCAAAAAAACTTATGAAAGTCAATAAAGAAGTAACCAGCAACAATCCGGATGAATGGGAACAGCTAGAAGCATATTGCAACATCACAAACACTTCACCCATATATACAGCAAAACTTACAATACCAGGCATTGAGAGAAAAACTATGGAAACCCCTACTGCCCTTAAGGCAAAAACACTTGATCACCTAGACACCCAATACCCTACCTCACAGTGGATTCATGTCTTCACAGATGGATCATCAGAGGGTGCAGTAAAGAAAGGAGGAGCTGGGATACTAATACTCATACCAAACACCCCAAAACTAGAACTCTCAATTGCTACTGGCAAATTATCAACAAATTACAGGGCAGAGCTACAAGCAATCTTGGAAGCATCAAAGGCTCTAGAGGAACGGAGGCTCAAAGGAGCTAACATAGTCTTCTTGTGTGACTGCATGTCAGTACTCCAAACCATCCAAAAGGAACCTAAAGATCTCCTAACAAAAACAACTGTAGAACTTCTAAATCAACTATCTGCCAACAATAAAGTTGTGCTGCAGTGGATCCCTGCACACTGTGGAATAGCAGGAAATGAAGGAGCTGACAGACTGGCAAAAGCAGGTGCAAAAAAGGAACAATTCCACCACAGAATATCACTGACTGAAGCAAAAACCCTCATCAAAGGAATATACAAACATACATGGAGTCAGAGAACAGGCAGTAACTTTCCACAGGACCCTATTCTAAAGCTAAACAGGTCACAACAAACCACAATTTTTAGACTTCGCACAGGACACTGCAGACTACAAGCACATCTCCACAAAATTAAGGCTGCCCAAACTGACCAATGCCCATGTCAAAAGGGTCCCCAGACTCCAGAACATATTCTGCAGACATGCCCACTCTTTGATGACGTGAGAACCAAAATATGGCCTCAAGAGACAGATCTGAAGGTGAAGCTGTGGGGCAACCGTGAGGACCTCCTGCTGACGACTGAATTCATGGAGGCGGCCCACCTTCCTGTATAGACTTATGAGCATAGGAAACTGATCGCAGAAGAAGAAGAAGTATCCATTTTTCTTAGCCATACATTAATATAGAATAGATGTAGCATTTTATAATTCTCATTATTAACTTGTTTGTAATTTGTTTAGATATTAATATTTTCCTCATGTCATTGAAGGCACTTTTAGCCATGCCTATTCTTCTTTTAACTTCTGTTTCACATCTGCCTTCATTTGTGACTATGTGTCCAAGATATTGATAATGTTTTATGTGTTGTGGTTTCTCTCCATGTATGTTTATGTTAAGCTCTTGTTCTTCTGAGTCTTTGCTAATTATCATGGTTTTTGTTTTTTTGGATATTTATATCCAGTCCATATTCATTACTTGATTTATTGATTTGATCTATTAGTCTTTGTAGTTCATGTTCACTTTCCACCAAAAGAACAGTGTCATCTGCATATCTAATGTTGTTTATAATTTTCCCATTGATCTTGAGTCCTGACATTTCTCCTATATTTTTAAAGAAATTCTCTGTGTAGATATTAAATAGGCTTGGTGATAAAATTCATCCTTGTCTTACCCCACTTTTTATTTCTTTGTATGGTGAGTAGCTGTTTTCACACCTTATTGATGCAGTTTGTTCCCAATATATATTTTTAATCAGTCTGATGTATTTTCCATCTATGCCTATTTCTTGAAAACATTTGATTAATTTTTCATGTTGGGCTCTATCAAAGGCGTTGCTGTAGTCTATGAAGCAATATAGATACTTTTTTTGAACTTCTATATATTTATCTATCACTAGTTGAATACTCTTCTCTGGTTCTTTTGTTTTTCCTAAAACCAAATTGTGCTTCACCAACCTCCATGTCTATCTTGTTCTTAATTCTTTCATGTATTATCTTGAAGTATTTTAGTAAAATTGGTACCAAATGGCAAAAGAAAAAGAGGAAGACAAAGAGAGACTTTGCAGAACAACCTTCAAGAAGGGTATGACTATGGGTCTCAACATAATACATGAATTACACATAGCAGCATCACATCGCTCGAACTGGAGAGCTCTGATTTCTGCCCTATGCACTATGTTCAGCGCTGAAGGAACATAAATAGACAGATAGATATCGCAACAGAACAGCATGAAAAAATTAATATTGGAAGACAAGGCTGATGATAACAAAGAAAAGGGTTGCCCAAGATGATGATGGACAAAAGTATTTTGGGGTTTAAGAATGTTGTTAGTTGCAACTTTCCTCGTAAAGCAAAGATCAATGTAAAACAGCAGTGACTGATTAATTCTTAATTTAACACTACCTAAACACACACACTTGTTAAATAACCACCTAGGAGACAAAAACAGGCCATACATACACACACAATTTATAGATATGAATTATATGCCATGATTAATGTGGTTATTCACACCTGAGCTGCTCTGTTGCCTGTTCCAAGGTTCTCTTCAGAAGTGCCTGAACTCCTTGGACTGTCTCTACTTCTTTCAATAACTCTTTTTGCACATCATCATGAACCAGATCAATCCCCACACGCTTTTCTCTACAATTTAAATTAATACAATTATCAACAGATATAATCTGACTTGATCTTGTCTCTATTTAACATTTTAATGACAAAATTATCAATGATCATTTGGGGGGAATCCTTATTGGCAAGAGGAAAGAGCATATAATATGAAAATAGAAACAGCAAATACAGAGGAATACCAAGAAGAAAATGGATAGAAGGAGTTATCAACATTTTGACACAGTACAGTACTACTGCATATCAAGCGACCAATCATGCCAAACTTATCATCATTGAATCCTACGGCACCTCACAGCAAAAGCAGAGAAAAAAAAATAGATAGATACATTTTGGGGATTTCCATGGTATAGCGGTTGAATTATTTACCTTATGCTCAAGAAGTCATGGGTTTTATCCAAGGTCATAATGCCATGTTTAGAAGGTATTCTTGGATACCTCACAAGTAAATTTGGAGAAATCTTTCAGTAGGGTATAACCATCTCTAGCAAGGCTATACATATGTCCGTCTTATGTATATGAAAAAGGGAGGTGGGAGGTTCGTTTACCTAAAAAAAAACCACATTGTACTTTTCTTTGGCTGGTTAAACGTACTACAAATAAATGATTAATAAAAAGCATGGCAATAGTCGAAGTGGCCTAACAAGTACACAAGTATAACAAGTAACAAGTACATAAGGTTGTTATATCAGAGGTTCTCTGGTGAGTTGCAGAAGTGAATATTTCTAACGGTAGCCAAAAGAAACGTAACAAAGATTAAATACTTCAGTGATTGCCTATGAAATAGACCAAGATAATTGGGAAGAACTTGCACAAAATATAGCTACATGGTGCTCTACAGTGAAAAAGGTGGAGCATCTTGGGAAAAGAGGAGACATACAGCAGCTCAACAGTGGAGAGTAGTAAGAAAGTCACAGGTAGACACAAACAATCTACTGTGGTCATCCCATGCTCAAACTGTCCAAGGACATTTGCAACTAGAATAGGACTCATGTGCCATCTATGAACTCATTAGTCTAGGACATAACTCTAACTGAATTTCAAAATTGGATGTAACAAAGTGTCATCATCACTTGTAATGGACAAACAACAACAACAATATCAGAGGTCCCAAATGACCCTTGATAAGATACCAAACTGGGGTGATGCAGAATCTGCTCTCCAATGCCTGTTTAAGATGGGAGTTCTAATTGATGATGATGATGACAAGTGTTTTCATCATATTAATAATTTTAGAAGGTTCATGGATAAATTTAAGAATTTTAACAGTTTATTGAATTGTTGTCACATCAAAAATTGACAAAATGTTTAAAAAGATTTGAGAGGTATGAATTTGATTCAGAGTTGTCTACAAATGCACTGGCTTCGCATATGAGTGGTCCTGGGTTCATTCCCCAGTTGAGGCGGAAATGTTTTCAGATCGCAATGGCTCCCAGGTCGACCCAGCCTTAAATGGGTACCGGATTAATCTGGGAAGTAAAGACTACGAGGGAGAGGAGATGGCTACCGCCCTCATTTGCAGAGCCTGTGAAATGTGAGATCGTTAACATCTCACACCCCTACGGCATTAATAAATGCTATGGGTTACTTTACTTTTTTTTTACAGATGCTAAATTCTTCTTTTTTTATCTATCATCCTATTAGAAATGTATTTTAATATGGAAAATGTCAGATTTAAGTTTCACCACCGGCCTATACATTACAAATATTACATTGGACAATGCAAATAGAACCTTAAATTACCAGAGACTGAGAATCAATAACATTTCTCCATCTTGGCAAATTGATGTATCCACATTGTTTATGAAATAAACCATATATTATTTAATGGAACCAACCTTTGCTTAAGGTGCATACAATACAGCATTCATTGATCTGCACACGCCACACTGAGAGATCCCTCTTCATTCTCCCCTGGAGGACCCTGGGGGGGGGGGTTCCCAGTGCACTGCATTTAGACTGAATGATCGGTAACAGACGCTGCATGTTTTTTTATCTCATATCACGGAAGCAGTATGAAATGAAGTCTAATTCAAGGTGAAGGCAGAAGAAAAGTTGGGATGTCTGGACACATCATTCCATAATGAACCAATTTAGCTCTCTGTAACAACATCCTCCACCAATCCCTCTCCATCCCCAAATATCAAATAGGCTTACTAAAACAGCACAAAGAAGTACATAATAAAGAAACCTATTTGCAAGGCACATCCTGGCAATATGAAGAGGTTCTTCTGTTGCTTGAAGTGCTTTGTCCACTCGTTGCTTGAATGCTGCAAGGTTTTCTATTTCTTTTACTAGCCCATCAAGTTTATCATCAAGCTCTTTTTTCCAGTAGCGGATGTCATCCAATCGCTGCTCTGTAAGAAATGTATTATTAATACAGTGTCTAGTACTATGTGTAAGCCTCTTTTATTTTTGTATATTATAATTTATTCTATTTAACTCATCTTCATAAATAGTGTTGCAGCTACAGACACAACCAACATTCTAGAACCATATTCATATAGTGTTGCAGCTACAGACACAACCAACATTCTAGAACCATATTCATATAGTGTTGCAGCTACAGACACAACCAACATTCTAGAACCATATTCATATAGTGTTGCAGCTACAGACACAACCAACATTCTAGAACCATATTCATATAGTGTTGCAGCTAGTCACAACTAACATTCTAGAACCATATTCATATAGTGTTGCAGCTACAGTCACAACTAACATTCTAGAACCATATTCATATAGTGTTGCAGCTAGTCACAACTAACATTCTAGAACCATATTCATATAGTGTTGCAGCTAGTCACAACTAACATTCTAGAACCATATTCATATAGTGTTGCAGCTACAGTCACAACTAACATTCTAGAACCATATTCATATAATGTTGCAGCTACAGACACAACCAACATTCTAGAACCATATTCATATAGTGTTGCAGCTAGTCACAACTAACATTCTAGAACCATATTCATATAATGTTGCAGCTACAGTCACAACTAACATTCTAGAACCATATTCATATAGTGTTGCAGCTAGTCACAACTAACATTCTAGAACCATATTCATATAATGTTGCAGCTACAGTCACAACTAACATTCTAGAACCATATTCATATAGTGTTGCAGCTAGTCACAACTAACATTCTAGAACCATATTCATATAATGTTGCAGCTACAGTCACAACCAACATTCTAGAACCATATTCATATAGTGTTGCAGCTAGTCACAACTAACATTCTAGAACCATATTCATATAATGTTGCAGCTACAGTCACAACTAACATTCTAGAACCATATTCATATAGTGTTGCAGCTACAGACACAACCAACATTCTAGAACCATATTCATATAGTGTTGCAGCTAGTCACAACTAACATTCTAGAACCATATTCATATAATGTTGCAGCTAGTCACAACTAACATTCTAGAACCATATTCATATAATGTTGCAGCTACAGTCACAACCAACATTCTAGAACCATATTCATATAGTGTTGCAGCTAGTCACAACTAACATTCTAGAACCATATTCATATAGTGTTGCAGCTACAGACACAACCAACATTCTAGAACCATATTCATATAGTGTTGCAGCTAGTCACAACTAACATTCTAGAACCATATTCATATAATGTTGCAGCTACAGTCACAACTAACATTCTAGAACCATATTCATATAGTGTTGCAGCTACAGACACAACCAACATTCTAGAACCATATTCATATAGTGTTGCAGCTAGTCACAACTAACATTCTAGAACCATATTCATATAATGTTGCAGCTACAGTCACAACTAACATTCTAGAACCATATTCATATAATGTTGCAGCTACAGTCACAACCAACATTCTAGAACCATATTCATATAATGTTGCAGCTACAGTCACAACCAACATTCTAGAACCATATTCATATAGTGTTGCAGCTACAGTCACAACCAACATTCTAGAACCATATTCATATAGTGTTGCAGCTAGTCACAACCAACATTCTAGAACCATATTCATATAGTGTTGCAGCTAGTCACAACTAACATCATAGAACCATATTCATATAGTGTTTCAGCTACAGACACAACCAACATTCTAGAAATTCCTAACATAATAAAAATGTAGAAAAAGTAGTGTAGGCAAAGAAGTGGTTATAAAAACATGGCAGAAGGTCACAAAGACATACTGGGTAGTTAAGAAATGGTAGTGAGGTTGCTCAGAAGTCTAAAGTTCACAATCATCAAGTGTCATCTCTGCAATGAAGATTGTTTGCAGGAGACCTTCAACATCCTAGTGGACCTCCACAGAGGCATATCCCTGCTCTCTATAGCAGGCAAGATTCTGGCTAGGGTCCTGTTAAACAGACTGCAAGTCCATCTAGAGACAGGTCTCCTTTCAGAGAGCCAATGTGGTTTCTGACAAGGCAGAGGCACGGCTGATATGATATTCACTGCCAGACAAATTGTTAACCCCCTAAATCTGCATACATCAATGGGGCTTTGCATAATATTCTCCTTCTTATTTGCAGTTTAACATGTATACACAGCTGCAATAATGTTTAACTCACCCAATTTCTTGTTAACATCAGCTTGTGTTTTTGTGGTACGTTTTGCTGTTTCATCTTTTAGTCTATTGGACTCAGAAATCAATCGTTCAGCCTGCTGCTGCTCCACATCTGCATTTGCATATTTTTTAAGATTGGAACGAGTCCAGTCCTCATGAGTGAAGCGAGTGGGTGCTCTGATAAGTCTCGCCATGTCTGCATTGCAATTGGTTATAAGTTTAACAAATTATTATTGTTTTTTTATCATCTAAATTTAAATTTTATCTAAAATAATAAATAATAATGATAATAAGACCATAGATAGACATATAGACAAGATCAAGATAGACAGAAGTTTGAAAAGGCTGTGTTGACTGCTACATAATGTTCAGGATATGCTATCTGATGGTAATAAAACCATTACCCATTAGGGTTATAGAGGGTTATACTGCACAAAAAACCTCTATCCTCAGTCATTTGGAGGAATGTAGAAAAATCATGACCAGACCATTCCTTGGTGTTATCAATACAAGATTTTCTATGTCTACCTCATCTCCTTCCACTCTTGACTCTTCCTTGCAAAATAATTTTAGAAAGTGAGTTGTGTCTCGTTACATGTCCAAACCAAACAGATGAGTGCCGTTTCACAACCAAAAGTGGTTCTTGATAACCTGCAAGTTAGTCTATTTGTTGCCAGACAAATATATTCTTATAGCTGAAATAATGAAGTTATAGTAAATGAAAACTTAGTAACAGTTACAAACTAAATAATAGGCCTATGTACAAGTTTACAGCAAAAACATATTGTTCTGATGCTACAACTGTGAATGAAACTCATACTAGAAATAGTGCAATATTTCTCTCAAAATTAATATAAGATTCAATCCAATAAAAAAATCAAAGAAGAGACACATCAAAACTACATCACAGATGTTATTAGAAATCGCCGTTGGTCCTACATTGGATATGTCCTACACTCAGACAATAACAGAATACACCACCAATCTCTTGCATGGATACCACCAGGCAGAAGAGCCAGGGATAGACCAAAGGAAACACTCAGAAGAGCAATACTTACAGAAATTAAAACAAACAATATTCATACTATTCAAGAAAAGCACAGAATAACTTTGAACTGACAGAATTGGAGAGATCTGACCTCTTCCCTATGCACTAAAGGAAAATGAATGAATTAATGTAAGATTCAACTTATCCCTTGAAAGTAGAAACAATTTAGTAACAAATATAAAATCTTCTCATGGTTCATGACATGTGGCATTGTTTCATATCTATCCAGTCTTCTATTTTATGTAATGTCAATGATTTTTTATACCAATGCTATCTCATATGATAATGCCAGGCTGTCCAGCATCTTTTTCGAAGAGAGAACAAATATATGAATATATTTAATGAGCTAACAAGGTATCTATATTCCTTCAGTGCTGAATATCAGTCTGTCCATCAGACAGAAACCAGTGCTCTCCTCTAGTTCAAGCAATATGATGTTTCTGTAGCTCTTGCATATTGCTGAGATCTATAGTCATGCTATCTTTGAAAGTTGTTCTACAAATAATTAACATGAGATCATCATCATGTGCCAATGTAACTATGTTTTCCAGACCTCCCTATCTCATAAAACATCCCCCCCAAAAAATTGTCTCTTTCTGATATCTTCTGTGTCCATTCTCAAACTTCTGCAGAATAGCAGGATATAGTCCAGAGAATGGAATGCATTGTGTCATGGTTCACATGTTGCGATATCTGCACCTTTTGGCCTGATGCATCTGACTTCAGCATGGCTGCAGGTCACTTTGACCCTATATGGGATGGGACAGCCAACTTCAAAACATAACCTCCCTAGTCATCTCCTATGACATGCATGGAAGGTAAAAGGTAAAGATATGTGCCATGGCAACAACCTGAGATGATGGATAACTCGTCATATACTAAGCCGCAGCAACTATTATGTGGGCTGGCCAGTTCCCTTCCTTGCTGTCTTTACCTCCCCTAACTCATGTATCAGGTATCCATTTACAATTGGGTCGACTGAGGAGTGGTCACATCAGCGTAGAAATCATGAACCAGACAATTTTTTGTGTCTGGATGTGATTTCGAACCTGGCATGCTGCAACCTGGTGACAGTAAGCAAGCTCACTATCAACTAGTGTACTGTGCTCCTCCAAGTAAACAAATGGAAAGTAAACAGTGTTGCTATTCTTCGTTCACCTCTTGATAGACATTGAAGTTAGTGAAGAGCTGCTTGGTTTTAGGAAAAACAAAGGAACAAAAGAAGCTATATTTAGTATCAGACTATTGATGGATAAATATATAGAAGTTCAAAAAAGTGTATTTGTTTCATAGACAACAAATAGGCCTTTGACAGAGTCAAACATGAACTAGCCAGTTTTCTTTTACTAACTTGAATTTCTTTCTGATCTCCTTGTGTATTATCTTATATTTATCTGTCTTGTGTTTCTATTTCTTCTTGTGTTCATTAATTTTAACAGCCTATAACACAATTATCCCACTTGTGGAATGTGGTCAATATTGCAGTCTACTTCTTGTCTTGTTTTTGCAGAAATAATGCTGTTTATATGCTTGACTCTTGCAACAGAAGACCTACAACGAGATTCAAAACAAACCTTTTTTGCCAGGTTTTCAATTAAGTTTATACATAGTAACCAACAAAACCATGACAATAATAAAAATCATCATGTTTTAAGGCTTGCTTTGATTCTGCCTAGTAGGTCTTCTATTGGCAAGAGTCATATTATATGTCACTTGGAGACCAAAATAGATTAAATCTGGTTTCTGCATTTGATGCAAATTTACATCAGGACAAATGAGTGTCTCCCTGTGAAGTTAATGAGCTACCACATGCACCGGTGGGTTCTATGTTCATTCCTTATGAACTGCATGGTGGCAACTTTCATTGCAACTCTCACTCCCAGTTAGAAAAAACCAGTTTCACTACAATACAGAAATAAGTGAAGCATGTTCTTTACAGACCAGATGTGAAAAGTTACACTTAAACTATATTACAACAAATAGGTCCCTAATCCAAATTTGGAGAGTCAGAGTAAAAAATGTCTATGTAATATTAGAATGTAATTACTTTTATTGTGAAATAGTATCCTAAAATTCCTGTACAACTGCAACACTTTAAATTTGAAATTACATGTCTCATGATGCCCAGTGACAAGAGACATTACTAACTAACCTTAAAACATGTTCTAGGACAATATTAAGTTTTCTATCAATCTCATACATCCTTGTTAACTAGGCTGTACTTCGTGATTATGGTTAAGCAAAATAAATTAAACAGGTTACTAGAAAAACTTGCTGTAACTATAAATAAAAATAGATAAAAAAGTATATAAAAAACATAGAATAAAACTGAACAGGACAATTCTCCATGTATCGTTCCATTTTTGGTTACTGCGACACACTCCACTTTGTTGGAACCCTCCGACCATTTGGTTATTTATACTTTGCGATTATGCTTTTCCGCATACTTTGAGACTGTAACTTTATATTTTCTATTCCCTTAAAGTAAATTCTTTTGATGCATAATTATTTCATTAAAAATGTATAATAGGCCTAAAAAATATATAACTTATTTTTCAGAAATGACGTAGTCCCTACATACTTTGTTGAAGTGCAATTTTTTAATTAAAATTTTTTAAATCTATCTAGCTGTTGTGTTTATAATGTTGCAAAACCATTCTGAAGTCACAACACTTATTGTCTATCTCCTTATTTGGGATCCCTTTTCCTTCTCATGTTCAACAGGCAATGGCCTGTCCCATGACATGCAGAAATACTCAAAGTCATGTACATCTCCTGTCTATATAAATAATGTTAATGTTATCATATCATGGTGTCTTGACAGTCTATATGCTGTATCCCAAATGTGCCTAACGGCATCTGAGGTAGAAAAGTTCTCTGGAGATGACCTTCCTGTGTGCTGTTTGTAAACTTGCTCCTGTGGGTTCTTTGATTTGAATGGCAAGACCATTCTGTCATCCATCTTTTACATGGTCTGCCTCTGGCTTTATAGCCGTTATGTCTATCTGCCATGGCCATCTGTGGCATTCTGTCTGATGGTAGTCAGAAAGTGTGTGAAAACTACTTGATCTGTTGTCTTTTGATTGTTTTGGTTATCTGTCTGATGTTATCATTTCTAATTCTATCTCTTAATGACACTCCGAGTATTCTTCATAGACAAGTCATTTCTGCATATCCTAGAAAATTTTGTCTTAGATGTTGTGTGTTGCTAAAGTATCGTATTGATGCTGTGAAGACACAGATTAAGTACTAGGACATCTAGAATTAGTATGTATGGAAAATTTTGCATAGGCTATACATTTCTTGTGACCAGGGTTTACATTTAGTGAGCACATGTTTGCAACTAGATTTATTAAGTTCTGCAACCATTTTTATTTTTATGAGTGCTGGACATTGCCAAAAACAGCAGCTAATTTAAAAAAAATTATTCAATTATGCAAATTAGTTGCTATTTTGAATAGGCCTATTAATTAGTTGTACATGCATCTGAGAATCACAGCAATGTGATCAACAGATGCATCTTGTCTTTGCAAATACAAAAATATATAGTTTCTGTGGCATTTTATTATGCTTAATAGATAGGCTATAGGGCCTATAATTTATTTTCATTATAATTATGCTAATTAGCTGCCATTTTGAATATCAAGTAGTTCTGTATTCATCTGAAAATTTGAGAAATGTGATCAACATATAGGCCATAAGTGACTTGTCTTTGTGAACACAGAAATTTATAGTTTGTTTATTGTACTATTGAAAATAACTCAGATAATTCAGAAATTATCAACTCATCTGCATTTTGTGGTAACACGTTTAATTAATATTTCCTATAGGCCTATGTTTCATGTAAAACATATTGATGTCAAATTAATTTGAAAAAAAGTATAGGCCTAACTTTTTTCAGGATGGGATTACATATATGGTTTAGGTATCGTTATTTGCAATTTTAAAGAGCTATCTAACTATAGACTATAGAGTATTATTAATTATAAGTACAAGTAATATCATTTATAGTAGGCCTAGACCCTAAAGTAGACTTACCAGTAAACACAATAATGAACATAAAATAACATTTTTGTTCATCATTACTCTTAGTTAAGCAAAATAAATTAAGCAGGTTACGAATTTATATAATTTATACGAAAATTATGGGTCTATCCATATTCCATATTCTTCATTATTCTGCTGTGTATTATATTAAATTTGATATAGGTTATACGTAAATTAAACCTAACATACCAAAAAGGTTAACCTTTCAGAATAAGTACAATAAGTATACAATTCATAGAATTAATGTAAGGATATTTCTTAAAGAGAATCAAACCTGGGAAAATTGTAAGTCACTAGTTGTGTACGACTACCTCTTAGCAACAGTCGTTGCCACAACGGAAGTCTCTTTCTAGTGTATCCATTGGGTTTCTATAATTAAAAGACATTTGATTGGGCACTCCAAAAAGGCACGATAGGACCTACTTGGGGTTTTTGTTGTTTCCAATTTTTTTAAGGTATAGCTTCCTGTAGTGATTGGGGTTGACCGATACGTCCTGAATATGATATTCTACCAATTTTTCATTTTCAGTGCGTCCTGATATAACCTATGTGGACTTTGTTTGTTGTCCGCTGGTTGAAAAGGACTCGCCTCTCCAAAAGAGAGATAAACTCATTACCACTACTGCAACTACTACATAACAAACAAGACAAAGCTGATAATTCATTTTCACCCTCCAGTCAACAATTGACTAAAGTTATAAAAACTTATACACATATTATGCCGTAGGCCCTATATTGTCTTGTCTATCTATTGTCTTGTTTTTGCTTTTGTCGTTAGGCGTCGCATGATTAAATGAGGAACGGTTCCATTTTATTTTTCGCCCACCACAAGAAAATGATGACCAATTGTTAATAAATTTTGGAAATTCAGTTATGTCCGTGATTATGAGTTCGTAGGTGGCAATAAGCCATACTCTGGTTGCAAATGTCATTAGATAGTTCGGGCATGAAATGATCACTGTATATGGTTTTTAGTCTACCCCTGACTTTCTAGCTACTTTCCGCTGTTGAGCGGCTGCATTTCTCATTTTTTCACCCTAGCCTATGATGCGTCCTTTTTGACTGTAGAGCGCAGTGTAGTTCAATTTTGTGCAAGTTCTTTCCATGTATCTTGATCCATTTCAAACTTGTTTGTATATTTGTTTACTAATGGTTACCTCATTTGGTAGAGATACGCTCAATTCAACCTAGGATTGGTTTCCATATTGGTTATATCAGGGCCTCTGGGGACCCATGTTTTTTGTGACGTGTGCCTAATTGGCGCTAGAACTTGACTATCCAGCCGGATTTGCCGCTGTGCCTTCTAGCTGCAACCCTTAAAATGAATATTTGTGGATTTTCCTCGTTCCAATGATGGGATAAGTGTAGCCTGTCTTGGTAGCCATTAGAAGGGCTATTTGTTGTGTGGTCTGTTTATTGTTTATTACCTGTCGTCTATTGACAGGGCTACTTTTTATTGTGATGCTTGTGTCGTCTGCTAGTCGATTTACGCTTTTTCTCCAACTGTTTCTCCTCATTGATGATGTCGTTTGTGATTGTCGGGTCACCGTCTTCTTCAGGAGTTTTGGCTGCTACTTGATGTGCCGGTTGGATGTACCTCGCTCCTGTATAGTTTGTTTCTCCTTTTATTTAAATTTTTTTTTCTAATTTATAAATTTATATAGGCTTACACAAAATGAGTATCTTACAAATTAATGTAATTTATAAACATAAATATATAAATACAAGCCTCTTGGCCGTTCATTGATCAATGCTCGGTTGTGTAATGTACATTGATCAAAGTGTAGGTTATCCTTGTGGTTGACTGGATCTTTTAAAACATAATTTTACATAATTTGTTCACATACTATTAAATAACAGTATCCTAACTAATACTTGCTAGTAACTAATACTGCATTCACTACCTAAAGTTATATATTCGCTCATTCTCACACATAAAGGGCCTATTCGGTACACACATTGAGATTACTCTCTTTTGGCTTAATACATATTGTGTTCCTAAATAAAGTTATATTCTCAATTATTCATTAATTAGCAGCTATAGTTATATATAAGGATTCGTGCCCTAATACGAGATTTATATTCTCACTCATACATTAAATCTGTTATATCATTATACACATTCAAATCTTATAGTTATCATTCTTACTCAAGCCCTTATATATATATTCATATTCTCAAGTTTGATTCTCACTCAACCAGTAAGTACAGTTATATATTCACTCATTCGCTAATATGCCTACATATTCAACAAATATTCTTTCTAATGCCCTTATACATATTCCTGACCTAAAGTTAATTTACTCTCATCCAATGAAAACAGTAATATACTCGTACCTTAACGCACAGGCCTATTCTGTTCTAAATTATATTTTCATTTTTATCCTAATAAATATTCCGTGGATTCATTGTTCAATACATTTTGTTCTTTACTTCCTCATGCCCTGCTACATATTCATTGTAATAATATAATAGGGCAATAAACAAAAACTGCTCATTCGTTTTCTCAATTGCGGTGGTGGAGTTTGTATGTGTATGATGAAGTATGTGCTATTTTGCTTTTGTAGACTGAAACTCAGCAGCACCGCAGAGGTGTCTCATCAGGGGTGCTTGGTATGTAGGCCTATGTGTGTCATATTTTGTTTTAGCGGGCAGAAACTCAGCACAAGCGCAAGATTGTCTCATTTGGGGTGTGTAGTATGTATATGTGTTATATTTTGTTTTAGCGGGCAGAAACACAGCACACGCGCAAGGTTGTCTCATTTGGGGTTTGTAGTATGTATATGTGTTATATTTTGTTTTAGTGAGCCGAAACTCAGCACAAGCGCAAGGATGTCTAATTTCGCGTGTGTAGTATGTATATGCGTTATATTTTGTTCTAGCGGGCAGAAACTCAGCACAAGCGCAAGGTTGTCTATTTCAAACGCTTTCAGCGAGGTCTTTAAATAGTATAGGGTAGTCGGGGGAAAGATGGCTTGTGGGGTAAGAGAGTGCAGCGGGTTTTTTTCCGGTAGGACTCGCAACTAGATCTGGTGCGAAAAGTTCATTCTTTGATACAACAAAATTTGGCAGCTAATGGGCAACAATATAAGAAAAAGGCAATCTTCTTTTTTTGGCCACTTCATGAGACAGGCAGGTTTAGAGAACATAATCACAACAGGCAAGATTGAAGGCACCAGAGACAGAGGGCGACAACGTGAGAAAATATTAGACAGTTTGACAACCTGGCACGGCAAAGAAACAACAACGACTTTGATACATAATACTGTGGACAGAGAGCGGTGGAGAGCCATGACCGCCTACGCCACCCGGCATGGCACCTGATGATGATGATGATGAATGGGCATGTCGTTTTTCAACAATGAGATTCGTTTGTTTTTCATAGGTCTCGATATAATTTTTGTTAAACTATTTACTCCTTTTCTTCTGTTATCTTTACTGTCCGTTTTTCTTACATGTTTAAACTGAAGCATGTATTGTATTGTTAAATTATTAATTGCGTTACCTCGTCAATGTATTTTTTGTGTGTGACAATTTATTATAGTTGCTAATCTTGTGAGATGGCGCATAGTTAGCAGGGTAAGATGTTGCTGTTCACTCGATGCGCCATCTTACCCCACTAAGTGTGGTCATTAGTCCCCCTCATTTTGCAAAGTATTTAAACCAGTTAAACAGTTTCATTAACTGTCTCCTTTACGTTTATTTTTAGCAATTACAAACGGAAGAACGATAACAGGAAGCCATCAGTCATAGATGCACACTCCCCGCCATTTATAAATGCACAATCTCCGCCTTCATAGATGCACAATCTGCACCAGTCATAGATGTACAATCTCCACCAGTCATAGATGCACGATGTCCGTGTACATAGTCCTTTGTTTTCTATAATTTTCTAATTATTTTGCAGTTTTTGTCAATTCTCTGTTGATTTCATATTTATTTGTTTCACCTTTTTTCCCCGCGCAATCTTACACCCAAAATTAGGCAGATTTAATTTTTTTTATATATGTTAGAAAATTACCATTCTACTGTCTACACGTAGATATATTTGTTCAACAACCTCACCATTGTAAGATGGATAAGCTATACACTGATGGCAGTTTGGTCTCTCATAATTAAGTCTAATTGTCAGAATAGTTAAAAAGTGCACCATCTTCCTCTTGACTACTCTATTTAGTGCTTCTTTTGACCATCATGATATCGTATACCTATCTGCGATTCACCATAGAGTCATTAAGTATCTTTAGCAGACGATGATTTGGTCAACGTACCAGATGACATGCCTAGCTAATTTGTGTCTGCATCAGAATATTATCAATGCTGGGGATACCAGATGTGTCAAGACAGTGGAATCCGGTATCTTGTCTTACCATCTGATGTTCATACCCGCCTTTGAGACAAGTTGAGTGAAATTGATTGAGTTCCTTACATATCGTCTATACCACAGTCCATGTTTCACTAGCGTATAACAACACTGGAAGTTGTCAGTGGTATTGGTCAATAAGAACTCCGGTGAAGGGGATGTGATTATATACACAGATGGATTGGTCGTTAGACATGTTCGCAATGCGTTGGTCTTCACAGCTCAGAGTGCAGGGAATAGTGTTAGGGAAGAGAGTGGAGCTTTTGCTGTGACTACGAGTAGTATGACTGTAGAGATCATGGCGATGATTATGCATTAGAATGGGTCAGCTCACAGAGGTCTGTACGGACCTGTATCACGTGTGACTCGATGAGTATGATTATGAAAGTACAGAAGGGTCTTGTTCGTGAACAATGGACTGATATTTTGAGAGGGTCGAGGTTGGAGACGGTGATTTTTATTTTCGTGCCTGGGCCTGTTGGCGCACGGGGCAACGAGAGAGCTGTCTTGCTGGCGTCAGGTGCTGTTGTTACACCCAGGGAGGAGCAATGAATCGGGCAGATGTGTTGAATTCCCTACACTAGTCAGCACGTGAAAGTGAACTCGAAGTGGATGATGATTGTTATTCATTGGCTAGAATTAAGGAACAGGGTTTGAAATGTGGGGTCACCAGAGGGGAGCAGTTTGCAGGGCGCAGAAGAATGATGGTCAATCAACATAGACCCGGAACTGTCAGCAGAGATGTAATAGTGGATACAGAGAGAACGGAGCACCTATGGTACTTTGTCAATGACATACCGCTTTATGATGTGTCCAAAAGATGTGGACTGTCTCTGATGCGTGTAAACAACTTTCTTTTTGAATTAACTTATTTCACTATATCTTTTTTACTGCTTTTTATCTGTTCACGGTGTCTTAACATTCTTCTATAAAACCATATCTCTGCTGTCTCAATATAATTTGTGAATTCTACTGAGTATTCAAGACACATTTCCATACACCAAAATTGGCTCTATATAACTTCTAAGAACTATATTTCTCACCTCAATTGACAACGATATATTACATAGGGTGATCTTCATCTTGTGAAATGATGCCTTTGCTTGTGAAATTATACATTTGACTTCTTTAATACATCTTCCATCTTATGTTATTAATGTACCTAAAATATCAATATGTTGACTTTCTTCGGACTGAGACTTTATAGTGCATTCTGGAGGACATTTATTCTTTGATATTACCATTTGTTCAGTTTTTCTGTTATTCAGACTAACGCCATTGTTTTGACTTTTTTCTCTCAATAATATTCATCTATTGTTGTAGCTGTGTTTCATTTTCAGTTATCAGAACTGTATTATCAGCGTATCGTATGTTGTTTATAATATGCTATTCAACTGATATTCCTGATATGACGAGGAGATATAATCACTAAACTAGTTTTCCGGTAGCATGTCCTATTCAGGACATAGCTATCATCCCAGCATTTGTTGGCTATGGTAGGGAGCTTTAATACAATTATTAAAAAATATGAACATACATAGATACATGAAGGCTGGCTACATAGCTATCTACGCCTCATACCTAAGCCTGGTCAAGACACGACGTTGTTAAGCAGATACAGAACCAATACATAATATATACGGAAATCTACTAGAACAAATAGTGGCCAAGCTAGAGAATGAAAAAATCTTACCAGAAACGATTAAGACCTATGAGGGAGAAGAATCAAAATCGTGCAAAATTTGATTACAACGTCGATGGGGCTTCAAACACAAGAAAATGGCAGTCGCTGTTGCTATTGATCTGGGGGACGCATATAACAGTGAATACCTCTAGACACTATCTACTACATGATAGATGCAGAAAATCGAATTTTGGCTTCTACAATGAACAGACTCTGTAGTGACAAAAAGACCACGAGCTCCGTTTTGGATCTTGGACATAGGACTCTCAAAGAATATGCCTGGGACTTCCAGAAGGGTAGAAATTGTTGCATGTACTAATCAATATTTATACAGCGAAGGTGGAAAGCATCTAATCAACTGGCTCAGTCCGTACATTGTCCTGTGCTGATGACATCTTAATCTATATAATTGTTTCTGATAAGCGGGAAATGGCCAAAAGTAACAAGGAGAGAATACAGATCATTTCTAGATAGTATCATAACACTAGTACAAAGGTTAATTCAGAACAAAGTAAGTTTGATGTGGTAATCGTCGAATAACTTAATAGTACGGGCGGATCCACCAAATATCACCTTTAAAGGTCAAGACATTATATAGAGTTATATAATGAAATAATTGGGGGGGGGGGGGAGGAACATTCGAACAAAGTCTATCATGTATGTTCCATTCTGATCATGTCATACAGAGATGTAAACGTGGCCTGGAGCTAGTGGCTTCTAACACTGCTCATACAGAGATGTAAACGTGGCCTGGAACTAGTGGCTTCTAACACTGCTCATACAGAGATGTAAACGTGGCATGGAGCTAGTGGCTTCTAACACTGCTCATAAAGAGATGTAAACGTGGCCTGGAGCTAGTGGCTTCTAACACTGTTCATACAGAGATGTAAACGTGGCATGGAGCTAGTGGCTTCTAACACTGTTCATACAGAGATGTAAACGTGGCCTGGAGCTAGTGGCTTCTAACACTGCTCATACAGAGATGTAAACGTGGCCTGGAGCTAGTGGCTTCTAACACTGCTCATACAGAGATGTAAACGTGGCCTGGAGCTAGTGGCTTCTAACACTGCTCATACAGAGATGTAAACGTGGCATGGAGTTAGTGGCTTCTAACACTGCTCATACAGAGATGTAAACGTAGCCTGGATCTAATGGCTTCTAACACTGCTCATACAGAATGTCAGTGGTTGGAATGCATAGTCTGAGGATTCACTAAAGATACCTCGATCGTGGTAATTAGATACATGTAAGGTACATCATCCATCAAATCGTGACATTTATTTTCCCAGATTGATACATACATGTGAGTTGTCAGTTATAAAAATCTTCGCTCCAGGAACATTACAGATAATAATAGTTCTATATTTGATATTATAATGTGATGTATGGAAGTATTGAGAAATTTTCAAATACAACAACATTTCTCAAATAAATCGGAATTACTGTGGAGACATGTTAAATTGCAAAAGAGAAGAGGAATAAGAAGAGGGGAAATGTAATTGATGGCGCAAGAATAAGCAAATAGTGCACTAGTTATCATATCAGATTCTTTCGTTAGAGGAGAGGAATCGATAAACGCTATGGAGGTCATGGACAATTACTTGCAGGTCATCGTTACACAGGGCGGTTAGAACATGGTACAATAAGAAAGAAAGTGGAACTTGAAATGCAACAATTGTTATGTGATAGCGCATTGGAAGATCACGTCTATACAACAACAATAATAATAATAAAACTCATAACCAGCCAGGGTCATAGTGGTGTCACATTGATATACTTTATGCAGAAAGATCTAAAATAATTATTCTCTTCCACCCTGACACCCTGATGAGTTTGAAAACTTCACACTGTCCAACTTTGATTTTATCCAACCATGTCTTTCTTTGTCTAGCACGACTTCTTCCACCCTCCATCATACCTAGAATTTGTTACAGGCTTTTGATAATATGTCTATAGTAATGTTTAGATCGGTCTTAGGTTTGGCATTTAGGGCACATTCATAAGCAGGTAGGAGATCTCTATATAGTGCCTCTATGACAGAGATGATGTTGCTGTCGAAATTAAACTCTCGCATAGTATTCCACAGACCTGTATACCTAACACAGTCAAAAGCTTTTGTGAAATCAATCAAGTTATGGAATAGACCGCGTTGGAGCTGCAAGTGCTTTTCACTTATTGGACGTAGATCGAAAATGTGTTTCACTGTATTTCTGTTTCTTCTGAATCCGACCTATTCTTCTGTCTAGATTTTTTTCTTTATCTATTGAGTATAATCCTCAGCATAGGCCTAACTTCACTTGAGTATAATCCTCAGCATAGGCCTAACTTCACTTATAATCCTCAGCATAGGCCTAACTTCACTTGAGTATAATCCTCAGCATAGGCCTAACTTCACTTGAGTATAATCCTCAGCATAGGCCTAACTTCACTTGAGTATAATCCTCAGCATAGGCCTAACTTCACTTGAGTATAATCCTCATCATAGGCCTAACTTCACTTGGATGTGAAAGAGACTGATTGTTCTTTAGGTTTTTGCACCAATTTAAATCTATTTTTATTTTAGAAATGGTTTTTGTAGTGACTGCGTCCATTTTTTTCAGGCAATATTTTCGTAGCCTAAATCCGATATATTATTGACATGACGTAAATCATTGCTTCTTCCTCCATGTGTGACAATTCCGCCGAGATGTTGTCATTTCCTATTTCAGTGAAGAAAATGCTTCCTTCACTTCATCACTGCTTCCTCTGTTGTTTATCCAGATATGGTTTAGTAATTGATTCTGTGGTACATCTTCATGTTTATATAACTCTCTACAATATTCCCTCCATCTTCATCTCCATTTCTTTTATATTCAGTATTGTTGCATTTTTGTCGTCTATAATAGAAATCTTGGGTTTTCTTTGCTGTGTTATTTTTCTTCTAAAGTTTCAAAAGCGGTTTTACTTTTACCATGTGACATGTTGTTGTGAATGGAATCACACTGTGCATTGATGCAGTTTTCTTTATCTTTTTACATTTTAGTATTAATAGTTTTATTTAGTGCACTATAAGTCAGGACTGCCATTGGATTATGTTTTTGTCATTTTATTTAGCTCTCTAATGTTATCATATACGTTTAATATGTCTTCAGTAAGCCCAGGGTTTACTGGCTGTGTGTTTCTTGCCTAGTAGCTGTGTTAACTAACACGGCTTTCAGGTTCTCAGTCAGTGAGTTGATATCGTCCTCTAATAAGTTCAAAGTTGCACATGTACCTCCTATAGTTGCACTATCCACTAGCCAGAATCTCTTCATCATCCATGGGAATTATAGAAGATACAAGTAAGAAAGTAAGACAAGACGTGACAAAGATTTTTTAACAGAGGACAGGTTCTCAGCATATCCCCTTACTTTCCTTATTCGCCTTCTATGGCATGCATGGAAAGAAGACAGATATCCCATGTTTTGCACCCTGAACTAGAAGTCTAGGTCCCGGTTGCTACACGGTTGTTGCAATCTCAATTCGTCTTGCCATTTTTTTCAAATGAGGTCCGACAAGAGAGTGAGGTCTACGCTTTGCACAACCCCTCCTCACTTTAATCAAAATCCTCAGTGCAAGTCATTTTCAAATCCACGAGATTGTACGAAAATATGGCATTAACCTACAGACTAGGCTGAAAGTTTACAGAGCAGTGGTACTTCCAGTATTGTTGCATGCTAGTGAAACATGGACTGTATATAGAAATCATGTGAGGAAACTCAATCACTTTCACACAACTTGTCTCAGAAAAGTTATGAACATCAGATGGGAAGATAAGATTCCAGATACCACCGTCCTTGACAGATCTGGTATCATCAGCATTGACACTATCCTGATGTAGACATAGATTCGTTGGGCAGATCACATGGTACTTTTGCTAGATCATCGGCTGCCAAAGTTACTTCTCTATAGTGAGCTGAAGAAAGGTACACGATCTCAAGGTGGCCAAAAGAAGTGCTACAAGGACTCGTTAAAGACTTCACTGAAAGCCTTTGGAATAGATTAAGATATATGGGAAGAACTTGCACAAAATAAATCTACATTGTGATCTTCAGTCAAAAAGAGCGCACCAAGGAGAAAGTCTTGGCAATTTTTAATTTGCTAAGAAAGTGAATGGATTTTTAAGCAGAAAAAGCGAGGACACTGTTGAAAATGTATCCCGAAAGGTGAACATCGGTTCAAAACAGATAGCTATGGAAAAAAACAGGGGGCGTTGGACCAAAAATTGCCGAGAACTAATGGTATGGAACATGAATAATCACAATAAAGATTCATTGTCTGTGTAAGTTTTAGATTTAAATCCGAAAATTTGGCCAAATACATAAGCGCACATTTCAAACAAGTCATAGTATACTAGTCTTGAGTTATCAAGGAGACAATACTTTCATGAAAGTTATAGAAGAATAAATCTTTGAGAGTAACTGAACAAGAGAAAGCGAATAAGTGAGAAAAATCTCAAGAACAGGACACAATTGCCTACATCTAACTACATGTATACAACATTCAAGATATGCAGCGCCCCCATGTGAACATGCACATCATACTCAAGAGTACACACTTCAAGATTACTCTGAAAGTCAGGCACTGAGGCAAAAGCACAGACCCAAATAAATAAAACAAAGATCTTGTAAGAGCCAGAGAAAACAAAAGACATTTGTTGCAGAAATTAGAAATTTTTTAAAACAAGTAAATAAACAACGTTCGGTCAGGGACTGTAATATCCAAAAATAATGTTCTCATTATTAGTATGTGCCGTCTCCGCAATAAAGTTTGTCTGCAAAAGACCTCTAACACCCCTTCTCTCTTGTCTCTTGGTGGTGCAATCTACTAGACTGTAACCTGTCCATCTCGTGATGTTACTCTCCCACTTATATCTCTGCATACCTCTTGTTCGCTTCCCCTCGACTTTATCCTCAAGTACGGCCTTCAATAACATATGTCATGTCGTTTAATATGTCCATAATATTGTTTTTGTTTGCGTGATCATTATATCCTTTAATGATTCTTTCTTCGTAATTCTTTAATGTTTAAAATGTTGCTAATTTTCGAATGTTGATAAACGAGTCAATTTTCTAATAATAGAACCACTTTTTTACCCAATGTTGATAACAGAGCCAATATTGTAATCTTGAGTATGGAGCCAATGTTCTAATTTTGGGAATAGAGAAAAGATGAGTAATCTTGTTTGGTTGACGGGCGGTCCAGCGTGTTGTGTGTGGGTTGGTGCAAACAATTTATTTTTAAGTGTGGTCTCTTAGTTTCATAAGTTACGTTAAATTTTTTTACCAGTGTGTGACCTTCTCCTCCCTCCTGTCAACAACTGTCAAGAATTCATGGACACTTCTTGTTAAATTACGTCAAAAGTCAAAAGTCTTAACCCCCCTCCCAAAAAACAATATTAAAATTTTTTTTTTTGGTAGAAAATCTACGAAAATTATACGACCAGAGTTGTTTTCCGATGTTCTGAAAATGTTTAAAATTCATAGTATTTAATTGGTGTGAATAAATAGCATTGGTGACGTTTTCCCCTTTTCAATTCCTATCAAACATTTTAAGGATACCACCAACCCACTAAATGTTAGCGCAAGTTTTGAAAGTCTCTTAAGTTCCAAGCAGAAATAACGAAATAGCCTCGACTGCGATGTTCATAATAAATACCACAAGTAATAGCAGAATAAGTACAGCAGTGAAGACACACTTTTATAAATCTCTAATGACACCTTTTATTTTGTATAGATGTGAGAGTTGGACAGTTACAGCAGAAATCGAGAGGACAAAGCAGACTCTTGAAACAAATTTTGCTGACGAATATTACGCATCCATTATTCAGAACATAAAACAAACATATACGTGAGAAGCAAAATAAATACTCGTCCTTGCTAACAAGAACATTACATGACATTGGACTAACGGCCGTCGTTGAAAGGAGGGTACATCTCCAAAAGAGGTACATTTTACTTTACCAAAATCTTCTCATGACAGTGGTGAAACTTCGCAAACTTGTGAAAAAAATATTCGTAAGGTTATTAATTTTAAAAAGTTATCTATCATTGACGCCAAAACATTATGGCGTGTTTCTATTTAGAGCTGCAATTTTCATTGGCTGTAGAAGACCTGATCTTGCAATAGCGATTGATTTGTTTTTTTCTGGCTTCAGACCAATTATAGGCTTAGAAATAATTTATCTACTCGTGTAGTTCTCAAAACTGGCAATTCTCTATCTGTTACAAAATTAGTCGTCACGACAACATGGCGATGTTTTTTTCCTCGCGATGTAGGGAACTCTATTATGTAGTGAATAATAGTGCGTTAGTTAATAAGCCAATGTGGTCTGGATACTATCTTGATGATTTTATGCGAACGGATTCAACGATAACATCAAGTGCATGTAATACCTAGAAACCTTTATATTGAATCGCACCCCACCGAAGACGGATGTGTCGGGCCATTGGCGCAAATAAACCGGCGACACAACGCATTTCCATTCTCTGGACTACATCCTGCTGGAAATATAGTAGGACCATTGTCCTGTTACAAGAGATATCCAGCGGTAAATTGAGAATGAACGCTGAAAAAGAAGAAGAATCGCACGATGTTCATGTTTCTGAGGGCACTGAACATTTTCACAAAAAAGACGAACAGACGTTTGGATCTGAATTAGAAGATCAGGTATGTTTAAAAAAAATAAAAACTAGCTAATATTTAATATAGGGCCGTAAATTCATATTTATGGTGGGGGGGGGGAGGGTAGAGAAGAGCTACCTATCTACCAAAGACCGGTCCCTCGGCGTCTCCACTCTAAAATTCCCTGCTCCCACAGTCTCAAAGTATCTTCAATGTCTGATACGATCTTGAGGATGATACAAATATTTAAAAAAAGAAAAGCAACAATCTTGTGGCAGCCATCCAAATCTCAGAGTGATGTCCCCTGATTGGAACCAATTTTACAGTTTAAAATATCTTGTCCTGCTCTGTCGGAGGACAAATCTGACAAGATAGTTGCTATCTGCCACATGCTGTTGCTATCGGAACCATTCTGAAAGCAATGGTATACTACTTGACGTAATTGCCGTCAAGAAATTAACTGCCAAAAAATTCTGGGTTGTGATTAAGATGCCTTTTTTTAAATGCCTTTTTTTTAAAAAACCATGTAACTAATACACGCGCATTGATTGACATTATCTAAGATGCTGATAGTGAGTGAAAATATACGAGTGACACTGACTTTCTATGATAGACCACTGAGTTATACTTTCAGCTTCAGTGTAGTGTCTTTACGGCATTTTATTGATAGACTTGTTTTCCAGATATGTTACAAGTCTCAGATGACTGTTTTATTCAATGTTACAAGTCTCAGATGACTGTTTTATTCAATGTTACAAGTCTCAGATGACTATTTTATTTAATGTTAGAAGTCTCAGATGACTGTTTTATTTAATGTTACAAGTCTCAAAAGACTGTTTTATTCATTACAAGTCTCAGATGACTGTTTTATTCAAGGTTAAAAGTCTCAGATGACTGCTTTATTCAATGTTACAAATCTCAGATGACTGTTTTATTCAATGTTACAAGTCTCAGATGACTGCTTTATTCAATGTTACAAGTCTCAGATGACTGTTTTATTCAATGTTACAAGTCTCAGATGACTGTTTTATTCAATGTTACAAGTCTCAGATGACTGTTTTATTCAATGTTACAAGTCTCAGATGACTGCTTTATTCAATGTTACAAGTCTCAGATGACTGTTTCATTGAATGTTACCGTAAGGTGATATGCCACAAGAAGAACACTTTTCTATTTCGAATAGAACTTTGCAATGTGTTATTTTGTAATCTTTAGATATGCTGTATATAAAGAGATTATTTCCTCATCGGCATAGGCATCGGTCTTCTCAGCGACCTAGGCATCGGTCTTCTCAGCGACCTAGGCATCGGTCTTCTCAGCGACCTAGGCATCGGTCTTCTCAGCGACCTAGGCATCGGTCTTCGCCAGGATTTGTCATATCCTGTGATAATAATGTGCGGTTCTCAAATCCAAGCACAAACTTATTAGTTGCCAGCTACGGTTGACATGACAGACGACAATGATGCGATTCTTTTCTCCAAATTCTTGCCCAACAACACGTGTGTCTATATAAAGTAAACTCCCTTATATTAGATCAACTTTCTTCGCAAAACATTGCATACTTGCTGTAAGCACCTCGATCTCCATGTTCATGCTGCATACTGTTGTCGCAAATACTAGATTCGGGTAAAAAAAAATGGACAGAATAACTTCAACCTGATTGCATTGTTTTGTGTTATATATCGTCATCATCAAGTGCCGTCTCCGTAACGAAGGTTGGCTGCAACAGCCCTCCAACATCCCCTGTCTCTTGTCTTGGTGGTGCACTCTGCTAGAATGTAACCTGTCCTTCTTGTGATGTTACTCTCCCACTTGTATCTCTGCGTACATTTTGCTCGTTTTCCTTTGACTTTATCTTCAAATAAGGTTTTCAATAAGGTGTCATACAAGTGTGTTATAACAATTCTTTTATTCTGAGTCCAGCGTAATCATTACGTCCAATAGTTTCCCGTCTAGTGTAAGTTTGATTTGCAATAGCTTCTCGTCTAGTGTAGTAATGACTTGTAATAGTTTTCTGTGCAAATAATATGCATCTTCTAAAACAGTGGTTCTCTTGGGTGGAAGGGCAAGAAAGACTTGAAGGGGGACCACAGAGAAATAATTTAAAGTTTGAGGGAGGGGGGAAGGGACACGACCCGTCTTGGAGGATTACAGGATGATAATAATATTAATTACAATACCATACCATACATACTAAAATAATAATTTAAATCAATTTTTAATTGCAATTGGTGTTCTAAAGAGTATCAAACAAAGTAGCATAACCAGAAAAAATACAATGGCATATTTTTATATAGGAATGTAGTGTATTGAGACAAACGGCTTTAAGTATGGTACACAACAATTATCCAGGACATATCAAGTATAATCATAACTAGAGCACCCTTTCTCTTCTTCTTCTTCTTCTGTGATAAGTCTTCTATGATCAACAGTCTTTTCAGGTGGACATATCGTGGCATATACTTGTATAGAAATATATCAATGTGCTAGACCAGGGTTTGAACTCATGCTACATGTAGCGCAATGTAGGGGAACTTTCTTGAATTAAAAAAAGTTGTTAGTATTTAAGTCTTTGGAGGTCGTGGTAGAGCCACCACGACCTCCATTAATTGTAATGGTTACATATTCTGATATAACCAAATTGAACTATTATTTGATCGACAGGCGATGTCAGAGGTACAAGGGGCTCTATAATAGGTATATTTATGTTCACTTTCTTGAAACTCCGTCAATATATTTGTGTAATATGCAATCAATTAAGGTGTCATGTGACGTATTTTTCCAGAACGTTGTCTTCCCAATAACTCCCAGAACCCCCTTATGTCTTGGGCGATGCGGCTTGCAATTTTCCAATATATTCATGTTATCTTTAATGGCGCCAGTCCATCGTTTCGTGGTGCATTCTTTCTTTTCTACCCAGGTACTCTGCCCGATTGGGGTATGTCGAGTAATTCACTCTTATATACAAATATCGAGTTATCGATATATGTCGATGTATGTATATGTCGAGTCTTCAGATTTAAAAAAAACTTGACACCCCAGTAGGTAAGAGCTGCCATATTAAAATATTACGTCAGTGTAACTTTAAATATGTCCTGTATATTTTGTGTTCACGAAGTCGCGATTTTCTGCTCTCGACGTTTTGTTTATAAAGTGGATTTTATTTGATTTTATATTAATACCGAACAGGTTAGGACACGCAATAAGTGGTGGAATCTCCCTGCGTAGTGTATTACGTAGTTCGCGTTGTATCAAGAAGTTGAAGTTCGAATCTCGATTGCAATATCTTGTTTATAAAGTGGATGCTTTCGGAGATCCCGTGCTATGAATGACACTCTTAGCAGATGGCATGCCGCTTCATTGAGAGAGTTGATGTACATATGGAGTAACCGGAGTAGAAATAAGTCAGTTATCTACGCCTCTACATTCTATACGCACAGCGTGATCTGGAAGCATATATGCCTACTTGAGATGACTTATCGTGTGTATATCCAAGTGAATACAATACATTCAATGATTCAAGGATTTTCTGATTGCAGTATACCAGACTTTCTCAAGTTTGTGTTTGCGAGTACTAATTATTACATGTGGGAGGTACTCGCCGTCTCAAAAAGTTTAACATCCCTACAAATTATTGTATCGAAACTAACAAGGGAAGAATAAAGTCTGTATGTGAATGTGTCCAGAATTTATCAGACAAGTCAAAGCAGTGTATCTGTAAATAGTGTTATAGCCAAATCATATGTCATGCATTATATGTTCAATAAGATTTCAGAAGCACTGGTTCTTTAGTCTGCTGGTGATTGAAAAAACAACAACACACCCACAGAAAATTAATGGCAGCTTTATCCGTTAGCGACTGTCAAAAATGTAAAGCCGGCGATAGAATTCGGGACCTAATTACCATTTTTGTTTACCAACCAAACTGATTACAATTTATAATATGCACTTACTCCTGAACTGGCAAACTATAAAATCGATTGGCTATTGCAGTCAAGCTGTAAATCGCAAAGCACTAAAAATTCAATTGACATTCTTTTTACATAGTCGGTTATAACTTTGATAATGTCAGTTTAACACATGGGTAGAAATGATTACAACTTGAAGAGACAATATCTTTCGGTACCTTTGATCGTAAGAATATGAGGCAACTAAAGTTGTAACTTTCCTCATCAAATTTGTGTTCATGATAGTATAAAATATGATTTCGCAAGAGTTATATTCTTGTCTACCACACATTCCTCCAAAAAAAGCTCCTCACTATTAACATAGAGATAAAGTACGTGTCGGGGAAACTACTCCATACAGGAGCTGTCTTGATGAAAATGTGTTCGCCGAAACGTCGCCTGTCGTTTTGTCTCGTTGCTAATATATTTCGTTTATAAATATTGGTAATACCTATATTTATTTCCGTTAATGTAGCTGTGACCCGTAACGTAATATATTAGTAGCACATATACTCCATTAATTTTGTTGCTGTGACTTGTAACATAATATATTGGTAATATTTATACTTATTTTCGTTAATTTTGTTGCCGTGACTTGTAACATAATCTATTGGTAATACTTATATTTAGTTCCGTTAATGTTGCTTGACGCGTACCGTAATATATTGGCAACACCTATACTCCATTCATTTTGTTGCCGTGACACGTAACGTAATATACTGACCTAATTAAAGCTCATGTAGTATAGAAAACAAGTCTTCAAGGTAATACTGGTCACTCGTAAAAATGTCTGGTCAAACACTTCACTTTTAACTAGCTCATACTGGTAAGTTGTAGAAATGTCTGGTCAGACTTGTTTTGTAAACTCATGACTCTTGTAAACTCATGACTTCTGGTGTAAACTCATAACTTACTTCTGTTCTACACTCAAGGCATATTTCTTTTGTAAACTCATGACTAACTTCTATTTTAAACTAATGACTTCTGTAGTAAACTAATGACGTACTTCTGTTGTAAACTCATGACTTTTGTTGTTCTTGATTCTCAGGTATTGT
Organism: Meghimatium bilineatum; assembly: GCA_034231615.1. Classification (NCBI taxonomy): domain Eukaryota; kingdom Metazoa; phylum Mollusca; class Gastropoda; order Stylommatophora; family Philomycidae; genus Meghimatium; species Meghimatium bilineatum. Next base: position 25,106,419 of record CM067304.1, read on the forward strand.
AAGCGATAAAGACCCTATTTCCTATGTGAAGTTGGGTTTGTCCTCTGAGCTCCTTTTAATACCCAGAGCACTTCAACTCTTGTGCAGTTTGCGGGTCTGTGTGTATGTCCAGACCTACAATTATATCCAAGTCTGAAACTATTAGGATCTATTTATATTGGCTTAATTCTTACCACATAAACCATATGACTGGGTCGTGACCCTCGACAGTAGAAGACCAACAAGTTGCATCAAAATAAGCCTTCATTTGTAACAATCTTGATTATTGCCGTGATTTTCGCTGTTCTTTGTGAGTATGCTTTGTCCCACCTGCTAACGCCGACCAACGAAATGCACGCATTGAAAAAGAAACGTATCTTTTTTTACGTTTTTACGAAATTTTACGTTTAATTGTATAGCCTTCGCTACAGTTCGCTGTATATTAACATATTAACACGCTGAGAACCGTCTTGCACTAATATTAAGGCGAGTAACTCCAATGTGTTTCAATGGGTTCTTTCCATATTCTGTCTGAGGGATGTCAAGTACGTCAGAAAACTCCTGAATATCATCAAGTTCTGACTGGAATTCTTCAATCAGATCCTGGTGTTCCTCTGTGCTTTTTTGTAGTTTCAGCTGTAGAATAAAACAAAACATGGAATTAATAATGCGGTCAGGATTTAAAATTGTGCTCTAGGTCTCGTGACATAAGAAACATAATTCGGTAATTTTATGTTAACTCTTCTCACGCATTTAACGAAACAAATTGTAACATGAAACAAAATGAGCAACAATATTAGCAACATTGCTGACACACTACACTTTAGACATGTATTTTGTTATTGTAAACGCATATTGCTATTTCTATTGTGAACTTCGATATATTTATATATCAATAGTCGGATACTAAGTATAGCTTCTCTAGTTCCTCTGATTTTTCTACAACCGAACTGTTCTTCACCGACCTTAATGTCTATCTTGTTTTTAATTCCTTTATGTATTATCCTGAGTAGTATTTTGATATAAGAAGGAAACCACAGTGTTGTGGATACTTACAATAAATATAATGGCATCGGTATGCTGGTTCTGGAGTGCACAGTGCCAAGAAAGAGAAGAAGAGTAAGACCAAAAAGACGATGGACCCAGCGACATCGAAGAATGTATGAACATGTCTCTGCCCAATGTCAAGAACAGAGAGGTGTTCAGAGTATGCAGGGCGAAGACATGGTTCAGGAAAGAATATGCCACTTGATATATATATTATTTTGGTTATGTGGCTCCTTAAACTATATTGTTTCATGGTTATCGATGGTACTACATAGAAACTATTCGTTGTTGTTGCTGTTGTTCGTTCACCACAAGTGATGATGACCATTTGTTACATCCACTTTTGAAATTCATTTATGTCCTTGACTATAAGTTTGTAGATGGCTAATAAGCCCTCTATTCTGGCCGCAAATATCCTTGGACAATTCGGGCACGGGATGATCATTGTAGATGGTTTTGGTCTACCCGTGACCGTCTTTCTACTCTCCGTTGTTGATATATTTTGCCAGGTGTTGATTGTAACATGACTTCTGTTTTCTCTGTATTAATAGCAAGCTTAAAGTTGGTACAGGCTGTGGAGAATCTGCCTATAATGTGTAGATAGCCTCAGAGTTGACATTTAAGGCACAGTCATCAGCATATAAGATATCCCTGATGATGTGTGTGGTTTAACTTTGGTTTTACGCATGTGGTTGCGTCTCTGGGTCTCACCAATGGCCCACTAGACAAACCACCCATGCAACAGAAAACCTTATTAGATGACATGCCGTTATATTGAGGTTATCTTCTTAGAGAAGCTTCATGGCACGTCATCTATACAATTATGCTTTTATTTTTGTTGTTGAAATATGTTTCATGTTTACCTGAATATACACGTATGCACCCTATGTGGTTGGGAGGGAGCCAGAGATGTACTGTGCAGCACTGGGGAGGAGACAACTGACACCACTGTTTTTTCCTATGGCTGAAACCAATCATAGAGACACAGTGACTCAGGACGTGACAATCCTTTTCACTTGAACATTTGGTTGCATGCCAGGAGCAATAGAGACGTTCGGCATAACCAGTACTCAATTGGTGGCGGGGAATGAGCACAGTGAACCTATCTTGGCTACAGTGGCTAGGAGCAGTGCATAGGTTGAAACCTACCTACCTGGAGGTGTGATAGTTATTCTCTGGCTCTGTCCCGGGGTGGGCCGAAAGTCCACAGACTTCCCAGCAATATAATGCCATTATAGGTCAAAGGGCATGAACCCATGGACCGCTGGATCAGCAACCAATTTTGGTTTTTGCTCGAAACAGTCGAAGGTTGAACAATTTTCCATCAATGCTATATATAATGTCTACTCCGACGTCCAGAAATCATCATCCAAGATAGCAGAGAACAGGATGTTAAAAAGGGTAGGTGCTCATAAACATTCTATTCGTACAAAAACATCTGTTGTACTGGCATTATATTGCTGCGAAGTCTGTGGATTTTCGGCACACACCGGGCCAAGCCAGAGAATAACTATCACACCACTAGGAAAGTAGGTTTCGCCCCATGCATTGTTCCGAGACACTGAAGCCAAGATAAGGTTCAATGTGCTCATTCCCCGCCACCAATGGACTACTGGGCAAAAACATGCGTTAATTTAGATCTAAGGAAAAATGAAAGAAAGGCTTGGACACTGATCAACAATTTGTCTGGGGAAAGAAGAAGAACAAACGATACACCTGTGATAGATGGAAACAGAACAATCACCACATATCAGAAAAAAGGCAAAACACTTTAATCATTTTTTTTGCCAGTGTGAACAGGGTTGGGAAGCTGTCAGAGGCCGATAAGAAGTGTCTGTACCTACTGAAGCAGCAAGAAAAAGTCCACACTTCTAGCTCATCCATATTTGAAGATGACTTCAGTATGCAGGAACTCCAACAACGGCTGAAGAAACTAAAGCCAAGAAAGTCTCCTGGACCAGATAAAATTTACAATGAAATGTTAACATAAGTGGGCACATCATGGAAAGAGGTAATCATTAAACTAATAAATATGACCTGGAGAAACGGAAGACTGCCCAAATCCTGGAGAAATGATGAAATCTTTCCCATCCTGAAAAGTAACAAACCTCCAGATGAACCCAAAAGCTACTGCCCCATATCCCTAACAACATGTCTTGGGAAATTGACAGAAAGAATGGTTAACGCACGACTTTACTGGTTCCTCGAGAGCTCAAACATCCTCTGCCATGAACAGGCTGGCTTCAGAAAAGGAAGTTGCACAGAAGACCAACTATTTAGGTTGACACAGAAAATCCATTATGGATTCCAGGAAAACAAACACACTGTAGCCATCTTCTTTGACTTACAACAGGCTTATGATCCAAGTATGGAGAAAGGGCCTCTTGATGAAGATGATTGAGGTGGGAATTAGTGGAAAGCTATATAACTGGATAAAATACTTCCTCATTGACAGAACAATCCAGACAAAGATAAATGATACAATTTCATCTAAAGAAGTTCTAGAAGAAGGCTTACCACAGGGTTCTGCTTTGAGCTGCACCCTCTTCCTCATTTACATCAATGACCTTACCATACATATCAAAGCTGAAAAAGCCCACTATGCTGATGACTTAACAATATGGCAGAGTCATGAAAATGTTGAAAATACTGCCAAAAGACTAAATGGAGATTTAAGAAGACTACATGAATACTGTCAAACATGGAAGCTAAAAATAAACTGTGAGAAAACTGTCTATACCATCTTTACCAAGAGTCATAAAGTAGCCAAAGAAAATATCAGTCTATGGATGGACACACAGAAATTGCCAAGAGAAGAACACCCCATATATCTTGGAATCACGTTTGGTCGGCAACTCACCCTCTAGAAGCATGTAGAAAATATCAAAAATAAAGCACTTAAATGATTACATCTACTGAAAAAAACTCACGAGCACATCCTGGGAATCAGACAAGGATACCCTTAAAGGATTATATCTTGGGTACATGCATTCTGCTTTAGAATACAACAGTGCACTCCTCACAACTTGTTCCAAGACAATTGTAGAATCTCTAACCAGAGTGCAGAACAATGCCCTATATCTTATTAGTGGAGCAATGAGATCTACACCAACGGCTGCATGTGAAATACATACGAATGTAGAACCCCTTGAGAGGCGGAGAGATATGGCTGAAATGGAAGCTTACAAAAGAAGCAAAAGAATGAACAAAGACCACGCAAACAAACAACTTGTAGAATACTGGCAACCAAACCACGGATTAATACAAAGGTAAGTCCTTAGCCATGTCAATGAAATAAAAGACAGCTATCACTTCCCAGACAAGAGACAAGAACTGCAAAGAGTAGAAAAATATTCACCACCACAGGCAAATTTTAAATTCATGAAAATCAAGACACCATTAAGAGATAATGCAACGAAAAGTTCCGACCCAGTAAGTCTTATGAAAGCAACACAGAAAACAATAGACACCTACCCATAACAATGGATCCATGTCTATACAGATGGGTCTGCTTTTAAAGCCACCATTAAAGTAGGTTATGGTGTCTATAAAGAATATCCAAACAAAACATCTGATGAGTAGTTTGATATGTTCTAACTATGAAGCTGAAATAACTGCACTAGAAGTTGTCTTGTACCAACTGAAGACCATATTTGATGCCTTTCCATCAAATGTCCAAAACATTGTGATTTTTACAGACTCTATGTCTGCTCTTCAAGCACTAGAATGTGAGGGACATTGTAAACCTGAGCTAGTTTAAATATATTACCATGCAAACCAGCTGCTTACATCTTATGAAGTCAGTATTGTTATGCAGTGGATTCCTGGCCACTCAAACACACCTGGCAATGACAAGGCAGACAGGCTAGCAAAGAAGAGGGCACAACAAGAAGCTCAAACCATGCACAAACCATGCACAAACCATGCACACAGTTAAAATGATGTTGAAATCTGTAAGCAAAGAAAATTGGATGAACAGATGGGTCATGGGAAACTGGGAGGGAAATCTATAAATATATGACCATCCCAAATCCTAAAGACAATATCAACCTCCTGGGAAGGAAAGACCAGAGTATCATCTTCAGACTGCTCACACAATATGTACAGCTTAACAATCACCTGAAAAGAATACAACCACAACGCACTCCAGGGTGCCGGATGTGCACTCATCCCTATGAAACTGTTGTCCACCATCTTTTTGAATGCCCAGCACTGGATGACATCAGGACAATACTTCTCCCTCCTGGGCCAGATACATGAAATACACTGTATGGAACGAAATAACAGCTCACAAACACATGCAATAATCACACAATGGCATTGGGTCAAAGGGCATGAACCCATGGACTGCTGGATCAGCAACCAACCAACCAATACAATACATCAAAGAGACTATCGGTCTCAAAAACGTGCACAACACACACACACACTCACACAACAACGTTACAGCACCTTAACTGGAGAACATTGTTGCATTATGTAGGTACTTAGACATCTGGGATTAGCGTGTTTGTAAAATTTTCCTTATGCTATAAATTTCTTGTGACATTTAGTAATGACGTCGTTTGTCATGTTTGAAACGAGATTTATTAAGTTCTTTAACCATTTCTCTTTTTATATATGTAATTTTTAAGAGTGTCCGACATTACCCAAAGTAGCAGCTAATTTTTTAACATCGACATTTGTTTAAATTGTATGCAAATGAATCAACATTTTGAATAGTTGTACGTGTATCTGACAATCACAGCAATGTAATCAACAGATGCGTCTTGTCTTTGCGAATACACAAATATATAGTTTCTGTAGTATTTTATTATGTTTAATAGATATATAATTTATTTTCATTATAATTATGCAAATTAGACGACATTTCGAATATCAATTAGTTCTGTGTCCATCTTAACATTCCAGAAATGTGATCAACATAAGCGTCTTGTCTTCGCAAACACAAAAATGTATGGTTTATGTATTGTCTTATTGAAAATAACTAAGATAATTCAGAAATTATCAGCTAGGCTACATTTAATGATCACAAGTTTTATTTATATTTTCCTATATGTGTCATGTAAATAAATTTGATGTAAAATTAATTTGAAAAAAATCATAACTTTTTTCAGTGTTGACGTACAGACTTGGTTGAGGTATCGTTGAATTGTAATTTTTAAGGGCTATCTAACTATATTATGTGCAATTTTGTATAACTATTTTGAAAATTGTGTCTAAGTACCTACCTTATACACTGTACTCTGTGCAGAAAGAACGTATATTCATTTATCCAGGCTCGTAAATAGAAATAATAATAAATGATTGGTGGATAGATTAAATAAGCACAACAAACACACATGGTTGTAGCCATCTGCTGTATGAATATCCTTGTGTTAGGTGTTACTTACCTGATGTATCTCCTGTCGAATAGTTAGCAGTTGTGTAGCCAGACTCTGGTCTTGACTTCGCATCTCCAACTGTCAATAAAAGATACAGAGTCCTATATGTTACCAGCTTTGCTTAGAATCAGATAAATTACTACTACTACAGTTGTTGATGCTGCTGTTACTACTATTACTAATACAACCGCTTATTAAAAAACAGTGCTAGCTTACTCTATCCAGGACGTAGTCACGAACCCATAATTTTTGGCTGTAGTGATTTTACAGGCAATATAAATAATCTCAATAGTTTGCCATTGCTTTCAGAACGGTCCGGATGCACAATTGCCTGTGGCGATATTCTAACCTAGTACCGTGGCAGTCGCAGACGCGTTCTGTACCACACCCGCCACAGACCCGGTTATTACTAATTAAAAATCATTGAAAATAAACTGTCAGATGAGGGAAGTCTTGATGAGTCAATATGGCGATGCAAAAAGTGTGATAAATTCGGTGCATGCATTAATTGTGATTGTGTGATCTTTTAAGTACTAAATCGGTAAATAGCAGGAGAACATGAAAACATTAAGGTAGAAAATTCAAAGTAACACCATGGTGGAATGAAGAAGTCCGAGGTGCCCATAAAAGATAAAAAAAACAAAAATTCAAAAATGGGCTGAAAGAAAATCCAAAGAATATTGTATTTGAGTACAAGGCAACTAAATCAATATCTAAGAAAATCATTAAAGATGCCAAAACAAAAGCTTGAAAAGAATATGGAGAATCAAATACAGAGTACAAACATGCACCAAAGAAATTCTACTAGAAAATTAAAAATATAAGAAACAGGGAAGATAAATATGAGCTAACCGAAATAATAAATGATGAAAATAATCAATGGCCCGAAAAGAATCATGGAAAGGTGGCAACAGTATTTTAAAGAATTGCTAAATCTTAAAGAAGGAGGGGATGACAACACAGAACACAATGTAACGGAAGAACTAAACATATTGAGATTAGAAATAGAAAATGCATTACAATAAGCTCCACAAAACAAAGCCCCAGGTCCCGATAACATACAAGTCGAATTAATCAAAGCAGCAGAAGATACAGGGATAAAATGGCTGCATAACTGGGTAACTAGGTGTTTTATTAATTTCTGCTACGATGGAATTCATAACAAGGGGTATTTCATGTGATATTTGCTCAATGGAAACCTTGACTTTGTGGCTGTTTCGTGGTATACCCAGGTCATTTCATATTGCAACAACCAAGGCAAGAGAGATGATGTTGGAGATCCATACAGCCAACCCTGGTTGTGGAGACGGCACTTGATGATGATTATATGGCATGCGATCACTTCTTTGCTGTAAACTGACTGTTTTTTAGACACTGGATCGCACAACATCTCAATGTGGCCAAAATAAGCGTTGCAAGGACTCATTAAAGACCTCATTGAAAGCCTTTGAAATAGACTTAGATACATGCGAATAACATGCACAAAACAGTGTTACATAGAGACTACAGTGGAAAAAGAAGGCGCAGCATCTTGTGAAAAATGAGAAATGCAGCACTTAATAGCGGAGAATAGCTAGAAAGTAACGTGTAGACCAAAAACTGTCGCAAAGTGCAGTGAAATAGAAAAATATCATCATAGAAATACAAGTGATACACATTTACAAATAAAGGTATTAACAGGCAGAGGGCAGGCTCACACGACTGGGTGTCTGAAATCTAAGCAGGAACACATACTAATGGGAGAGAATGAAAGCATGCACAAATGGGAAGAATATATTAAAGAATTGTACGAAATAACAGAAATCGTATTAACTTACATTATAACAATGAAGGTCCAAATGTATTAAAGGAAGAGGTAAAGGAAGCTATATAACACTTGAAAAATAACAAATCATCGGGCCCGGATAAGATTACAAAAGAAGAAAGAAACCTGGTGCATTAGATTGTGAAGACCACAGAACAATCAGCCTTATGAGTCAGATGACCAAAGTTCTACAGCGCATAATAATGAGGCGTAGAAGAGAAAAATAACATCAGAATTAGCAGAAGAACAATGCGGATTTGTAGAAGGAAAAGGCACAAGAAATGCCCTATCTATAGAGAGGGCCATAGAAGTACAACAAGACCTTTATCTGTGCTTCATAGATTACAGCAAAACATTTGATAAGGTGAAGCATTCAGAGATAATAAAACTGCTAGAAAATCTTAACGTTGATGGGAAAGATCTAAGAATCGTAAGAAATGTGTATTGGAAAGATACGGCCGCGATGAGAGTTAACAACACTATAGGTAGATTTCAAAAGATAGAAATGGGTGTCGGGCACGGTTGTGTAATGTCACCGGATCTTTTCTCTCTGTATACATTATGCGAAATATAGAAGATATGTCAGGAATAAAAGTGGGAGGATGCAATATAAATAACTTGAAATATTTTGACGACACAGTATTGATTGCAGAAAGCGATGAACTACAAGCCCTGTTAGATAAAGTAGTGAAAGAAAGTGAAAACAAAGGCCTCAAATTAAACAAGAAGAAACAGAAATAGTGGTTATCTCGAAGAGACATACACCACCAAGATGCAACACAATAATTAATGACACAAAATTAGCACAAGTTGAAAAAGGGAAATATCTTGACACCCTGTTAACATCAGAAGGTAGATGCTCAAGTGAGATGGAGAGCCGAACAGCACAAGCCAAATCAGCAATCCAAAAAAATGAGAACCATTTTTTTAAATGGAAGATTATCAATGCAAACCCGAATTCGAGTGCTGAGATGTTATATCGAACGAATTCTTTTTTATGGATGTGAAGCATGGACTGTAAACATAAAAATTCAAAGCGAATTTGAGGCTACAGAGATGTGGTTTCTGAGAAGAATGATGAAAATACAATGGGCAGCTAAGAAAACTAATACAGAGGTTCTCACTGATGCTGGCGTAAAAAAGATCAATCATATCAAACATTAGGAGCAGACAGTCACGGTTTCTAGGGCATGTGCTGAGAAGAACACAGATTGAACACTTAATAACCACTGGAAAGATTAAGAGGAGAAGAGATAGGGAACGACAAAGTGAAAAGTTACTAGATATACTTTTTTGTGGCACTGTAGAAGTTCACCAAACGAGCTTATTGAGAACGCAAGAAGCAGAGAGTCGTGGAGAAACATGATCGCCTACGCCATTCGGCATGGGACTTGATTGATTGATATGTTACATAGGGGGCATCATAATTTTAGAAAGACTTAAGTGGAACATGGTAAAAATAAAACAAGTTCGGAAACACTGGCCTTTATCATTTCAAATTCACACACAAAATTTCAATTATATGGCTTATATATTTTCCGAGATACATCATTTTAAAGTTAGGAAAAGCTGGGGAAACATGCTATAATATCTCTATACCATAATTAAGAAATAAAAATTTAAAAAAATAAATTATATTTTGACATACCAGTTCATTTTGTAACCATTCCAAAGCATTGTCGATTCTCTGTTTCCTGTCCACAGTTAAACGTTGGTCTGAGATGTCACCGTCGAGGTTATACTTTAGCGCAGGCAAACCTTGACCTTCGATGTACTTCTGTCTCCACAACATTGTACTAGGTCGACGTGTGCTAAGATGTAGTTTCTCTGTCGTCTCTTTTAGTCTCCAGAAATCGGAGAGTAACGTCATCGATGGAGTGTCTTCTGGACTATCTACAACGTTTCCTTCACTATCAATAAGCTCGTTGCTAGGTAACGACCCTGAAGATCCGAGACTCTTCTTTCTAGATACATGTGTATTAAATGTCCGCTTAGAATTTAAATTAGGGCTTTTTCGATTTGTAAGATGATAGTTAACATAGTTGCTGCCAGAATAGTCCGCTGTAAACATATTGCTGCTAATGTCTGTTGACTGTTTGACGTTGCTGTTGTTAATTTCGTGTACATTCGAAGAAGTGGAACAAAACTGAGAACCGAGATGATTTTCTTCTCCAATACTAGTGATTGTTATTTGTGGTATAAGCTGCCCCTTCTGATCACTTTTATCATTTACGTTTTGGGAACCTGTTTTTTGTTCCAAGTGCCGAAGTCCAAGTTTGGGATTCGCTGAGGAGGAATGACACGATAACTTTGACGACAACTGTGTTGTAAACTGATTTGTTTGTTTTCGAATTTGTGTGGTGTCTTGATGCTCTTCGCAATTTCTGGAAGATATCAAGTCTCGAGTATTGTCAATAGAAGCTGACCCATGAATCAGAGTTGTCTTCAAAGAAGTCCAAACATTGTCTGGATATGGCAGTTGTTGATGGTTTTGGATTTCTGTTTTTGAGAAATCTGAAGAAATTACAGAACCAGAACTTTTTGATAGATCAGCTTCTTCTTCTCTGTGTTGTTCTTTATTGCAGACGTTTAAGGAAATGCACGCGGAAGCATCATTGATTGACTTGCATGCTGCAGTGTTCTTGTATAATTCCGGTTTATAAATATATACAAAAGGTACGTTAACGTTTGGTTGAGAGTTCTGGAGAAATGTTGACTGATTTAATAAAGTTTTGTTCTGTCCCATTGCAGTCGTGTCCGTTCTTGATTCTGTGATCTTTTGCTGAAATAAGACAAGAAGGTCGTCTGTGTTTGACTCTAAAGTGTCAAATAATGTAGGCGCCTTGTCTTCACCGAGTGCTTCAGGTGTCTGTTGAAACGCTGTAAAGGATATTACGCCAGACTCGTCGACTTCGTGTTCTGTTATGATAGACAAGGGACGCTTCTGTGTTTTGCATGATTTATTGATGACGTTCTCTGATCGAACATCCATTGTGACTTTTGACATTTGAAATTTACATATTGTGTAAAGTTGATGTGCCAGGACAATTAATGATGATACTATTTGTAAAGTAGATATGTGCGTGCAACGAATACTGGCACTATGTGTAAAGTAGATGTGTCAGGGCAACGAATACTGGCACTATGTGTAAAGTAGATGTGTCAGGGCAACGAATGCTGGCACTGTTTTACATATTAAAATGAATCCACGCTGCAGTTTGCACGTTGAAACAATGACATAATTCACTTTGTGTAATACATTTAAAGTCTGTCTATCAGTTTAACTTTGCAGTATACATTCCAACGATCAGTAGTTTCACTGTGTAGTCTACATTTCAAGTCAAGGTCTGTAGTTTCAACTTTCTGGTAGAAAACAAAAAATAAAACATATACAATAATAACAACAAACGTATGTGATGGAAGAAAATACATTTCTTTTATACATACTGTAAAAAAAAGAGAAGAAAAGCAACAATTTTATAGTGTTAATCGACACCAGATTTCAATCGTGTACCAAAATTTTATTTTGTCATGTGACGTATTCCTTCCAGAACGTTGTCTTCCCAATGAACTCTCTGAACCTCTCTCTGTCTTGGGCGATGTGGCTTGCATTTTCTAGCGATGTATTCATGTTATCTTTAATGTCGTCAGTCCATCGTCTTCTTGGTCTGCCCCTTCTCCTCTTCCCAGGTACTCTTCCCTCCATTATTTGTCTTTCTAAACAGTTATGTCTCTTTATATGACCAAACAGGCGTAGTTTTCTTTTTGTTATTGTGTTTAGTAACCAACACTCTGGAATATTCAGTGTGTTTATAATATCTGAGTTTCTGATTTTATCCTTCCATGATATTCTAAGTATCTTCCTGTAGCATTTCAGCTCGAAGGCGTTGATCCTCTTTGCCGCTGTTTTACTTAGAGTCCATGTTTCACAGCCGTATGTTGCAACCGGAAAAATAAAAGTTCGTAACATTAGCACTTTCGTTTCTATTTTGTTGTTTTTCCATATGTTTTTCAGCCGTGTTATTTTGCAATATGCCATTGCCAATCTCTTCCTTATTTCTGCCATGCAGTCTCCTGCACCGTTGATGTTTGCTCAAAAGTATTCAAATTTATCCACACATTAATTTTATTTTACGAAATTAATATTTCAACCTTGAAATGAAGAACATTTCAGACTTTAACAATGAAATGATGTTCATTAAATTTGGTTTAGACTTTTTTCTTTGTGACTGAGGCCTCCGTTTCAGGCATGAAATATAAACCTAAACCTAAACATAAACCTAAACATAAACCTTAATCTAATCTAATCTAATCTAATCTAATCTAATCTAATCTAATCTAATCTAATCTAATCTAATCTAATCTAATCTAATCTACCTTCCTACCTTTCCATCCATCCATCCATCCATCCATCCATCCATCCATCCATCCATCCATCCATCCATCCATCCATCCATCCATCCATCCATCTATCCATCGATCTGTCTGTCTGTCTGTCTGTCTGTCTGTCTGTCTGTCTGTCTGTCTATCTATCTACCTATTCGCTAAACCCTTTGTTGCCTTTCAGCCTCAGGGGTAGAAGAGTTTTCTGGAGTCGGCCCCCTTGTGTGCTGAGTAGATTGTGGAATTTGTCGCGTTTTTTATTGGTACATCGTTTTCGTTAATGTGACCCACAATTTCAAGTGTTTCTATTACCCATTTTCATGTATTCCTGTGACTCACTTTATGTGACTTGCTTTCATGTGACATTTGTCTATGGAATCAACATTCACGTGACATTTGTTTATGTGACCAATTTGTATGTGTTTCTGTGACCCACTATCATATGAGATGTGTTTCTGAGACCCTCTTTCATGTAACATATATTTGTGTGACAAACTTTCTTGTTTTTCTGTGACACATTTTCATGAGAGATATGTTTCTCTGATCAACTTTCGTGTGATATTTCTTTATATAACACATTTCCATGTGGCATTTATTTATGTAACGCACTTTCACGTGACATTTGTTTATATAACGCACTTTCATGTGATATGTGTTTATGTAACCCACTTTTATGAGGCATTTGTTTATGTAAGCAACTTTCACGTCGCAATTGTTTCTGTGATCCAATTTCACATCAGATTTTCTGTGGCATGGTTTTATGGCACATTTGTTTCTGTGACGTAGTGTTATGATACATTTGCCTCTGTGACATAATTTTATGACAAATTTGTCTCTGTAATACAGTTTCATGTGACATTTGTTACTCTGGTCCCTAAAGAATATAATAATTTTGTTAGGTATGTCTAAATAAATGTAATCATTGATTTTTGTATAGAATGTCTAAATAAATGTAATGATTAATCTTATATAGTTGTTGAATTATATAGTGTATAAATAATTGTTTTTGTGGCACCCCAAATCTGCTTTCCCCTCCAACACTTTAATCAATTTTTATTATTTATCTTGCCTCTTCAGAAAAGAACTTGCATTCCCAAGGCTCAATGTTGACCAGAAAACGTTGTGGACCCTGGGCACAGTATAGACAAAATTGAGAACCACTGTTATAAACTCTATAGATCTTGATTTAGGATGTACAAGGACGTTTCTTCTTTCCCCGAGCTACGGCGCATTCATGTCAGTATCTGTTCAAAGCTATCCAGCTGACCGTGTAATCAATTCACAAAGTATCTAGTCGAGAGTATGACCTGAACATCGATCTCCACCATATTGAAAGATCCTGATATAACCAAACAGGACTTGCGGCGGTTGTATGAGATCTATTTATCTATTGTTATTTCCACGTGCCGTTAAGCGTCGTGGGGGGGGGGGAATTTGTAGTTGTCTATCTTTGGTCATTTGGGCCACATTGACCATGGTCAGCCCTTGTCTCTTTGAGGTTTATTTGATTGTTTCTCTCCCCCCCCCAATCTAGTTATTGGGCTTTCTCGTAGCTTGCAGCCCGTGGTGGGGCTAGATCTTCTGATATTGTATACATGAAGGGCTAATTGAGTTGATTCCATTCTCATGACATGACTAAACCACCTTCTTTGCTGTCTTTCGATGTAGTCATGACCAAGTTTTTATTTGCGCATGCGGTTGTGTTTGTGGGTCTCACCAATGGCTCACTAGACAAACCAACCATGCAACAGAAAACCTTAATAAATGACATGCCTAAATATTGAGGTTATCTTCTAATAGAAGCTTCATGGCACGTCATCTATACAATACTGTAGTCGTAACCTTCGATAACAGTTACCATGTTGTTCCGACAGGCCAACTTTGTGCTTTGAACTAGTTACGGGCAAGGCGTGGGTGGGCGGAACAACAAATAAACCTGTCGCAAGGGCCAGAGTTGTGCCCTAATGTCGACGTCTGTTTGGCAGCATTGGACTCGAAACACCATCGAGTCGAATGGCGGCTGCTGGAACAGAGGGTGGAGCACTTATGGGAATGCCCCACGTGCTGTGAGGCCAGTTTTCTAATCAAGAATCAAGTCTTTATTTCTTTCTGATAACTTTATTTCTCCTTTGATCTCTTTTGGTGACATTTATAGTTTTCCTCAAACATCTCATTTCACACACTGTGATCTTGTTAGCAAGTGACTTTCTTAATTGTTGTAAAAGATGTGTTCTCTCTAATATAGATGTCATAATGTAAGAAATAAATGTAAAGATATAAAAAAATGTAAGATATGTGTTCTCTCTAATATAGATGTTATACTGTAGGAGATGTGTTCTCTCTGATATAGATGACATTATGAATGTCAGAAAATGTAAACAAATAAAAATTATATTCTTCCTTCTTTCTCGTTCTCCTGTGGGACGTCATACGATATTATGGATTTATTCAATGGACTGTGCTGTGGACTAAAATTCGAAACTGTGCGGTAGAGCTTGTCCAGCAGTGCTTTTTTTCTGATGCCACAGTTCGATTCTTGTGGTGTAATACAGTTTTACACACAAAAAAGATAAACAAAAAACTACAGGATTTAGAATCTGGTAGCAAAAATAATAGCTAACGGCTATGAACGGCCACATAACCCTCAAGCCTACTACATCGCTTCCCGGTCCATAAGCTAATGAAAATCATGGGTAAAATCAAATGGCGTAATTCTCATCAATTTTTTTGATGAGTCCACATAACTGTATAATGCACGAGGGACTGGCTAGTAACCCTGTTGACTAGACTGAGACGGTTAGTAATATAGAACATCTTCCAACATAATTAATTACGACCTCATTTCTTACGTTTTTGACTATTGTTGGGTTTCGGTTGGTCACTATTTATATACTGGGGTCGCCATGTTTGTGGAATGCGATTCCAAGTATGTAAATAGTGATCAACCGGAATCCCAACAATAATTAAACACGTAACGAATCTCAGTAATTCTGTTGGAAGGTCTCTACATGTAACGGTCATGGCTAGGCATACATAACCATTGGCGCATGCGCCATGGGTTGTCTACCCCTGTTCTAGTCCAAAGACCACACATCAACGCTTTAATGAACTTTGTGCCCAATATATAGGTACTATATAATCTACGCGAGACATGTTTTGAATATTCCCTTCTTAATTAAAATGCACTGTTAAGTAAATGAACTATTAACGAAATGAACTGTTAACTAAATGAACACTAAGGATATTGTCTGCGTGACACATATTAGAAATTCTTTTTTATATAGAATAAACATGTCACGCTAATAATGTGCTTGCATTAAAAAAATTCACTTGAATGAATATTTCCACTAGGAACAGCGCTATCATGTCGGAAATCACAGCTTAGGTCATCAAAGTGTATCAAGCTAGATCGACAGTGTACTTGAATTTATGTATTCACAGGTCTTAGGTTCACACGCAAGTCATACATTTCAATGACCGACAAAAGATAACACATTAATTTTTTTCTTACGGTAAACATCTTGTAGTTTATAACTGTGTAAAAGGATATGATTTCGCTGGATAAAAGAAAGATAAATTCAAAGGTTTATGTCGAATTCTTGAGGCGGTGAATCACGACTTCCGAGTGTTTGGTTGTCTTGTGCTTTCTTTCTGACGTATCCTAGATGTCAAGGCATTGTTAAGTAGTCCTTAAAAACAGACAAGACAACAATAGAGCTATGTCAATCTTTTCTATTGTCTTATAACTGCTTTTGCTGTTCAACGTCGCTGGATTGAAAGCTGATCGGGTTTCCGACTATGGCGAGTAATATTGTGACGTTTCAAGATGACGGTGAATCCATCTTCCTCTTGGTGGACAACCACTGCACAATAGTGTTACGTGAACACATGACAAGTTTCATTAACAATAAATGTACTGACAAGATCACAGATTCCAATAAGAAACTTATACACTCAAATCCCATTATAACAATCCCATTATTTCGTCGGTACGGACGAAATATGTTTGTAATAACATAATATCGCCAGATACAGTAGAAATAATTCGCCCGTGTGAGCTGAGACCCGATAGGGAAGCAAAGTATAGTGACACTATTACCTGCCATGCACGTCGTAAGAGTTGATTAATGAGATTTTGATGACAGAGTTGGTTGTCCTATCCCATAAAGGGGACAAGTGATCCAGAGCCATGCTGAAGTCGGATGTCTCAGGGCGAAATTCACATATATCTCAGCCAAGCTATAAATGACACACGGTATTACGTTCACACGCATTATCACTGCATCCATGAAATCTACACCCATAATTACATTAGAAATAACTGGACTTTAGTCAATGGAAGATAGAAGAGACATGAAAGTAGTTCAACAAGCAGAAAAATACAAGAGACTCCTGAACTAAATATGTACTAAATAATTAAGGATTTTGGTAGGAGCACGATGGAGAAGAGTAATGTCTCAGCAAAAGCAAATAAATTGATACATAAAGCAAAATGAAGACCTCTACAACCAGTCAGTAACATGTTCCTTTGGGCAGCAGACTTCCAGAACTAAAATAAGGAATAGAAGGTACAGAAAAGAACTCAAGCAGACATGGAGAAAAAGCATACTACAGAACATTACATTGCAGATAATTACTCAGGGACTATTGCCTATACAGATGGCTCGGTCACAAATGTAACCATGAATGGAGGAGTAGGGGTGGCCCTCGGACTAAAACAATGGGGAAGATGTTAGGGAGGATGTTACTCTAGCCATGTTTACAGGCAACGTCCAAAACAATTTAAAGGGAGAAATGGGAGCTCTCTAGAAAGCAGCAGAAATAGTCGTATAATATAAGGAACACATGCACAGGAATATTGTACTACTAACAGATGCATTTTCTGTCATAACAGTACTGAAGCTACACAGATACACCGAACTGAGGACAGTTCTAGTTCAACTGCATACTAATTTCCAGAGAGTAATAGTAAGCTGGATACCTTCACACTGAATCATCAAAGGGAATGAAGTTGCAGATAGACTGTCACAATAGGAGAAACTTGCCTGAAGAAGACGTGTCTGGTCAGTTACGAAGAAGTGACGAACATCATCAAAAATAACTACAACAAAAAGTGAAAGAATACAGCCCCAAATATCATACAGATGTCAGGTATTATCAACTATCCAGTAGTGATCAAGTGATCAAGTTGTTCTGCCGCACCTCAGAACTGGTCATAACAAAATGAGACATCGCCTATACACCAAATTCAAAATTGGTACAACTGGTCATTGCATCCTGGCGAATATGACAACATAATATATCTTACAAGATTGTCCCCAGTATGCAGACGTCAGAAGAAAGACTTGACCCACCCCAATCAGCATCGAAAATAAACTTTATGGCTAAGCGGAAATTTCTTAAACAGACAGTAGCCTATATAATAGTATCTGGAGTCCCTACCTGACTGAGTAATGATCTATATCATAGTATCTGGAGTCCCTACCTGACTGAGTAATGATCTATATCATAGTATCTGGAGTCCCTACCTGACTGAGTGATGATCGTCGAAGAGGAAAAAGTATTCTGTTCTCCAGACTAAATCCTGCTAATTTTCAGGATTTTGAGAATGAAGGCAGAGGAAAGCATACATAATAAAGAATAAATATAATTGGGGATTTTGAAAAGTTTTGTTAAACGGAAAAAATGTGTTATTAACGGATGCGTTATAAAGGGATTCCACTGTATTTGTATCGGTGGTGGGTACAGTTTTTTTAATCAGGGTGGGGGCATGGGGGGGGGGGGAGGAGGAGGAGAATTGAGCAATTTCATGTTTAATCGGGGCCAACAACTATTCCGTAACCAACTGGAGTTCCAATTAGCATTTTCTGAGCTCATGGGCCTAGTGCATATGAGACAAACATTTCGCTAAAGCGTATATGATATTTCTGAGTCAGCGAATCATAACTTCCAAGTTATTGGTTGGCTAATTGTTATTACGCACACTGATTGTCAATGCACTGTTAGGTAGTACTGTAGCCACAACTGTGACTACTATAGAAATATGTCTATCTATTTTATTGTCTTTTCTCTGCCTTTGCTGTTAGGCATAGCTGTATATTGAATGACGGTTGGGGCAAAACGTGTTTAGATTGATAACTTACTAAAATGGAACATTCGTCACCCACGTACATAACCAAATATGTTTAGAATGTAGTAATGTTAAAACATCCAGTAACAATGACTTTGCAGGCCATATGTGACTCAACCTCTGAGTTAGAATCACAATCGGATCATTTGTGCAAAAAATATTATATGTGATGGCACCACAAAAATAGACATGCTCGGATTATTATGTTTTATTACCGCGCCATGAATAGTTGTCTAAGCAGAGATGTATTCGGTAATAAATTAAAGCTGGGCCGACCCGAGAGCCGTTCAGATTTGAAAAACTTTTCCGCCTCAACTGGGGAATGGATCACTCATATGCGAAACCACTGCGCTAAGCGACAACCACAGTTGAATGAAGTTGATAGATCTATAACCTATAGAGTACATTAAAAAAATTAGATACACTTTTTGTAAGGGCAAAAAATATTTATGTAGCGTCATTGATATTAGAAATGTGTATGTCAAAGATCTTTGCGATCTCACAATTTCGGAAAAAATCGCTTCCAACTAATTTTATGAATGTGTAAAGCGTCAGTATATTTTTGAGTCTATGCTCCATTGAATACGAAAATATTTGTCTTAGTTATTTTAAGTTTTACAGTGGTTCTAAAGTTTCTTTTCCAAAGATACTTTCGGCTGTTATGTTTCTCAATGAGCTGGCAGTTGTAGAAATAAACAAACCATATCATATGTTGACTAGACATTATATTTATATGAATCTTGTGAACCAAATTGTTACATTTATGAAGACTGGATGAAATGTAACATATTTTGTAAACATATGCACATCTAGGAAGTGATATCATATTAGTAGGGATACGAATCAAACTGGCAACCTTCTGATAATAGTAACACCTGTCTTAGATTTCTGATCATAGTAACAACTGTCTTAGATTTCTGATCATAGTAACAACTGTCTTGGACTTCTGATCATAGTAACAACTGTCTTAGATTTCTGATCATAGTAACAACTGTCTTGGACTTCTGATCATAGTAACAACTGTCTTAGATTTCTGATCATAGTAACAACTGTCTTGGACTTCTGATCATAGTAACACCTGTCTTAGACTTCTGATCATAGTAACAACTGTCTTGGACTTCTGATCATAGTAACACCTGTCTTAGACTTCGGATCATAGTAACAACTGTCTTGGACTTCTGATCATAGTAACACCTGTCTTAGACTTCTGATCATAGTAACAACTGTCTTAGACTTCTGATCATAGTAACAACTGTCTTAGACTTCTGATCATAGTAACAACTGTCTTGGACTTCTGATCATAGTAACAACTGTCTTGGACTTCTGATCATAGTAACAACTGTCTTGGACTTCTGATCATAGTAACAACTGTCTTGGACTTCTGATCATAGTAACAACTGTCTTGGACTTCTGATCATAGTAACAACTGTCTTGGACTTCTGATCATAGTAACACCTGTCTTAGACTTCGGATCATAGTAACAACTGTCTTAGACTTCTGATCATAGTAACAACTGTCTTGGACTTCTGATCATAGTAACAACTGTCTTGGACTTCTGATCATAGTAACAACTGTCTTGGACTTCTGATCATAGTAACAACTGTCTTGGACTTCTGATCATAGTAACAACTGTCTTGGACTTCTGATCATAGTAACAACTGTCTTGGACTTCTGATCATAGTAACAACTGTCTTGGACTTCTGATCATAGTAACAACTGTCTTGGACTTCTGATCATAGTAACAACTGTCTTGGACTTCTGATCATAGTAACAACTGTCTTGGACTTCTGATCATAGTAACAACTGTCTTGGACTTCTGATCATAGTAACACCTGTCTTAGACTTCTGATCATTGTAACAACTGTCTTATACTTCTGATCATAGTAACACCTGTCTTAGACTTCTGATCATATTAACAACTGTCTTAGACTTCTGATCATAGTAACAACTGTCTTGGACTTCTGATCATAGTAACAACTGTCTTAGATTACACAGCCACCACTGGAACCACCAGAATGAATACCATTTCCCCTGGCAATGTTTAAAATGTGTTTAAGAAATCGCGTGTTCAATACATGGAGGTTATATCCCTTAAACACGTGCATTTTCCCAGCTATTCCTGCCTCCTATATTCTCTAACGGAAGCGCAATTATTTCAACCTAGTACCGAAGTCTCCGAGAGTACCCCTCATATCCTCCTGGCCTTATTAGTCACAGATTAACACATGGTAAACATTATAATCATCATCAAAGTTGAGCAGAATGGTCTTGGTCCACTCCTATTGACGAACACTATATGCGTCAGGTAAGTTAATTCACTACTCTCTGTATGTATGTTCAACTCTTTGGCATCTATACACTCACAGAGAAAGAGATATTGAGCAAGTCCATAGTTAGGATGAGGGTGGGGTTTGTAAAGTTCAACCCCTTCCCCCACCCCCAGATTTCATAAAATTAGAACATGCTATTTAGCAGTACAGTAACAGTTTTTACGCTGAACAATACAGATAATCGCCGTTTCGACCATACGTTCTTCATTAAGTAGGGGCAAACAGACACATAATAGGACAACACAATCAACTAATGACTACATGTCAGCAGTGTCACCAGGGCAATACTGTTTTCAGCTTTCAATTTCAATGTTAACATCAAAGGATTCACGTAATAATATCTTCCTTATCACTGTTTAACATGGTATTTTACAGTTTGGCTGAGATAGACATATCTCCATCTCTATAAGAGAGGTCATTGTGATCGTGTGGATGACGAAGAAGACCGACAGTTACAAGATATCAATTTGATGACTACATCTTGAACCAAGATACCGTTTTTATGACTACATCTTGAACCAAGATATCGTTTTTATGACTACATCCTGAACCAAGATACCGTTTTTATGACTACATCTTGAACCAAGATACCGTTATTATGACTACATCTTGAACCAAGATACCGTTTTTATGATTACATCTTGAACCAAGATACCGTTTTTATGACTACATCTTGAACCAAGATACCGTTTTTATGACTACATCTTGAACCAAGATACCGTTTTTATGACTACATCTTGAACAAAGATACCGTTTTTATGACTACATCTTGAACCAAGATATCGTTTTTATGACTACATCGTGAACCAAGATACCGTTTTTATGACTACATCTTGAACCAAGATACCGTTTTTATGACTACATCTTGAACCAAGATACCGTTTTTATGACTACATCTTGAACCAAGATACCGTTTTTATGACTACATCTTGAACCAAGATACCGTTTTTATGACTACATCTTGAACCAAGATACCGTTTTTATGACTACATCTTGAACCAAGATATCGTTTTGATGACTACATCTTAAAACAGGATAAGCTACCAAACGTGTTTGTGCAGTATAAGAATATTTTCAACGAAGTATCATGTTCTTGTGGTTTGTGTTTAGATCCACCGAATTTGCTAGCAATGTAGCTTTTTTTTCTTGATAGGGTCCTCGTAGTTATATTTCGAACACATACGCTTCCAAATCGCAGCGGTGTGCAATGTTGTGTAGCGGTGGGCAATTCTTTGATAAGATATATTGTCTGATAGATTAAAAAAATCATTTTTTTCTTGTATATACATGGGCTTGCAAGTCCACTGAAATTAAACGTACCTTTGACATCGATATGTTAAGGGTGACAAATTGATCAAGCGAAGTGTAACATTTACACAGACACTTTATTTAAGAAAATACAAGTGTAGTTCTTCATTCATGACATAAATCAACATTTGTTTGTCACATTACAGAAGGTTTAGTTACTAATGTTATAACTTAGTCATTATGTGACAAGAGTGCATACCTTCTATTTCAGGGTGCAAAGAATAGGGCCTTTATCTCCTCTTTAGGCATGTCGTGGGAGGCGATTTATGTAAGGTAGAAATGGGCTAGATAATCCAATAGATAACCAACTAGACAATCAACAAGAAAACCATCTGATAACCATAATAAATAAACAACTAGATAACCAACTCGGCAAACAACTAGATAACTAACTGGATAATCAATCGGATAAACAGGTAGATAACCTACTGGATAACGAACTAGATAAACAATTAGAGAATTCAACAGATAATAAATTGAATAACAAACTGGATACTCAACTAGTTAACCAGCTGGATAACCAACTGGATAAACAACTATATATCCAATTAAACAACAACTGGATAACCAATACAATTGGATAATAAACTATAAAACCAACTAGATAAACAATTACATAATCCACTGGATAAATAACTAGATAACCGACAAGATAACCAACTAAATAAACAACTAAATAAATAACATGACAACCAACTAGATAATCAACCGGATAACCAACTAGATAGAAATCTGGATAATCAATTGGATATCCATTTAGACAACCACATGGATAATTAACTTAATATCCAACTGGATAACAAACTTGGCAACCATACAGATAACCAACTGGAGAACCAATTAGATATACAACTACATAACCACATGGATAACAAACTGCTTAAACAGCTGGATAAAAAAATTGATAACAAACTTGATAACCAACTAGATTACCAACTAAATAATCAACTGAATAGCAAACTAGATACCCAACTACATAACCAACTAGATAACTAATTGGATAACGATCTTGGTAATCAACCCGATAACCGCCTAGATATTCAACGAGATAACCAACTAGATATTCAACTAGATAACCAACTAGATATTCAACGAGATAACCAAATAGATATTCAACTAAATAACCAACTAGATATTCAACGAGATAACCAACTAGATATTCAACGAGATAACCAACTAGATATTCAACTAAATAACCAACTAGATATTCAACTAAATAACCAACTAGATATTCAACTAAATAACCAACTAGATATTCAACGAGATAACCAACTAGATATTCAACGAGATAACCAACTAGATATTCAACGAGATAACGATCTAGATAACCAACTATATTACAAACTGGATCATCATGATCAGGTGCCATTTCCTAAATGAATGTTGGCTGCAACAGCTCCAACATCCACTGTCTCTTGTTTTAGTGTTGCACTCTGCTAGACTGTAACATGTCCATCTTGTGATGTTACTTTTCCTCGTTTATCTGCCTACCTCTTGCTCGCAGCCCTTTGACTTTACCCTCAAGTATGGTCTTCAAAAATGTGTATGTCTTTTAATGTATCCAAAATATTTTACTTTTCTGATCTTTATTTTCTTTAATAATTCTTTCTTCATATTAAGTGTTGTTAGAACCAACTACTTAACCAACTAGCAAAATGTTAATTGACAAAACTTTCTCGATAACTAGGTAATTAAGTGAGAGATCAACTGATTAATTAGTTAATTAAACAACTGACGGACAGACCTAGCAAGTAGCAAAATACCTTGCTAAAAACTCAATAACGTTCGAGCTAACTAAACAAACTAACTGATCTACTAATTGGCAGATTTATCGACCGACCATATCGCCAACTAACTAGCTATCTAATCGACTAAGAAACTAAATTCACTATCTAACTGCGAGTAGCTACCTAATACGTTAACTAACTAGCATACAAACTAGTTAACAAATCAACCAACCATGGCCGTGCCGTGCTATGATGCAGAAAGACAGCCGAATCTCTACAGAGAAAAGGCTCGCATGAAATTAAAACACACTGTCGGGGGCAGTATTTCGAAGAAAAATCTTTTAAGAGGGGTGAGGTGCGGCGGCATGTCGAAGACTTGCATAATACTGAGAAAATCAACTCACGGCCCCGCAACTGACAAACTAATCCACCTACCATCCAATCAGCCAGCGAACAAACAAGCTAACCAAAGAATCAAACCAACCAACAAACCACCCAACCAACTGATTTACTGACTATCCGACTAACTAACTGACTGCCTGACCGACTGACTAATTGCCTAACTAACTCCCTGGCCGACTATCTAACTACTTTAACTGACTACCTGACAGATTGACTATCTACTTAACTAATTGCATGTCCGACGGACTGACTAACTACTACTTAACTAACTGACTGCCTGACAGACTGACTAACTACTTAATTAACTGACCGGCAGACTAAACCGACTAACTACTTAACTGACTGTGTGCCCGACTAATTACTTAACTGCCTGACCTACTGACTAAATACTTAACTAACTGATTGTCTGACCGACTGACTACTTAACTAACTTACATGCTAATAAGTTGAGGCTTGCAATTTTTATCTATTTAAAATTCTTGGAAGTGTATCTAGTGCACGTTCACCTGGTATTTGGTAACATAAACCACATGACTTTCTCTGCATTAGATAAGGCAAATAAATGACATTTTCCGACTAGGCTCCTCATGTTATACAGGTCTCTCATATTTCTTGTTCTTCCAACTTGGTCAGGCAATCTTATTTATTGGTTTCCCTTCTGATGTTTCTTTTGATTCTAGCTTGGTCCTCCACTCTTACATGCTTAGAGAGTCGCGGCAGTGTAAGTCATTAAGTCATTCGCTCACAGACCAGCAGACCCAGGTTTGAAATCTATTTGTTATTCGTGGTTTGAAACAAAAAAACTACTTCCGTGGTACTAACTCCCTGGACGACTATCTAACTACTTTAACTGACTACCTGACAGACTGACTATCTACTTAACTAATTGCATGTCCGACGGACTGACTAACTACTACTTAACTAACTGACTGCCTGACAGACTGACTAACTACTTAATTAACTGACCGGCAGACTAAACCGACTAACTACTTAACTGACTGTCTGGCCGACTAATTACTTAACTAATGCAAGGTCTAATGCTCTGGGAAGGGTCGGGTAATGGCACCATCTCTACTGAGGAAGTAAGGAGGCAATGCTAGTCAGTTTCGGATCATCAAACCTACCTACATACTAGTCAGCTGAGCACTTATGGGAAAAAGTGTGTTATGTCTCTGGTTCATAATTCAGTTTATCTTTACTTTTATCTTAACATGCTTTGACTTTGAGATATCATGTTTTGCAGTTCTCTAATTAATATTTCCAGTTAATTTTTCGTTATTTATATTTAGTGAGGGTATCTATCGTTCATCATCATCAAGTGCTGTCTCCACAACGAAGGTTGGCTGCAACAGATCTCCAACATCCCCAGTCTCTTGTTTTGGTGGTGCACTATGCTAGACTGTAACCTGACCATCTTGTGATGTTACTCTTCCACTTGTACCTTTGCCTACCTCTTGTTCGCTTCCCTTTGACTTTACCCTCAAGTAAGATCAACAATAAGGTGTCATGTCTTTTAATGTGTCCAAAATATTTTATTTGCCTGATCTTTATTTCTCTTAGTAGTTCTTTCTTCATATTGAGTTTTTTTAGCACCTCTTTGTTTTCTTCTCTTTCCATGATGTTCTCTCTATTCTCCTATATACCCACATCTCAAAGGCATCAATTCTGTCTTCTAATTGTTTATTTAGTGTCCACGTTTCTGATCCATACATTAATATAGAATAGATGTAGCATTTCATGATTCCCATTTTTAATCCTGTTTGTAATTTGTTTAGATGTTACTATTTTCCTCATGTCATTGAAGGTAATTTTAGCCATTCATATTCTCCATTTAACTTCTGCTTCACATATGCCATCATTTGTGACTATGTTTCCAAGATATTGATAATGTTTTACTTGTTGTAGTTTCTCTCCATGTATGTTTATGTTTAGCTCTTGTTCTTCTGTGTCTTTGCTGATTATCATGGCTTTTTGTGGTTTTTTAAATATTTATATCCAGCCCATATTCATTACTTGATTTATTGACTTGATCTATTAGTCTTTGTAGTTCATGTTTACTTTCTGCTAAAAGAACAGTGTCATCTGCATATCACAGGTTGTTTATTATTTTCCCATTGATCTCGAGTCCTGACATTTCTTCTATATTTTTAAAGATATTCTCTGTGTAGATATTAAATAGATTTGGTGATAACATGCAGCCTTGTCTTACCTCTCGTCTTATTTCTATGTATGGCGAGTAGCTGTTTTCACACCGTATTGATGCAGTCTGGTCCCAGTATATATTTCTAATCATTTTGATGTCTTTTTCTTGAAGACATTCGATTCATTTTTCATGTTGGACTCTGTCAAAGGCCTTGCTGTAGTCTATGAAACAAATATAGATACTTTTTTGGACTTCTATATATGTATCTATCACTAGTCGGATACTAAGTATAGCTTCTCTGGTTCCTTTGTTTTTCCTAAAACCGAATTGTTCTTCAGCTACCTCCATGTCTATCGTGTTTTTAATTCTCTCATGTATTATCTTGAGAAGTATTTTAGTTAGATGGCTCATTAGACTTAATTTTCTATATTCTGTACAGTCCACATCCCTGGGATTCTTAGGTAATGGTATGAATATTGATGATGTTAGGTCTTTCGGTATGTGGCCTGTTTCATATATATCATTCGTTAGCCTATCTTTATTCCGACATATCGAAACACATATATCCTATGTCTCTTTTCAGATAATCTTTATTTGTTACCAAAAGTGTTTTACCAACAGAAAATCTTGTACATTGTGGAATATTCTCTAGTGATTTACTGCTGTGCTTATCGCACAACAGTTGCACTATGAGGCATTCATGTCAGACATTGTAGTTCAGTGTTGCCATATGGTTCGAACTGTTGGTGACAAAATTGTTGGTTTAAAAAAATGGCAAAAAATGGACACATTTCGAAATTGTGTGTAAACTGATAAAAAAACATGCTGCATCATCAAGAATGCTATCTATAAACTTGTATTGCCTCTCTCAAATTATCAACATTCATTGTACACTAATACTTATGTTATTGTTAACTTAATTTTAGTTATTTTAATGCTCGTTTGAGAGTCTGCTGAGATTTCTCTAGAAATGAAAGGAATGAGACTACTTAATCTTATGTGGGGAATAGTGAATTTGTACGTCTTGTTGTCCCATTGTTGTCACTAGGACATAAGCCGTCCATCTTTACACAAGGAGACGTTATCTATGAACATAGAGATAAGATAAAACTAAATCTGATACAGATCATACTCTCACCACTAGAAGGTCATACGTTCACAAAGAATAGATATAATGGCATACAGCTCATACTTGAGAAAACAAATCAAAGAAGAGAACATGCAATCAAGCTCAATGCTTAAGGGTGTAGGCGATCATGTTTCTTCACAACAACTTATCTTTTGTGTTGTTAATACATTAAGTTGGTGATAATCTTCCATGCCATGATAACAGCCCATC
Organism: Meghimatium bilineatum; assembly: GCA_034231615.1. Lineage (NCBI taxonomy): Eukaryota > Metazoa > Mollusca > Gastropoda > Stylommatophora > Philomycidae > Meghimatium > Meghimatium bilineatum. The sequence continues at coordinate 25,134,395 of CM067304.1, forward strand.
CGACAACTTCTTCTTTGTCTTCCTCTGTCTCTTTTTATCCCCTTTGATATTTCCGTTGGTTACTAAATGTTCAAGCTATGCTCTTCTCATCACATGCCCTATAAATCTTGACTGTCTGCTTCTAATACTTTATATACTTGCTATACTTGCTCACCTTATTCCAGCTTCTCTAAGGACTTTTACGATAGTTTATAAAATTTAAGCTGTACATGATATTTTCATACTTCGTCTAAAACACCATGTCTAAGATGCCTCCCGTTTACTTTGAACTTGTTTGTTTAGTTACTGCAAGAGAAGCACAATAGAAAAGTATTGGTTAATATAAAACCTCAATACTAGGAACTCTTATCTGCAGTTATTGTGTTCAGCTGCAAAGAATGATTCCCATATTTTGAAACTTCAATTTGCGGTACCGTCTTGATATTTATTTGATTGAAGATAGGAAAGCTTACACGAATCAAAAGCATGCCAAAAACTTTCTGGGCCATAAGACTCAAAATAACGCAGCTCTGTTGTGAAATTGGCAGTACAACGTACATTACGCTTCCCGGCGGAAATCACACAAACCCTCGTGTTAATTATCAGATAGTGAATGCAGATGAAGAAGAAGATGATGAATGAAGAGATTAGAAGAGTCTTCTGCCTGCTGGCTTGAGATGCTGACCACTTTATTCCCAGGTTAGTCAATGAAAATACTGATTTAACACAGTATTCTATAATACGTCTCAATGTCACGTACAAGGGAAAACTTGACTTATCTTTACTTCTGATATTAGAAGGAAGTCAAGATACGTGCTAATAATGGATACGATATTGATGAAACTCGTAACATGTGTACGGGAATGGTCCATGTGAGGTCGAGGCCAAGAGCTATGAAGATAATGCTAACAATAAAAAAATCTTAGCTACAGCCTTCTTAAGTGAGTGAGAGACGAAGGTAGTGGTTACTTACTGACGACACTTCCATAATTAGACGGAAGATAAATCAGTTTTCATATCTTACGTCTGCAACATCTCCGGGTTTATCGCACAGTATGTCCTCGTTAGCAATACCCTGGTGGCAGTATCGCTAACATCATGGCGTATGTACAAGATGGGAAAGGGGAGGGAGAAGGCTGGTGTTTGAAGGATTCATGTACCCCCAGAACTGAACATTCATGTACCCCCAGAACTGAACAGAGTGGAGCAAGACTAAGAATTTGATTATAAGAAAGCATGAAAAAATAAAAGATAAATCCCTTACCCTTTTACCAGTATTCCCGAAAAAAAATATGAAATTTCCCACAAAAGAGACGGTGGTTATATATTTTAAGGCAACCATGCGCCTTTATGGAAATATTAACTACAGATCTGGCTATCACCGTATGAAAATATGTCTGGGTCTAGTTTTTATGATTGTGTATCTACACCAAATTAATGTCAAAAATTTGAAATATATTTTATATAATTAAATACATAAACATAACAAACTACTCCTAAATATACGAATATTTAGATGTTCAACAGAAAGGAAATATGTGCTTGATCAAATGTTGATATATTCTATATTGGTTTCTTATGACGATGACTACGATGTATCGGATAAGACTAACCTGTCAGCTGTGATTTAATTCTCCTGTAGTAGAGAAATAACATATACAATAGCGACAATGATGGCCGTAATCAATCGCAGCGTAACATCAGAGACAACACGAAGAACAAATGAACTACAAATAATGAAATGTTTTAAGGATAGTCGATACAGAACATGTGCTCAGTTGTGGATGGTCGAGATCGCCATCTCTGAATACCGTCGAATGTTCAACAGCTTGTAATGTACACAGAAATGCCATATTGAGACAGAAAGTGTCCACCAAAGCTCTCAGGTTAAACAACATGGCTAGCACATCAGGACAGAATTGACTATCCTCAAAATAACGCTGGTTGTTTGTGTGAAACTTGCTAAGTGTGATAAACAATTGTTCCGTTGGTTATTTCTGTCACAATGGACTGAGTTTTGCCATATTTAGCTGACGATGTTTCCATTTATAACCGATATAAAGTGAATTTTATGATGTCTTCTTGATCTAAATCTACTCTAACAGACAATTGTAGTATACAACTGTAGAGACGGATCAGAAACTATCATCCTGTTGTAGGAACCTCACAACCACATAATACACACTTCTCTATATATGACTAATATCCAACTGGAGACATAGTCATTGGCAACATCAGGACAACTTCGCAATCAAATTGACTTTATTCTAATTTATAAAAGGTTTAAATCGGCCATATATCAATGATACACGTATCATTCTCAGATGCTGACAAAGGCAGTGACCACGATATGGTTTTGATGCTTGCTTAGATTCATCTTAAAAAACAACACCACCGTGTAACAGCGGGAATTGCCTAAGATTTGACTTGGAAAAACTAAAGGCGACAGAAATATATGGCATATTTAAGGCAACAATAGAAGGTAAAATTACAACTGTGAACTTATTGGATATCAACGTTATCAACTTACTGACTGAGAACCCTGATAAGAGTTAGTTGACATAGCAACACAGCTACTAGACATGAAACACACAGCCAAGATAACCGAAGGCACATTAAACGTAAGTGTTAGCAGTAGAGAGCTAAAAGGAACCCCCCCCCCCCCAAAAAAAAAAAAACCAAAAAAAAAAACCACATAATCAACTGGCAGCTTAAACTTGTAGTGTCCTGAACAAAACTATTAAAACTAAAATGAAAAAAAGTTAAGAAAACTGGATCAATGCACAATGATATTCAAATAACAATAACACGTCACATGGTAATAATAAAACAGCATTTGAAACATTAAAAAAAGTCACACAGAAAAGAAAACCAAAGATTTCTATTATATTAGACAAAAATGGAACAATACTAAATTAACAGAAAGGTATGAGAAGTGACATTTTAAGACATGAAGTGAAGGAAGTAATTTATTCACTTATTGTTTAAACTGAGGCCTTTGTTTTCACTTTCCTTCACTACTTTATCTAACAGGGATTAGATAAGTGAAATACTCAGGAAAATCCTCAGGAATTGACAAATTCCAGCGGAATTGCCATACTTGGAGGATAAGAAGTGATTAATGTCAATATAATTCTTCTTCTTCTTTCGTTCACTTGAAACATGTCTATATTTGTAATTCTGTATCCTTAATAAAACTCAATGTCTTTTGTAGTCTTCGGCAGCACCTTCCTTAGCATTTTCATTTTCTGGTATTCCAGTGAGAGGGTATTCACTGCATGGCTACCCTATACTGGTACATTTACATCTCTAGTGGGGCTCATTAGCCATCTACGAACTCATAATCAAGGACATAACTCAAATTGAATTTTCAAAAGTGGATTAACAAATGGTCATCATCACCTGTGATGGACGAACAACAACCCTATACTGGTAAGACAGTTCATTAAGTAGTTTTTGCAAGTCTGTTTGTTTTCCAGACTTGAGAGCTTGAAGCACTGACCTTGCATCTTTCAGGAATACCACGGGCTGTGGGCCAGGATTGGAGTTCAGCAGTTTTTCAGTTGTTACTCTAATTGCCTTAATTTCTGCATCATAATTATTGCAGAATTTCTCTGTTGGTGTTCTGATCGTATCTCTAGACTTGTGTGGATATTCTATATATACACCTGCACCTCCATTCCTGAATGCATTCTGTGCTGACCCTTCTGTGTATACTCTGACTCATATATCTTGTGGATATTCCTCGTCCAGGAAACTGAGGGTGACTGTCCTTCGCTGCACACTGTTCTGTTCGTCCTCACTTAGCATTCCTTTCACGTGGGTCTGAATGTATATTGGTATTACATGCATTTCACTCCAAGGAGGTTTATTCTGGTACAGACCTTAAGGGGCTGTCAACTTCAGGTAGGTCTGTAAGTTGTCTACAGAGTAGTTTAGCTTGGTAGATAAAGCTGCTTCTTTTCAGTAGCACCATTGCTAGATTTTGGAATCTTTCCCTCATTGGATGACTTGGCATAAACTGAAACTGTTCTGCTTGTATTAGCACCGGTGTGTCTCTGCGTTCGTCAAGAGTTTGCATTCTTCCCATTTTCTGCATCTCTACTATGTGTGTTGATTTCATTGCTCCCAGCATTAACATGAGCACCTGGTTTTGTACTTTATCTAGTTCTTATAATGTGGTGTTTGATGCATATTCCAGGTGTGGTCTTATGCATTGCCGGTACACTTTACGGAGTATATTCCCACTGGCTCTCCATGTGGTTCCACTTAGTTTTCTCAGGATAGCTAACTTCCTCTTGGCTTTTGTTGTTTCTTTGTTTATGTGCTCCTTCCATGTCAGCTTATCATCAAAAGTAACTCCGAGGTATGTGGGTTGTTTGTCTTCTTTCAAGAGCTCTCCATCTATCTTGATAACATCGGCTTGTTGTTTTGGTGAGAGGGCAAAGCGTGTAATGCTACACTTGTCTGTGTTAAATCTGATGCACCATCTATTTGCCTATAAGATTAAAACATCAATACCTCTTTGTATTTGTTTAGTGGCGACTGTCGCATGTTATTCCGCGCACCAGATCACCAGGTCGTAAGCATAAATTGCCACTTTGATCCCATGTGGTAGTTCGGCAACTAGGTCATTGATGTAAACCAAGAAAAGTGTGGGTGACAGGACTCCTCCCTGGGGGACTCCATGTCGGAGTAGGACTTTCTTGCTCTTGTGACCATCCAAATGTACACTGGCTCTTCTATTATGTAGGTATGCTTTTAGCCATTTGTACATTCTTGAGCTAACCCTGCAATTTCGAGAGTCCTTCTTTCCAAACCTTGATTTTCACTTTCAAGGTACCACTGCATCCTAAGATTGATAATGTGTTCCATTGTTTTGCATAAACAACATGTGAGGCTGATGGGCCTGTAGTTGGAGACTGTGCTGCCATCTTTTCCTGATTTGAGCAGTGGTATCAGTATTGCTTCCCTCCACGCCTGTGGAACATTACCTGTGTTTCAGCCTGTATTGAAGATCTGCGGTAGGTTTGCTATTGCTGCAGTTCCCAGGTTTCTAATCATTTCATTGGACACTCCATCAGCTCCTGGGTACTTTTTCATATTTAGTTTGGATATTGCATGCTCCAGTTCTTTCATTGTGATTGTTGCCTCCATGACTTCAGGTATAGGTTTGCCGTGTCCAATGTTTTGCTGGTTCTCTCAAACCTCAGTCTGGGCTGACTTTGATGTTATTGTCTTCTGCAAAGGAATCTGCAAAGTAATCAGCTTCATGTTTACCTGTTAAAATGTTTCTATCTTTGTAAAGTGTGACCCTGGTATTTCTCCCTGTACCTTCATCATTTAGTTGTTTTACAAGTTTCCATAATTTCCTAGTATCTCTTTCTAGGTTCAGCGACTGTTTTTTTCTTTCCAGCTGCTCCGTCTAGCTTGTAACTTGGCTCTTTGAAATTTAGCCTTTGTTTGCTGATATTTGTTGTGATGTTCTTGGCTAGGTCTGTTCTCAGCCTGCTGTCTGGATGTTTCCATCTCATTTTGCAGCTTTTCCAGTTCATCATTCCAGTAGGGTGTGTAGTTTTTGCGTCTCTCCCCCCCCCGGGTATGGTTTTACTAGCAGCATATAGTATGCATCTGTTAAATTCACTCACTGCTCTATTGATGTCTTTGTCCAAGTTCATGTCCTTAGCTAGAACACTGGTTAAATGCTGGTACATTTTCCAGTCTCCCTCTTATAGTTCCACCTAGTGAGTGTGCTGCTGTTCTTGACAAATTCATTGTGGATTTCCAAAAACACTGATCTGTGGTCACTACCTCAAAGCTGCTTTCCAACGACACGTGTGATGTTCCATTCCAGGCCTGGTGAGTTGTATGCCAGGTCTGGTGTAGTGGTGGTGTGCCATACTCTCGAGTAGAAGGTTGGAGAGTTTGCTGGCTGGTTAATAAGTAGGAAATTATTGTCATCGTGCCAGCTCTCAAGTTCCTCACCTCTCTTGTCCATGTGATCATAACCCTAGTTCTGAGAGTAACTGTTGAATTCACCACACAACATAAGTCTCTCTTTTTTCTGGAATTGTGTCTAGTGCCAATGGTCTATCACTTGGGCAGTAGTAGTTCAGGAAATGGAATTCTGTACTGTCTGTCTTTAGGTGGAGCATCTAGTATTCTGCTCCATCCATATACACTTCCAGCTGACATGAAGTGATATTGTTTTTAACAAGTGTCAGAATACTACCATTTAGTCTGTCGCTTTTTTCTGACTGGTAGCACTGGTAGTCTCTGATTTTAAAGGCTATATCGCTGCTGAGGTGCGTTTATTAAATACAGCATACGTTAACTTGTTCTTCACGCAGGATATTTTAATGCTCCAATTTTTTACTGTATCATCTCGTGTACTGTTGACACCCTCAGCGTTCCAGTGCATTATTTTAATTGGTCGTTGGTTTGTTTTTGCCAGTAGCTTTATTCCCTTGCCTCCTGGCTCCTTTGGGCAATTGAGAAGGACTTCCAGTAATTGAGTTGTTCCCTTTCGAGGCACAGGGCCCAACATCGCCACTGCCTGAACGTCCGCCACAGGGCAGGAACGATGACTATTAATATATATAAACATGTTCCCATTGTGTTTAATGCGTGGCATCCTTATTTGTGTGCGCCTTTTGGCTAGTTGCCTCCGTCTTCAGTACATTGCTTACTGTGGTCCTACTCGAGTGGGACTGCCCGACCAGTCTTAATTTCCAGCCCCTGTTGGCTGAGCTAAGCCCCATCACCACTAAACGGTGCTGGCCTAGATGGGGTCAAGACAATAATATGTCGCAAGACTGGGTCTACGAAAAAAATGGCATGAAACATGTACACAATCACTACTAATACCACTTCCAAGAAAACGATTTGAAGTAGTGTAAAAACTATAGAACAATCAGTCACATTTCACATCCATATGCTGAGGATTGTACTCAACAGATGAAATCATAAAGCGGAAAAATCCTTGCCAGAAGAAAATGTGGATTCAGGAAGAATAGGAATGCCGTAGAAAACATTTTCAATCTACGCCTAATAAGTGAAAACACAATACCAACACGAAATATTTTATAGCAATGTGGATTTCAACAAAGCTTTTGAGGTTTTTGACCTGCAGGTCTGAAATACTACGATATAGTTTAATTTTGACAACAAGATATCCCCGTCATAGATGAACTATATTGGTTGCATATCCTTTACATGACGTAGCTATCAACCCAGCATTTGTTGGCTGTGGTGATTTTCTAGGCAATGTACATACGATCAGTAGTTTGTCATTGCTTTCTAAACGGTTTGGATGCACAATTGTCTGTGGCGGGGATCAAACTCAGTACCTTGGCCGTCACAGGCGCGCTCTTAAAAGAAACAAAAAGGTTCTGTGTTCATAGATAACGAAATCGATAAATCTTCAAAACTAATGCTGGCTTGCGACATGAGTGTTTACTTTTACTTATACAATACTTATAACATCTACTTATACAAATCATGAGATAAGGTTTAGATGAATGTCATCCAACAACATCGACCGGAGGTCGCTAAATTTCTAATTTCCGGTTAGCTGATGATATCTATCTGATGGCAACAAAAGACAGAACTACATGAACTAATACAATTGGAAATATTTAGCAAAATACATGACCTTGAGATCAATGCAGATAAGAGTACAATGTTTGGTAAATAAGAGTACTAATTTAGTCCAAACCAACATAATACATAACAATCGAAGGCGTGAGGAGGTTTCTATGTTTACTAATCTGGGAGTCCAGTATAGTGGTGATGGTGAATCAACAGCTGAAGTTAAGAAAAGACTGACAATATCCATTGCGATATGACAAGATTAACTAGCATTTGGTAAAGTAGGGTACGGTGGACATAAGATACGGTGGACGTAGACGAGGTGGCCAGAAGAAGCTATGGCTGGATAACATCAAGGACTGGATAGGGCGTGAAATTTCCAAACTCATCAGGATGGTGAAGAATAGAGATATGTGGATATCTTCATCAAATGTCTCAATGTAACACTCCTGCGATCCAAACGGGTTATGGATTTTATTATTTCGTTTATTATAGCAATTGATCGGATACGAAACCAGCGTAAACCAACGTAATTGATCACTTGTGCTACAACACTATTGGCACACAGTCAAGCAGTTTTCGAACAACTCATTTCCATTAAAGAACATAATGAAAAACAAAACCTATTTCTGAATGGAAACAAGACCAAGATTATGACAGGCGACAAAACCACTAGCAAGTTCTCAATCAGTATCAACAACAGCGAATTAGAAAGAGTGACCAGTTTCTAATACCTTGGTTCTTTTATCAACAGTAACGGAGGTTAGCTATCGCATCAAAGCTGATACAAATGAAAAACATATGACTGTGCTGCTGCAAAACAACAAAATTTAACATTCATAAGAGCTTGCATATTCCCAGTGGTAATATATTGGTGTAAATCTTGGACAATCACCAAGTAAAAAATAAAACAGCAGCATTTGGAACAAAATGTTACAGAAAAATCCTCAGAATATCATGGACAAAAAGATCACCAATGTAGTCATTCTTAGAGAAATTAATGTAAAAGAAAACTGGCTAAACAGCATGGTTTTTTCCAGACAATTACAATATTTTTGCCATATAAAAAACCATGACAGCATAGAGAAGACCATAATGGAGGGGATGATGTTAGGGGGACGAACATGAGGCAGACCAAGAAGACAATGGACAAAAGACATCAAAGACCACCTGAACATGACTAACAGAAGCAGGAAGACTGGGTCAAGATCAACAGAAGTTTTGAAAGGCTGTGATGACTGCTACATCTTGTTCAGGATATGCCACCTGATGATGATAGGATACGAGGAAGATCTTAATTTGATTGCAATGTTTGTACATTTACTTTGAATGATACGGTATACGAGGAAGATCTTAATTTGATTGCAATGTTTGTACATTTACTTTGAATGATACGGTTATTTGTACATTTACTTTGAATGATACGGTTATTTGTACATTTACTTTGAATGATACGGTTATTTGTACATTTACTTTGAATGATACGGTTATTTGTACATTTACTTTGAATGATACGGTTATTTGCAACATTTACTTTGAATGATACGGTTATTTGTACATTTACTTTGAATGATACGGTTATTTGTACATTTACCTTGAATGATACGGTTATTTGTACATTTACTTTGAATGATACGGTTATTTGCAACATTTACTTTGAATGATACGGTTATTTGTACATTTACTTTGAATGATACGGTTATTTGTACATTTACTTTGAATGATACGGTTATTTGCAACATTTACTTTGAATGATACGGTTATTTGCAACATTTACTTTGAATGATACGGTTATTTGTACATTTACTTTGAATGATACGGTTATTTGCAACATTTACTTTGAATGATACGGTTATTTGTACATTTACTTTGAATGATACGGTTATTTGTACATTTACCTTGAATGATACGGTTATTTGTACATTTACTTTGAATGATACGGTTATTTGTACATTTACTTTGAATGATACGGTTATTTGTACATTTACTTTGAATGATACGGTTATTTGTACATTTACTTTGAATGATACGGTTATTTGCAACATTAATGCTCTTATATGTTCTCATGCATATTTATTATGTCTTTTATTTAGTATTGTGCGCTATATACCTTTCGTTTAGTTGTGAACACCAGTTGTCACACGTTTCATTCTTGATTAGAAACCAACATCACATCACGTAGATTAGAATATTTCGATCAATGTTCAGCTTGTTGATCCATCAACCATCTAAGTGTGTATGACGACGAGGAATGGCATGGTTTGGACATGTATACAGATATGATTCCGTGTCAGAAACAATGCTGCAAGGAACCGTCGAAGGGAGAAGAAGCAGAGGAGGACAAATAAAGTCATGGGCAAACAACATCAAGGAATTCATTCATTTTCCTTTTGCGCTGAAGTTAGCGCATAGGGCAGAGGGCAGATCTTTCCAATTCTGTCTGTTCAAAGATATTATATGCAGTTCATCGTTTGAATGAACAAGAATTGGAATGAACTGACTTCTGTTACACAAATCGGTCTGCACTTTACGATGTTAGTTGATTAATCCAACGATCGACGGAATGACCCAGAGTTGATTAGAGAAACACCCTCTATCAACGGACGTCACTACCGGAAGTAGTATCAAGGAATGGACAGGACAATATTTTTCCTCATTCATATGTATCGTTGAAGATATAAATCGCTGTAGGATTCTGTGTGTCGAAGCATCCAATGTGTACCCCTACGACCCTGACGGGTTATGGGTTTATAGATAGCTAGCTAAGGGTGTATAAACCTCAGTGTAACAGTCAGTCATTGGTTGTGCGTTATTCGGATCTTTCCAGATAGGAGCAACTATCTTCTCTCTCCCTTGGGTCTCTGTTTCTATCATTATCTGAAAAAAAAAAACCACAAACGTACACACGCGCGCGCACACGCACGAGTCTCTTGCATTCTCCACTTCATCCCTTTGTAGTGCATCAATAATTACCCTAAATAACTCTACTGATAAAGTCATTAACCTTATCATATTATCATTAACTTATAAGCCCGCCAAAGTATCAGCTGTTTTCTGTCCAATATATGGGATATTAATATATGGGCTATTAGTCGCCAATATATGGGATATTGATCAGCAGTATATGTTGCAAGTATAGCCAATATAATTCACACTATAACGAATGAAATTATCTTGATTCTTGATTAGAAACTGGCTTCACAGCACGCGGGACATTCCATAAGTGCTCCGCTCCAGCAGCCATCCCAGTGTATGTAGACTCATAGTTCCGATCAGGTGTTGATTGTGTGATCTTCGGGACTTTCCAAAAAAATTACTTTTCCTCCCCTCACCTCTGAATACTCCAATTTCTAACATTCTCTGTATGTGTACGTTCTCAACCTCATTAACATCATCTGCATCTTGAAATCAATTTATTACTGCCTTCATTAATTCTGCTTTATCTATTCTCAGCAATGTGCCGTCTATCGACGCATTGCCTGCCAATAAGTCGGCTCTCTCGTTTCCTCTGACCCCAGCATGACCAGGGCAGTATATCCATGTAATGCTCTGGACAACTGAGTTGTTCAATAAGTCCCACCATTCTTTTCTTAGCATGAACTTTTCTATCTTGCGCAACATGCTTTGAGAGTCTGTGAGTATTACCGCGTGTGTTGATGTATCAGTTATCAACGAATTAAGAGCTGCTGTAACTCCCTCTATCTCCATCCTCATACTCGATGTGACAGTAGAATATGCTGAAGATTTCTCAACCAACTTCACGCCATTTCTGTAGGCAACAAAACCCCAACCGCTTTTATTTGTGTTTCTGCTAACAGATCCATCTGTGTATATAATTATGTCTTGTGGTTTCGAGTGTAGTTGGGCGAGTTCGTGCACTGTATCCTGAGCCCTGACTGCCGTCCATTTTCGAAACGCTTTACCTAGTTGTATTATTACTTTAGTCAGTGATTTCTTCTCAGTGTCTGCCTCCACCCATTCACTGCCCTTTCCTATTTCTTCCAAATCACATACTATTCGCAGTGTGTCTTCAGCCTCTGCCATTCATGATCTGCCACGCTTGATTCGTTTCCCTTTGACTCATCTAGACGATGGTGTAATGGGTGGTGGTTGTATTCGTCACTTTAAGGTACGACTTAACTTGTGCTACCTGATTTCGCACTCTAATGCTGGGGAGATCAAGCAGAAATCTCATAGTAGAGATGGGTGTATCTCTAGTACACCCCAGTACCGCTCTCATTGCCTCATTTTGAACTTTTCCAATCTATCGACTTGCGTCTGTGACAAAGTTAATAGGACGATGCCATAATCTATTACAGATAGTACCACCACTTGCAGAAGCAGAGAAAGTACCCATGCTGCATGTCGAAGGTCGCCATAACCTTGATAACACTGATCCATCTTCTAGCCTTCTGAATCATATTTGTGACGTGCTTGTTGAATGAGAGACTTCTATCAAAGATTATCCCAAGATATTTAAGGTCCTGTTCTCTTTCAATGAATGAGCCCATGCAACTAACAGCTGGCAGTGTGTCATTGACCAGATTATTATTTAAGGAGTACCAGACGACCTTTGCTTTCGAGGGATTGATCACAGCGTTGTATGCTCTGCACCATATCGACAATTGATCTAGTCCATTTTGTACACCACTGTCAGCGATATCTCTTCTGTTCCTGCCCATGTTGTATAGTAGGATATCATCAGCGTATGTTAGAACTCTACAATTGCTGGGAGTTTGTAATTGAGCAATTCTCAATGTATACACATTAAACAGTACTGGGGACAGAGGAGATCCTTGTGGCAGACCAGGTGCTATTGTTCTGATCTCAGACGTCCAGGATCCACACCTCAGAGCGACTTTTCTACAGATTAGCACATTTGCTATCCAGCGTATGATCCAGGGGTGGATATCTTGTTCCCTTAGCATGTCGATGAGATGGGTGTAACGAATGAAATTATAACTCAACTTAATCTATATGACCACCATTGTAATAATAATGTCACTGAGTAATGCAAAACAACCATCAAAGTCTTTGTGTCTCAACAACATGAAAGAACAACACACAACAGTATAAAATTACTCAACGGAAAAAAAACTGGATTCCGCTCTGTGCACGATTTTCAACGCCGAATAAATATAGATTGATGGATCACGATGGAGGGAATCGCTATTAGAGGGGTCATGTGCAGTGGGGTCATGTGCAGTGCTGTCATAAGCTAAAGTAGGCAAGCATGGAAATCATTATACGGTATGTATTACGGTTACGATAACTGTCCGTTGGATGGATAAACAGTTAGATGGATGGACAGTTAGATGGATGGACAGTTAGACGGATGGACAGTTAGACGGATGGACAGTTGACGGATGGACAGTTAGATGGATGGACAGTTAGACGGATGGACAGTTAGATGGATGGACAGTTAGATGGATAAACAGTTAGATGGATGGACAGTTAGATGGATGGACAGTTAGACGGATGGACAGTTAGACGGATGGACAGTTGACGGATGGACAGTTAGATGGATGGACAGTTAGACGGATGGACAGTTAGATGGATGGACAGTTAGACGGATGGATGAATGGAAGGATTGATGGACGGATGGATACATGATAATAATTATAATTAATGAATGCTTTGTTTATAAAATTACACTCTATGTGTGCATTAATGCTTCTATACATACAATTTATAATACATTTATATGCGCACACTGAGTGTAAATTTAATAGGAATTGGACATGTACGTACGACTCCTTGATGCAGTGAATGTTGTAAGATCTCTAACACAGCACACGGGACAGTTTTGCTGTGAGATTTCATTTTGTGAACATAGAAATATCTTGCATTATATGTGCACATACCAGCCAGAAGTAATCACTGAAACACTAGGACAATCCAACACGACCAGGCATCAAACAACATCGAATTACTGCGGAGCGGGAGTGTTCTTGAATTTGACAAAACTGAGGATGACTGTTCAAACAAGCCGGTATTTTGTTCTCTTTCGTTGTAATGTCACAGAGTTCAAGGAGGTATTTGTACATTGTGTGTTTAGTTATAACAGAGCATTGACAATTGTTGAGTGTTTAGTTCTCACAGATCATCGGTAATTGTTGTGTGTTTAGTTATCATAGATCATTCACAATTGCTGTATCTCTAGTTATCATAGAACATTCACAGTTATTATGTATTTAGTAATAGCGGAGAATTAAAAAATTGTTGAGTGTTTATTGATAGAGACGCATTAACAATTTGTGAGTGTTTAGTAGTGACAGCATTAACAATTATTGTGTGCTTAGTTCTCACAGTTCAGAGACAATTGTTGTGTGTTTATTTATCATACAGCATTTACAATTGGTGTGTGTTTAGTTCTAATAGAGCATTGACAATTGTATCAACATTCTTGCAACGAAGATTAAGAACCAGAGCGAACACAAGAGAAGATCATGATTTCAATACACAATATAAAAATAGGTGCATCAAAAATTCCCAGAATGCGATGAGATAGCAACAAAGTTGATCCAGGCAGACGGAGACGATAGTTTCCTCATATACCATAACCTTTGTTACAAGATCTGGAAAACTGGTATATGGCCATGATATTGGAAAAGATCAGTTTATATCCCATTACCAAAAAATGGCAACCTACAATTATGCACTAACTACAGAACTATCGCTTTGATAAATCAAGTCAGTAAAATACTACTAAATATCATAATGTAGAGAGTGCAAAATAAGATGTTAACAGAAACTCATGACGCACAGATAGGATTTAGATCCGACAGAGGCCCCAGAGATCTTCAACAAGAGAATCATTATAGAAAAATGCAGGGAATTCAACAAAGACATACATGCATGTTTCATCGACGATTGATATCTGAACCACGAATGATGATTCTACCTTACCGTGACTTCACACTGTACTGTCATCTGAACCCTACAGAGCAGGGAACAGTAAAATACAAATTTAAGCTAGACAATTTACTACCCGGTCGTAGATGTCTTTTGTCAAAAATAAGGGGGGGGGCGGTACCTAAAAGACATAAGATCATCAACCACTTTTCGAAGATCTTTTGTGGTGATGAATACGGTTAATAATATATTTTTAAATATGTAAGCAGTCTACTAAATATGTAAGCAGTCTACTAAATATGTAAGCGGTCTACTAAATATGTATGCAGTATACTAAATATATTCTGGCGAATCTCCAGTAAATCGAGTAGAACTCGCTGCTGACACCTGATATCAAGTACTCCTACTACGCTACTTCAGGAGCGTAGTAACGTTGTGGCACCGTAATGCGCCACGATTTCGGCATGCCTTGATATTTCAGGTGGGCTACCCTAGTCTGTTACAACATTACTATCTGTGACCAGTCGCCGAGTGTGCATTGAGACGGTTAGTAATTCACGTCTATCTTGCACGAGGTATTCCGCAGCTAGTGAACATGTCTCGTGCAATTGACGTATTGTGCCTGTGCCCATCGGGTACTGAACCTTTTCTCATCCACAAGCCTGGTTCTGGTTTAAGAAGAACTCCACAGAAGAGTTGGGCCCGCGCACGTTCTCCCTCTTAGCCGAGGAATCGTTAACCGACCTCGTGAACCCCTCGTCTAAGTACGAGTATATACACGTATTTAGGAGCATCGGGGTCTAGAAGTTTCTTCTCGAGCAAAAGAGCTTGTCTCCTTGGCCAGTTGTGCCTGTGCCCATCGGTTACTGAACCTTTTCTCTCCGCGAGCATAATTTCGGTATAGAAAAAACTCGACAGTAGGGTTAGGGTGAGAGTACCGGCAACTGGAAGCTTGTTTCGAGCAAACAATACTTTAGTTCCGATTTCCTTGATTCGTTTTCCGTTCTCTTTGCATATGACGCTGCACTCTTGTCTGGAAGAACATCAAAGAGGAGAGTGTATGGAAGAACATCAAAGAGGAGAGTGTATGGAAGAACATCAAAGAGGAGAGTATGTGGAAGAACATCAAAGATGAAAGTGTATGGAAGAACATCAAAGAGGAGAGTGTATGGAAGAACATCAAAGAGGAGAGTGTATGGAAGAACATCAAAGAGGAAAGTGTATGGAAGAACATCAAAGAGGAGAGTATGTGGAAGAACATCAAAGAGGAAAGTGTATGGAAGAACATCAAAGAGGAAAGTCTGTGGAAGAACATCAAAGAGTAGAGTGTATGGAAGAACATCAAAGAGGAAAGTGTATGGAAGAATATCAAAGAGGAGAGTGTATGGAAGAACATCAAAGAGGAGAGTGTATGGAAGAACATCAAAGAGGAAAGTGTATGGAAGAACATCAAAGAGGAGAGTATGTGGAAGAACATCAAAGAGGAGAGTGTATGGAAGAACATCAAAGAGGAAAGTGTATGGAAGAACATCAAAGAGGAGAGTGTATGGAAGAACATCAAAGAGGAGAGTGTATGGAAGAACATCAAAGAGGAGAGTGTATGGAAGAGCATCAAAAGGAGAGTGGAGCGTTAAAATTCCCAATACAACTGTCTATTAGGGAATAAGTCAATTATGTCCTTAGATTAGGCAGATCTAGCAGCCGATGGTGATCCAATTATGTCCTTAGTTAGATCGGGCAGATTCAAGAGCTGCTGGGGATCCAGTTATGTTCTTAGTTTGGGCAGCTACAGGAGCATCTGGTGATGCAATTTTATCCATAGATTAGGCAGATCCAGGATCCAACCTAGGCGCAGACCGGACAAGTCCATAGGTACTTATATCCCCGTCTCAATAAATCCATTAGTGCTGACAGTTCTCTTTGTATATCTATTATGATTCTCCTTATGCTGTTTAAATCTTTACACCAATCATACAATACATATAACCAAAATATATTGTATGTATTCTAGTGGGTATATGCATATATATATATATATATATATATATATATATATATACACACACAGAAAGTACCGCTGACTCTACTGCCCCTAACTATAAGGTGGTTAAAAATACTGTTAAACCTCTTATCCTTAATAACAACCCCCCCCCCCCACTAGTGATGATTCTCTTTGTATCGATGAAAGCTGTTTAGGTAGACCAATTTTCTATATATATATACATATATATACAAATAGCATATCCGATTTCTTTGAAATTATTTTCCAACTCTTAGTATATGAACTGCCTTCATTCTTAACAGATTCTAAGCATGCTTTAACTATATTTTCTTATATTCAGATGTCTTCTGTATGCACTTATAGACTGTTATTACTTAATTTATATTATTTATATACTTCTATACCCCATTCTTATGGTCTTGTGGCTTTACATATTTTTTCTAAATAAGCACCCCATCGTCTGTAACTATTCTCGCTCCCATCTGCCTTGCTGATCTGGTGCTTACACTCAACTCTTTTGAATTCGATGGACAATTTTTCAATCAGACCATTGGTGTTGCTATGGGTATTAAGTTGGGTTACTCATCTTAATACCCATCTTACGATTGAGTGACCGCTTCTGTAGGTATATTTATGTCATAAAACAGATAACCTACCCGTTTCCATTCACTTCACGTGGATAGTCATATATGTATGCAGTATACTAAATATATTCTGGCGAATCTCCAGTAAATCGAGTAGAACTCGCTGCTGACACCTGATATCAAGTACTCCTACTACGCTACTTCAGGAGCGTAGTAACGTTGTGGCACCGTAATGCGCCACGATTTCGGCATGCCTTGATATTTCAGGTGGGCTACCCTAGTCTGTTACAACATTACTATCTGTGACCAGTCGCCGAGTGTGCATTGAGACGGTTAGTAATTCACGTCTATCTTGCACGAGGTATTCCGCAGCTAGTGAACATGTCTCGTGCAATTGACGTATTGTGCCTGTGCCCATCGGGTACTGAACCTTTTCTCATCCACAAGCCTGGTTCTGGTTTAAGAAGAACTCCACAGAAGAGTTGGGCCCGCGCACGTTCTCCCTCTTAGCCGAGGAATCGTTAACCGACCTCGTGAACCCCTCGTCTAAGTACGAGTATATACACGTATTTAGGAGCATCGGGGTCTAGAAGTTTCTTCTCGAGCAAAAGAGCTTGTCTCCTTGGCCAGTTGTGCCTGTGCCCATCGGTTACTGAACCTTTTCTCTCCGCGAGCATAATTTCGGTATAGAAAAAACTCGACAGTAGGGTTAGGGTGAGAGTACCGGCAACTGGAAGCTTGTTTCGAGCAAACAATACTTTAGTTCCGATTTCCTTGATTCGTTTTCCGTTCTCTTTGCATATGACGCTGCACTCTTGTCTGGAAGAACATCAAAGAGGAGAGTGTATGGAAGAACATCAAAGAGGAGAGTGTATGGAAGAACATCAAAGAGGAGAGTATGTGGAAGAACATCAAAGATGAAAGTGTATGGAAGAACATCAAAGAGGAGAGTGTATGGAAGAACATCAAAGAGGAGAGTGTATGGAAGAACATCAAAGAGGAAAGTGTATGGAAGAACATCAAAGAGGAGAGTATGTGGAAGAACATCAAAGAGGAAAGTGTATGGAAGAACATCAAAGAGGAAAGTCTGTGGAAGAACATCAAAGAGTAGAGTGTATGGAAGAACATCAAAGAGGAAAGTGTATGGAAGAATATCAAAGAGGAGAGTGTATGGAAGAACATCAAAGAGGAGAGTGTATGGAAGAACATCAAAGAGGAAAGTGTATGGAAGAACATCAAAGAGGAGAGTATGTGGAAGAACATCAAAGAGGAGAGTGTATGGAAGAACATCAAAGAGGAAAGTGTATGGAAGAACATCAAAGAGGAGAGTGTATGGAAGAACATCAAAGAGGAGAGTGTATGGAAGAACATCAAAGAGGAGAGTGTATGGAAGAGCATCAAAAGGAGAGTGGAGCGTTAAAATTCCCAATACAACTGTCTATTAGGGAATAAGTCAATTATGTCCTTAGATTAGGCAGATCTAGCAGCCGATGGTGATCCAATTATGTCCTTAGTTAGATCGGGCAGATTCAAGAGCTGCTGGGGATCCAGTTATGTTCTTAGTTTGGGCAGCTACAGGAGCATCTGGTGATGCAATTTTATCCATAGATTAGGCAGATCCAGGATCCAACCTAGGCGCAGACCGGACAAGTCCATAGGTACTTATATCCCCGTCTCAATAAATCCATTAGTGCTGACAGTTCTCTTTGTATATCTATTATGATTCTCCTTATGCTGTTTAAATCTTTACACCAATCATACAATACATATAACCAAAATATATTGTATGTATTCTAGTGGGTATATGCATATATATATATATATATATATATATATATATATATATATACACACACAGAAAGTACCGCTGACTCTACTGCCCCTAACTATAAGGTGGTTAAAAATACTGTTAAACCTCTTATCCTTAATAACAACCCCCCCCCCCACTAGTGATGATTCTCTTTGTATCGATGAAAGCTGTTTAGGTAGACCAATTTTCTATATATATATACATATATATACAAATAGCATATCCGATTTCTTTGAAATTATTTTCCAACTCTTAGTATATGAACTGCCTTCATTCTTAACAGATTCTAAGCATGCTTTAACTATATTTTCTTATATTCAGATGTCTTCTGTATGCACTTATAGACTGTTATTACTTAATTTATATTATTTATATACTTCTATACCCCATTCTTATGGTCTTGTGGCTTTACATATTTTTTCTAAATAAGCACCCCATCGTCTGTAACTATTCTCGCTCCCATCTGCCTTGCTGATCTGGTGCTTACACTCAACTCTTTTGAATTCGATGGACAATTTTTCAATCAGACCATTGGTGTTGCTATGGGTATTAAGTTGGGTTACTCATCTTAATACCCATCTTACGATTGAGTGACCGCTTCTGTAGGTATATTTATGTCATAAAACAGATAACCTACCCGTTTCCATTCACTTCACGTGGATAGTCATATATGTATGCAGTATACTAAATATATTCTGGCGAATCTCCAGTAAATCGAGTAGAACTCGCTGCTGACACCTGATATCAAGTACTCCTACTACGCTACTTCAGGAGCGTAGTAACGTTGTGGCACCGTAATGCGCCACGATTTCGGCATGCCTTGATATTTCAGGTGGGCTACCCTAGTCTGTTACAACATTACTATCTGTGACCAGTCGCCGAGTGTGCATTGAGACGGTTAGTAATTCACGTCTATCTTGCACGAGGTATTCGCAGCTAGTGAACATGTCTCGTGCAATTGACGTATTGTGCCTGTGCCCATCGGGTACTGAACCTTTTCTCATCCACAAGCCTGGTTCTGGTTTAAGAAGAACTCCACAGAAGAGTTGGGCCCGCGCACGTTCTCCCTCTTAGCCGAGGAATCGTTAACCGACCTCGTGAACCCCTCGTCTAAGTACGAGTATATACACGTATTTAGGAGCATCGGGGTCTAGAAGTTTCTTCTCGAGCAAAAGAGCTTGTCTCCTTGGCCAGTTGTGCCTGTGCCCATCGGTTACTGAACCTTTTCTCTCCGCGAGCATAATTTCGGTATAGAAAAAACTCGACAGTAGGGTTAGGGTGAGAGTACCGGCAACTGGAAGCTTGTTTCGAGCAAACAATACTTTAGTTCCGATTTCCTTGATTCGTTTTCCGTTCTCTTTGCATATGACGCTGCACTCTTGCGCTGTGCTTCCCTCTCAGTGTACTTATTATGTTATCCTTTTGTCACTGACTTAATATTTTTTATAACATCTTCCCCACTTCCTGACATCTGTATTCGCCGCGCCTCCAATGTATCCGCTTAAAAGACTAGCATCACTGAGTGTTGCCAGTGTCGCTGCATGTATTGACACAGAGGTGTCAAAGAGGTGTCTCGTATTATCTTTTACAATCAATTCCCTTTCCATCTGCTGCCTCCACGTTTACGAACACGATCCACTAAATATTTGAGCGAGAATCAGCATGAATATATATATATATATATATATGCTGTGTTTCGTGGCATACATTTCTATTGTATTATTTATGTATTTCTATATACTTGTGTGATGTGTCTGTGTTCTCTGTTGTATTTTTCTTGTTGACATTCTCTTTATCTATTTTCTTTGTTCTATTTCGGATATTGATGTTGTCACTGTCCATTTGTTCACTCCTGTATGCTTGTTCACCCCTGATCACTCCTGCTGTGCCAGCAGTTTGTGTGTTTTCTTGGTTATTTCTTGTTCGGCTCAGTTTTTTTCTTGGACTTGTGTTTGGTGTATCTTTCGTGTATTTTTAGTTTTAATTTTGTTTTTGGTCTATTATTGCTGTGATGTGTCTGTTGGTTGACATTTCCTCGTCCGTCGGCTCAATCTGCCATCATGACGTGAATGATGTTCTGTTCTATTGTGTCTTACTTGTTCTGTTCTCGTTTCATGTCTTAGTCTTCTCAAATCTGTATATGGTGCACAATACATGGAGCGCACTAATTCACCATTGAACGTAACTACACCAATGGGCTAAATTCACTGCCTTCCTGTGTTGGCTGTTACAGAGATGGCTTTCAATATTTTCTAAAACATGTTTGAAAATTAATATTTTTTCCGTATTATTTTCCGTTACAGTATTTATACAGTATTTTCTGTTACGACAAAAATCTTATGATCGAAACGTCGTTTTCATCTTTAATCGTTTTTTATTATAGTTGTTTTCTTAAGGTTTTTATTGGTATTGGTAGGTATTTTTAACGGGTATATTTACGTGCATAAAATATTTACTAAATTACACAATCCTCAGAGCTCAAAAGAGGTTTACAGCAATGAAGGTATTGGCTGTTTTTTGTTTTGTTTTTGTGAACAAATGTGTGCATTGCTATATCAAGGACTAGCATATCAGTGGTAGAGTATTCCTTGGCTATCCTGACCATAAGCCCAATGCAAATTGATAGACTTGACTTGGCTTCATATGGAATGAAACAATGCGTATCATGGATGTCCCATGATTGTTGGATTATCCTGAAATAATTCAAACAAATAATATTTGGGGAACTTGTTCATACCTGCAGGTATCGGTGCTGACAAAGCTATCCCTACGTGATTATTTCGAAAAGATTAAAAGAAGCAAAGAGGCGGGTCATGGTTTGGAAGAGCAGAGGCGTTATAAAATGGATATACACATCAGGGAACATATACACATCAGGGAACATATACACATCAGGGAACATATACACATCAGGGAACATAGAAACTAGGGAAGAGTTGGACAGTAAGACTATCAAGTTTACAGCTTCCATTTAAGTGGTAATCACACTTTTCAGGTAACGTGACAACAGGGCCGGTCTTAGGCCATTGCAAACTGTGCGGCCGCATTGGGTCCCGCACTTCATAGGCCCATAAATTAATATTATAATTTATTTTATTATCCTCTTCCCTACCCAGACTGGGCCCCGCGCAATCCGTTTCGCATTGGGCCCCGCAATTGTTAGGGCCGGCCCTGCGTGACAATGACATTCTAGTACATATAGACTGAGAAGTCAAGGCACTATCAGTGAGACAATGACATTCTAGTACATATAGACTGAGAAGTCAAGGCGCTATCAGTGAGAATTCCTCAGATGGGGATATTATTGTCTACACTGATGGGTCTGTGGTTCGGCGCAGTGTTTGTACATTCACGGCTCAATGCAGAGGGGAGTGTATTAGGAAGGAAAGTTAAGATTTCTATACAAGCACTAGTAGTATGACGTTGGAGTGGCAGTGTCGAAGGCACTGATATGGCTGGGGTCTCAGAATATTACAGGAGTCTATTTTAACTAACTAATGGGTTCATTGAAGAACGCTGGTATAAATACTTTTCATGTGTTCTGCATTTTATTATATATCCTAACCACGAACTAAAACATGTTATTAATTGTGAACATTTTGGGTGCAAACGTAAACAGTTCTGGCGAATGTACTGCAGAAATATAAGGTGCAAACGTAAACAGTTCTGGGGTTTGTGCTACAGAAATATAAAGTGCAAACATTAACAGTTCTGGGGATTGTGCTACAGAAATATAAGGTGCAAACATAAACAGTTCTGGGCATTGTGCTACAGAAATATGAGGTGCAGTCGTAAACAGTTCTGGGGATTGTGCTACAGAAATATAAGGTGCAAACGTAAACAGTTCTGGGGTTTGTGCTACAGAAATATAAGGTGCAAACATTAACAGTTCTGGCGAATGTACTGCAGAAATATAAGGTGCAAACGTAAACAGTTCTGGGGTTTGTGCTACAGAAATATAAGGTGCAAACGTAAACAGTTCTGGGGTTTGTGCTACAGAAATATAAGGTGCAAACATTAACAGTTCTGGGGATTGTGCTACAGAAATATAAGGTGCAAACATAAACAGTTCTGGGGATTGTGCTACAGAAATATAAGGTGCAAACGTAAACAGTTCTGGGGATTGTGCTACAGAAATATAAGGGGCAAACGTAAACAGTTCAGACGAATGTGCTGCAGATATTCAGAGAAAAATTGCAGTAACGACTTCAAAACTTGCACACATGAAAAATCTTTGGCAAATCGCCAACTGTAAAGCTAAAGTACATCTGATTAGAGCAAATCACAAAAGAACACTTATCTCAAATGGAACTAAAAAAGTTCGAGGACCACGGACTTAAAGAACTTTGTATAAGAATATATACGATAAATGAGGTGGTATAGCCTTTACAAATGAGCAACCATAACTCATCAAATATTTAACCAAAATTATATGTACTGTATCCAAAGGCACATATTCCGCAGCTTTATTGTAAAACAAACACCATGTTAAATATTCAAGTATAACATTTTACTGGTTATGTTGATACAAGAAGATGAAGAGAAGAGAAACAAGAGGCACATATATTCCACAATGTAAGAAACCAATGCGTGATTACATAAAACATGTAATCAACCGAAACGGCTCCGAGGGCTACATTAGTTTGAGGGGCTCTCAAAACCAATGGTGTGACTTCCAAACTAGCTGTTAAAGTGCAGTCAAGGAAGCTGAAGCACAAGTGATAGTATGTAAGGTCACTGAAGGACATAAGTGGATTACACGGAAAGAATAGCAGAAAAACTAGCAGGTGGAGTGTACAATATTTAGCTATGCACCAACAGTTTTCTATTTTTTTTGTAGAGGTATTTTACGCTTGATAAAAACAAGAAAATGTGTCATAGTTTAGTAATGTCACAGGCATGATAATGTACGCATGAGCACAACGCTTGCTAAAATAAAATGTACAGCACACAAGCACGATTACGGCGCTGTAAACGCATAATGAAAACATAATGTTGCTCTAATTACTGACGTTACACAGATAAGTAAAGTTAATAGAGGCAAACGCAAACTGATGTATAAGTTATCGTCATAGCACATGGTTTTGCTATAAGTGCTCAGTTGTCTGGCTATCATTGACCAAAACACAGCTTGACCACGTACTTAGCAGCGATATCGGCATTCCTCGACCGTCCCAGAGCATGATCCCTGGTAACTACATACTGGTGGCTAGGTGGACTATGAGAGTTTTCCACTATAGTACTGCGAATCTGTGGCGCAGAGCGCGTCTGGAACTGCCAATGTATCAGATTTATACTCCGCTGCAGTAGACTGTGCATCGAGACCCTTTACATATCATTGGCAACATACTAAACGTATTTATATTCCCTAAAATACGCTACAGATAAAAATGCTGGATTGATGGTTAGTTGTAAATATAACATGCTATCAACAACAGCCGAGTTTACTATATCCTGAAAAAACGTAAGCAATATTAAAGTAACCGTGCTAATGTTTCAGTTAGTGCAACAGTGAGTGACAACAGGGCATACTCCTTTGGTAAACCACTAAAAAAACAGGCATACTGGACACAATCCTTTAGTAAACCACTAAAAACAGGTATACTGGACACAATAATTTAGTAAACCACTACAAAACAGGTATACTGGACACAATCATTTATTAAACCACTAAAAAACAGGGACAACTGATAAATCATGTCCACCGAGATGAAAAGATTGCCCATCTCTGCTCTATGCGATCTTCTAGAAATCTGATGGTGTCAGTTATAAATGCGCTGTTTTCTCTAATTTATCACGTTTTTCTAATGGTCTAACGTTCTATTTCCAGAGTTTATCAAAGTGTTGGAAGTTTTCCTGTACTAGCAAGCATCAGCATTGTAAATCTTGAATGCGGATACATGAGATAGTCGATAAACATCGTCTAGAGTGATAAGTCTAGCCATAAACATTTGAGTGCCGCGATAATATGCATATCTTGAACGTAGACTTTCTTTATGACCGACTGAAAATCTAGACAAATAAAATGTTATACTTCAAAATATATGCACTTGACACTATCAAAGTGAGGCTGTCAAGCCTCAAACGATTGTGCTTTTACTTACAATAGGATCATTTTGTCAGTTAAATACAGGAGAAACGTGGTCGACATATCACAAAATGTATGGCTCAAATATATCACAAAATGGATTGTCTAAACATATCACAAAATGTAGTGGTTTAGCCATTTGGGGGTTCTAAAGGTCATTGGTTCATACCGGGTCGTGACGTGCAATGTGTTGGGAGATATCTGGGGATTATCGATTTAAGCTACGAGTTTCACGATATGAGGGGTGTTCTGTTCAGGCGACGTTTCTCTTCTTTCAGAGATGACAATGAGGTCAATCCTCTACGTATTTTCAGCATTTTTAAAATCACAAACTTTCTCATCAGTATGTACGAAAGAACATCAAAGAGGAGAGTGTATGGAAGAACATCAAAGAGGAAAGTGTATGGAAGAACATCAAAGAGGTGAGTGTATGGAAGAACATCAAAGAGGAGAGTGTACGGAAGAACATCAAAGAGGAGAGTGTATGGAAGAACATCAAAGAGGAGAGTGTATGGAAGAACATCAAAGAGGAGAGTGTATGGAAGAACATCAGAGAGGAGAGTGTATGGAAGAACATCAGAGGAGAGTGTCTGGAAGAACATCAAAGAGGAGAGTGTATGGAAGAACATCAAAGAGGAGAGTGTATGGAAGAGCATTAAAGAGGAGAGTGTCTGGAAGAACATCAAAGAGGAGAGTGTATGGAAGAACATCAAAGAGGAGAGTGTATGGAAGAGCATTAAAGAGGAGAGTGTCTGGAAGAACATCAAAGAGGAGAGTGTATGGAAGAACATCAAAGAGGAGAGTGTATGGAAGAAAATCAAAGAGGAGAGTGTATTGAAGAACATCAAAGAGGAGAGTCTGTGGAAGAACATCAAAGAGGAAAGTGTATGGAAGAACATCAAAGAGGAGAGTGTATGGAAGAACATCAAAGAGGAGAGTGTCTGGAAGAACATCAAAGAGGAGAGTGTATGGAAGAACATCAAAGAGGAGAGTGTATGGAAGAACATCAAAGAGGAGAGTATGTGGAAGAACATCAAAGATGAAAGTGTATGGAAGAACATCAAAGAGGAGAGTGTATGGAAGAACATCAAAGAGGAGAGTGTATGGAAGAACATCAAAGAGGAAAGTGTATGGGAGAACATCAAAGAGGAGAGTATGTGGAAGAACATCAAAGAGGAAAGTGTATGGAAGAACATCAAAAAGGAAAGTCTGTGGAAGAACATCAAAGAGTAGAGTGTATGGAAGAACATCAAAGAGGAAAGTGTATGGAAGAATATCAAAGAGGAGAGTGTATGGAAGAACATCAAAGAGGAGAGTGTATGGAAGAACATCAAAGAGGAAAGTGTATGGAAGAACATCAAAGAGGAGAGTATGTGGAAGAACATTAAAGAGGAGAGTGTATGGAAGAACATCAAAGAGGAAAGTGTATGGAAGAACATCAAAGAGGAGAGTGTATGGAAGAACATCAAAGAGGAGAGTGTATGGAAGAACATCAAAGAGGAGAGTGTATGGAAGAGCATCAAAAGGAGAGTGGAGCGTTAAAATTCCCAATACAACTGTCTATTAGGGAATAAGTCAATTATGTCCTTAGATTAGGCAGATCTAGCAGCCGATGGTGATCCAATTATGTCCTTAGTTAGATCGGGCAGATTCAAGAGCTGCTGGGGATCCAGTTATGTTCTTAGTTTGGGCAGCTACAGGAGCATCTGGTGATGCAATTTTATCCATAGATTAGGCAGATCCAGGATCCAACCTAGGCGCAGACCGGACAATTCCATAGGTACTTATATCCCCGTCTCAATAAATCCATTAGTGCTGACAGTTCTCTTTGTATATCTATTATGATTCTCCTTATGCTGTTTAAATCTTTACACCAATCATACAATACATATAACCAAAATATATTGTATGTATTCTAGTGGGTATATGCATATATATATATATATATATATATATATATATATATATATATATATATATATATATATATATATATATATACACACAGAAAGTACCGCTGACTCTACTGCCCCTAACTATAAGGTGGTTAAAAATACTGTTAAACCTCTTATCCTTAATAACAACCCCCCCCCCCACTAGTGATGATTCTCTTTGTATCGATGAAAGCTGTTTAGGCAGACCAATTTTCTATATATATATACATATATATACAAATAGCATATCCGATTTCTTTGAAATTATTTTCCAACTCTTAGTATATGAACTGCCTTCATTCTTAACAGATTCTAAGCATGCTTTAACTATATTTTCTTATATTCAGATGTCTTCTGTATGCACTTATAGACTGTTATTACTTAATTTATATTATTTATATACTTCTATACCCCATTCTTATGGTCTTGTGGCTTTACATATTTTTTCTAAATAAGCACCCCATCGTCTGTAACTATTCTCACTCCCATCTGCCTTGCTGATCTGGTGCTTACACTCAACTCTTTTGAATTCGATGGACAATTTTTCAATCAGACCATTGGTGTTGCTATGGGTATTAAGTTGGGTTACTCATCTTAATACCCATCTTACGATTGAGTGACCGCTTCTGTAGGTATATTTATGTCATAAAACAGATAACCTACCCGTTTCCATTCACTTCACGTGGATAGTCATCATGGTGCCCTCGATATCCGGGTCACTGGCTTCAGATCCTGCACCACGGATAACAGATCTAGTTATGCTCTGGAAAATCTATTTATTTTGTTTAGATTGGTACCCTCATTTTTTTGACATTTAACTCCGAATATTCATTTGTTTAAATGTGTGCTAGTGTGGTCCTAGTCGTATTCATATTCATGTTGTTGTGGGTAATAGTTTTCTTTTCTGTTCTCATGTCCTGTCCCTTTTTCAGCAAAACCCGCTTCCATGATTACACATACCTCATGAGATGCATGTGTACGTATTCGTGAAATTTTTCCTCTGAAATATAATTTCTTCTCAATTTTTTGGCTTCTCCGGAATCGACCTCTCCGTGCTTTTTATTGGTTGGCGATATAGTGTATGCGAAAAATAGACATGATCAATATAATCAGCATAAATAAGTGGTGGTAGATCTGTCAAAGGGCTAGTCTAGAAAAGGATTTGCTTGTATACATTAGATAGTTCAAGCACAAAACCAGATCATGTAGTTGTTCTGTCATATACATTAGCCGGAACCGAGGGTTGAAGATACGGAACCAGATTCGTGGGTAATAAAGGGCGAAGAACATTATAGAAAGTAGCTTCTCTATATCAGTGAAAGTTGATACATGCTCCAAACGGATTGGTAATTTCAGAACATAGCTTTATATGGTGAAACATGAACCCTAAGAAAAACAACGGCAAAGAAGATCAACGGCTTTAAGATGAAATGCTACAGAAAGATACTTAGAATATCATTGAAAGAAAAAAACAGAGAAACTCAAACACATTGAAGATTTCAGAGTGTTGGTTACTAAACATAATAACAAAAAGAAACTACATCTGCTTGGTCATATAAAAGACACAACTGTTTAGAAAGACAAATAATGAAGTGCAAAGCACCTGGGAGGGGGAGGAAAGGAACACCAAAAAGACGATGGACTGACGACATTAAAGATAACATGAATACGTCGTTGGAAAATGCAAGCTGCATCGTCCAAGACAGAGAAGGGTTCATGGAGTTCATTGGGAAGACAACGTTCTGGAGAGTGCACGTCACATGACACAGCTTTATATGAGTGATATTGGATACACGCTCAACAAGGATTGGTCATATTTATTCATTAATTCTGCGCTTGCTTCTCAAAAGTGGAGACACACTGGCAGAAATCATCTACTCAATGTGCGAGTTGGGTATATTCCATTGTCAACAAGGACACCTGTGTAGTTTTAATTGAAGTGCTGGCGTACAGATTTGTCAAGCTAGACTGATTTTATTTCATGAATTTATTATTCGGTGTATACCTTTCAATGCCAGTTTTTTTAATTCAAAAAGAAAGAGTAATCTGCCTCATACTGTGGATACCTGTATGCAGTGTGTGCTGGAATAGTAATGATATCAGGAATGTCAACTTTAATGTTGTCCTCAGATGTCAGACTCTTGCATCTATCGTTTAAAAAAAAAATCTGATTGATCTATTTTCAGATCATTAGTATTGTAATATATCGGATATATTAGTATTGCAATATATCGGATTGTCAATGATATACAGCTACGTTCTGGAATTACCAATCCGTGTGGATCATTTACCCACTGTCGCTGATTTAAAGCGATGTTCTGGAATTAATGTTTCAACCCACACCAAACAAAACCATATTTATATCCCAATAGAAGAATACAAGAAAGCTGAAAACAGTAAATAGTTTCACCTACCTGGACATCACTATCTCACAAGTCGTAAACAACAGAATAAAGGCGATAGCTAGTGCTACATTTGGAGGACAGCGAAAAAATGAATGGGACAGAAGGGGAATAACACCTACTACCAAACCCCATAGTTTACCAGGCAGCAGTACCATCACTTGTTTATACCTGTAAAACAAGGACACCATATGTCAGAAACGCTAGAAGACTCAACATTTCCACCTAAGCTGTATTCGTAAGATACTTAATATCCATATTAGGGATACAATTTCAGACATTAAAGTACTGATAAATTATAATTCTGTAAGCATACATACAATGTTGATGAAAGCATACATACACTGTTGATGAAAGCATACATACAATGTTGATGAAAGCATACATACAATGTTGATGAAAGCATACATACGATGTTGATGAAAGCATACATACGATGTTGATGAAAGCATACATACAAATTTGATGAAAGCATACATACAATGTTGATGAAAGCATACATACGATGTTGATGAAAGCATACATACAAGGTTGATGAAAGCATACATACAATGTTGATGAAAGCATACATACAATGTTGATGAAAGCATACATACAATGTTGATGAAAGCATACATACAATGTTGATGAAAGTATACATACAAAGTTGATGAAAGCATACATACAAAGTTGATGAAAGCATACATACACTGTTGATGAAAGCATACATACAATGTTGATGAAAGCATACATACAATGTTGATGAAAGCATACATACAATGTTGATGTAGGCACAGATGAGCTGGAGAGGACACATGCTCCACATGAAAGATCATCGTCTACCAAAAACGTTGCTATATGGAGAATTCCAGACTGACGCCCGCAATTCCGGAGGACAGAATAATCGCTTTCAAGACACTCTTAAGACATCAATGACTCACTTTAAAATAGACACACATTTATGGGAATCTTGCACAAGACAGATCCGACTAGCGTTGCAGAATTAAAAGTGGTGCAGCGCCTACAGAAAATATCAGACATCAAATTGCACAACAAAAACACACTAGAAGAAAGGCAAGAGCTGCTCAATGTCCCCCACAGATTGTTCTCATACATGATCGAGTGTGGTAGACAATTCCAAGCACGCATGGCACTCATTATTCACAGCCGGGCACACCGCAGACATCATCATCTTCATCATCATCCTAGTTGAACTGAATGGTCAACGTTGACTACGAGGGACGAACAATATGTTGTGGATATGTGTAGTATATATAGTTAGTGTTTCTGGTCAACAGTAAGACGCATATATGGTTTAGTCTTTGCTAGAGCATAACGGGAATATGTTCATACAAGTTTTATTCTATATCTTATTTCCACAACTTAAGTCACTTATCCTTAAGTCACTACTGGTTCTGTCGAGGTGCACAACAAAGGTGAGCTATTTTACACAAGTTTGATTACCATCTGCAACGTCTTTAATGTTTCAGTAACACCAAAAGCAGAATGTTTATGTGAAACATGGTCTTTTTTACGCCAGAATTGATTTCGATGACTTTAGACATAAGGGTTTGGAAGTAAAGGGCATACAGGTTTCTATTTGTGATAAGGAAAAATTGCAACATCAATATATTTATAGAATATACTGGAATATACTCCATGACGCAGACAACTTTGATATTACTGAGTAACTGTGAAATGTTCTAGGCCCCAAGAGTCGTATAGTGAGTATTGTACAAACAATACTCACAGACTCTCAAATCATGCTGCGCAAGATAGAAAAGTTCATGCTGAGAAAAGAATGGCGGGACTTGTTGAACAACTCAGTTGTTCAGAGCATTACATGAATATACTAACCTGGTCATGCTGGGGGTCAGAGGAAACGATAAACCCGACTTATTGGCAGGCAATTCGATGATAAACGGCACAATACTGAGAAGAGATAAAGCAGACTTTATCAAGACAGTAATACATTCATTTCAAGATGAAGATGATGTCAATGAGGTTGAGAACGTACACATACAGAGAATGTCAGAAATGGGAGTATCTAGTGGCGAGGGCAGGAAAAGTAAATCTTTTGTAAGGCCTCGAAGATCATGCAATCAACACCTGACCGGGACTCTGAGTCTACATACACTGAGATGATTGCTGGAGCGGAGAGCGGAGCACTTATGGGAATGCCCAACGTGCTGTGAAGCTAGTGTTTAATCAAGAATCAAGTCGTATAGTGAGTAACTGTGTGATGTACTAGGCCACAAGTGTCTTATAATGTTTTTAACACTCAAATAAACTAGTACGGAAATGCTACTCAAAATATACAAGACATAGCTATGAACCAGTCCTTAGCAAATCTTAACAATCCATGTTGTATGACGGCTGCCCATCAGGACTTCAGACATGAGTCCTAGAACTTATCTCTAATACTAAAGCTATATACAGTCAAACTACTTATACTGACACTCCCTACCACATAACCACATAATGTATATTGCTAGATTTCTAATACACAATAATAGCATATTAACAACATTTCGTGACAAAAATCTAACAAAAACAAACATGGTTGGTTGGTTGGTTGGTTGGTTGGTTGTTGATCCAGTGGTTCATGACATTTGACCTAAAAACACACACATTAATTTTTACCTAATGATGTGTTAAATAATTTATGGTCTGCAGGTTACCATTGCTTTCTGAACGGTTCGAGTACTCAAATAAAGTTACACACATAGTTATGTCGTCTAAACAAATACATCCATGAGACAGAAGTCACAAAACGTATGCCGTCTAGACTAATACATTAGGCAGTAGTATCTAATGTTTTTAGATATAGTCGTACATTGTTGTGTGTCACGGAATCTGGGAAGAACGGAGAGGGGGGGGGGGGTGTTGTCCATTAATGACGTCAGCAATTATTTGCTAATTTTGACCTTGTCAACAACTATTAAGAAGTCAGGAACACCCCGGCTCAATTATATCCAATATTAATTTATTACCCCATGCCTACCAATATTTCTATTGCAGAAAAAGTACGAAAAACTACATCATTTATAGAAAAACTACATCATTTATAGAAAAACTACGTCATTTATAGAAAAACTAAATCATTTATAGGAAAAAATATGCAATTTTCTTGCAATTTAATTTGTGTAGAACAAATAGTGTTGTTGAGATAACTTTTGTCGACACTTCCCTCCCCCCCCCCCCCCCCATTGTTAACAACTGTCAAACTTTTTCAGATCCCTTCCCCCGCGTCGTAATGTTTGCAGTAATTTATGAACGACCCCAAAGGAATGATGGGCAGGGGTTGCACGGTGCAATGAAGAAGGTTAAATAACGACATCTTGCGTTCACTGTTATTTCGGGGAGTGCATAGTGCAACGAATAAGGTTATGTAATAATTCAATACGTTCATTTTTACTTCAAGATTGGTGGGGGCGGAGAGAGGGGTGCATGATGACATTAAGAAGGTTATATATTCATTTGTTAAGTGCACTTTTAGTTCAGGGGTAGGGGAGGGGTAGGTGCAATGAAGAAGGTTGTATAACCACTTCGTATGTTTACTTCTTCTTCTTCTTCTTTCCTTCCTCTTTCACTCTTTACGGGTGTTGGGGGAGATACAATGTTCTTGTTCTCGCTTTTCTGGCAGCTTCAGATAATGTTATTTGGTATTCCTGTAATGTCTTTTTGATGTTGTCGATCCAGCGTACTCTAGGTCTACCCTTGGCTCTTCTTTCTGTTTCTCCTCTCTTCATATATGCTTTATAAACTAATGAATCACACGGCATTCTTTTTAGATGACCAAACCATTGTATCTGTTGGTTTTGAATGTATTGTAGAATGTTCACTTTTAGCATCAAATTTCAATTCCTTACGTTTACTTTTACTTCAAATTTACACTGCTTGGCCATATGCTCTGGCTCGTTCATTATTTTCTCTTATATGTTATGGAGATCGTCCGAGATGCCACAGTTGGTTTTTTTCTCCACTAAATCTGGGGATCTGGTCGTCATGTTCATCGTGCTGAGTTTTTTGGGCACAAATGCATTAATCTGCGGTTCTTTAGGCTTGACAATTACATCATATGTATATTGTGTGAACAATATATTTATGCAAACAAACAAGAAAAGATAGCAAACAGCGATATGTTTCTACAACAATAAGAAGTAAATGATGCGCTTATATCGGACATGTACTTAGATTGAATGAAAATATACTTTAATGATGAATAGTATATCATTTGTACAAAGTGTTAATGCAGCATCTCAGCAGTAGAGAGTAGATAGAAAGTTTTAATGCAGCATCTCAGCAGTAGAGAGTAGATAGAAAGTGTTAATGAAGCATCTCAGCAGTAGAGAGTAGATAGAAAGTGTTAATGCAGCATCTCAGCAGTAGAGAGTAGATAGAAAGTGTTAATGAAGCATCACATCAATAGAGCGTAGATGGAAAGTGTTAATGCAGCAAGTAGAGAGTAGATAGAAAGTGTCAATGCAGCAAGTAGAGAGTAGATAGAAAGTGTTAATGCAGCAAGTAGAGAGTAGATAGAAAGTCACGGATAGAATAAAATCTATCTACAGTCCCCATGCCCGAATTGTCCTAAGGACATTTTCAGCCAGAATATGGTTTATTAGCCATCTACGAATTCATAGTCAGGGACAAAATTTCTAACTGAATTTCAAAAGTTTGTGTAATAAATGATCATAATCACTTGTGGTGTATATACATCAACATTTGTACATGTCGAGATTTCATCAACATTAACCTTTGTTAGTTGTTTGTAAAAAAAGACAAGTTAATATTTAATCGTATATATTTAGTTTGTTATAGCGGCTTCAACAGCTAGAGAAACTAACGAGAAGGCATTAAAAGAATCAAATAATAAAACTAAGAGGTCGTGTTTACTTAATTACTAGAACCGCAACTTTTTATGATTGTAAAGCTGAGATATAACAAAATTGGACTAGTATCAAATGTTGAAATGAGCATACTTGACCATTAGAGGTACATTTAACTGAACCAAGAGTACTTATATTATCAGAAAATATTCTTTTTTTTGGATAGTAAGAATTTCCAGTAACATTATTAGCTGAATAGATGATTTATTGCACATTTTCTGAACACGTTATGAGATGGGGAAATCTGGATAACATAGTTAAATCGGGAAAGAATGAAGGCAAGAGGAACTGAGGACGGCAGAGTGAGAACATATTAGATAGTCTGGCATCGGGGCATGATAAAAAAAAGTCAACGTCAATGCTGAATTAAAGATACTGTAAATAGCTGTGGAGATCGTTTACGCCAGTTGACACGGCACATGATGACGATCTGTAGCAGCAAGAGTACTGACACTCCATGGAATAAAAAGTGAAACCGTTATAGAAACCCTTCTCTCCCAAGACATATCTATCTATCTATTCGCTAAACCCTTTGTTGTCTTTCAGCGTCAGGGGGTGGAAGAGTTTTCTGGAGATGGCCCCCGTGTGTGCTGAGTATATTGTGAAATTTGTCGACTCTTTTATTTCGGTGATCCATCGTTTTCGTGGTCGGCCTCTAGATCTGCCTTCAGTGTATCTGTGTAGCATATCTTGTTCCGGTATGCTGTCTGGTGGTAGTCTGCTGATGTGTGTAAACCCTTTGATCTGTTGTCTCTTAATATATTCCAAGATTGGGGTTGTTTGTCTAATGTCCTCATTTTTTAATGATATTTCTAGGATTCTGCGTAAGTATGCCATTTCAGCTGTCACAAGTTTACGTTTGTCTTGTCTTGTGGTTGTCTATGTTTGATTTTCGTAGTACAGCGTTGGCATAATCATCGTTTTGAGTAGTATTATTTTGGTGTTTAAATCTACATTTGTTTTCTGAAGATTAGTGTCATTTGCCCTTGGGCTTGGTATGGTTTACTCGCACATTCAATAGTATATGTGGGCGGTGTTCGCCGTTTGAAAAGGTTGATGAGATCACCTGATGTACGGCATAGTGGTTACGAAATTCTTGCAAAAACTTTGAAAAATATAAGATCACGTCCAGTTGATCAGCTGCATTGAAACTTGCCATATATAACTATAGAACGTTTCAGAGAGTTTTTGGATGTTTACAAATATAACTCGGTAACAATGTGAACCTTGATGTGCAACATAATAAACACAAAGTTTATTTGTGTTAGTAAACAGAAGTATTTTCAATGTCATACTGACATTAAATGATCAGGCATAATCGTAGTCTATCTATTGTCTTTCCCCAGGTGAATGATGGTTGAACGGGGTTAACGCCTTAGTTGTCGCTCCAGGGCCAGATGTGTTGACTTGGTTGCATTGATTCGATGTTTGTTCAATGTTTTCTGAACGTTTTCTACGCACCTTTTTCTTGGTCTACCTTCTATAGTCCCTATCCAGATATTTTTTGTTATATGCTCTTGTTGGTATTTTATTTGAGTTCACTTTCATAAGGTGACCGAACTTATTTACTTGTTGTCTTTCAATATATTCAATAAAAATTAAACCAATTCCTTTCCTAATTTCTTCAGTTCTTATTTTATCTAGTTTAGATAAAAGCTTTTCTCAGACATTTAATTTCACATGTAACGAGTTCCCTTTGTAAGACTGTTAAAGACTATGTTTGATATTGGTAGAGGAGTGTTGATATAACAGTTTAAGATATTATCTGTTCTTTGATTGCCATCTTGATCCATCGGTGGAGAGATAATGGTGAAAAGTTGGTAAGTCACTGTGTTTACTTTCTGACAAATTGTTTCTATTTCTCTAGCTAGCCTTTCATTTTCGGAAGAAAGTGCTGCCTAGACATGTACATTCTTTGACTTGTTTAACCTTGGTATTATCTATTGTTATATCCATTTGGTGTTTCAGACGTGCTAATTTTCACAATTTCTGATTTTGCGCTAATTTTTATGGAGTTAATCTTACATGCTAATAGCAATGCATTAATATGGTTGTGCAAATTTTCCTCTTTTTCCTATAATAGATTTATTCGTTAACGATCGTTTACTGATTTAATTATTACACGTCACATCAGGTTTATTTGCAATGTTTTTTATCTGTATTTATGTGAGATTCAGTCGTACAGTAAAATATTATAATTACAATATTTGCTATATTTTTATTTGTAAAATTTATATTAAAAATATTTTCACATGCGATTTACCTTTTCTTTTGAATTGATCCCGGCGCACTTTACGGAGTTTTCTTTTTTCTCAATATTAAATAATTATAGACGTCTGTCCAAAGTGGAAAAATGACAATGGCGTCCAGAGATATTGGTGGAACATTTTCTCATGAAAATTAGTCGATTCACATTACAGCTTCTAAAATATCATTAAATGTAGAAAAAATGTCAATGATGAAGGTTTCCCACCGTAAAGTTGCAGATTGTGTGATCAATCACCAAATAAACCATAATTATATTTTTCAAAAATAAAATCATTCTAACACATACAAAGATAATAAGAAATTGGCAACTCTGTCAACAGATCTATGTGAATTACATCATCTATGTAAACAAATATATGTGAACTATATTATCCCTTTTAAGAAATATGATTGCATATTATCCCTGTCAACAAATCTATGTAAATTATATTGTCCATTAAAAACAATCTATGTAACTTACATTACCCCTGTCAACAAATATATGTGAATTATATTATCCCTGTCAACTGATCTATGTGAATTGTTATCCCTATAAATCCATTTATGCTATCCCTGCCAACAAATCTATGTGAATTATATTATCCTGTCAACAAATCTATGTGAATTATATTATCCTGTCAACAAATCTATGTGAATTATATAATGTTAATACATCTTTGTAAATTGTATTTTGCCTGTCAACAAATATATGTAAATTAATATTACCTCTTGTCAATAAATAAATCTACGTGAATTATTTTTACCACTGTCAACAAATCTACATGAATTACACTATCTCATTCAACACAATTCTGTAGGTTATATTATCTTCATCAACAAATCTCCATCCAGTAGACTACGTCCAGAAAGTTCTATTGGTTTTATTATTTCTGTCAATGGATCAGCGTTCATATTATTTATTTCGGCGAATCTATAGCGCTGAATTTATATCTGTCAGTTAGATTAACTCTGTTAACCCTGAGGATCAGATTATTTTTGCTAAGAAATATATGTAATTAAATTATGTATTCCAGCAATTTTCTGTCAAACACATTACCTCAAGTACACCATCTCTCAATAAATCAATAGGGTGTTGATTATCTCTGTAACAAATCCGCGACAGTTCGATTACCTATATCAACAAATATATTATCAATTAAGATGCCTCTATCATCAAATCTCTGACGAGTATGTTATCTCTGTCAAGTAATATCTAACAATTATATTAAATAAATCTGTGTATTCGATTATCGCTATTAATAAATATATCAGATTATCTCTGTTAATTAAATTTTGTCAAATAGATTATCTCAATAGACGTATGTCGAATAGATTATCTCAATAGACGTATGTCGAATAGATTACTCCGTCACAAAATATCTATTCATAGATTTTCTATATTAAGAAATTTCTGTTGATGAAATTATTTCTGCCAATAAATCTTTGTCGATTAGATTATCATTGTCAACAAAACTCTGTTGATTATGTTATATGTCAATAAACTGTCCATTATATTATGTATTTTAGCAAAGCTCTGCTGATTAGATTATCTCCTACCAGAAAATCTCTGCGGATTAGATTATCTCAGTCAGCCAAGAAATCGTCACTCAAATACCACTTACATACATTGGTGGAATGTAACCAGCTGCATGTAGACACACGATACATAAAATGAATCAAGGTTTAACACTGCACACACGTACCTGTGATCTGTTCCTCATGACAAACTCTAGATTTGGTTGCTACAGTTGCTAGTCTCAGGCTGTAAAAAAATAAAACCACCGTTTGAACAAGGCCCGCTATCAGTAGTATGTATTCGAATATGGTGTTCTGACACGCGAAAGTCACATGACTTGAACCACGACATGTTTTAAGGATTCAACTTTCAGGGCGGCGCGTCTGTGCCGTCCCATGCGCAAAGGGGCAAATCTTAAACCATAATCGTTGATCGTACAGCACAGCAGAAGTGCTTTAAGATGATACAAGTGGTGTCAAGGTGGTGTCATTTGGTGGTTGAAACCTTAAGTGATATAATTGTGAATGTAGACCAGGAAATGGCATACTTCAGAATAACGGAAATGTCACTGAGACAGTACATATACCTTGGTTTGCTTGTTGAATGTGGGATGTATCTAAGTGCATGCCATGTATCTACATTTCATATGTACTGTATGTTCGTTGCTTGCATTGTGTGTATCCTCATACATCACTCATACATGCTTTGTATAGGCATAACCGTCGGCAGTTATAGAACTGCTAAACGTAACAGACCTTCATTCCGTACGTTTTTAATTATTGTTACGTTTATCATTGGTTACTAATTATGTACTAGGAGAAGCCGTGGCTATTTTTGGCATGCGATTCCAAGTATATAAATATTGGCTAACGTAAAACACGGGAATAATCAAGAAAAGTAATGAATGACGGCCTCATTAATTCTGTTAGAAAGTCTGTAGTGCTCTTCTATAACCACGGCATATTCCTAGCTGTACATTGTATAGTTATGTGAAGTGTACATTGTATAGTTATGTGACGTGTACATTGTATAGCTATGTGATGAGTACAATGTATTCATGCGTGACGATTGAATTGTATACTTGTATACAATTTGGGGTGTCATGGAGGGGTAGTACCTATGATATTGAGGCTGTCATACTCTTTTGGAGTAGTTCTCACATCCTTCGTCCCAACTGACACTCAGCTCCCACATCCTTCGTCCCAAATGACACTCAGCTCCCACATCCTTCGTCCCCAACTGACACTCAGCTCCCACATCCTTCGTCCCAACTGACACTCAGCTCCCACATCCTTCGTCCCAACTGACACTCAGCTCCCACATCCTTCGTCCCCAACTGACACTCAGCTCCCACATCCTTCGTCCCCAACTGACACTCAGCTCTCACATCCTTCGTCCCCAGCTGACACTCAGCTCTCACATGTGGCTCCCAGTAGTTGCTAGCATGCGCGGCAGCAGCCGCACCCCAGTAACCGCTTTGACAGGCCGGCCAAACCAAGTGAGATTAACCGAGGGGCTCCGGCCTGGAGGTAAACACAGGGCATGTCTTCCAAAGCATGCGAAGCCTGAAATGGCGGGCAAGGTGGATGAAACATCTGATGTTCAACGAGCTGGAAGGCACTTGTCAGCAGAACGTTGTGGAAAGACAAGGGTTTTGTGAGACACGTAGAACACTCTGGTCATCCATTGCATCCTGGTACATTCCAAGTCGTCTTGATTTATTTTGCCACTGGAACACTGTTGGATCAGGAAGAGAGAGTGTGGTCACCGAGTGGCGCAGCTCCTCCACACTTTAATCAAAATTCAGCGTTAGTCACTACTATCATAATCCATCATCATCAACTTACACAACAAGTCCTGTGGCAATGGGGAAGTGGCGAACCAAAATGTGTGGAATAATCAAGTTGCAGTTACAACCTAGCACACAAGCGGATCATGGAAAAGGGTCGATTTCTGTTTAAACCCATGGCATAAAGAGATTTCGGCAGCCTTCTGATCGACCGAGCTGCCATATTCAGGATAGCTCTTTGCACCCTTATAGTGTGGGGAAGGGTTAGGAAAGGTACTCTAAAAATAGCAAACTTAACTTAACCTGGACAGCTGGCTGGACCACTGCAGTCGAAATTTAAAAACATATTATGAAACCACTACTAGTGGGAACGTGAAGTGTGCACACGCTCACAGATATAACATCTGCAAACAGACCAGAAAGAAGAACAACGCTAGTTGCAAAGGAATTGGCCAGATACAAACTCGATATTGTAGCACTTAGCGAAACGAAATTACCGGACGAAGGCTAGTTTAAAGAAAGAGAGGACACATTTTTTTGGGATTGTTCTGAGCAAAAGCGCAGATCGGCACGAATCAGGAATTGGATTTGTTGTTAAATCCAACCTTGTACAGACTCCCACGTCTTCCCTGGGGACTAATGACGGTCTCATGACACTACGCATACACGTGAGAAAATAAAAGTTTATAGCCTTAATTAGCGGCTATGCTCCGACAATGACAAAAGATGAAGAAAAGGGCACATTCTATTAGGAACGTGATGCAGTGACAGCATCTACGCCAAAATCAGACAAACCTATCGTTCTGTGTAATTTCAATGCAAGAGTTGAAAATTATCGATCAGTCCTGGAGTGGAGTCCTAGGAAAGCATGGGATCGGCACATACAACAGCAATGGCTACGCCTCTTGTATATATTCCACTCCTGATTTCATTATCAACAACTAGTCGTCTGAATGTCTACACGCAAGAAGACTTCATGGGTACATCCACGCTCTAAACAGTGGCACCTGATAGATTATGTTATCCACATGAGAAAAAAAATGAGAGACCTACGTATAACTAATGCCATGTGTGGCGCAGAATGCTGGACTGACCACAGTGTCCTAATTCATCATATTTTCACATCATGCGACAAAGGCGTTCACAAGAATCTACAGTAATGAAAAGCTTTGATACTGAAAAATTAAAAAAAAACCTCAGTACAACAACGAGCCTCTCCCAGGACATGGACACAAAACTAAAAGACTTGAACCTGGACGATGTTAATGTTGAGGATGGACCGGAATCCTTCTCAAATATTCTTTATGCTACGACAAAGTAACATTTAGGTCTGAAGGTGCACAAAAACCAAGACTGGTTCGATGATAATGGATGGTTGGTTGGTTGGTTGCTGATCCAGCGGTCCATGGGCTCATGCCCTTTGATCCAATGTCATTGTGTGATATATACATGTGTTTGTGATCTGTTTTATTCCTTACAGATAAGTGTGTTCCATTTATCTTGCATTGGAGAGAGAAGTATTTTCCGGACATCGTCCAACGCTGGACATTAAAAAAAGGTGGTGGTCAACAATTTCATAGGGATGAGTGCACAACTGGCATCCTGGAGTGTGTTGTGGTTGCATTCTGTTCAGGTGATTGTTAAGTTGTACATGTGTGCGCAGTCGGAATATGATACTCTGGTCTTTTCTTTCCAGGAAGTTGATATTGTCTTTAGGATTTCGACTGGTCATATATTTATAGATTTCCCTCCCAATGTTTCTCATGGCCCATCTGTTCATCCACTTAACTTTGTTCACAGATTTTAACATCATTTTAACTGTGTGCATGATTGTTTCTGTATATGGCTGTTCTTGTTGTGCTCCCTTCTTTGCTAGCCTATCGGCCTTGTCACTGTAATGTGTGTTTGAGTGGCCAGGAATCCA
This sequence comes from Meghimatium bilineatum, assembly GCA_034231615.1. NCBI lineage: Eukaryota > Metazoa > Mollusca > Gastropoda > Stylommatophora > Philomycidae > Meghimatium > Meghimatium bilineatum. The sequence goes on from CM067304.1 coordinate 25,175,986, forward strand.
CTGCATAACAATGCTGACTTTATAAGATGTAAGTAGCTGGTTAGCACGGTGATATATTTCAACTAGTTCAGGATTACAATGTCCATCACATTCTAGTGCTTGATAGCGACATAGAATTGTTAAAAAATCACAATGTTTTGGACTTTTGATGAAAAGGCATTAAATATAGTCTTCAGGTGGTACAAGACTAGTTCTAGTACTGTTATTTCAGCTTCATAGAACATATCTGCCCACAGGCATCAAACAGATCATCAGATATTTTGCCTGGATATTCTATATAGACACCATAATCTGCTTTGATGGTGGCTTTGAATCAGTATAGGCATGAATCCATTGTTCTGGGTAGGTGTATATTACTTTCTGTGTTGCTTTCATAAGACTAATTTGGTCAGAACATTTCGTTGCATTATCTCTGAATTTTGTCTTGATTTCTAGCAATTTAAAACCTGTATGTGGTGGTAAACATTATTTACTCATTGACGTTTTTGTCTATTGTTTGGAATGTGATAGCTGTCTTTTATTTCATTGACATGGCTGCGGGTTTCTGTTTGTTTTATTATATGGTTTAATTGCAAGTTTTCTAAAGGTTGTTTATTTGGGTGGTCTTTGTTCATTCTTTTGCTTCTTTTCTTTTGAATTTCTACATTGAATTCTCAGAATTTCTATATTGACATATACATTGTTTTGTTAAGAATATCATATGCATATCAAGTCTATTTCATGACTCATGCCTTTAATATAAACAATAGCGTGGGCACGACAGAGTTGAAGACTATGCTAATCAACATATGTCTGTCGTAGGATTGTAGTTTTATTCTGAATAAAAATAGATTTGGATTTAAGAAGTGTATCGTAACTGTTAGTGATAAACTTGATTAAACAGACAGATGTGTATCGTAACTGTTAGTGATAAACTTGATTAAACAGACAGATGTGTATCGTAACTGTTAGTGATAAACTTGATTAAACAGACAGATGTGTATCGTAACTGTTAGTGATAAACTTGATTAAACAGACAGATGTGTATCGTAACTGTTAGTGATAAACTTGATTAAACAGACAGATGTGTATCGTAACTGTTAGTGATAAACTTGATTAAACAGACAGATGTATACAAGAACTTTATCTCTATGATCATCATGCAGATTTAATGAGACAGACAGATGTGTAGTACATTCAAGAATATTATATTAAGGACCATTATGTAACTTTTGTGAGACAGCCCTATTTGTAGAACAACCAAATAATACAACTTTTGGAAATGTATAGCAAATCGTACTACAGTAAAGGTCAGTGTAAGCTGAGTTACAAACCAGCGTTATAGAACATATAAGTGCGGCATGGAACGTCATGTGGTGCTCATAAGTACTGAGCTGCCTAACCAGAAGTGCTCAGAAGGGATAAACCTATTTATCGACAGCCTAGAGCATGAGTCCTGGTACCATACTTCCTGGTGACTCCTTCAAACAAGGGAGTAGTTTTTATTTAACATCACGGGTAACAAGTCAACTCAAAAGCTGCGTCTGCTGGTCGCTGTGCGATTGATTTAACACTACAGTATCATGACTACCTACAAAACGTGTACACATTTTTGATCAAATCTCAGAAGGAAGTTTCCTTTTTTAGCGCACTATAGTTTTCCCAAATGAAAATCAAAAATCAAATCATAATTTCAATCGTCATACCAACATTGTGTTATCAATGTCAGACATGGATGCTAACTAAATAACAGGAGAGAAAGCTTACTGCATGTGGAATGAGATGTCTAAGAAAAGCAGCAAACAGAATAAGAAGAAAGCATGTATGGAATGAAGAGATTACAAGAAATGTTGGACCAATGTCTGTGGTCAAATATATTGAAAAACAGAGACCGAAATGATTCTGCCGCTCACTGAGAATGATCCCATATTGGGCAGTAGCAAGAGCATACGTCATGAACATGGAAACATCAAGGTGCAACTGAAGACCTGAAGGTGGAGTGGATTAAAGGAATCATAATTCTGAGGCGTAACATATTGCTGCATATCAAGCGACCAAACGTTCCATAGCCAGAAAACCATTTGTCATTCAACCTGCAATGCCTTACAGAAAAAGCAGTTAAAAGACAATAGATAGAAATAGATGGCGGTAGATAGATAGCTAGATATAAATATCTATATAAATAGAAATAGAAATAGATACATAGAGGTAGATGATATTCTATCATACTTAGCTAACAGAAAAGCACTTTTACAAGTCTTATTTTTGTAAATACATTAATTGAGCTGAAAATTCAACAAATAAATAGTATTGGGAATAAAATATTAAAAAAAAACTGATCTTAAATCTAAATACCACAATCAATATAAGGTGAGAACTGCGTGAAACGTAACTACAATTGTACTTACACATGTTTAAAACCGTTCCACTTAGAAACGACGGACTATCACTAAATCTAGGGATAATGATGTGCAAACACGAAAACATATAAATTACAATACACAAAACAGATTCAACGTTTTAACCAAAAGGTCTTTATCATGATAACGCACAATACATCAAAAGACGACGAAAGGAAATGATTACAACACACAAACGTGTCCAACCCGAAATATGGAAGTGAGATATCGGAAGGACAGAAAGTACACAAACAACATAAATGTATGTGGAAATGAAACTAACAAAAAGAAGACGTAAATGACGGAACAAAATGAATAAAGACAAAGATCACACCCACACAGTACTAGACAAAAGAGTTTTCGGAACTGAGTCCAAAATGAGCAGGTATTATGTGCTTGATGGCATGAAGATCATTATAAAAGTGGTCGCTCAATCTTAAGTCGGTTTCCCCGATGTACTGCTTGCCACGGCGTTTACATATGATCACGTAAACAACATTACGGGATTCAAAATGTTGCTATCAAGATATTGCTATTAAGATGTTGTTATCAAGATGTTGTTATCAAGATGTTTCTATAACGAAGTGGTTCTCAAGATATTGCTATTAAGATTTTTTGTTTCAAAATGTTGCTATCAAGATGTTACTATCAAGATGTTGTTATCAAGATGTTGCTATCAAGATGTTGTAATCAAGATGTTGTAATCAAGATGTTGTAATCAAGATGTTGCTATCAAGATGTTGCTATCAAGATGTTGATATCTAGATGTTATCAAGAAGTCCTAATATTTGAATACGTTGACTTGCTTCAGGCTGGTGCCACGTACTGTGATATTGAATTTTGCAGAAAGCTTTATCTTTGCTATTTCCATTAGGTCTACTTATTTTTTCCCCCTGCTATTCTAACAAAGTGTTTTGTTATGATATTTGTCAAGCTAAACGGACAGTGATAATCTTCACTGCTAAAGCAAACACAGACATCAGTGAAAGGATTATAGAGACAGACCTTAGAGGTATCTCCAGGCCAACTTTGACATACAGCAGATGCTCATCGAGTCTATTGCATGACTCATGCCGTTAATACAAACAGAAGCGAGGGCACGGCATAGTTTAGAGCCATGCTAATCCTTTCCGGCTCACTTTAAACACGTCACAATCTCGGCTAATCGGATATATATATATATACTAAAACAGTTATATATATATATATATATACCTCCTAAGTAAGTTCAGTTCAGTCAGCGCCGCTAGCAGAAACTAATGTTGCACACCAAGTTTAGTGAAGTCATAACCATTATTCAACCGCCAAGCTCTAGTTGTCTGTCTGAAAGAATGAAATGTGTTGATTAACTGGTGGGTTTGTCTCATTTGACAGAGACACGCCCTTTCAACCTAGGAAAGAGTTCCTTCTTGGTTATATCAGAGCGTCTGAAAGGTTGGAATCTCGTTACTGGTGATACCTGTTATCGAAGCTTATGTGTATCTGTGTGAGTGGTGAGACATAACAACGGGTGTGTATCTATGTGGATATTGAGACATAACAACGGGTGTGTTTCTGTGTGGATGTTGAGACATAACAACGGGTGTGTATCTGTGTGGATGTTGAGACATAACAACGGGTGTGTATCTGTGTGGATGTTGAGACATAACAACGGGTGTGTATCTGTGTGGTTGTTGAGACATAACAACGGGTGTGTATCTGTGTGGACAATGTGAGTTAATGAATTTTCCTGAGAAAGTTATGAGGAATGTAACATTTAGAAATAGCCAAAAATAGAAGATATGTACAATCTGGTTTTTACGGATCGGATTTATATTGTAATTTTATTTAGATTAATAAATTGATGCTAATAATAATAATATAGAACAATGAACACTTTATAACATATTATTTTGTATTAAGGTAACGAAAACTAAAATATATATATTTTTTAAATCGAAAGAAAGCTTTGGAGTATTGTATGTGTTAAGTGATGTACGAATTCAAAAATACTAAAACAGTTATAGGAAGGGGCCACCAAAACAACTATGGGATAGGGGTAGCCGTGGGTAAAGATGCGCTGGGGGCAAAGATTCGCAGTCGTCCCCCCCCCAAACTATGGGGTTTTCCCGCAAACCACGTGGCTACGCTGTCGTGCGACAGAAACATCCGTCTCTGTCGCACAACACATTGTCATCGGTCAAGGGCAGGTCATTTTTGAGCCATGAGATAAATTCATTTTTTAACGTTCTCGATCTAACTTTTTTTCCACTTCTCACTCTTTGTCCTCTGTTATCATTACTGTCATGTTATTTTACATATCTAAACTGAAAACTATATTGTATTGTTAAGTTATTAAGCATGTTACCTTGTCAAGATAATTTTTGTTTTCATGATATTTTATAAAGATTGTGAACAGTGTGATTTTGGGGTAGCGCCGCGCACACTGACGGGGGGAAACATGTGCTGCGGACTCACTGCGTATGTTTGCCCCAGTCACTTCTCCCTCATGTTGCCAAATATTTAAACCAATATTTTATTGTCACGTTATGTTTCATTTTAGGAATTACAAACGGAAAATGATGAAAATGAAGCAGTCGCTGCTATAGATGCACATTCTCCACGGGTCATAGTTGTACGATATACGCCGATAATAGATGCACAGTTTCTGCTATTCACAGATGCACGATCTCTGTCTGTTATAGCTGCACAATATTCACTGGTCATAGTTGTACGACCTCCGCAGATAATAGATGCACGACCTCCGCCGATGCACGATCTCCGCTATTCATAGATGCACGTTCTCCGCCAGTCATAGATGCACAATTTCCGCCAGTCATAGATACACGATCTCCGCCGGTCATAGTTGCACTATCTCCGCCGGACATAGTTGCACGATCTCCGCTGATCATAGATAGTTGAAATTATAGTCAAACGCTTTCTAGAGCACTCCAGCACGTTGTTATAGTTTCAAACGGATCTAAGCACCCATTCTCTGTATAAATTTTATTTTTTATATTTACGTTTTTTCATTTTGTTTCGTATTAAAGCTACATAAAGATACGAGCGTACATACACCTAGTCTTTGTGCTCTTTAATTTTCCCACACTATGACTGGCTATGTTAAGATAGGAAGTGATGTTGTTATTTTATTGTTTTTGTCAATTATCCCATGATTTCGTAATTGTTTTTGCCTGCGCGTGTTTGCCCCAAAAATTGGGGCAAAAGTGGAATTTTACTCATGTTCATAAAATCTAATTTCTACAGACTAAACGTGATTGTATGTTGTAAATACTCTGACGATTGTTAGATGAATGGATAAGCTACACACGTCTGCTAGTTTGGTCTCTCATAGTTTAAGTCTATTTGTCAGAATACGAAAAAAAGTGAAAAATGCGCATCATTGCCCCCGCCTACCCATACGCATCAAGCCGCTGGGCTTCTGCAGCAAAATAAAATTTAAAAAAAACAAGGACAGAAAGACTTAAAAATTCTTCTTCGGCGTTCATTCTCAAACTCCTACTGGATATCTCTTGTATCAGGACCATGGTCCCATTAGATTTCCAGAAGGATGTAGTCCAGAGAATGGAAATGCGTTGTGTCGCCGTTTTATTTGCGCCAATGGCCCGACACATCCGTCTTCGGCGGACTTAAAAATTCAAAACATGGGACTTCGAAGAATGGCTGGAACAATGAAAAGCAGCACATCCAAAGAAATAATCAAAATTGCTGACATTATCTGTTAATGTTAAAGTAATAGAAGCGCGAAGAAACTATAAAATTATCTTACAAAATTAAAAATAAAATAAGGGTGAAAGTACACATTGTAAACAAAGCATTTAAAGATACAATTAAAAACAAACTTCTAAAAAAAAGTAAAAACCATCTAGCAAGAGAATCGTTTATTCAATATGCTGAATCACTAGAAACCGATATCACCATGTGTGAGGTCTTATCTCCTGAACCATGGGCTCGCAGCTAAAAATACACACAAATTCTCTGAAATGTCAAACATTAACCTGAACTCACACCGAAACTGAACAAAGAGATGTATCACATCATATTATACAAGCACACTATCCCATTGGATTTATATGTATACAGACGTATCAGTAACCAAAAAAAAAATCAACAAAATCGCAACAGTGGAATATACATCATTTTTCCAGACAACACTCTACATACAAACAATATCTTGCCTAGGCAAAATTTCAGTGCAGTCAATAAATTAATTAATCAATTAAGCGCTATTCCGAATGGCGTAGGCGATCATGTTTCTCTTCGACTCTCTGTCTAAGTGTTGTCAATAAGTTCATTTGGTGAAATTCTACCGTGCCACAATACTAGTCCGTCTAACAGCTTCTCTCTTTGTCGTCCCGTATCTTCTCCTCTTGATCTTTCTAGTGGTTATTAAGTGTTCAAGCTGTGTTTGTTCTTCTCAGCGCACGCCCTAGAAACCTTGAATGTCTGCCCCTAATGTTTGATATGATTGATCTGTTTACGCTAGCATCAATAAGAACATCTGCATTAGTTTTCTTAACTGTCCATGTTATTTTCATCATTCTTCTCAGAAACTACATCTATATAGCCGAAATTCGTTTTGAAATTTGTTGTTTACTGTCCATGCTTCACATCCATAAAAAAGAATTGGTTCGATATAACATCTAAGCACTTGAATTCGGGTCTGCATTGATAGTGTTTCATTGCACAAAATGCTTTTCATTTTATTTTAATGCTGCTTTTACTTGTGCTGTTCAGCTCGTTATTCTCACCTTCTGATGTTAACGGGGTGCCAAGATATTTCACCTTTTCAGCTTGTGTTAATTTTGTGTAATTAATCATTATGTTGCATCTTGGTGGTGTATGTCTCTTTGATACGACCATTATTTCTGTTATTTTCTTGTTTAATCTTTGTTTTCACTTTCCTTCACTACTTTATCTAATAGGGCTTGTAGTTCTTGTTCGCTTCCTGCGATCAGTACTGTGTCATCAGCATATCTCAAGTTATTTATAAAGTATCCTCCCACTTTTATTCCTGGCATATCTTCTATATTTCGCATAATGTATTCTGTATTCAGGGAGAAAAGGTCCGGTGACATTGTACAACCTTGCCTGACACCCATTTCTATCTTTTGAAATCTACCTATAGTGTTGTTAACTCTCATCGCAGCCGTTTGTTTGCAATACATATTTCTTACTATTCTTAAATCTTTCCCATTAACGTTAAGACTTTCTAGCAAATTTATAATCTCTGAATGCTTCACCTTGTCGAATGCTTTTCTGTCATCTATGAAGCACAGATAAAGGTCTTGTTGTACTTCTATGGCCCTCTCCATTAATGTTCTTACTATATATAGGGCATAGTACTTCAGGTACCAGAAGACTAATCAGCGCAAGCACGGTGCGACGGAGACTTCACTCCGTTGGCTTGCAATGCAGACGTCCCGGCATTTGTAGTATCCTTACTAGACGTCATAGGATCGATAGACTTGCTTATACAAACACAATATTCGCTGGCCAAGGACAGAATGAAGATCAACAATGTTCTATGATGAAAATCGGTTTAATGTGTCCTGTGTAGAACAGAGAATTCACATCTGGCGTTGTCATGAAGAAAGATTTGTGAATGCGTGTGTAGTCCAGCATGACAGATATGGAGGAGGAAGGTACATGTGTAGGGTGGATTGTCCTACAGTCACCATACTGTCCTTCACGTTTTCAGAATTAACGTTACCACTGACGGATACGTGACCAAGAATTGGGGACCATTGTAGTGACTTTCTTCAAAAATAATCCAGAACTAAGAATCTTTAACAAGATAACGCTATGCCTCACACAGCAAACATTACCAGGAATTTCTTAACTCTGTAAACGTTTCGTGTACTGGATTGGCCTGCACTCTCTACATATGAATCTCATTAAGTACGTATGGGGTGAACTGAACAGAATGGTCCTCTAGCATGTCATCAACGATGTTCATGATCTTGAGCGAGTTATTATTGCAGAATGGGATATCCTACAGTAAACATTTTTTTAGACACTGTGCAATAGCATGACACGCAGATGCCAAACATGTATTGATGCTACTCCCTAAATTACTAACAGTGAGTGCGGTTTTTAAGAACATATTTTGTTGTTGTTTAGGTGACGTTTCTGAATTAGTTCACTTTTAAGAAAAATACATATGTGGCATCGTAAATGGATCAAATTTGTATATGTACCTGTTTTGTATCTTTTAAATTAAGCATATATTCTGTAAGACTGTATTACACTAAACCAGTGGAAGACGGAGCTTTGGCCCACAGATACAGAAATCTACAAAAAGCATGGTCTTGAGGAGCTTTAAAATACAGTAACATTTAGGAAAACGAATGCTCTTGCTGTACGTTAAACAACGATCAAGAAGAACAACATCATTTTACAAATATCACTTCACTATTTACAATAATATCAGTCTAAAACTGTCACTCCACCATTTATAAGAACATTAGTAAAAAAAATGTTACTTCACCATTTATAAGAACATTAGTAAAAATGTCACTTCACCATTTATAAGAACATTAGTAAAAAAATGTCACTTCACCATTTATAAGAACATTCGTAAAAACTGTCACTCTACCATTTATAAGAACATTCGTAAAAACTGTCACTCCACCATTTACAAGAACATTAGTAAAAAATGTCACTCCACCATTTACAAAAACATTAGTAAAAACTGTCACTCCACCATTTACAAGAACATTAGTCTAAAACTGTAAGTCTACAATGTATAAGAACATTAGTCTTATATTTTCAAGATATAAGAACATTAGTCTTATATTTTCAAGATATAAGAACATTAGTATTATATTTTCAAGATATAAGAACATTAGTCTTATATTTTCAAGATATAAGAAGGTTAGTCAATATCACTCCACTGTAGGAGAATATTACTCTATAAACTATCACTTCGCTATTTAGGAGACTATTACTCTAAACTAGCACTTCACTATTTACGAGAATATTAGTCTAAAACTGTAACTCTACTATTTACAAAAACATTAGTCTAAAATTGTTGCTTTAATATTTATAGAAACATTGGTAAAAAAAATATCAGGAACTAACTCCAGCATATCTTGAATCATTAAAAACATTAGCAGCACAAACCAACAACAAAATGATACAATAAAGCTAATTAAAAGCATTGTAATGCGTAAGTTTTGACGCGCCACTAAATATTACCAGCCACTAAACACTGTGCCTGTCTCACTTTTTTTGTCGTTTCTGATGCATGGAGATGGGGTAGTTTCTTTATGCATTTATTATTTCATATTGTTGTGTTTATTTCCTGTTTGTATTTGTTTCTTGATAAAAGTTACTGTTGGATCATGCCGTAGAATAAATATTTGTACTTTTATCTATTGTTATTCATTTATTACCCTTGATTCTACTATTTGGTAGTTTCAATGTGTAATGATAATAATGATAATAATATTATCTAATGACAATATTACATTAGCATATTATTTATCACTTTCAAAATATGATATCATGTCCTAGTCATATCATTTAGCAATCAATCCAGAATTTTTAGTACGTAGTTATTTTCATGCAATATACGTACGTTCAGTATTTTACCATTGCTTTCTGAATGGTCAGGATGCACACTTGCCTGAGACGGGATTTGAATACGGTACTATCGCCGTCAAAGACAGTTTATATGCCACGGCGCCACAGAGCCGATCTAATAGCATATGGATTATTTCATTCCAACGTACGTATGGCTTCAGGAGCGATAATTTCTAGTTCAGGCCGCAAAGAATATGATCACTGGCTTCTATCTAGATATGTAGTAAGAGACAGCTAAGGAACGTTGGAGGGTATGCTGACGATCTGTTACCTGTGGAAAAAAAAGATCATCAATGTCACTGTACGTCTTGCCTCGATGTCTTTTATCTACTGTCCCCATGGAGGATGAATAGATGCAGGCCAGTGGATGTCTTACTTTTATCTACTGTCCCCATGGAGGATGAATAGATGCAGGCCAGTGGATGTCTTACTTTTATCTACTGTCCCCATGGAGGATGAATAGATGCAGGCCAGTGGATGTCTTACTTCTATCTACTGTCCCCATGGAGAATGAATAGATGCAGGCCAGTGGATGTCTTACTTTTATCTACTGTCCCCATGGAGGATGAATAGATGCAGGCCAGTGGATGTCTTACTTTTATCTACTGTCCCCATGAAGGATGAATAGATGCAGGCCAGTGGATGTCTTACTTTTATCTACTGTCCCCATGGAGGATGAATAGATGCAGGCCAGTGGATGTCTTACTTTCATCTACTGTCCCCATGGAGGATGAATAGATGCAGGCCAGTGGATGTCTTACTTTAATCTACTGTCCCCATGGAGGATGAATAGATGCAGGCCATTGGATGTCTTACTTTTATCTACTGTCCCCATGGAGGATGAAGAGATGCAGGCCAGTGGATGTCTTACTTTTATCTACTGTCCCCATGGAGGATGAATAGATGCAGGCCAGTGGATGTCTTACTTTTATCTACTGTCCCCATGGAGGATGAATAGATGCAGGTCAGTGGATGTCTTACTTTTATCTACTGTCCCCATGGAGGATGAATAGATGCAGGTCAGTGGATGTCTTACTTTTATCTACTGTCCCCATGGAGGATGAATAGATGCACGCCAGTGGATGTCTTACTTTTATCTACTGTCCCCATGGAGGATGAATAGATGCAGGCCGGTGGATGTCTTACTTTGATCTACTGTCCCCATGTAGGATGAGCAGATGCAGGCCAGTGGATGTCTTACTTTTATCTACTGTCCCCATGGAGGATGAATAGATGCAGGCCAGTGGATGTCTTACTTTTATCTACTGTCCCCATGGAGGATGAATAGATGCAGGCCAGTGGATGTCTTACTTTTATCTACTGTCCCCATGGAGGATGAATAGATGCAGGCCAGTGGATGTCTTACTTTTATCTACTGTCCCCATGGAGGATGAATAGATGCAGGCCAGTGGATGTCTTACTTTTATCTACTGTCCCCATGGAGGATGAATAGATGCAGGCCAGTGGATGTCTTACTTTTATCTACTGTCCCCATGGAGGATGAATAGATGCAGGCCAGTGGATGTCTTACTTTTATCTACTGTCCCCATGGAGGATGAATATATGCAGGCCAGTGGATGCCTTACTTTTATCTACTGTCCCCATGGAGGATGAATAGATGCAGGCCAGTGGATGTCTTACTTTTATCTACTGTCCCCATGGAGGATGAATAGATGCAGGCCATTGGATGTCTTACTTTTATCTACTGTCCCCATGGAGGATGAATAGATGCAGGCCAGTGGATGTCTTACTTTTATCTACTGTCCCCATGGAGGATGAATAGATGCAGGCCAGTGGATGTCTTACTTTTATCTACTGTCCACATGGAGGATGAATAGATGCAGGCCATTGGATGTCTTACTTTTATCTACTGTCCCCATGGAGGATGAATAGATGCAGGCCAGTGGATGTCTTACTTTTATCTACTGTCCCCATGGAGGATGAATAGATGCAGGCCAGTGGATGTCTTACTTTTATCTACTGTCCCCATGGAGGATGAATAGATGCAGGTCAGTGGATGTCTTACTTTTATCTACTGTCAACATGGAGGATGAATAGATGCAGGTCAGTGGATGTCTTACTTTGATCTACTGTCCCCATGGAGGATGAACAGATGCAGGCCAGTGGATGTCTTACTTTTATCTACTGTCCCCATGGAGGATGAATAGATGCAGGCCAGTGGATGTCTTACTTTAATCTACTGTCCCCATGGAGGATGAATAGATGCGGGCCAGTGGATGTCTTACTTTTATCTACTGTCCCCATGGAGGATGAATAGATGCAGGCCAGTGGATGTCTTACTTTTATCTACTGTCCCCATGGAGGATGAATAGATGCAGGCCAGTGGATGTCTTACTTTTATCTACTGTCCCCATGGAGGATGAATAGATGCAGGCCAGTGGATGTCTTACTTTTATCTACTGTCCCCATGGAGGATGAATAGATGCAGGCCAGTGGATGTCTTACTTTTATCTACTGTCCCCATGGAGGATGAATAGATGCAGTCCAGTGGATGTCTTACTTTTATCTACTGTCCCCATGGAGGATGAATAGATGCAGGCCAGTGGATGTCTTACTTTTATCTACTGTCCCCATGGAGGATGAATAGATGCAGGCCAGTGGATGTCTTACTTTTATCTACTGTCCCCATGGAGGATGAATAGATGCAGGCCATTGGATGTCTTACTTTTATCTACTGTCCCCATGGAGGATGAATAGATGCAGGCCAGTGGATGTCTTACTTTTATCTACTGTCCCCATGGAGGATGAATAGATGCAGGCCAGTGGATGTTTTACTTTTATCTACTGTCCCCATGGAGGATGAATAGATGCAGGCCAGTGGATGTCTTACTTTTATCTACTGTCCCCATGGAGGATGAATAGATGCAGGCCAGTGGATGTCTTACTTTTATCTACTGTCCCCATGAAGGATGAATAGATGCAGGCCAGTGGATGTCTTACTTTTATCTACTGTCCCCATGGAGGATGAATAGATGCAGGCCAGTAGATGTCTTACTTTTATCTACTGTCCCCATGGAGGATGAATATATGCAGGCCAGTGGATGCCTTACTTTTATCTACTGTCCCCATGGAGGATGAATAGATGTAGGCCAGTGGATGTCTTACTTTTATCTACTGTCCCCATGGAGGATGAACAGATGCAGGCCAGTGGATGTCTTACTTTTATCTACTGTCCCCATGGAGGATGAACAGATGCAGGCCATTGGATGTCTTACTTTTATCTACTGTCCCCATGGAGGATGAATAGATGCAGGCCAGTGGATGTCTTACTTTTATCTACTGTCCCCATGGAGGATGAATAGATGCAGGCCAGTGGATGTCTTACTTTTATCTACTGTCCCCATGGAGGATGAATAGATGCAGGCCAGTGGATGTCTTACTTTTATCTACTGTCCCCATGGAGGATGAATAGATGCAGGCCATTGGATGTCTTACTTTTATCTACTGTCCCCATGGAGGATGAATAGATGCAGGCCAGTGGATGTCTTACTTTTATCTACTGTCCCCATGGAGGATGAATAGATGCAGGCCAGTGGATGTCTTACTTTAATCTACTGTCCCCATGGAGGATGAATAGATGCAGGCCATTGGATGTCTTACTTTTATCTACTGTCCCCATGGAGGATGAATAGATGCAGGCCAGTGGATGTCTTACTTTTATCTACTGTCCCCATGGAGGATGAATAGATGCAGGCCATTGGATGTCTTACTTTTATCTACTGTCCCCATGGAGGATGAATAGATGCAGGTCAGTGGATGTCTTACTTTTATCTACTGTCCCCATGGAGGATGAATAGATGCAGGTCAGTGGATGTCTTACTTTGATCTACTGTCCCCATGGAGGATGAACAGATGCAGGCCAGTGGATGTCTTACTTTTATCTACTGTCCCCATGGAGGATGAATAGATGCAGGCCAGTGGATGTCTTACTTTTATCTACTGTCCCCATGGAGGATGAATAGATGCATTCCAGTGGATGTCTTACTTTTATCTACTGTCCCCATGGAGGATGAATAGATGCAGGCCAGTGGATGTCTTACTTTTATCTACTGTCCCCATGGAGGATGAATAGATGCAGGCCAGTGGATGTCTTACTTTTATCTACTGTCCCCATGGAGGATGAATAGATGCAGGCCAGTGGATGTCTTACTTTTATCTACTGTCCCCATGGAGGATGAATAGATGCAGGCCAGTGGATGTCTTACTTTTATCTACTGTCCCCATGGAGGATGAATAGATGCAGTCCAGTGGATGTCTTACTTTTATCTACTGTCCCCATGGAGGATGAATAGATGAAGGCCAGTGGATGTCTTACTTTTATCTACTGTCCCCATGGAGGATGAATAGATGCAGGCCAGTGGATGTCTTTCTTTTATCTACTGTCCCCATGGAGGATGAATAGATGCAGGCCATTGGATGTCTTACTTTTATCTACTGTCCCCATGGAGGATGAATAGATGCAGGCCAGTGGATGTCTTACTTTTATCTACTGTCCCCATGGAGGATGAATAGATGCAGGCCAGTGGATGTCTTACTTTTATCTACTGTCCCCATGGAGGATGAATAGATGCAGGCCATTGGATGTCTTACTTTTATCTACTGTCCCCATGGAGGATGAATAGATGCAGGCCAGTGGATGTCTTACTTTTATCTACTGTCCCCATGGAGGATGAATAGATGCAGGCCAGTGGATGTCTTACTTTTATCTACTGTCCCCATGGAGGATGAATAGATGCAGGTCAGTGGATGTCTTACTTTTATCTACTGTCCCCATGGAGGATGAATAGATGCAGGTCAGTGGATGTCTTACTTTGATCTACTGTCCCCATGGAGGATGAACAGATGCAGGCCAGTGGATGTCTTACTTTTATCTACTGTCCCCATGGAGGATGAATAGATGCAGGCCAGTGGATGTCTTACTTTTATCTACTGTCCCCATGGAGGATGAATAGATGCAGGTCAGTGGATGTCTTACTTTTATCTACTGTCCCCATGGAGGATGAATAGATGCAGGCCAGTGGATGTCTTACTTTTATCTACTGTCCCCATGGAGGATGAATAGATGCAGGCCAGTGGATGTCTTACTTTTATCTACTGTCCCCATGGAGGATGAATAGATGCAGGCCAGTGGATGTCTTACTTTTATCTACTGTCCCCATGGAGGATGAATAGATGCAGGCCAGTGGATGTCTTACTTTTATCTACTGTCCCCATGGAGGATGAATAGATGCAGTCCAGTGGATGTCTTACTTTTATCTACTGTCCCCATGGAGGATGAATAGATGCAGGCCAGTGGATGTCTTACTTTTATCTACTGTCCCCATGGAGGATGAATAGATGCAGGCCAGTGGATGTCTTACTTTTATCTACTGTCCCCATGGAGGATGAATAGATGCAGGCCAGTGGATGTCTTACTTTTATCTACTGTCCCCATGGAGGATGAATAGATGCAGGCCAGTGGATGTCTTACTTTTATCTACTGTCCCCATGGAGGATGAATAGATGCAGGCCAGTGGATGTCTTACTTTTATCTACTGTCCCCATGGAGGATGAATAGATGCAGGCCAGTGGATGTCTTACTTTTATCTACTGTCCCCATGGAGGATGAATAGATGCAGGTCAGTGGATGTCTTACTTTTATCTACTGTCCCCATGGAGGATGAATAGATGCAGGCCAGTGGATGTCTTACTTTTATCTACTGTCCCCATGGAGGATGAATAGATGCAGGCCAGTGGATGTCTTACTTTTATCTACTGTCCCCATGGAGGATGAATAGATGCAGGTCAGTGGATGTCTTACTTTTATCTACTGTCCCCATGGAGGATGAATAGATGCAGGTCAGTGGATGTCTTACTTTGATCTACTGTCCCCATGGAGGATGAACAGATGCAGGCCAATGGATGTCTTACTTTTATCTACTGTCCCCATGGAGGATGAATAGATGCAGGCCAGTGGATGTCTTACTTTTATCTACTGTCCCCATGGAGGATGAATAGATGCGGGCCAGTGGATGTCTTACTTTTATCTACTGTCCCCATGGAGGATGAATAGATGCAGGCCAGTGGATGTCTTACTTTTATCTACTGTCCCCATGGAGGATGAATAGATGCAGGCCAGTGGATGTCTTACTTTTATCTACTGTCCCCATGGAGGATGAATAGATGCAGGCCAGTGGATGTCTTACTTTTATCTACTGTCCCCATGGAGGATGAATAGATGCAGGCCAGTGGATGTCTTACTTTTATCTACTGTCCCCATGGAGGATGAATAGATGCAGTCCAGTGGATGTCTTACTTTTATCTACTGTCCCCATGGAGGATGAATAGATGCAGGCCAGTGGATGTCTTACTTTTATCTACTGTCCCCATGGAGGATGAATAGATGCAGGCCAGTGGATGTCTTACTTTTATCTACTGTCCCCATGGAGGATGAATAGATGCAGGCCATTGGATGTCTTACTTTTATCTACTGTCCCCATGGAGGATGAATAGATGCAGGCCAGTGGATGTCTTACTTTTATCTACTGTCCCCATGGAGGATGAATAGATGCAGGCCAGTGGATGTCTTACTTTTATCTACTGTCCCCATGGAGGATGAATAGATGCAGGCCAGTGGATGTCTTACTTTTATCTACTGTCCCCATGGAGGATGAATAGATGCAGGCCAGTGGATGTCTTACTTTTATCTACTGTCCCCATGAAGGATGAATAGATGCAGGCCAGTGGATGTCTTACTTTTATCTACTGTCCCCATGGAGGATGAATAGATGCAGGCCAGTGGATGTCTTACTTTTATCTACTGTCCCCATGGAGGATGAATATATGCAGGCCAGTGGATGCCTTACGTTTATCTACTGTCCCCATGGAGGATGAATAGATGTAGGCCAGTGGATGTCTTACTTTTATCTACTGTCCCCATGGAGGATGAACAGATGCAGGCCAGTGGATGTCTTACTTTTATCTACTGTCCCCATGGAGGATGAACAGATGCAGGCCATTGGATGTCTTACTTTTATCTACTGTCCCCATGGAGGATGAATAGATGCAGGCCAGTGGATGTCTTACTTTTATCTACTGTCCCCATGGAGGATGAATAGATGCAGGCCAGTGGATGTCTTACTTTTATCTACTGTCCCCATGGAGGATGAATAGATGCAGGCCAGTGGATGTCTTACTTTTATCTACTGTCCCCATGGAGGATGAATAGATGCAGGCCATTGGATGTCTTACTTTTATCTACTGTCCCCATGGAGGATGAATAGATGCAGGCCAGTGGATGTCTTACTTTTATCTACTGTCCCCATGGAGGATGAATAGATGCAGGCCAGTGGATGTCTTACTTTAATCTACTGTCCCCATGGAGGATGAATAGATGCAGGCCATTGGATGTCTTACTTTGATCTACTGTCCCCATGGAGGATGAACAGATGCAGGCCAGTGGATGTCTTACTTTTATCTACTGTCCCCATGGAGGATGAATAGATGCAGGCCAGTGGATGTCTTACTTTTATCTACTGTCCCCATGGAGGATGAATAGATGCAGGCCAGTGGATGTCTTACTTTTATCTACTGTCCCCATGGAGGATGAATAGATGCAGGCCAGTGGATGTCTTACTTTTATCTACTGTCCCCATGGAGGATGAATAGATGCAGGCCAGTGGATGTCTTACTTTTATCTACTGTCCCCATGGAGGATGAATAGATGCAGGCCAGTGGATGTCTTACTTTTATCTACTGTCCCCATGGAGGATGAATAGATGCAGGCCAGTGGATGTCTTACTTTTATCTACTGTCCCCATGGAGGATGAATAGATGCAGTCCAGTGGATGTCTTACTTTTATCTACTGTCCCCATGGAGGATGAATAGATGCAGGCCAGTGGATGTCTTACTTTTATCTACTGTCCCCATGGAGGATGAATAGATGCAGGCCAGTGGATGTCTTTCTTTTATCTACTGTCCCCATGGAGGATGAATAGATGCAGGCCAGTGGATGTCTTACTTTTATCTACTGTCCCCATGGAGGATGAATAGATGCAGGCCATTGGATGTCTTACTTTTATCTACTGTCCCCATGGAGGATGAATAGATGCAGGCCAGTGGATGTCTTACTTTTATCTACTGTCCCCATGGAGGATGAATAGATGCAGGCCAGTGGATGTCTTACTTTTATCTACTGTCCCCATGGAGGATGAATAGATGCAGGCCATTGGATGTCTTACTTTTATCTACTGTCCCCATGGAGGATGAATAGATGCAGGCCAGTGGATGTCTTACTTTTATCTACTGTCCCCATGGAGGATGAATAGATGCAGGCCAGTGGATGTCTTACTTTTATCTACTGTCCCCATGGAGGATGAATAGATGCAGGTCAGTGGATGTCTTACTTTTATCTACTGTCCCCATGGAGGATGAATAGATGCAGGTCAGTGGATGTCTTACTTTTATCTACTGTCCCCATGGAGGATGAATAGATGCAGGTCAGTGGATGTCTTACTTTTATCTACTGTCCCCATGGAGGATGAATAGATGCAGGCCAGTGGATGTCTTACTTTTATCTACTGTCCCCATGGAGGATGAATAGATGCAGGTCAGTGGATGTCTTACTTTTATCTACTGTCCCCATGGAGGATGAACAGATGCAGGCCAGTGGATGTCTTACTTTTATCTACTGTCCCCATGGAGGATGAACAGATGCAGGCCATTGGATGTCTTACTTTTATCTACTGTCCCCATGGAGGATGAATAGATGCAGGCCAGTGGATGTCTTACTTTTATCTACTGTCCCCATGGAGGATGAATAGATGCAGGCCAGTGGATGTCTTACTTTTATCTACTGTCCCCATGGAGGATGAATAGATGCAGGCCAGTGGATGTCTTACTTTTATCTACTGTCCCCGTGGATGATGAATAGATGCAGGCCAGTGGATGTCTTACTTTTATCTACTGTCCCCATGGAGGATGAATAGATGCAGGCCATTGGATGTCTTACTTTTATCTACTGTCCCCATGGAGGATGAATAGATGCAGGCCAGTGGATGTCTTACTTTTATCTACTGTCCCCATGGAGGATGAATAGATGCAGGCCAGTGGATGTCTTACTTTTATCTACTGTCCCCATGGAGGATGAATAGATGCAGGTCAGTGGATGTCTTACTTTTATCTACTGTCCCCATGGAGGATGAATAGATGCAGGTCAGTGGATGTCTTACTTTGATCTACTGTCCCCATGGAGGATGAACAGATGCAGGCCAGTGGATGTCTTACTTTTATCTACTGTCCCCATGGAGGATGAATAGATGCAGGCCAGTGGATGTCTTACTTTTATCTACTGTCCCCATGGAGGATGAATAGATGCAGGCCAGTGGATGTCTTACTTTTATCTACTGTCCCCATGGAGGATGAATAGATGCAGGCCAGTGGATGTCTTACTTTTATCTACTGTCCCCATGGAGGATGAATAGATGCAGGCCAGTGGATGTCTTACTTTTATCTACTGTCCCCATGGAGGATGAATAGATGCAGGCCAGTGGATGTCTTACTTTTATCTACTGTCCCAATGGAGGATGAATAGATGCAGGCCAGTGGATGTCTTACTTTTATCTACTGTCCCCATGGAGGATGAATAGATGCAGTCCAGTGGATGTCTTACTTTTATCTACTGTCCCCATGGAGGATGAATAGATGCAGGCCAGTGGATGTCTTACTTTTATCTACTGTCCCCATGGAGGATGAATAGATGCAGGCCAGTGGATGTCTTACTTTTATCTACTGTCCCCATGGAGGATGAATATATGCAGGCCAGTGGATGCCTTACTTTTATCTACTGTCCCCATGGAGGATGAATAGATGTAGGCCAGTGGATGTCTTACTTTTATCTACTGTCCCCATGGAGGATGAACAGATGCAGGCCAGTGGATGTCTTACTTTTATCTACTGTCCCCATGGAGGATGAACAGATGCAGGCCATTGGATGTCTTACTTTTATCTACTGTCCCCATGGAGGATGAATAGATGCAGGCCAGTGGATGTCTTACTTTTATCTACTGTCCCCATGGAGGATGAATAGATGCAGGCCAGTGGATGTCTTACTTTTATCTACTGTCCCCATGGAGGATGAATAGATGCAGGCCAGTGGATGTCTTACTTTTATCTACTGTCCCCGTGGAGGATGAATAGATGCAGGCCAGTGGATGTCTTACTTTTATCTACTGTCCCCATGGAGGATGAATAGATGCAGGCCAGTGGATGTCTTACTTTTATCTACTGTCCCCATGAAGGATGAATAGATGCAGGCCAGTGGATGTCTTACTTTTATCTACTGTCCCCATGGAGGATGAATAGATGCAGGCCAGTGGATGTCTTACTTTTATCTACTGTCCCCATGGAGGATGAATAGATGCAGGTCAGTGGATGTCTTACTTTTATCTACTGTCCCCATGGAGGATGAATAGATGCAGGTCAGTGGATGTCTTACTTTGATCTACTGTCCCCATGGAGGATGAACAGATGCAGGCCAGTGGATGTCTTACTTTTATCTACTGTCCCCATGGAGGATGAATATATGCAGGCCAGTGGATGCCTTACTTTTATCTACTGTCCCCATGGAGGATGAATAGATGTAGGCCAGTGGATGTCTTACTTTTATCTACTGTCCCCATGGAGGATGAACAGATGCAGGCCAGTGGATGTCTTACTTTTATCTACTGTCCCCATGGAGGATGAACAGATGCAGGCCATTGGATGTCTTACTTTTATCTACTGTCCCCATGGAGGATGAATAGATGCAGGCCAGTGGATGTCTTACTTTTATCTACTGTCCCCATGGAGGATGAATAGATGCAGGCCAGTGGATGTCTTACTTTTATCTACTGTCCCCATGGAGGATGAATAGATGCAGGCCAGTGGATGTCTTACTTTTATCTACTGTCCCCGTGGAGGATGAATAGATGCAGGCCAGTGGATGTCTTACTTTTATCTACTGTCCCCATGGAGGATGAATAGATGCAGGCCAGTGGATGTCTTACTTTTATCTACTGTCCCCATGGAGGATGAATAGATGCAGGCCAGTGGATGTCTTACTTTTATCTACTGTCCCCATGGAGGATGAATAGATGCAGGCCAGTGGATGTCTTACTTTTATCTACTGTCCCCATGGAGGATGAATAGATGCAGGCCAGTGGATGTCTTACTTTTATCTACTGTCCCCATGGAGGATGAATAGATGCAGGCCAGTGGATGTCTTACTTTTATCTACTGTCCCCATGAAGGATGAATAGATGCAGGCCAGTGGATGTCTTACTTTTATCTACTGTCCCCATGTAGGATGAATAGATGCAGGCCAGTATATGTCTTACTTTTATCTACTGTCCCCATGGAGGATGAATAGATGCAGGCCAGTGGATATTGCACCTGTGTCCTTTTGTGACAGACTCGAATGCGGCAGAGAATACTAGGTGTGTCATCAATGCAGATGGTCACCAAATCTGACAGACAAATGAACTGGTTGACCCTCTTTTATGCTATACTCGATAAACAGTACTTACTGCGCAAAACTGAAATCCAACAGGTAGATTCAGGAATAGGGTAATAAATGTTTGCTAATACTTAATAACATACATAATGACACACACAAATCGACGTTTCAAACCAAATGGCCTTTATCAAGACAAACAATTGAAACAAAATCAGAACATGTAACAGAAAGCGAACAGTAATGACATCGACGATCACATTGGTAATATAATGTGTGTGTGTGTGTGTGTGTGTGTGTGTCATTATGTGTGTTATTAAGTATTAGCAACACGGTATGCTATACTCCTGGCTGGACATGAAGATCTGAAATACTGCTGCACTGGAATGAATTTCTATTTGGACTGAACATGAATTCATAAACACCCCCCCCCCACCCCACCCGGCAACCATAGTCATGCCTTTGGGCGAACAAGTCAATAAAAGCTTAGATGTCCCCTCAGTTACTAGTTGAGTAACAAGGACAAAACAAGGACGTTTTCATTTGAAAAAGGACAAAACAGGACACAACCAGATATCGTAAAGTAAATTTTGCACGTAGTCATTAGCTTAACCTATACTAGAAGTGGAATCACCCTAGCATGGATCCCGGCACATATAGGAATAAAAGGGAAAGGGAATTGACAGCTAAACGAAAACAAAGGAACGCAAACCTTTGTACATCTGAATATATACGATAGAATAACTCAAAAATAAAAAAACACTATTAATAAGAATGTATTAATATATAGAATAACATCAATAATGATAGACACGATTATAATCATTTTAACAATCCAGGTACCATAATCAAATAAAACATCGTTATTAAATTCCCAATATTTGAACTGAACTAGTGTGTGTCAAGTGCAATCAGGAAAACACGAATGAACACATGTTAATGAAATGTCATAGAGTAAACAAAGGGAGAAGATTGTAAACCATTTTAAGAAAAAAAGCAGATTCTAATAAATGTAATTAACATTTTAGGGTCTCAAGTAGAAAATAAAACAATTACAATTATTAAACAATTTTTGGCAAGAATAAATCTAAAAATATATAATAGAAAACGCCCTGATATAAAATAGAATCTTCTGGCTCGTTTTACAAGGTTCGTGCAACCAATAAATCAATTAATTATAACATTTTATAGTAACTTGTAATGCTACAGACGTATTCACGAATTTTTTGCCAATCTTAAAATATAAAAGAAATGGCAAATATGAAAATGTGTTTCTTTCAGACGATTTATTGTAAGACAAAAACAAAACAAAACAAAATACTCTGAGAAGAATGTGTTTTGGAAGCATCAAATAGAAAGTTTCGTTTGAAATGCATGTCGTCAATTCTGGTTTAAGTAATAAATATAATCCTAGAGGCACTTTGTAAATTAAGGCGATATCGTACGAGACGTATGCATTACAAAAGAAGATGTGATTATATAGTGTAAAAGTATGGACCACGTGAAGATCACTGACAGCAAACAAATCTCTCAACACCAGGATAAAATTCTCAAATAAATGTCCTTTGCTACAACACACAATTTCTGCAGCTTGTAGTATTCTAAACGATTTTAAACATAATTTGAATTTAAGAAAATTCTATATAATATTACGCTTTATAATAGGACAATTTTACCGTGGGAACTTATTAAACCTAACATTAATGTACAAGAAATATAAATAATGTAGAGAATAGAACAAAACCAAATATTAAATCAGGAATAGCAGCATAACAAATATTACATACGATTGCCTTTCCTATATAGGCTACACAGATGGATCTAAAAGTCAGAAGAGACATCTGATCGCTGGTATATCGATACCATAATGAAGATATATATATATATATAAGTTATACACTGAGTGAACATCTATCCATATTCTTATACTGCAGCACTCGAAGTCACACGATACAATAATTTACACAGACGGTTCAGTAACACAAGAAACATATAGGTGTGGTTGGGGTTTCGTGGCCTACCAAAATGGCAAGAAATTAGCTGAGATGTCAGCGGCGTACCCAACAAAAATATCGAGTATGAGAATGGAAGTAGAAGCGGTGACAGCAGATCTCAATTGGCTGGCGAAGAAACTTCCAACAGATACAGTGATTCTGTTAGACTCTCAAAGTATGCTGGGCAATATAGAAAAGTGTATGATCATAATTGAATGGGTCACTCTTCTCGACACAGTGCAGATCATTACATGGAACTACTGTCCAGGTCATGCTGAGGTCAGGGTAAACGAAAGAGCCGATGTTTTGGCTGTTAAAACCTTGGTTAACGGCACCGAGATAACAAGAGACAGGATTGAATTCTCGAGAAGTCATGGATATCCTACGAGAAGACGAGGAGAAGGTCGAATGAGACAATGTGCATATTCAGAGAATGGTGTAAATGGGAGACTAGAGGCGATGGGAGAAAGTTTTTCCGTCTTCAGAAAGATCAGAAGAACGCTTAATCAGCAGCTGACTGGGACACTGAGCTTATACAGTTTAGATGGCTGACGGAAAAGTAAGCAGAGAATACAAGAATACATGGGAATGCCCCAATACTGTGAAGCTTGTTTCTAATCAAGAATCAATAATCTATCCATATTCTGAATTGAGTTAATAGAAATTGCCAAGTCATTGGAAACATTACTAGAATATCCATCAACTCAGTGTACAATACTAAATAACTCTTTGGCGGCAATCATTGCTTTTGAACGAAGACACAACAGAACTCGACCAGATACATACAAAACATTTTTGCACGTAGTCACCAGCTTAACCCATACTAGGAGTAGAATCACACTAGCTTGGGTCCCGGCACATATAAGAATGAAAGGGAATATGTTTTCAGTTAGAAAAGAAAAGGAAAACATAAAAGAATACAAACTTTTGTACAACTGAATATATAAGACAGAATAACTCTAACAGACAATATTGATAAATAATGTATTAATATACAGAATAATATGGTTATAGATGCGCTGTAGAGTTGAAAACATATATCACATAAGTATTGGTTAAAAGAATTTCACTGGATGTCCCAGGGTGGTAGTTACGGGAAATGAATTCAGTAAAACACATTTTGACATTTTATGATAATTGCACAAAATTCTAAACATTTTTGTCAAAATTTTGAAATTAAATATAATGGGAAATTATATGAAGACTTGCATTGGTCAACCTGGCGCCTTCGACAATTAAGAGAGTGCAAAGGTGTGAGGAAAACTCGGAGAGAATTGAGTTTGTGACGTGGCGAAAGGAAAGTTGGGTTTGCATATGTTCAATCGGTTCTGTCATAAACAGCAAATACAACCGGAAAGGAACATTTAAAATTGAAGGAGATGTTGTAATGGACCTGCAATTAAAATGTAACAATGTTGCAATAGAGTGCAGAAGTGTTGATCAACTGCAGATCAGAGCCAGTACGAAGAACGACATTTTTTTAACCGGTGTTTATTCTAGCAACATTGAGATGTCGTAGGACCAAAATCGATATAAGGTAACCATGGATAATTTAGGAGAGATAATGAAAACCCTTATAATCAAGAATGTAGAAACGGTTAGATGGGAAATACCAGTTGTAGGTATAGATGAGCCAATGAATGGTTTCATTTACAAAAGTGTATCATTAACAGTGTCAGTTTACAAACCTTCTGAATATACAAGGTATAAAATTGTAAATATAAAGGCAATATTAGTAAATAGTGTACTAATATGTAAGAATAAAAGTAATAATGATAGACACGCTCATTAGCTCTCTAATAATCCAAGGAGAGGTAATCAAATAAAATATTTTTTGTACAATACTACTAATTAGATAATATAATTTACTTACTTAATGAGTTGCCAAATTTAACAAGGCATGAACCATTGTGGGCCACGTGCAATCAGGGAAACACCATAGACCATATGTTATTTAAAAGTCAAACATGCAATAAACAAAGAAATGGGACTGTAAACCATTTTACGAACAAGTAGATTATAATAAATTTAGTAAGTATGTTATGGTCTAAAGTAGAAAATGAAACAAATACAATTATTAGACCAATTATGGCAAGCATAATCTAAAAGTATTTAATAGTGCAATGTCTTGATATAACATATACATCCTTCGACGTTGAAAAGAGCTTGAAACTCAATGTCAATCAATCAATTCTGACATTTTATAATACATTCTCTTGCTTCAATATTATTTACAATCTTTTTATAAACCTTTGGAAAGAACAGAAACAGGAAATAATAAGAATATTTACTTGTGACTCAGACATTTGTGTGATTTCGAGGCCAGAAACAATCTTAGAAGAGTATGTTTTGTGAGCCAACGACGGCGAACTAGCGTTTCAAATACATTTAGTCAAGTCTGGCTTAAGTAATAAATATAGCCATGAAGGAATATTGAAAATACAGGCGATATCGTGCGAGGTATGTATTTCAAACAGAAAGATGTGATTATACAGAATACAAGTGTGAACCACCTGAAGATCAGAGGCAGTAGGCAAAAGTCTCAACAAGAGAATACAATTCTCAAATAAACGACTTTTCCATAATACAAAATTCCTGTAGGTTGTCTAATTATAAACGATTTGAAATAACATTCGGATTTAAGGAAAATTATATACAATTCTATTTATAATATTTATTTATTATATTATAATATTGTTGTATTGCGTTTCACGCAGTTACCTTGTTTTGATTGTCATATTGAAATGTTCCACTGCAACTTTTCGTTTTGTAAGTACTTTGAAGTTTTAGTTATTGGTTTAGCTTCATTTCCATCCATATCGTCTGTTACCATGCATTCTGTACAACACTTCGTCAACTGTGTGCGTTATTATGCCATTGTTTCTTTCAGCCTTTTGCCGCATGACATCCGTCATACAGCCACTGAACTCGCTCTGGTTACGTTCAAGAAGACCAAATTCTTCTGTCACTGCCATTTTGTTGTCACTTGTGAACGTCGTCATGTTATTCCTAAAGGATTTCCCCCCAAAATTCATCCATCTGCCGGTTTCTTGTACCCGCGTGAGCATCGCTCACTACGACGCATAGACGACAAATTAACGTTTCAACGCATGCGTATTATATCTTCTAACTATACTTATCTTTTATCTGATCTAGACTCTTCTAAAGTTGTACTTTTAAAACGGTTACAGTTCCTTACTTACAACAACATTCTACTATACTCCCTCTTTCGGGGTATTATCCAGGTTCTAAACGGTAAATTGTACCATTTTATGTGCACTCATCACAACAATAAACTCAATTATCTTCAATCCACATCTCACGTTGTTTTCCCCCGTTCTAGTCCTGATGTAGCTAATTCTCCACTACCTCGTCTCACTAATCCCTCTGACATTACCACTTCCCACCTGACCACTAATGCTAATGTTCATCTTCCTGGTCATTCCAACGGACCGGTGGTTCGCATTCCTCATGACCTCAGTCTCTCTGATAATGAAATTTCTGTTCTCAGCAAGGGTCTCAATTTCGTCCCTCTCTGTCCTGCATGAGATCAATACTCTCTTCTTCAGGATATCCACCGCTACCATCGTCGTCTTCAGCTTCATTATCATTTCTTTGGCAAAGTTTCATCTTGTACTGACGATTTGTTTTCTAGATATGAACAGAAGAAATATCCTTGGACTCCAAAGCCTGGTGCATATCAAACTCTTGATCTTTACATCAAGAATACCCTCCATGGCATTAAGTCACTTCATCACAACCGCATTCGTCGCTCAAACATCACCCCTGAAGAATCTCGCGCGTTGGCACATCTTCGTCGCCGTGATGATATTGTCATCAAACCAGCAGATAAGGGTGGGTCCGTTGTGGTGTGGCGTAGGGAACTTTACCTCCAGGAGGGCTACCAACAACTCTCCAAATCTTCTTTCTACACTGCACGCACATCTGATGCGACTGTAACTAACCAGAAGGTTGTTAACAACACTGTGAAAACCCTTACTTTAACAAGGACCTTCCTACCACTGCCAAGTCTCTTTGCATTGATCAAAGCTGTTTAGGCAAACCTGTTTTCTATAAGCTGCCTAAAATCCATAAGGCATCGAATCCGGGTAGACCTATTGTCTCTGCTTGCTCTTGTCCCACTGAGCGCATCTCCGACTTCCTTGACAGTATTTTTCAGCCGTTAGTCCAACAACTGCCTTCATTCTTGAAAGACACTAAGCATGAACTAACCATTTTTATTCCGTCCAGTTGCCTTCTGACCGTACATATCGTCTATTCTTGCTTGATGTCTGTTCTTTGTACACTTCTATACCCCATGCAGATGGTCTCAGAAAATGAAACAAATACAATTATTAGACCATTTTAGGCAATCATAATCTAAAAATATTTAATAGTGCAATGCCATGATATAATATAGAGTCATCGACGTTGAAAAGAGTTTGAAACTCAATGTCAATCAATCAATTCTGACATTTTATAATACATTCTTTTGCTTCAATATTATTCACAATCTTTTTATAAACCTTTGGAAAGAACAGAAACAGGAAATAATAAGAATATTTACTTTTGACTCAGACATTTGTGTGATTTCGAGGCCAGAAACAATCTTAGAAGAGTATGTTTTGGGAACCAATTACGACGGCGAAAAAGCGTTTCAAATACATTTAGTCAAGTCTGGCTTAAGTAATAAATACAGCCGTTAAGGAATGTAAAAAAACTACAGGCGATATTGTGCGAAACATGCATTTCACACGAAAAGATGTGATTATACAGAATAGAAGTTTGGACCACCTGAAGATGTGATTATACCGTGTAGAAGTGTGGACCAACCAAAGATCAGTGGCAGTAGGCAAACGTCACAACTAGAGAATACAATTCCCAAATAAACGACTTTTCGATAATACAAAATTCCTGTAGGTTGTCGAATTATAAACGATGTGAAACAACATTCGGATTTAAGGAAAATTTTATACAATATTACGCCTTATAATATGACATTTCTGCAGTGGGAAATTACTAAACATAACTTTTATGTTCAACGATTAGAAACAATATGAAAAAATAGAAACAAAACAAATATTATATCAAGAATAGAAGATTATATAAAACATATATTACAAATGATCACCTTTAAATATACACAGGTTGATCTAAAAATCAAAAGGAACAACTTGGCGCTGGTATAGCGGTACCATAATGAAATATATATACAAATTATAAACTATATGAACGTCTATCGATATTCTCAATTATAGCAATAATTAATAATAGCAATAGTCAAACCGTTTCCACCATTATCAGAATATCCACTAACTCAGTGAACTATACTACAATACTCTCACGCGGAAATTAGGGCTTCTGAACGAGGAAAACAAAAACTCGATCAGATATATAAACATTTTGCACATACCTCTTAAAAAATAAATGTATTCGACACATAAATGCACAATTTTTCTGACAGTAAGGAAGTTATTCAAATAAAACACAATTATGACCTAGCTCTACCTATGAAAAGGTTAGTGTATATGTCCTCGTACTGTAGTGTATCGGCTCAAGCTGGAAATGAACTAATATTCCGTATACCACAGTACAAAACTATAGACATCGCATATTCCATTTTGCAATTCACTGTTTCAGTAGCAATAGATCCGTCCCCACTCTTGGATAGATTGTTTCATAATACCTAGCACTTAAAATATGCAAACAAGATAAGATATTGGACTATACTTATAATTGAGATCATATATAAGCTACCGCCATATTCTTGTACCGGAAGTGGCAGCTGCGGTTATAGATGCGCTGTAAAGTTGAAAACATATATCACATAAGTATTGGTTAAAAGAATTTCACTGGATGTCCCAGGGTGGTAGTTACGGGAAATGAATTCAGTAAAACACATTTTAACATTTTATGATAATTGCGCAAAATTCTAAACATTTTTGTCAAAATTTTGAAATTAAATATAATGGGAAATTATATGAAGACTTGCATTGGTCAACCTGGCGCCCTTAGACAATTAAGAGAGTGCAAAGGTGTGAGAAAACTCGGAGTGCATTGAGTTTGCGATGTGGCGAAAGGAAAGTTGGGTTTGCATATGTTCAATCGGTTCTGTCATAAACAGCAAATACAATCGGAAAGTAACATTGAAAATTGAAGGAGATGTTGTAATGGACCTGCAATTAAAATGTAACAATGTTGTAATAGAGTGCAGAAGTGTTCATCAACTGCAGATAAGAGCCAGTACGAAGAACGACATTTTTTTTTACCGGTGTTTATTCTAGCAACATTGAGATATCGTAGGACCAAAATCGATATAAGGTAACCATGGATAATTTGGGAGAGATAATGAAAACCCTTATAATCAAGAATGTAGAAACGGTTAGATGGGAAATACCAGTTGTAGGTATAGATGAGCCAATGACTGGTTTCATTTACAAAAGTGTATCATTGACAGTGTCAGTTTACAAACCTTCTGAATATACAAGGTATAAAATTGTAAATATAAAGGCAATATTAGTAAATAGTGTACTAATATGTAAGAATAAAAGTAATAATGATAGACACGCTCATTAGCTCTCTAATAATCCAAGGAGAGGTAATCAAATAAAATATTTTTTGTACAATACTACTAATTGGATAATATAATTTACTTACTTAATGTGTTGCCAAATTTAACAAGGCATGAACCATTGTGGGCCACGTGCAATCAGGGAAACACCATAGACCATATGTTATTTAAAAGTCAAACATGCAATAAACAAAGAAATGGGACTGTAAACCATTTTACGAACAAGTAGATTATAATAAATTTAGTAAGTATGTTATGGTCTAAAGTAGAAAATGAAACAAATACAATTATTAGACCAATTATGGCAAGCATAACCTAAAAATATTTAATAGTGCAACGTCTTTATATAATATAGAGCCTTCGACGTTGAAAAAAGATTGATACTCAATGTCAATCAATAAATTCTGACATTTTATAATACATTCTCTTGCTTCAATATTATTTACAATCTTTTTATAAACCTTTGGAAAGAACAGAAACAGGAAATAATAAGAATATTTACTTGTGACTCAGACATTTGTGTGATTTCGAGGCCAGAAACAATCTTAGAAGAGTATGCTTTGGGAACCAACGACGGGCAACTAGCGTTTCAAATACATTTAGTCAAGTCTGGCTTAAGTAATAAATATAGCCATGAAGGAATATTGAAAATACAGGCGATATCGTGCGAGGCATGTATTTCAAACAGAAAGATGTGATTATACAGAATACAAGTGTGAACCACCTGAAGATCAGAGGCAGTAGGCAAAAGTCTCAACAAGAGAATACAATTCTCAAATAAACGAATTTTCCATAATACAAAATTCCTGTGGGTTGTCTAATTACAAACGATTTGAAACAACATTCGGATTTAAGGAAAATTCTATACAATGTTACGCCTTATAATATTGTGGTATTGCGTTTCACGCAGTTACCTTGTTTTGATTGTCATATTGAAATTTTCCACTGCAACTTTTCGTCTTGTAAGTACTTTGAAGTTTTAGTTATTAGTTTAGCTTCATTTCCATCCATATCGTCTGTTACCATGCATTCTGTACAACACTTCGTCAACTGTGTGCGTTATTATGCAATTGTTTCTTTCAGGCTTTTGTCGCATGACATCCGTCATACAGCCACTGAACTGGCTCTCGTTACGTTCAAGAAGACCAAATTCTTCTGTCACTGCCATTTTGTTGTCACTTGTGACCGTCGTCATGTTATTCCTAAAGGATTTCCTCCAAACTTCATCCATCTGCCGGTTTCTTGTACCCGCGTGAGCAGCGCACACTCCGACGCATAGATGACAAATTCACGTTTCAACGCATGCGTATCATATCTTCTAACTATACTTATTTTTTTATCTGATCTAGACTCTCCTAAAGTCGTACTTTTAAAACGTTTACAGTTCCTTACTTACAACAACATTCTACTATACTCCCTCTTTCGGGGTATTATCCACGTTCTAAACGGTAAATTGTACCATTTTATGTGCACTCATCACAACAATAAACTCAATTCTCTTCAATCCACATCTCACGTTGTTTTCCCCCGTTCTAGTCCTGATGTAGCTAATTCTCCACTACCTCGTCTCACTAATCCCTCTGACATTATCACTTCCCACCTGACCACTAATGCTGATGCTCATCTTCCTGGTCATTCCATCGGATCGGTGGTTCGCATTCCTCCTGACCTCAGTCTCTCTGATAATGAAATTTCTGTTCTCAGCAAGGGCCTCAATTTTGTCCCTCTCTGTCCTGCATGAGATCAATACTCTCTTCTTCAGGATACCCACCGCTACCATCGTCGTCTTCAGCTTCATTATCATTTCTTTGACAAAGTGTCATCTGATACTGACAATTCGTTCTCTAGATATGAACAGAAGAAATATCATTGGACTCCAAAGCCTAGTGCATATCAAACTCTTGATCTTTACATCAAGAATACCCTCCATGGCATTACGTCACTTCATCACAACCGCATTCGTCGCTCAAACATCACCCCTGAAGAATCTCGCGCGTTGGCACATCTTCGTCGACGTGATGATATTGTCATCAAACCAGCAGATAAGGGTGGGGCCGTTGTGGTGTGGCGTAAGGACCTTTACCTCCAGAAAGGCCACCAACAACTCTCCAAATCTTCTTTCTACACTGCACGCTCATCTGATGCGACTGTAACTAACCATAAAGTTGTTAACAACGCTGTGAAAACCCTTACCTTAACAACGACCTTCCTACCACTGCCAAGTCTCTTTGCATTGATCAAAGCTGTTTAGGCAAACCTGTTTTCTATATGCTGCCTAAAATCCATAAGGCATCGAATCCGGGTAAACCTATTGTCTCTGCTTGCTCTTGTCCCACTGAGCGCATCTCCGACTTCCTTGACAGTATTTTTCAGCCGTTAGTCGAACAACTGCCTTCATTCTTGAAAGACACTAAGCATGACATTACCATTTTTATTCCGTCCAGTTCTCTTCTGACCGTTCCTATCGTCTGTTCTTGCTTGATGTCTGTTCTTTGTACACTTCTATACCCCATGCAGATGGTTTCAGAAAATGAAACAAATACAATTATTAGACCATTTTAGGCAATCATAACCTAAAAATATTTAATAGTGCAATGCCATGATATAATATAGAGTCATCGACGTTGAAAAGAGCTTGAAACTCAATGTCAATCAATCAATTCTGACATTTTATAATACATTCTCTTGCTTCAATATTATTCACAATCTTTTTATAAACCTTTGGAAAGAACAGAAACAGGAAATAATAAGAATATTTACTTTTGACTCAGACATTTGTGTGATTTCGAGGCCAGAAACAATCTTAGAAGAGTATGTTTTGGGAACCAACTAAGACGGCGAAAAAGCGTTTCAAATACATTTAGTCAAGTCTGGCTTAAGTAATTAATACAGCCGTTAAGGAATGTAAAAAAACTACAGGCGATATTGTGCGAAACATGCATTTCACACGAAAAGATGTGATTATACAGAATAGAAGTGTAGACCACCTGAAGATGTGATTATACCGTGTAGAAGTGTGGACCACCCGAAGATCAGTGGCAGTAGGCAAACGTCACAACAAGAGAATACAATTCCCAAATAAACGACTTTTCGATAATACAAAATTCCTGTAGGTTGTCGAATTATAAACGATTTGAAACAACATTCGGATTTAAGGAAAATTCTATACAATTTTACGCCTTATAATATGACATTTCTGCAGTGGGAAATTACTAAACGTAACTTTTATGTTCAACGATTAGAAACAATATGAAAAAATAGAAACAAAACAAATATTATATCAAGAATAGAAGATTATATAAAACATATATTACAAATGATCACCTTTAAATATACACAGGTTGATCTAAAAATCAAAAGGAACAACTAGGCGCTGGTATAGCGGTACCATAATGAAATATATATACAAATTATAAACTATATGAACGTCTATCGATATTCTCAATTATAGCAATAATTAATAATAGCAATAGTCAAAAAGTTTCAACCATTATCAGAATATCCACTAACTCAGTGAACTAACTATACTACAATACTCTCACGCGGAAATTAAGACTTCTGAACGAGGAAAACAAAAACTCGATCAGATATATAAACATTTTGCACATACCTCTTAATTAATAAATGTATTCGACACATAAATGCACAATTTTTCTGACAGTAAGAAAGTTATTAAAAAAAACACAATTATGACCAAGCTCTACCTATGAAAAGGTTAGTGTATATGTCCTCGTACTGTAGTGTATCGGCTCAAGCTGGAAATGAACTAATATACCGTATACCACAGTACAAAACTATAGACATCGCATATTCCAATTTGCAATTCACTGTTTCAGAAGCAATAGATCCGTCCCCACTCTTGGATAGATGATTTCATAATACCTAGCACTTAAAATATGCAAACAAGATAAGATATTGGACTATACTTATTATTGAGATCATATATAAGCTACCGCCATCTTCGTGTACCGGAAGTGGCAGCTACGGTTATAGATGCGCTGTAAAGTTGAAAACATATATCACATAAGTATTGGTTAAAAGAATTTCACTGGATGTCCCAGGGTGGTAGTTACGGGAAATGAATTCAGTAAAACACATTTTGACATTTTATGATAATTGCGCAAAATTCTAAACATTTTTGTCAAAATTTTGAAATTAAATATAATGGGAAATTATATGAAGACTTGCATTGGTCAACCTGGCGCCCTTAGACAATTAAGAGAGTGCAAAGGTGTGAGAAAACTCGGAGAGCATTGAGTTTGCGACGTGGCGAAAGGAAAGTTGGGTTTGCATATGTTCAATCGGTTCTGTCATAAACAGCAAATACAATCGGAAAGGAACATTGAAAATTGAAGGAGATGTTGTAATGGACCTGCAATTAAAATGTAACAATGTTGTAATAGAGTGCAGAAGTGTTCATCAACTGCAGATCAGAGCCAGTACGAAGAACGACATTTTTTTTTACCGGTGTTTATTCTAGAAACATTGAGATATCTTGCGACCAAATCGATATAAGGTAACCATGGATAATTTGGGAGAGATAATGAAAACCCTTATAATCAAGAAGGTAGAAACGGTTAGATGGGAAATACCAGTTGTAGGTATAGATGAGCCAATGACTGGTTTCATTTACAAAAGTGTATCATTGACAGTGTCAGTTTACAAACCTTCTGAAAATACACGATATAAAAATTGTAAATATAAAGGCAATATTAGTCAAGAGTGTACTAATATATAAGAATAAAAGTAATAATGATAGACACGCTCATTAGATCTCTAATAATCCAAGGAGAGGTAATCAAATAAAATATTTTTTGTACAATACAACTAATTGGATAATATAATTTACTTACTTAATGAGTAGCCAAATTTAACAAGGCATGAACCATTGTGGGCCACGAGCAATCAGGGAAACACCATAGACCATATGTTATTTAAAAGTCAAACATGCAATAAACAAAGAAAGGGGACTGTAAACCATTTTACGAACAAGTAGATTATAATAAATTTAGTAAGTATGTTATGGTCTAAAGTAGAAAATGAAACAAATACAATTATTAGACCAATTATGGTAAGCATAATCTAAAAATATTTAATAGTGCAACGTCTTTATATAATATAGAGCCCTCGACGTTGAAAAGAGCTTGAAACTCAATGTCAATCAATCAATTCTGACATTTTATAATACATTCTCTTGCTTCAATATTATTTACAATCTTTTTATAAACCTTTGGAAAGAACAGAAACAGGAAATAATAAGAATATTTACTTGTGACTCAGACATTTGTGTGATTTCGAGGCCAGAAACAATCTTAGAAGAGTATGCTTTGGGAACCAACGACGGGCAACTAGCGTTTCAAATACATTTAGTCAAGTCTGGCTTAAGTAATAAATATAGCCATGAAGGAATATTGAAAATACAGGCGATATCGTGCGAGGCATGTATTTCAAACAGAAAGATGTGATTATACAGAATACAAGTGTGAACCACCTGAAGATCAGAGGCAGTAGGCAAAAGTCTCAACAAGAGAATACAATTCTCAAATAAACGACTTTTCCATAATACAAAATTCCTGTGGGTTGTCTAATTATAAACGATTTGAAACAACATTCGGATTTAAGGAAAATTCTATACAATGTTACGCCTTATAATATTGTGGTATTGCGTTTCACGCAGTTACCTTGTTTTGATTGTCATATTGAAATTTTCCACTGCAACTTTTTGTCTTGTAAATACTTTGAAGTTTTAGTTATTAGTTTAGCTTCATTTCCATCCATATCGTCTGTTACCATGCATTCTGTACAACACTTCGTCAACTGTGTGCGTTATTATGCCATTGTTTCTTTCAGGCTTTTGTCGCATGACATCCGTCATACAGCCACTGAACTGGCTCTCGTTACGTTCAAGAAGACCAAATTCTTCTGTCACTGCCATTTTGTTGTCACTTGTGACCGTCGTCATGTTATTCCTAAAGGATTTCCTCCAAACTTCATCCATCTGCCGGTTTCTTGTACCCGCGTGAGCAGCGCTCACACCGACGCATAGACGACAAATTCACGTTTCAACGCATGCGTATTATATCTTCTAACTATATTTATCTTTTATCTGATCTAGACTCTTCTAAAGTCGTACGTTTAAAGTTCCTTACTTACAACAACATTCTACTATACTCCCTCTTTCGGGGTATTATCCACGTTCTAAACGGTAAATTGTACCATTTTATGTGCACTCATCACAACAATAAACTCAATTCTCTTCAATCCACATCCCACGTTGTTTTCCCCCGTTCTAGTCCTGATGTAGCTAATTCTCCACTACCTCGTCTCACTAATCCCTCTGACATTACCACTTCACACCTGACCACTAATGCTGATGTTCATCTTCCTGGTAATTTCAACGCAACGGTGGTGCGTTGAAATATACAAAACAAATATTATATCAAGAATAGAACATTATATAAAACATATATTACAAATGATCACCTTTAGATATACACAGGTGAATCTAAAAGTCAAAAGGAACAACTAGGCCCTAGTATAGCGGTACCATAATTAAATATATATACACATTATAAACTATATGAAAGTCTATCGATATTCTCAATTATAGCAATAATTAATATTAGCAATAGTCAAATAATTTAAACATTATCAGAATACAACTAACTCAGTTTGTACCAGAGTGTCCTGGTACTTAGTTCTGCTTTTAGAAAGGCATAGAGAGTTTGTGAGGAGATAGATATGGTGCGCAGAAAAAGATAACGTCAGGAACGATGTCAGATGAAGACGGCAGAAAAAAGAGAAATATGGCATCCGAGAAACAAGAAAGGCCGTTATATTGGCGCACGATGAGAATGGCAAAGTTGGGTCACCCTTTGATCCTCTTCATTATGTGAGGATACCACAGGTCATCCTTTGATTCTCTTCGTTATGTGAAGAAACCACAGGTCATCCTATGATTACGTAGTTTGATTTTTGCAACTGTTGTGTTTGATTGTATCTCATTAAGTCATGGCATTATCATAAGTGCATCATGAACAATGATATTAATGCTTATGGCTATTGCAAGGCATTGGAGTTCTAGCATTTCTCATCTGTCTGGTGTTTCTAATTATTGATGCAATATTGTTTGAGAAATTGAGCGGCTGCAATATTGTTTGAGAAATTGAGCGGCTGCAATATTTTATGATTAAAAGTGGTGTGAAATGTTACACGGTGTTACGGTATCATTTACAAGAAGATTATTATTACTACACGGCGTTACAAGTATTGTTTATTACTATTACACTGGTGCATGTGAACAGGATCGGTTTAGAACCTGGGTTTATCAGCGGTTCATTGCGAAGTATCAAATGAAGTTTGGACTGCTTCAGAAATTCATGATCTATAACATATGGTTATAAGAAGAAACAGTCGTATCAGACAACAGAAGTTTGGATTGTTTCTGGAGATACATTATTTTTTTCGTGTGTTGGTATCCATATGGTGATTTGCATTCAAATCTTATTGCGGAGTATCAACTGAAGCGAGTGTGACATTATACGTAAATTCATGATATACAACATATTGTTATAAGAAGGAACAGTCGTACCAGAACTTGAAGTTTGGTTGTTTTAGATCATACATATTATTTACGTGTGTGCTGGTGTCCATAATAGTAAATTGCATGTTGTTTAAAATATTAGCGCACATAAATTTTTGTGTAAGATAATAACTCATACTGTTGACATAAATAATCAAGAGTACAAATTGAAATTGTTCCTAAACTCATATTTTAGGAATCTATGTTAGGATATGTTAGGTGAAGAACAGTAACCCTTGTCACCTCATAGCTGGTTTGAAATTGTCAAATTGTTTACATTAACCTAGAATGGAACAAAAGATAGAAGATAGCTGAAAATCAGAAATCAAAATCACAGAAACCGAAAGGGGATTGATACAGGATTTAATGGAGACACTGAGGTATAGGGAGCAGCTACTGCGATCACACCCTTCGCAGGAGAAGAGCACCGCTTCAAGGAGTGGATAGGCGAGATTGAGAAATATTCATTGGTGACAAAAGCCAATGACGACACAA
Organism: Meghimatium bilineatum; assembly: GCA_034231615.1. Lineage (NCBI taxonomy): Eukaryota > Metazoa > Mollusca > Gastropoda > Stylommatophora > Philomycidae > Meghimatium > Meghimatium bilineatum. The sequence goes on from CM067304.1 coordinate 25,214,085, forward strand.
AACGAATCATAGCGCTACAAGCAAGCCGTGGATTAGTTGCTGAGGTAATCCTTAAAAGGTTAGCAAGAACTCCGACGGAATCTTGGAAGGAACTACGAGCAGAATTAGAAAGGAGGTATGCAGGCCTCACAGGGGAACAGTATGCACTGACAAAATTAGCAAAAATTAGCCAAAAACTGGACGAATCAATAAAGGCATATGGAGACATGCTTACCAATTTAGCCGAAGAAGCGTTCCCAAATGAATTGGAAGAGAAAGGGGTGTGCAAACAGCTACTACACTATTTTATGGATGGATTGAAGCCAGGAGGCATAAGACGCCATGTGTTGGAGGAAGAGCCGACAACGATAGAAAAAGCCATCCAAATAGCAACAAAAAAGAACGCACAAAAAGGTGGGTTGATTATAACATGGGTTCTCAAAGTCAAGATATGAATCAAGATACTCTAGCTGAAGCCGATAGAACATATCGGGGTAGAGATGAGGACCACCGTGGCCGGATACAGGGAACACGGAGACAGAGGCAGACCGAATTAATTAGGAATGGACAATGCTTCAACTGTGGGCAAAAAGGGCATCTCGCAAGAGAGTGCAGAGCAAGGAGAGAACATCACGAGGACAGGCAACTCACAAGCTCTCTCCCCAGGATTGAAAATTCAACAAATATAGGGAGTGTGGGAAACAGGAGTTCCGCTCAGGGAATGGGGCTTACCAGAGCGGAATCCGGAATCTAAGCCCCAACCAGAGAAGATCAAATGTGCGAATAATCAGGTCGGTTCTGAGAAGAAGAGAATTCACAGCCCAGGCTTAGACAATGGAATCCGGCTGTTTATCAACGATATTAATAACAAAATACGATAAAGGGAAATAACGAATTATTTCAGTTGGTTCGGGGTGGTGAAGGAGGTTTCCTTGCCAGTATACCGCCACGGGAGACGTCGAAATTTTGCTTTTGTTGAGTTCAGCTCGAGGACAGAAAGAGCGGTCTGTTTTCAGTGGAACAATTACATAGCGCACACTAAGGGCGTGACTATTGCACCGGCTAAGCCTTACAAGAGACAAGAGGGCTACACGAAAACATTTGGGATTCGCCAAATGCAGCAGAAGGTAGAGATAAGAAGGCAGACGGAAGGACACCGTAACCACTGTCCAGGTAGAATCACAAGGGAGACGGGAAATTTCAGGTTGCAAGCCATACACGAGGAGAGTACCAGCCAGGGAGTCGCGCATCAGGACCGCACTGCAGAAATAAAAGACCCCTGTCTATGTGCAGTCACTATAGGTGGACGGACAGTCATAGCGTTGGTGAACACAGGAGCGGATGTCAACCTGATGAGCTCCGAGCTATACCAGGAAATAAACGCCCAAATGCAGTTTATAAATAAAAAGATTCCCTTGGAATCAGTGACGGGAGAACCTCTTACAACATGGGGTACGGCTAGAACCAGATTCCTCATAGGAAAAGCGTCGTTCCAACATGATTTCCACATTGCGGAAACTCCACACCGGAGTTTGATACTTGGAAGAGATTTCCTTCGTCGGAAAGAAGTCAATGTACAGTACGGCATGCCAAGTTTGGAGATTAAGGGAGAGAGCGTAGCCTTAGAGGAAAGAGCCACTGGCGCCATCGTCAGATTGGAAGATGAGTGGATACTGAAACCGAACTCGACAAACATAGTTATAGCCTCGGTGGAGACCAGCCCTTTCTACTTGTCAGGGACAGTGATGCGGACTACAGAAATCGCCGGTTGAGACATCGATGACGAGTCAGGTCTGCAAATCATAGAAGGAATAAACAGGCTTGATGAACAGCGCAGATTACGAATGATGGTGTTTAACTGTACATGAAGGACTAAAAGGAACCAGAAGGGAGAGAAGTTGGGACTCGCAACCCCAGCAGAGAGAGAGGAGCACATGCTTGCAAAAGGTGTTCCGAGTGTGGCTAGAATACCCACCCACGCCAGGATTATCCAGGAAGTAAGGCATGACCTGGAGAGACACCAAAAAGCAGAGGCCACTCTGTGAGCTGAGGAGCGTTTGAAGACACTATTGGAGCAATTGGAAGTAGAACCGTAGCATAGAAATTTGGTGGAAGGCCTGGTGTCCCAGTACCAGGACGTGTTTACCTTTAACGACCTGGAGTTGGGGCGGACGACTACAGTTGCGATGGACATCGACACCGGAGACCACCCTCCAATAGCCTTGAGGCCTTACCGAACCCCGTTGAAGAGCAGAGAGATAGTATAAAGAGCCATACAGGATATGTTGGGAGGCCGGCATAATTGAGAGGTCGAGATCGGAGTGGGCCTCGCCAATTTTGTTAGTGGGTAAACGGGATGGGACCTATCGTTTTTGCTGCGATTTCAGGGCGCTAAACCAGGTCACCAAAAACGTAGCATACCCAATACCTCGGATAGATGATATCCTCGGAGTACTGAACGGTTCGCGATACTTTACGAAGTTAGACGCCCGTTCAGGATTCTGGTGCATTCCAATGTCAAGGGACGCCAAGGATAAAGGCACCTTCAGCTCACATGTAGGTACATTTTCATGGAATCGCATGCCCTTCGGGTTAAAGAAGCACCTGCCTACTAAATGAATCTGATGGACGTAGTATTGGCGAGAATGCAGAAATTTGCGTTGGCCTACATGGGCGACATTTTAATACATACAGCCGGGAGCATGGCAGAACACATCGTGCACATTGGGAAAGTGTCCGAAAGACTACGTGAACACTTCGTCAAACTCAAACTAGGAAAGTGTGAATTCATAAAACCAGAGACAAAATACGAGGGGTTCATTGTCAGTCGAGACGGAATCAAGCTTGACCAAGAGAAAATTTTAGCTATTAGAAATCTTGCAGCGCCTACCAACGTGAGAGGAGTGAGAGGCTTCGTCGGAATGTGCGGATACTACAGAAGGTTAATTCCTACTTTCTCCCGTATTGCCGAACCCCTCATTGCAATGACCAAGAAGTTGGCCCGATTCAAATGGACGGACGAGTGTCAGTAGGCATTTGACTATATTAAAGAGAACTTAACCACCGTACCCGTTGTCGCTCACCCGGATGTAGGACTCGAGTTCATACTCTACAACGACGCGTCAGATCACGCCATCGGAGCCTGCCTAGTGCAACCTACATTAGATGGAGAGAAAGGTGTGCTGCCAGGAGTGAGACATGAGAAATCCATATACTTCCTGTCTCACAAACTGAGCAAATCCCAGATGAAGTGGCATACGGTTGAGAAGGAGGCATACGCCCTATATTTTGCATTGCAAAAACTACATATTTATTTGCACGACGCAAAGTTCACGGACCACCAACCCTTAAAATCTATGCTGGAAAAACTCATAAACAATAAAAAGATACAGGCCTGGGCCCTAAATATACAAGGGTACGACGCCAAATTGGAATATATATCAGTAACAGAGAACACCTGCGCAGATCTGTTGTCACGAGTTCCGTACCAGGACCTACCCAAAGAAAAGGACAATGAGAACACAGAACCAGAGAGAGATGACAGAAATTGGCAGATAAACGCACTGATACCTGTAAGAAAAATAGGAATGATGTCCCCGAAAGCACCGAAGGATATGAGATTTTGCTAACAGAGGAAAAAGTCTCCAGGGCAGAATTACGGCAGGCCGAACATAAGAGACAGGCAGCAGAGGAACGAAGAGAAACACTTCATTAGAACTGAAACCTTTATATGAAACAGCGCGGACGAAAGAGCAGACCAGAGAGATCCAGCTTTTGCAAGAACAGTTATGGACCGCAAGACAGGAAACCGAAACACTTGCCCGAGCCCTGTTGGTAGTATGCTAAAGAAGTAGCCATGGCACTAGCACGAAGGGTTCTAGCGAGAGCCAGGAATTAACTAGCCTAGTTATACAATGCATATGATTTTTTTTTCTACATATGGGGAGGATACATAATCATTATATTGTTTAGTGAAGATTTTTATATAAGTAAATACAAATCTTGAAAAAGTAGAGAGGGAGTAAATGTACCAGAGTGTCCTGGTACTTAGTTCTGCTTTTAGAAAGGCATAGAGAGTTTGTGAGGAGATAGATATGGTGCGCAGAAAAAGATGACGTCAGGAACGATGTCAGATGGAGACGGCAGAAAAAAAAGAGAAATATGGCAGCCGAGAAACAAGAAAGGCCGTTATATTGGCGCACGATGAGAATGGCAAAGTTGGGTCACACTTTGATCCTCTTCGTTATGTGAAGAAACCACATGTCATCCTATGATTACTTAGTTTGATTTTTGCAACTGTTGTGTTTGATTGCATTTAATCAAGTCATGGCATTATCATAAGTGCATCATGAACAATGATATCAATGCTTATGGCTATTGCAAGGCATTGGAGTTCTAGCATTTCTCATCTGTCTGGTGTTTCTAATTATTGATGCAATATTATATGAGAAATTGAGATGCTGCAATATTGTTTGAGAAATTGCGCGGCTGCAATATTTTATGATTAAAAGTGGTGTGAAATTTACACGGTGTTACGGTATCATTTACAAGAAGATTATTATTACTACACGGCGTTACAAGTATTATTTATTACTATTACACTGGTGCATGTGAACAGGATCGGTTTAGAACCTGGGTTTATCAGCGGTTCATTGCGAAGTATCAAATGATGTTTGGACTGCTTCAGAAATTCATGATCTATAACATATGGTTATAAGAAGAAACAGTCGTATCAGACAACAGAAGTTTGGATTGTTTCTGGAGATACATTATTTTTACACAGCGTTACGGTATAATTTACAAGAAGATTATTATTACTACACGGCGTTACAAGTATCGTTTATTACTATTACAAGTGAACTATACTACAATACTCTCCCGCGGCAATTAAGGCTTCTGAACGAGGAAAACAAAAACTCGATCAGATATATAATCATTTTGCACATACCTCTTAAAAAAATTAATGTATTCGACAAATAAATGCAAAATTTACCTGAAAGTAAGAAAGTTATTCAAATAAGCACACAATTATGACTTAGCTCTGAGTATGAAAATGTTAGTGTCGGCTCAAGCTGGAAATGAACTAATATACCGTAAACCACAGTACAAAACTATAGACATCGCATATTTCAAATTGCAATTCACTGTTTCAGAAGCAATAGATCCATCCCCACTCTTGGATAAATTTTTAATGATATCTAGCACTTAAAAAATGCAAACAAGATAAGATATTGGACTATAATTATAATTGAGATCATATATAAGCAACCGCCATCTTCTCCTACCGGAAGTGGCAGCTACGGTTATAGATGCGCTGTATAGTTGAAAACATATATCACATAAGTATTGGTTAAAAGAATTTCACTGGATGTCCCAAGGTGGTAGTTACGGGAAATGAATTCAGTAAAACCCATTTTGACATTTTATGATAATTGTACAAAGTTATTTACAATTTTTGTAAAAATTTTGAAATAAAATATAATGGGAAATGATTTGAAGACTTGCAATGGTCAACCTGGCGGCCTTAAACAATTAAGAGAGTCCAAAAGTGTGAGGATAATTCTGAGAGCATTGTGTTTGTGATGTAGGGAGGGGAAAGTTGGGTTTGCATATATTCAATCGGTTCTGTCATAAACAGCAAATACAATCGGAAAGGAACATTGAAAATTGAAGGAGATGTTGCAATGAACCTGCAATTAAAATGAAACAATGTTGCAATAGAGTGCAGAAGTGTTGATCAACTGCAGATCAGAGCCAGTACGAAGAACGGCATTTTGTTACCGGTGTTTATTCTAGAAACATTGAGATATCTTGCGACCAAATCGATATAAGGTAACCATGGATAATTTGGGAGAGATAATGAAAACCCTTATAATCAAGAAGGTAGAGACGGTTATATGGGAAATACCAGTTGTAGGTATAGATGAGCCAATGACTGGTTTCATTTACAAAAGTGTATCATTGACAGTGTCAGTTTACAAACCTTCTGAATATACAAGATATAAAAATTGTAAATATAAAGGCAATATTAGTCAAGAGTGTACTAATATATAATAATAAAAGTAATAATGATAGACACGCTCATTAGATCTCTAATAATCCAAGGAGAGGTAATCAAATAAAATATTTTTTGTACAATACAACTAATTGGATAATATAATTTACTTACTTAATGAGTAGCCAAATTTAACAAGGCATGAACCATTGTGGGCCACGTGCAATCAGGGAAACACCATAGACCATATGTTATTTAAATGTCAAACATGCAATAAACCAAGGGAGGAGAGTGGAAACCATTTTACCAACAAGCAGATTCATATCATTTTAGGAAATATGTTATGGTCTAAAGTAGAAATGAAACAAATACAATTATTAGACCATTTATGGCAAGTTTAACCTTAAAATATTTAATAATGCAACGTCTTTATATAATATAGAGCCCTCGACGTTAAAAAGAGCTTGAAACTCAATGTCAATCAATCAATTCTGACATTTTATAATACATTCTCTTGCTTCAATATTATTCACAATCTTTTTATAAACCTTTGGAAAGAACAGAAACAGGAAATAATAAGAATATTTACTTGTGACTCAGACATTTGTGTGATTTCGAGGCAAGAAACAATCTTAGAAGAGTATGCTTTGGGAACCAACGACGGGCAACTAGCGTTTCAAATACATTTAGTCAAGTCTGGCTTAAGTAATAAATATAGCCATGAAGGAATATTGAAAATACAGGCGATATCGTGCGAGGCATGTATTTCAAACAGAAAGATGTGATTATACAGAATACAAGTGTGAACCACCTGAAGATCAGAGGCAGTAGGCAAAAGTCTCAACAAGAGAATACAATTCTCAAATAAACGACTTTTCCATAATACAAAATTCCTGTGGGTTGTCTAATTATAAACGATTTGAAACAACATTCGGATTTAAGGAAAATTCTATACAATGTTACGCCTTATAATATTGTGGTATTGCGTTTCACGCAGTTTCCTTGTTTTGATTGTCATATTGAAATTTTCCACTGCAACTTTTCGTCTTGTAAGTACTTTGAAGTTTTAGTTATTAGTTTAGCTTCATTTCCATCCATATCGTCTGTTACCATGCATTCTGTACAACACTTCGTCAACTGTGTGCGTTATTATGCCATTGTTTCTTTCAGGCTTTTGTCGCATGACATCCGTCATACAGCCACTGAACTGGCTCTCGTTACGTTCAAGAAGACCAAATTCTTCTGTCACTGCCATTTTGTTGTCACTTGTGACCGTCGTCATGTTATTACTAAAGGATTTCCTCCAAACTTCATCCATCTGCCGGTTTCTTGTACCCGCGTGAGCAGCGCTCACACCGACGCATAGACGACAAATTCACGTTTCAACGCATGCGTATTATATCTTCTAACTATACTTATCTTTTATCTGATCTAGACTCTTCTAAAGTCGTACGTTTAAAGTTCCTTACTTACAACAACATTCTACTATACTCCCTCTTTCGGGGTATTATCCACGTTCTAAACGGTAAATTGTACCATTTTATGTGCACTCATCACAACAATAAACTCAATTCTCTTCAATCCACATCTCACGTTGTTTTCCCCCGTTCTAGTCCTGATGTAGCTAATTCTCCACTACCTCGTCTCACTAATCCCTCTGACATTACCACTTCACACCTGACCACTAATGCTGATGTTCATCTTCCTGGTAATAGAACGCACCGGTGGTGCGTTGAAATATACAAAACAAATATTATATCAAGAAAAGAACATTATATAAAACATATATTACAAATGATCACCTTTAGATATACACAGGTGAATCTAAAAGTCAAAAGGAACAACTAGGCCCTGGTATAGCGGTACCATAATTAAATATATATACACATTATAAACTATATGAACGTCTATCGATATTCTCAATTATAGCAATAATTAATATTAGCAATAGTCAAATAATTTAAACATTATCAGAATACAACTAACTCAGTTTGTACCAGAGTGTCCTGGTACTTAGTTCTGCTTTTAGAAAGGCATAGAGAGTTTGTGAGGAGATAGATATGGTGCGCAGAAAAAGATAACGTCAGGAACGATGTCAGATGAAGACGGCAGAAAAAAAGAGAAATATGGCATCCGAGAAACAAGAAAGGCCGTTATATTGGCGCACGATGAGAATGGCAAAGTTGGGTCACCCTTTGATCCTCTTCATTATGTGAGGATACCACAGGTCACCCTTTGATTCTCTTCGTTATGTGAAGAAACCACAGGTCATCCTATGATTACGTAGTTTGATTTTTGCAACTGTTGTGTTTGATTGTATCTCATCAAGTCATTGCATTATCATAAGTGCATCATGAACAATGATATTAATGCATATGGCTATTGCAAGGCATTGGAGTTCTAGCATTTCTCATCTGTCTGGTGTTTCTAATTATTGATGCAATATTGTTTGAGAAATTGAGCGGCTGCAATATTGTTTGAGAAATTGAGCGGCTGCAATATTTTATGATTAAAAGTGGTGTGAAATGTTACACGGTGTTACGGTATCATTTACAAGAAGATTATTATTACTACACGGCGTTACAAGTATTGTTTATTACTATTACACTGGTGCATGTTAACAGGATCGGTTTAGAACCTGGGTTTATCAGCGGTTCATTGCGAAGTATCAAATGAAGTTTGGACTGCTTCAGAAATTCATGATCTATAACATATGGTTATAAGAAGAAACAGTCGTATCAGACAACAGAAGTTTGGATTGTTTCTGGAGATACATTATTTTTTTTGTTGAGTGTGTTGGTATCCATATGGTGATTTGCATTCAAATCTTATTGCGGAGTATCAACTGAAGCGAGTGTGACATTATACGTAAATTCATGATATACAACATATTGTTATAAGAAGGAACAGTCGTACCAGAACTTGAAGTTTGGTTGTTTTAGAACATACATATTATTTACGTGTGTGCTGGTGTCCATAATAGTAAATTGCATGTTGTTTAAAATATTAGCGCACATAAATTTTTGTGTAAGATAATAACTCATACTGTTGACATAAATAATCAAGAGTACAAATTGAAATTGTTCCTAAACTCATATTTTAGGAATCTATGTAAGGTTATGTTAGGTGAAGAACAGTAACCCTTGTCACCTCATAGCTGGTTTGAAATTGTCAAATTGTTTACATTAACCTAGAATGGAACAAAAGATAGAAGATAGCTGAAAATCAGAAATCAAAATCACAGAAACCGAAAGGGGATTGATACAGGATTTAATGGAGACACTAAGGTATAGGGAGCAGCTACTGCGATCACACCCTTCGCAGGAGAAGAGCACCGCTTCAAGGAGTGGATAGGCGAGATTGAGAAATATTCATTGGTGACAAAAGCCAATGACGATACAAAACGAATCATAGCGCTACAAGAAAGCCGTGGATTAGTTGCTGAGGTAATCCTTAAAAGGTTAGCAAGAACTCCGACGGAATCTTGGAAGGAACTACGAGCAGAATTAGAAAGGAGGTATGCAGGCCTCACAGGGGAACAGTATGCACTGACAAAATTAGCGAAAATTAGCCAAAAACTGGACGAATCAATAAAGGCATATGGAGACAGGCTTACCAATTTAGCCGAAGAAGCGTTCCCAAATGAATTGGAAGAGAAAGTGGTGTGCAAACAGCTACTACACTATTTTATGGATGGATTGAAGCCAGGAGGCATAAGACGCCATGTGTTGGAGGAAGAGCCGACAACGATAGAAAAAGCCATCCAAATAGCAACAAAAAAGAACGCACAAAAAGGTGGGTTGATTATAACATGGGTTCTCAAAGTCAAGATATGAATCAAGATACTCTAGCTGAAGCCGATAGAACATATCGGGGTAGAGATGAGGACCACCGTGGCCGGATACAGGGAACACGGAGACAGAGGCAGACCGAATTAATTAGGAATGGACAATGCTTCAATTGTGGGCAAAAAGGGCATCTCGCAAGAGAGTGCAGAGCAAGGAGAGAACATCATGAGGACAGGCAACTCACAAGGCCTCTCCCCAGGATTGAAAATTCAACAAATATAGGGAGTGTGGGAAACAGGAGTTCCGCTCAGCGAATGGGGCTTACCAGAGCGGAATCCGGAATCTAAGCCCCAACCAGAGAAGATCAAATGTGCGAATAATCAGGTCGGTTCTGAGAAGAAGAGAATTCACAGCCCAGGCTTAGACAATGGAATCCGGCTGTTTATCAACGATATTAATAACAAAATACGATAAAGGGAAATAACGAATTATTTCAGTTGGTTCGGGGTGGTGAAGGAGGTTTCCTTGCCAGTAGACCACCACGGGAGACGTCGAAAGTTTGCTTTTGTTGAGTTCAGCTCGAGGGCAGAAAGTGCGGTCTGTTTTCAGTGGAACAATTACATAGCGCACACTAAGGGCGTGACTATTGCACCGGCTAAGCCTTACAAGAGACAAGAGGGCTACACGAAAACATTTGGGATTCGCCAAATGCAGCAGAAGGTAGAGATAAGAAGGCAGACGGAAGGACACCGGAACCACTGTCCAGGTAAAATCACAAGGGAGACGGGAAATTTCAGGTTGCAAGCCCTACACGAGAGAGTACCAGCCAGGGACTCGCGCATCAGGACGGGACTGCAGAAATAAAAGACCCCTGTCTATGTGCAGTCAATATAGGTGGACGGACAGTCATAGCGTTGGTGAACACAGGAGCGGATGTCCACCTGATGAGCTCCGAGCTATACCAGGAAATAAACGCCCAAATGCAGTTTATAAATAAAAAGATTCCCTTGGAATCAGTGACGGGAGAACCTCTTACAACGTGGGGTACGGCTAGAACCAGATTCCTCATAGGAAAAGCGTCGTTCCAAAATGATTTCCACATTGTGGAAACTCCACACCGGAGTTTGATACTTGGAAGAGATTTCCTTCGTCGGAAAGAAGTCAACGTACAGTACGGCATGCCAAGTTTGGAGATTAAGGGAGAGAGCGTAGCCTTAGAGGAGAGAGCCACTGGCGCCATCGTCATATTGGAAGATGAGTGGATACTGAAACCGAACTCGACAAACATAGTTATAGCCTCGGTGGAGACCAGCCCTTTCTACTTGTCAGGGACAGTGATGCGGACTACAGAAATCGCCGGTTGAGACATCGATGACGAACCAGGTCTGCAAATCATAGAAGGAATAAACAGGCTAGATGAACAGCGCAGATGACGAATGATGGTGTTTAACTGTACAGGAAGGACAAAAAGGAACCAGAATGGAGAGAAGTTGGGACTCGCAACCCCAGCAGAGAGAGAGAGGAGCACATGCTTGCAAAAGGTGTTCCGAGTGTGGCTAGAATACCCACCCACGCCAGGATTATCCAGGACCTAAGGCATGACCTGGAGAGACACCAAAAAGCAGAGGCCACTCTGTGAGCTGAGGAACGTTTGAAGACACTATTGGAGCAATTGGAAGTAGAACCAGAGCATAGAAATGTGGTGGAAGGCCTGGTGTCCCAGTACTAGGACGTGTTCGCCTTTAACGACCTGGAGTTGGGGCGGACGACTACAGTTGCGATGGACATCGACACCGGAGACCACCCTCCAATAGCCTTGAGGCCTTACCGAACCCCGTTGAAGAGCAGAGAGATAGTATAAAGAGCCATATAGGATATGTTGGGAGGCCGGCATAATTGAGAGGTCGAGATCGGAGTGGGCCTCGCCAATTTTGTTAGTGGGTAAACGGGATGGGACCTATCGTTTTTGCTGCGATTTCAGGGCGCTAAACCAGGTCACCAAAAACGTAGCATACCCTATACCTCAGATAGATGATATCCTCAGAGTACTGAACGGTTCGCGATACTTTACGAAGTTAGACGCCCGTTCAGGATTCTGGTGCATTCCAATGTCAAGGGACGCCAAGGATAATGGCACCTTCAGCTCACATGTAGGTACATTTTCATGGAATCACATGCCCTTCGGGTTAAAGAACGCACCTGCCTACTACATGAATCTGATGGACGTAGTATTGGCGGGAATGCAGAAATTTGCGTTGGCCTACATGGACGACATTTTAATACATACAGCCGGGAGCATGGCAGAACACATCGTGCACATTGGGAAAGTGTCCGAAAGACTACGTGAACACTTCGTCAAACTCAAACTAGGAAAGTGTGAATTCATAAAACCAGAGACAAAATACGTGGGGTTCATTGTCAGTCGAGACGGAATCAAGCTTGACGAAGAGAAAATTTTAGCTATTAGAAATTTTGCAGCGCCTACCAACGTGAGAGGAGTGAGAGGCTTCGTCGGAATGTGCGGATACTACAGAAGGTTAATTCCTAATTTCTCCGTATTGCCGAACCCCTCATTGCAATGACCAAGAAGTTGGCCCGATTCAAATGGTCAGACGAGTGTCAGTAGGCATTTGACTATGTTAAAGAGAACGTAACCACCGTACCCGTTGTCGCTCACCCGGATGTAGGACTCGAGTTCATACTCTACAACGACGCGTCAGATCACGCCATCGGAGCCTGCCTAGTGCAACCTACATTAGATGGAGAGAAAGGTGTGCTGCCAGGAGTTAGACATGAGAAACCCATATACTTCCTGTCTCACAAACTGAGCAAATCCCAGATGAAGTGGCATACGGTTGAGAAGGAGGCATACGCCATATATTTTGCATTGCAAAAACTACATATTTATTTGCACGACGCAAAGTTCACGGACCACCAACCCTTAAAATCTATGCTGGAAAAACTCATAAACAATAAAAAGATACAGGCCTGGGCCCTAAATATACAAGGGTACGACGCCAAAATCGAATATATACCAGTAACAGAGAACACCTGCGCAGATCTGTTGTCACGAGTTCCGTACCAGGACCTACCCAAAGAAAAGGACAATGAGGACACAGAACCAGAGAGAGATGACAGAAATTGGCAGATAAACGCACTGAGACCTGTAAGAAAAATAGGAATGATGTCCCCGAAAGCACCGAAGGATATGAGATTTTGCTAACAGAGGAAAAAGTCTCCAGGGCAGAATTACGGCAGGCCGAACATAAGAGACAGGCAGCAGAGGAACGAAGAGAAACACTTCATTAGAACTGAAACCTTTATATGAAACTGCGAGGACGAAAGAGCAGACCAGAGAGATCCAGCTTTTGCAAGAACAGTTACGGACCGCAAGACAGGAAACCGAAACACTTGCCCGAGCCCTGTTGGTAGTATGCTAAAGAAGTAGCCATGGCACTAGCACGAAGGGTTCTAGCGAGAGCCAGGAATTATACAATGCATATGATTTTTTTTTCTACATATGGGGAGGATACATAATCATTATATTGTTTAGTGAAGATTTTTATATAAGTAAATAAAAATCTTGAAAAAGTAGAGAGGGAGTAAATGTACCAGAGTGTCCTGGTACTTAGTTCTGCTTTTAGAAAGGCATAGAGAGTTTGTGAGGAGATAGATATGGTGCGCAGAAAAAGATGACGTCAGGAACGATGTCAGATGGAGACGGCAGAAAAAAAAGAGAAATATGGCAGCCGAGAAACAAGAAAGGCCGTTATATTGGCGCACGATGAGAATGGCAAAGTTGGGTCACACTTTGATCCTCTTCGTTATGTGAAGAAACCACATGTCATCATATGATTACTTAGTTTGATTTTTGCAACTGTTGTGTTTGATTGCATTTAATCAAGTCATGGCATTATCATTATCATAAGTGCATCATGAACAATGATATCAATGCTTATGGCTATTGCAAGGCATTGGAGTTCTAGAATTTCTCATCTGTCTGGTGTTTCTAATTATTGATGCAATATTATATGAGAAATTGAGATGCTGCAATATTGTTTGAGAAATTGAGCGGCTGCAATATTTTATGATTAAAAGTGGTGTGAAATTTACACGGTGTTACGGTATCATTTACAAGAAGATTATTATTACTACACGGCGCTACAAGTATTGTTTATTACTATTACACTGGTGCATGTGAACAGGATCGGTTTAGAACCTGGGTTTATCAGCGGTTCATTGCGAAGTATCAAATGATGTTTGGACTGCTTCAGAAATTCATGATCTATAACATATGGTTATAAGAAGAAACAGTCGTATCAGACAACAGAAGTTTGGATTGTTTCAGGTGATACATTATTTTTACACAGCGTTACGGTATCATTTACAAGAAGATTATTATTACTACACGGCGTTACAAGTATCGTTTATTACTATTACAAGTCAACTATACTACAATACTCTCCCGCGGCAATTAAGGCTTCTGAACGAGGAAAAGAAAAACTCGATCAGATATATAATCATTTTGCACATACCTCTTAAAAAAATAAATGTATTCGACAAATAAATGCAAAATTTACCTGAAAGTAAGAAAGTTATTCAAATAAGCACACAATTATGACTTAGCTCTGAGTATGAAAATGTTAGTGTCGGCTCAAGCTGGAAATGAACTAATATACCGTAAACCACAGTACAAAACTATAGACATCGCATATTTCAAATTGCAATTCACTGTTTCAGAAGCAATAGATCCATCCCCACTCTTGGATAAATTTTTAATGATATCTAGCACTTAAAAAATGCAAACAAGATAAGATATTGGACTATAATTATAATTGAGAGCATATATAAGCAACCGCCATCTTCTCCTACCGGAAGTGGCAGCTACGGTTATAGATGCGCTGTATAGTTGAAAACATATATCACATAAGTAGTGGTTAAAAGAATTTCACTGGATGTCCCAAGGTGGTAGTTACGGGAAATGAATTCAGTAAAACCCATTTTGACATTTTATGATAATTGTACAAAGTTATTTACAATTTTTGTAAAAATTTTGAAATAAAATATAATGGGAAATGATTTGAAGACTTGCAATGGTCAACCTGGCGGCCTTAAACAATTAAGAGAGTCCAAAAGTGTGAGGATAATTCTGAGAGCATTGTGTTTGTGATGTAGGGAGGGGAAAGTTGGGTTTGCATATATTCAATCGGTTCTGTCATAAACAGCAAATACAATCGGAAAGGAACATTGAAAATTGAAGGAGATGTTGCAATGAACCTGCAATTAAAATGTAACAATGTTGCAATAGAGTGCAGAAGTGTTGATCAACTGCAGATCAGAGCCAGTACGAAGAACGGCATTTTGTTACCGGTGTTTATTCTAGAAACATTGAGATATCTTGCGACCAAATCGATATAAGGTAACCATGGATAATTTGGGAGAGATAATGAAAACCCTTATAATTAAGAAGGTAGAGACGGTTATATGGGAAATACCAGTTGTAGGTATAGATGAGCCAATGACTGGTTTCATTTACAAAAGTGTATCATTGACAGTGTCAGTTTACAAACCTTCTGAATATACAAGATATAAAAATTGTAAATATAAAGGCAATATTAGTCAAGAGTGTACTAATATATAATAATAAAAGTAATAATGATAGACACGCTCATTAGATCTCTAATAATCCAAGGAGAGGTAATCAAATAAAATATTTTTTGTACAATACAACTAATTGGATAATATAATTTACTTACTTAATGAGTAGCCAAATTTAACAAGGCATGAACCATTGTGGGCCACGTGCAATCAGGGAAACACCATAGACCATATGTTATTTAAATGTCAAACATGCAATAAACCAAGGGAGGAGAGTGGAAACCATTTTACCAACAAGCAGATTCATATCATTTTAGG
This sequence comes from Meghimatium bilineatum, assembly GCA_034231615.1. Lineage (NCBI taxonomy): Eukaryota > Metazoa > Mollusca > Gastropoda > Stylommatophora > Philomycidae > Meghimatium > Meghimatium bilineatum. The sequence continues at coordinate 25,229,763 of CM067304.1, forward strand.
AAATATGTTATGGTCTAAAGTAGAAATGAAACAAATACAATTATTAGACCATTTATGGCAAGTTTAACCTTAAAATATTTAATAATGCAATGCCCTGATATAATATAGAGCCTTCGACGTTGAAAAGAGCTTGAAACTCAATGTCAATCAATAAATTCTGACATTTTATAATACATTCTCTTGCTTCAATATTATTCACAATCTTTTTATAAACCTTTGGAAAGAACAGAAACAGGAAATAATAAGAATATTTACTTGTGACTCAGACATTTGTGTGATTTCGAGGCCAGAAACAATCTTAGAAGAGTATGTTTTGGGAACCAACTACGACGGCGAAAAAGCGTTTCAAATACATTTAGTCAAGTCTGGCGTAAGTAATAAATACAGCCGTAAAGGAATATTGAAAATTACAAATGATATTGTGCGAGACTTGCATTTCACACGAAAAGATATGATTATACAGAATAAAAGTTTTGACCACCTGAAGATCGGTGGCAGTAGGCAAAAGTCTCAACAAGAGAATACAATTCCCAAATAAACGACTTTCCCATAATACAAAATTTCTGTAGGTTGTCTTCGAATTATAAACGATTTGAAACAACATTCAGATTTGAGGAAAATTCTATACAATTTTACGCCTTATAATATGACATTTCTACAGTTGAAAATTACTAAAAATAACTTTTATATTCAATGAATGGAAACAATATGAAAAAATAGAACCAAAAACAAATATTAAATCCATAATAGAAGACTATATATACATCTAACAGCGTTCCATTAATTTAGCTCTGTTACCGTTTTTCTATCATTTTTATTTTCACCAAATGGGTTTCCCATTTGACTGGAGAGTTGGTCTGTTAGGGAATAGTGGGGCTGGCACTAAAGTCCACGAGTTGCGTTGATACGGGATTATGAATAATATGATCGTGTTTATATTTAGCTGGAAAGGGGCGAGCGATAGTTGGTGAGTGGTGTTTGAAATAATTGTTAGCTCTCGCTTAACACGGGATAATAGGATCAGACTTGAGTAGTCAAAGTTTAATTGCTAGTACAGTTGTGGAATTTGCGAGCGAACAAGAAGGACTTGTTTTATCGTGTGTGCCCTAATACGGACCATGGCTTGAAGAAAGGATTTCTTTAAATGCCGTTCCAAACCAATTTATAGAAGCAAGGTGGAATTATGTTTTATCTTCAAAGTTTATTTTGTGTGCATTAGAAAGTAAGAGAGACCTCTTCAATGTCTCAAGTGTGAATCTGTATTATTGAAGGTGGTGGACGAGACCACACGACAGTCTATATTTCGACCTGAAACGTCTGCATATATTTTGTCAAATCAAGTGGTACAACTTGTTGCAGTCTACATATGACTGATGCCTCAGAGGTGTGTGCAATCTTATTGTTTTGTTTTCGATGTGACATGCATCCAGGTAGTCTAAAAGCGGACAAACCTTGATATTGTATTTGTCATACTGAAGTTATATTCAACTTTCCCACGGCTTTTATGGAGATTCCAGGTGTAGAAATACATCATGTTATTCTGGTAGAAGCAGGCCTTCACAACTGTTTCCTCGACAGGATCGAGTGCTGCATGCATTAGATTGTTCAGAATACCGTAGATTTGTTATACTACAGTATTGCTACCTGTTGTGGAGTATTCCACCAACGTAATGTGCACATTTGCCCTGACCAAAACAGTCAGTCGTGTTGTAAATCTCAATATATGAGATAGAGTCAACGAATGTTATTCTGAGCTCTGCCTTCAACTTTAGTAAGAGTATTGTGTGATTAGTGTTTATTATGCATTGTTTTCTGTCAACAATTGAACATATTATGAATATTTGCAGTGTGGCGACTGAAAGTGACGTCAAAAGTATGGACTCACTTACGTATATTATTTCGTTCAGTCCTGAAGGTATGTCAGGTATTGGATGCTTCAGTTTCATGTGAATGTTTCATCATAATTAGAGGTTATGATCTTGGATCTCTTAGTTGATATTTACACGCAATCAAGAAAGTGTGAATCCAACTGACTTGTATATTCTCAAGTTTCTTCAATCAACCACGTCACCTGGAAAGATAACAACGTTCTCCAATCAACCTTGCTGTTTATTTGCAATGAAGTCAACTGAGCCTATGTCTGTTCGAAGTTTCCATCAATCACAGAGCTATTTACTTTGATTGGTTCTGGTATGAAGCTTCATCTGCCAGTCAATTGTCTTCCAGACAGTTGTAGTCGAATCAGAAGTCATTTGTTTATAGGCCAGATACTTTGTGAAAATCTGACCTGAACTCTGGATGGGACAAGCTGCAATATCGATCAAGGAGGAACTAGTTATATGATAAGTACATTTATTCTCTTTTGACATTGTAACTGAGTTAAATTGAAAGGTCTAGGTAGACTTGGAGGGAGTTAGTATATTGATTAAATTTCCAACTGGGTTTTTTTTTCCATCAGAGTCCCTAGGAAAGCATGGAGTGGTTTATCTGTGGAATGTGAGCAATATAAATATTGATGAAATTTCATAACATGATTTGATATTAATATTTTATTAAACTACTCTTTGCTCCTGAACCCTTTGGAATTCGAGTGAGTTTGTCTAGGAAGTTAGTATATCGTTTATGTGTTATTGTTGTGTCTCTACTCTGATTGGGTCGGGTGGAAGTAAAGTCAAGGAAGAGGGATTCATCTGGTCCAATAGATGAGTCGTTCTTGCTTGACCAATGTCAAGAACAAATTGATAAAGAGGAAAGAACATGATAGCGCAGTGTACTACGACTATACTATACGAAGGAGATAGACGTCATTCCCACAAGCAATGAATGAACCATTTGGGTCACAGGCAATGTAAAACTCTAGGGTAGGATACTCAATGGTGCTTATGTAAAAACAAGGGAATGAACTTGTGTCTATACACAGGTGGATCTAAAAGTCAAAAAGAACAACTAGGCACTGGTATAGCGGTACCATAATGAAATATATATACAAATTATAAACTATATGAACGTCTATCGATATTCTCAATTATAGCAATAATTAATAATAGCAATAGTCAAATAATTTCAATCATTATCAGAATATCCACTAACTCAGTGAACTATACTACAATACTCTCACGCGGAAATTAGGGCTTCTGAACGAGGAAAACAAAACTCGATCAGAATCATTTTGCACATACCTCTTAAAAAAATTAATGTATTCGACACATAAATTTAAAATTTACCTGACAGTTAGAAAGTTATTCAAATAAAACACAATTATGACCTAGCTCTACGTATGAAAATGTTAGTGCATATGTCCTCGTACTGTAGTGTATCGTCTCAAGCTGGAAATGATCTAGTATACCGTAATCCACAGTACAAAACTATAGACATCGCATATTCTAAATGTGCATTTCACTGTTTCAGAAGCAATAGATCCGTCCCCACTCTTGGATAGATTGTTTCATAATACCTAGCACTTAAAATATGCAAACAAGATAAGATATTTGACTATAATTATAAGTGAGAGCATATATAAGCTACCGCCATATTCTTGTACCGGAAGTGGCAGCTACGGTTATAGATGCGCTGTAGAGTTGAAAACATATATCACATAAGTATTGGTTAAAAGAATCTCACTGGATGTCCCAGGGTGGTAGTTACAGGAAATGAATTCAGTAAAACACATTTTGACATTTTATGATAATTGCACAAAATTCTAAACATTTTTGTCAAAATTTTGAAATTAAATATAATGGGAAATGATATGAAGACTTGCATTGGTCAACCTGGCGCCCTTAGACAATAAAGATAGTGCAAAGGTGTGAGGAAAACTCTGAGAGCATTGTGTTTGCGACGTTTCGAAGGGAAAGTTGGGTTTGCATATATTCAATCGGTTCTGTCATAAACAGCAAATACAACCGGAAAGGAGCATTGAAAATTGAAGGAGATGTTACAATGGACCTGCAATTAAAATGTAACAATGTTGTAATAGAGTGCAGAAGTGTTGATCAACTGCAGATCAGAGCCAGTACGAATAACGGCCTTTTTTTTACCGATGTTTATTCCAGCAACATTGAGATATCTTGCGACCAAAATCGATATATGGTAACCATGGATGATTTGGGAGATATAATGAAAACCTTACAATCAAGAAGGTAGCGACGGTTAGATGGGAAATACCAGTTGTAGGTATAGATGAGCCAATGACTGGTTTCATTTACAAAAGTGTAGCATTGACAGTGTCAGTTTACAAACCTTCTGAATATGCACGATATAAAAATTGTAAATATAAAGGCAATATTAGTCAAGAGTGTACTAATATATAAGAATAAAAGTAATAATGATAGACACGCTCATTGGCTCTCTAACAATCCAAGGAGAGGTAATCAAATAAAACATTTTTTGTACAATACTACTAATTGGATAATATAATTTACTTACTTAATGAGTAGCCAAATTTAACAAGGCATGAACCATTGCGGACCACTTCTATCAGTGAAACACTACAGACCGTATGTTAATTAAATGCCAAACATGCAATATACAAAGAGAGATTGGAAACCATTTTACGAACAAGCAGATTCAAATCAATTTAGTAAGTATTAGTCAGTTCCTCTTTTGCCAAGTTTGGCACATAGGCGGATGTCATAGTTCCCATGCCTGTCGATCAGTTGCCAAGGATTGCAGGTCTTGTGCATTGATGCCTGTTGATTTTAGTTCATTAATAAAAGTTTTTCTGAGCGTTGTTTTTGGTCTTCCCTGTTTTCTTTTCCTATCTGGTGTCCCCATGAAGGTTTGTCGTGGGATTCTATCTTCCTTCATTCTAATTATGTGGCCGATGTATGTCCACCGGCGTTTTATTATGATGTTCGTCACATATTCTTGTTTTGTCTCCTCTCTTAGTATGTTGTTTGATTTGAAGTCTTTCCAAACATCCAATTAGTATTTGTGATTTTTTTTCTGAGATATCTATTCTCGAAGGCAACTAACTTCTTATCCTTTATAGCGGTAGATTTCCAACGTTCACACCGATATGTCAATGATGGAATTACACGTGCATTGAACAGTCGCAGTTTAATGTGTTTACTTGCAATCTTCGAACTCCAGATGTTTGAGAGTATGTTATGGTCTAAAGTAGAAAATTAAATAAATACAATAATTAGACGATTTTTGGTAAGCATAAATCTCTAAAAAATATTGAATAATGCAATGCCATAATATAGAGCCTTCGACGTTGAAAAATAGCTTGAAACTCTACGTCAATCAATCAATTCTGACATTTTATATACATTCTCTTGCTTCAATATTATTCACGATCAATTAATAAAACTTTGGAAAGAACAGAAACAGGAAATAATATGAATATTTACTTGTGAATCAGACATGTGTGTCATTTCGAGGCAAGAAACAATCTTAGAAGAGTATGTTTTGGGAATCAACTACGACGAACTAGCGTTTGAAATACATTTAGTCAAGTCTGGTTTACGTAATAAATACAGGCTGAAGGAATATTGAAAATTACAGCCGATATCGCGCGAGACATGTATTTCACACGGAAAGATATGATAATACAGAATAGAAGTGTGGACCACCTGAAGATCAGTGGCAGTAGGCAAACGTCACAACAAGAGAATACAATTCTCAAATAAACAATTTTCCCATAGTGCAAAATTCCTGTAGGTTGTCGAATTATAAACGATGTGAAACAACATTCGGATTTAAGGAAAATTCTATACAATTTTACGCCTTATAATATGACATTTCTGCAGTGGGAAATTACTAAACGTAACTTTTATGTTCAACGAATAGAAACAATAAAAAAAATAGAACCCAAAACAAATATTAAATTAAGAATAGAAGACTATATAACACATATACTACAAATGATCACCTTTAAATATACACAGGTGGATCTATAACTAGGTTGTGAAACACAAGCAGAATCTTATTGATGATAATGATGATGATTGTATTCCTCCTTCTCAAGTGAAGATGAGCATGGCATGAAAAAAAAGTGGTATACATGTAGATAAAAAACAAAAAAACATTTGTGATTATCTAATTTGGTGTGGGTTTGTGAGTTCGTACACACCCAAGGACTCAGATTCGTGCCAGGAAAAGTTCTATTTCCTTCATGCAGGAGTGCAGATGCTTCTGAGTAGGAACGTTTTCGGATTTGTCCTTCCGTTTTTGTCGTTTGTAAATTTTCCGCCTTGTGCTCTCTTTTTCAAACTGAGTGATGCCACCAATAATCTGGGTGTGTCAAACTGAACTATCAATGGTTGTAGTCTCCCAGGAGCTAGCATCGATGATGTAGTGCTTGAGATAGTTCTTTCGGTGATACTTGAAGCACGTTTTATCTGCACTCGATCGTTTACATCGCACAGCTCCCTATAGAATAATCTCTTTGGAAGGCGATTGCCTGTCATGCGGACGATCTGGCCAGTCCAGCGATGTTGGGACCTAGTCAGCAGGACATGGATGCCGTGCATGTGTCTTGCATAAGTAAAGTAACCTATAGCATTTATTAATGCCGTAGGGGTGCGAGATGTTAGCGATCTCACATTTCAGAGGCTCTGCAAATGAGGGCGGTAGCCATCTCCTCTCCCTCGCAGTCTTTACTTCCCGGATTAATCCGGTACCCATTTAAGGCTGGGTCGACCCGGGAGCCGTTGCGATCTGAAAAACAATTCCGCCTTAACTGGGGAATGAACCCAGGACCACTCATATGCGAAGGCAGTGCGCTAACCACTGCGCTAACGCGGCTCCTTTGTCTTGCATATATAATTCTGGATGACACAGTATAAAGCAGTGTTGGCAGAATCAATGCGCGGTAGACATCCTACTTAGTTTTCACATTGAGACCACGCCTGATCCAGACGTTGGCACGAAGGCTCCCGAATGCCGCACTCGCGAGAGCAATACGCAGGACAACATCGCATCAACAAAATAGATGCAACAAAACATACCAGATCCTAGAACACGTATTTTCAAGAACAAAAATGTAAACATAGACACTAAAGTTGCATTATACAAGACTATTATTATTCCATCACTATGTTACCAGTGCCAAACCTGGACAATGACAGCACAAGACAAAAGAAAAATAGTGACAACAGAAATGACATGTCTACGAAGAATACTTAGAGTGCCATTAAGAGCTAGAATTAGAAACGATAACATCAGACAGATAACCAAAACAATACCAGTATTGATACACATCAAAAGACAACAGATCAAGTGGTTTTCACACGCTTCCAGACTACCGACATATAGCATGCCATAAATGGCCATGACACATAGTCATAACGGTTATAAAGCCAGAGGCAGACCATGTAAAAGTTGGATCAGAGAAATCAAAGAAGCCACAGGAACAAGCTTACAAACATCGCACAAGAAGGCCATCTCCAGAGAACTCTTCCAACCCTGACGCCGCAAGGCAAAAAAGGGACACAGCGTATAGATAGATAGATAGAACATCGCATCAGTAGTGGCAGTTTGCGATAGGGTTCGTAGCTTGCAGAGATATACAAACTTATTTGCAGTATTGAGTTTCCGTCCCTTTACTGTGATTACTGGTTCTTTGTGGGGGACTCCTTGTGCTGGTTGATATACTACTGTCTTCGCGGTGCTGATGGTGAGACTGAACGCATAATAGGCCAAAGAAAAGAGGTCCATACTGTCCTGCATGTCTTTCAGACTCGTAGCGTTGAGTGCACAATCGTCGCCTAACAAGAGGTCATGAACAATGTCCGTCTTAGTTTTGATCATAACCTTCAATAAACTAAGATTGAATAGCCCTCCATGAGCTCGATAGTGAAAGAATGTTCATGCACTTTTATTCCGGAAGGCATTACTTACCATGGCAGAGAACACTATGCTAAAGAGCGTCGGAGCCAGGACGCAACTCTGTTTGACACCGTTAGTTACTGGAAACGTGTTTGAGTGTGCTCCGTCATCTTAATAAGAGTAATACTAAAGGTTAGAAATCAAAAAGTATCATTGAATTCGAATGAGAAGATGGATGAAAAAAAGGAATTAATGAAGAAATGATAGTATGAATAGCAAGTTTAAAGATACCACCAAAAAAGGAAATACATTAAAAATTATGAAGATAGTGGATAAAAGTCTGACAAACAACCGCTATCCAGCAACCAAGGAAGTTGAGAGACACATCAGGAGTTCCTGGGCTTTCACGACTCAAAGGTGGGGGGGGGGGGAGACTATCAGAGTGAAAGTGGTGCATTCGCTCAGACGACAAGCAGCATGACAATGGAGATTCTGGCAGTGACCAAAGCTTTGCAATGGGTCTGCTCACAGACTGTCTGAGAGCATACCTGTATACTCAGTGACTCCATGAACATGATTGTGAAAGTTCAGGCGGGGTATGCAGGCGGGGTATTCGGGCTGTATGCAGTGAATAATTCCTGTGTGCGTACAGTGACTTTTATTTTTGTGCCGGGACAAGCGGGAGTCCGGGGTAATGAGAGAGCAGATAGGTTGGCCGCCCACGCTGCTACTACGGCTGTTGGTGGAGCGATGGATCGTGCAGACATTTTGAATGCCCTATGGGTAAACGCACGAACACATGACTGTACAAGTGACGATGATTCTTGTTCCATGATTAGAATAAAGGAGCTTGGTTTGAAATGTGGTGTCGCTAGGAAGGAGAGTTTTCGTGGGCGAAAAAGAATGATGGTCAATCAACTACGTACTGGGACTGTCTGTCAACGTGTAATGGCGGATACACTCAAGGAAAGATCTGAGCACCTATGGACTTGTCTTGAGTGCAATGACGATGATCCAACGACTAACTAACTAACAAACCAAGGCAGTTGTGAACTGTTTACAACTATGAGGTTTAATAACCGGATTCTTTCTTTTATACGAATTTAGATATGATTTATGGCAGAAATCACGGAGTTCCTCTTTTTATTATTATTTACAACTGTGGGAGAATGAAATAAGAATGTCCTGAACCGTTACTCAGAGATAAGGAAACCCCATATACGATACTAACAGGTGAATATATTATTCTTCTGTAAGAAGGGACGAGGAAATATTTAGATTATCAGATCAAGGAAATTAACTTTAATGTTGGATAAAGGATAATTAGCAACAAAAGACTTTACATTGACTGATTTTATAAGAACAAAACCATTTTATAATTGTCACCTACAACCAGGGGACCTTCAATCAGAAATTTTAACGGCAACATAAGGGTTCAGATTAAAACTGGATATACATAATTATAAACGTCTGGCCAATGGCTGGAGATTGCGGTTTGCTATCATCGCTTTTTGCCGAAAAGTAAGTAAAGTTCTGTGGTTTAGTGTTTTCTATATGGATTATGTGATTAATTTTCTGAATGGGATAGATTGGAATATGGTTTCACCATTTGGAGACACTGAAAGGAGACTGCGACTGTTTTAGCGACCTGACAGTGTAAAAAACTAGTATTAAGTAATACTGATCGTAGGAAACGTAAACAAACCACCACATTTTTTTGCACAATAAACATATGTGGCCTACGAAGGAAATAAAAAGATCTTATTGAAGAAATTAGAAAAACGAAATGTAAAAATTTTAGGACTGTCAGACACAAGATTTAAAGATAATGATGAAAGATAATTTAAAAACACACCTAGATTACACACTATTCAGTTGACCCAAATTGACGGCGTAGGTTATTGGTAATTCAAATTACATGCCAGAAAGAATAATAACAGTTGTTGTGACTGTAAACGGTATCAGTGCGACCTACATCCAAGTTTACGCACCAGGGGATGCCGGATACAACGATGATAAATGCGATGAATTTTTTGACAACTTAAATGCCACACAGAGAATCCGAAATTTAAACGTGGTACAAATGGAATGACCTTAACTGCAAAAGTCATATATACTTTATATTAGCCACACACAAAAAACATAATAGACGAACCACAAGAGATGCAAGATTAAATCCAAATATGTGTACAAACACCAATCACAAAATCTGTAATAACATCAGCTAAAATAAATAGAAAGAAGAACAACAAGAAACGCAGCAAAACAGACAGAACAAACATGCAAGCTAAACTCAAGAAGCTCTCAGATACCAATATAAGGGAACAATATAAACAAAGAATCATAGAAGAATTTGAAAAGCTACCAATACAACCAAGAAATATTTTTTCTACATCAATAGCGCAAATAGCATGAGAAATGTGTGGATACATGAAACATAAAGGAGGAAAACACAAAATAACTCCACGGTAGAACGAAGATGATAAAAGTGCCATACAAAAAACAAAACAAAAAAGAAACAAAAATTCAAGATAGGGGCCGCAGGCAAATCCCATGAAGATTATATTGAGTACAAGACAGCCAAATCAATATTTAAGAACATCATTAAAGATGTCAAAAGAAAATCTTAACAAAATTATGGCGAATCATGATATACAGAGTACAAACATGCACTGAAGAAATTATACAAGAAAATTAAGAAAACATGTAAAACAGGGTAAATATGGGCCAACTAAAAAAAATAAATTATGAAAATGGAAAGACAATGAAGTACCCGAAAAGAATCATGGAAAGGTGGCAACAGTATATTAAAGAATTGCTAAATCTTAAAGAAGGACGGAACACACAACACAAAGTAACGAAATAATTAGAACCAAGCATATTGAGAACAGAAATATAAAATGCAATACAAACAATTCCAAAAAACAAAGCCCCTGGACCCGACAACATACACATTGAATTAATCAAAGCAGCAATAGTTACTGGGATAAAATGGCTGCATAGGCTGTTCAACATAATATGGAATACAAAAGAAACACAAGACGACTGGAAAACGCGGTAATAATACTTAAGGGATTGTATAACATACAAAGGTATCTCACTTCTAAGTCACACTGGAAAAAAATTCAATATAATTCTAGAAAGAAGATTACAAGCATTCATCAATCCACGACTTAACACTCGGATGGAATTTCGTAAGAACAAGAGCTGTACAGATGCAATTTTTACTCTCAGACAACTGGCAGAAGAAACAACTGAAAACAACCAAGAACTGTATATCGCGTTTGTCGATCAAGAAAAAGCATTGGACAGAGTAGACAGACAACAACACTAAAAAATACTATCAAAATACGGAATCCCACCAACATGTAATCAACATGTGCAGGAGTAGTTACACAGGAAGTCAATGTGCAGTTAGAACGAGTGCTTGTCTTTAAGGCGAATTCCACATACACTCTGGAGTGCGATAAGGATGTGTCCTATCTCCTTGGTTATTCATTACATATATCGATTGTATATATAAAATTGCCAATACCAATAACGAAGACAACATAAAACACCTCCTGAGCGAACTTGTTTTTGCAGATGATCAAGAAATAATATCAACACCAGAAGAGCAACTACAACAACATATAAATAGACTCCACACTACATGTAGGGATTTTAACATGAAGATAAACACAGAAAAAACTGAGGTAATGTCTATCGCAAAAACAGAAAGAAACATTACTATTTTCATCGATGGTCAACATCTTACTCAGGTGAAAGAATTCATTTACTTCTTAAGCATCATATCATCAAATGGGAAAAACACCAAAGAAATCCAACATAAAAAAATGAAATATAGCATACCAGACCTTAGGACAGATGTTTGCTATTTTCAAAAACAAGCATTTAAACATAAATACTAAAACTGCACTATATAAAACGATCATCATACCATCACTATTCTACCAATGTAAAATATGGACACTAACAACAAAAGAAAAAAACAAAACTTGCTACCACAGAAATGATATATCTACGTATATTCTTAGAGTAACAATAAGAGAGAATCAGAAATGAAAATATCAGACGACTAACAAACATAATGCCAATTCTTGATTACATCAGAAGACAGCAGAATAAGTGGTTTTCACACGCTTCCAGACTACTATCAGATAGTGTCCCTGAAAAAGCATTACTATACAGACACGATGGATACATAGCCAGTGGCAGAGCATGCAAAAGATAGATTACAGAAATAACAGAATCAATGAAAACAAATATATATGAGGCATACAAAAAGGCCATCTCCATAGAACCCCTTACGCTACAAGGCATAAAGGGGTGTAAAACGAAAAGAAGAAAATATACATGATAAGAAGATAGTCATACTGGGAATTCAAAAATACATATTTATATTTCAGTTGTTCGGAATTATAAAAATGATTATTATACTCTGTGAATAAACAGACTTCATGTTTGGACTTCAAAAATATGTTTCTATATTCTGTAAATGAACAGTTTGCATACTTCGGACGTAGAGAGATTGATTCTTATGTTTTGGTGAACGAATGGACTTCAAATTTGGACTTGGACAAAATGGTTCTTGTATCCTGTGTATGAACAGACATTATACTTCAGATTTTAAAATGAAACCACACGCTGGTGTGTCCGGAACCGAAACGAAATTCTGGAACTCTTAAGTAGAGGGGGATTTCAAGTTGGAATGACATGTATCCCAATATCCAGAACCTTCCGGTCAAAATGGCGGATGGCAATACAAGTGTTTTGTGTGTCACCTACAGTTTCACTTTAACAATGGATGCATTCGAAGTTTTTAATTAGGAGATCATTCTGAAGGGTCATCGCGCGGGAGCAAGACGAATAAGATCAAAAACCGCTAGATTCGGGATTAAAAACGTGCGTGTCCACTTTTGTAATATAACCAGTGTACATTTGCGTATACCTGAGTTGGACAAACTGGTGTATTACGCTGACATTGTGGCGTTGCAGGAAACACGGTTGGATGAACGTGGTAACATCAGGATGATGTGTTTTCAATGTTTCTACAACATGCGACACCTTAGACAGGCAATCTTGGTACGCGAGAGTTAGGGTATGCGAGGTCGATATGTCCATGTGCGAAAGTGATATTATCTGGCTATAGGTGCTGAGGGTCCAGCGCCCATTCGTGATTGTTTATGCGTATGCCTGCAACACGAGCGTTGATCTGCAGGGCTTGATAATTCTAGGGGAGATAATGGAAAAGGAAAATGAGATTTTGCGGTGACTTCATTGCGAAAGGTACATAGTGGGGCAAAAATGCTTCTAACAAACAGGAAAGGGTGCTTGAGGAAGTCATGACAGATACGGACTTGGTGTGCATTAATGTTGGTCGTATAACAAGAATGGCATGCAGGGGGGGGGGCTATGATGATGATGACAGTTCTAACGACCAGCATTGGTGTCATCTATGGATGTCTGCAAATGGGATGTGCTTAGGCATCATGGCAATAGCCACCTCCCACGTGTTGATCTTATGAAAAATGACAAAAGTAAGCAGATCAGGCCAAAAGTCAGATCTTTTAAGTATGACCGCAGAGGATTGGACGTTGTGAGCAGAATTCAACAAGACAAACGTTGGACTCAAGAAGTGGGAAATCGGGTTTGTAATAAGCCCACCTGGTGGAATGGAGAGGTGCAAAGGGTATGGAGCGAGAAACGGAAAGCAGTAGCACTATGGCAGAGAGCAAGGAAAATTGTGACTGTCAGCCCATGCAGGTCGCACAATGGAAACGGAAGAAATATAACTTCAAAACTTCAGATAACTTTTACAGTTCAAACATATTGCAAAGTCAGAAAAGGCGTGAATATGGGACGGATTTTGTCAGGAGATTTCACGTGAAAAGTCACTTAAATTGTTCTGGCGCTTGCACACATCCATGAATGATCTGACAAGATGCACGACTATTGCTGATTTCCAGAGCGCTGATACGACCTGGCAAAAGACGGACGAGACATAGGGTGCGGAGTTGCTGGCACACTATACCGCACAAATTGGTCACAGAAATGTAGAAGCATATCAAGAATTCAGGAAAAAGAGTACAGGCATATGTAAGAACTTGAGCATGGAACAACATATGATAATTACAGTTGAAGAAATTAGGAAGACACTGAAAAGTACCACCAAAGAAAACCACAGCACCTGGACCAGATGACATTAGATACGATGACATTAGTCAGAGATAGTGTATATAGTGATATACAATACTGATATTGTATTAAGTTCTCAACGTTGGAGTATATTATTGAACCGGACTGGCTACACCATATTCTCAGTCGTGAAAAAATAACACCCCCCCCCGGTACTTCGTTAATTAATACAACAAATTATAGTTAAGTACAATATGTAGATGTGTGTGATTAATATGAAATATATAAATTGTTATGGATTACTATTTAGGAAATTATGTTGGTCATGGGTTATTGACTAAATAATTAATTTTTTAAAGTTATTAAATAAGAAAATATAATTGAGTGTAAATTTATATGTGGAATCAATTAATTTCATGTTTTAAAGTTATTAAATAAGAAAATATAATTAAGTGTAAATTTATATGTGGAATCAATTAATTTCATGTGTGAGGTATGATGTGGATGTTGTTGATAATGACGTCAATGACGATGATGATAATTTTGGTGATTATGTAGAAATAGGCAATCTTTTTTTGGCCACTTCATGAGACAGGCAGGTTTAGAGAGCATAATCACAACAGGCAAGATTGAAAGCACCAGAAACAGAGGGCGACAACGTGAGAAAATATTAGACAGTTTGACAACCTGGCACGGCAAGGAAACAACAACGACTTTGATACATAATACTGTGGACAGAGAGCTGTGGAGAGCCATGACCGCCTACGCCACCCGGCATGGCACCTGATGATGATGATGATGTAGAAATAGAGGTGATATTAAAGATAATGAGATGATGATGTTGTCGAGAGTGATGATTTGAATATGTTTTGTAGTTAGTTTTAGTACTCCATTCGTTAAAGATAGTGTTAATTGATCTACATTACCTCTCGGTTAGTGTAGTGGGAATTTAATGGGCTTAATTCTTTTTTAAAAGAACAATTTTGCTTTACGAAAGAGAACATGTGGGTCTTCCTTTATAGTGATATGTTTGAAACGTTTTCTTAATACTGATAGGCAACTGTTTTCTTAATACTGATAGGCAAATGATCGGAAGATGTATGATCTAATATATTCCAGGAAGTGTTGGTTTGGAATGTAGTAATTAGCTGAAGTGGCACGGTAACCTAGTTGATAGACTGCTTGCTTACTACCACCGGGTTACATCGTTGCAGGTTCTAGCCTAGTTGATAGTGAGCTTGCTTACTATCACCAGGTTACAGCATGGCAGGTTCGAAACCAATCTGGACAAAAAAATCCGTGTCGTGATTTCTCGCCTGACACGACCGCTTCTTCAGTCGACCTAGCTATAAATGGGTACCCGAGTTAGGAAATGTAAACACAGCAAGGAAGGAAATTTGTCATCTCACCTAATAGCTGATATAGCCTAGTACATAAAGAATTATCTTATTCCCCGACGGTAAGTTGTTGTTATGTGATCTACATTTACCTTAATTAGTTGACACCATTTGAAGAATCATTTCCGGAAGAATTATTGATTCGTGTGTGTGATCCATCGTTTAATATAACTAAATTATTATTGTCTTTTAATTATAAAAAAATGTTTCACCAGATGTGTTATTGTTTAATCATCTCCGTACTTTATGATTATGGTTAATAAAATTACACATTATAAGAGTTTAGTTATTTCGTTTCTAATTTATCTGAATCATTCTGTGCTAATTATTCCCCCGGGGGTTATAGATATTTACTATTTTTATTTCACCCAAAATAATAGGCACTATCAATTGTAATACATAATACTTCAATTTTATTTGTGTTAAATATATTCCAATCACGAATACGATATTCTCTGTCAATTATGAAAGCAACCCACTCAACCTTGTGTTTCTGTGTCACGTCTTAATATTTTATATCCCTGATGGCTGAGCTTATTAATTTTGTTTAATTGAGTTTCCTGTAAAGCATAAATAATTTTGTTATTACTTAAACTTTGAAGGAGACTACGGAACTAATTTTTAATAATTCTACAATTCCCTTGTATGATTTCAATATCTTTAGGCTGATGGTTTAAACATGTACGATTGGTCTGAATACCTCTATTTAGAATAGACATTTCAAAAACACAATCATCAAGTCCATAACACAATTTCATGTCCATGTCCAAAGAAATTGAATTAGAAAATAACAAATTTGTGAATGTTTCTATAATGAAAACACTTGAGTACGGGATCGAAGTAGGGTTATTCTGGAGTTTGAAATTCCGTTCTTGTTGATGAAGTAACGAGCGGAACGTGTGGTGACGTAATGTCTCAGAGTTGGTTGGACTTCTATTTGAAGGTCACTCCGTATGATTAAGAATATTTGTTTATTTTTGTTAGCTCGGTAGGTAAACTTATTAAATGTGAACATTGTGACTTTATTTTCTGGACTTCTGGATCTTATTTGGAAGAGTTCTGAGGTTTTTCTGAGTATTTGTATTAATATCTTCTAGTAGTAGCATAAACAATTCCACCATCGTTATGTTCAGAGTTAAGTGCCCAAGAGAACATGCATTATTCCTGTGAGGTACAGACAGTATTGTCAAGTTTCTCATGCTGATAGTTTGTATTTCGTTGCGTAGTATTAGTAGTTTCAATTATTTTCTGGATATTCTCTTGTGTGAGCGTGAGTTGATTCTTGTTACATTTACATTTTTTTCTTTTGTTTTTAGCTTCTGTAAAATCATTGATATATGTTGGTTCTATCGTGCTTGGTGTTTCCATCTGATTTTTTAGTTGCAACCATAATTTTATTTGGTGTGAGTGCCTGGTTTTCTTTCTTTCAAGAATTGCTTTTATTTTTGTACATTGGTTTATCCAGTGGTCCCCAGTTTGGATATTCGATTTTTCTTCCTGGTGTTAATCCACATGTGAAGGTTCTTCAATAAATCCTTCAATAAATCATTCAATGTCATACGTATAGAACGGAATGACTAGATTTCTGTTGCTATATAGGAATTTCCATTTCAGTTGGAATAAGGATAACTATCACTTCCTTATCTTGTGTTATAATTTCAGCAAATCTTTCTGACACCTTCTTTGCTTACGGTAGAAGATATTAAGTGTACTGTTCTTCTAGAATGTTCTTTGAATTTCAGTGTATGGAATTTCGTTCTTCCTCTAGAAAGTTTTTTGAATATGTGTTCAATAAAAACTGAAACATTTGGTTGATCAAAATCAATGCGTTTTTGGTGCAGGGTGTTATAAAATTGCAGATGTGATGAATATGTCAGATTGACGAATCATTTCGTGCTATTGTTATAACGATAAGGTGATGCTATTCCATTGTAACTGTCGCCAATTGCAATTTTAAATATAATTGCAAAGACATAATACCAGACCCTAAATGTCTGAGGGCATTTCACATTACTTAGTGTCACAGTTTTATGGTAGAGGACTCCGTTTAGTTCATTACCTGAAATTTAATTTGACTCTGATGATTCCATTAGATTCGATTTTTAAATTTAATATTATTCTTCTTCAGCTTCATTCACAAACTCCCATTGGATGTCTCTTGTAGCAGGACAATGGTCCTTCAAGATTTCAAACAGGATGTGGTCCAAAGAATGGAAATGCGTTGTGTCGTCGTTTTGTTTGTGCCATCTTCGGCGGAAATATAATATTCAAAAAAGGTTATATACTTGAAGCAATAACAGAAGGCTATATTCATTCCAAATTATCTCAAGACACGCATCAAATTCTTGATTATAGTTGTAACTCAATGAATATAACTGTCTTCTTGAACCGCACCGCCGGAAGTCACATTATATCTACATTTACATTATGCGTTCATCAGTGAACACAATGGTGCGTTATTTTAACTCTACTAATCTTTCCATTCTCGGAAGTTCTCAGTGATTGTCTATTGTCTCTCCCCAGGTGGTTGTCCACTCTTGCCGTTAAGCGTAGGAGTGATTGGAGCTCGAGCTTGCGTTCTAAAGCCAGATGTGTGGCCTCGGCTGTGCTATGACCGTGTCTGTTCAGGATGTCCCTGACGATTTCTATCCATCTTTTCCGTGGTCTTCCTCTGGCTTTGTGTAATAGCATCGGGTATGGCAGACGGTTTGTTTGTGCTAACATTAGCATGGCAGACGGGTTGTTTGTAATAACACCAGACGATATGGCTACAAGCAAGCAGTAAGAAGTATTGTTTGCACACAGGCCAGACAAAAGGTCTGACACAAGCTAGTACGCTTTAGGTAAAGGCAATATTATTTATCACAAGTCTGCATCTTACGCACTCTGACACGGGAGGCAGACATGACGAAACTACAGATATCTCAGGAAAGAAAATAGGATGTTTGGACAAGAATAGACGATTGTCTACAACTCACACAGAGTCCGACTGAAATTGTTGCTACGCACAACAACCAGACAATAGAATCGGCAAGACGATTAAGTTACGTAACGCTAGGGGCATAGCCTCTTGCCAGAGAGGTACATTTAACGTTACGCATGGTATAATAAACGTATACAGGAGTTTGACATGTGATAATGTAGAGGACATTCCCAAATAGTGTGTGCATGTCGTCGCGACTGTAGAGGCGGAGTCAGAAACAGCAGAAGTGCGGACCGAGAAGAGAAGATGATTGGTGAAGAGTAAGATAAAGGCGGGGTGAGGACTCACCAGAGGACACAAAAAGAGGGTGTTGAGGTCTCCCGGGGATCAGTGCTTGTCTCGGAGAACGAGTGCTTGTCTCGGACAAGGAGTGCTTGCCCCGAGAACCAGTGCTTGTCTCGGACAGTCAGTGATTGCCTCCCAGGAGAGACAAGTCCGAGTTTTGGTCTCGCAGCAGAGACAAGGCTGTTGAATCTCCGAGTAGACACAGAGTATCCGAGTCTGGTCTCCCGGTAGAGACACGAGTATTCGAGTCTTAACAGTCAGTTGTGTATAATCTCGAAGACTTAGCTTATAACCCGAGTGAAACAATTCCTGGATGTGTTAGCGTAAGTTGTAATCGGCGAGTATTATATTATTGCCCAGTTGCAGACAATTTAGGATTAGTCTACGGAGTTGAGGACGGACTCGAATAAGACTAGATTGGGACTTGTGAGTTACAAGTCAAGTAGATTCTAGCCGAACACGTGATAACCCAGAAATAGGGATTGAGAGAAGTGTTTATTTGCCTCTCTTACGAGTATGATGCTATTGATTGATGTATTTCAACTTGTGTAAATAAACTTCGTATTCTTGTGAGACAAGGGGTGCTTTGGTTAATTGATTGATGTCGAGCAGTATTACACAGATTTAGACATGGTCACAGCACCAGTATTCCAGTAAGTCCTAAAAGGCATTTCTTCCGTCGCAAATTATTGTGACGCTGCAGATCTTCTTTCTGTCACACTAGACTGTCCAGGACAGACAGTCAACTATATGTTTCCTGTAACAAGTTTGTTTCTGTCACACTAGACTGTCCAGGACAGACAGTCAACTATATGTTTCCTGTAACAAGTTTGTTTCTGTCACACTAGACTGTCCAGGACAGACAGTCAACTATATGTTTCATGTAACAAGTTTGTTTCTCTCACACTAGTCTGTCCAGGACAGACAGTCAACTATATGTTTCCTGTAACAAGTTTGTTTCTCTCACACTAGACTGTCCAGGACAGACAGTCAACTATATGTTTCCTGTAACAAGTTTGTTTCTGTCACACTAGACTGTCCAGGACAGACAGTCAACTATATGTTTCCTGTAACAAGTTTGTTTCTGTCACACTAGACTGTCCAGGACAGACAGTCAACTATATGTTTCCTGTAACAAGTTTGTTTCTGTCACACTAGACTGTCCAGGACAGACAGTCAACTATATGTTTCCTGTAACAAGTTTGTTTCTGTCACACTAGACTGTCCAGGACAGACAGTCAACTATATGTTTCCTGTAACAAGTTTGTTTCTGTCACACTAGACTGTCCAGGACAGACAGTCAACTATATGTTTCCTGTAACAAGTTTGTTTCTGTCACACTAGACTGTCCAGGACAGACAGTCAACTATATGTTTTCTGTAACAAGTTTGTTTCTGTCACACTAGACTGTCCAGGATAGACAGTCAACTATATGTTTCCTGTAACAAGTTTGTTTCTGTCACACTAGACTGTCCAGGACAGACAGTCAACTATATGTTTCCTGTAACAAGTTTGTTTCTGTCACACCAAGTACAGACCTGTTACATTTGTACCCTGATCTCATTTGGTTATATGTCTGTACTGACAACCCTGCGGCTTTCCTCGAGCATTTCAACTCATATGTCACTATCTTTCTGTAATGTGATGTTGAGAGAGACCAGGTTTGGCACTGGTAACACACACAGTGTTCTCAAAGATGCTGGAGTAAAATGACAAATTATAGCAAAAATTAGAAGCAGATAATCAAGTTTTTCAGGGCATGTGAAGAGAAAAGTAAAACTTGAACATTCAGTAACCACCGGAAATATCAAGGTGAGACGAGACAGAGGAAGAATACAAAGAGACAAATTTCTGGGTTAGTTGTCCCTGTGGCGCAAAAAGAACTCACCAATTGAACTTATTAACAACACAAAATGGACAGGGAGTTGTGGAGAAGCATGATCACCTACGCCACTCGGTATGGCACTTGATTGATTGAATCTTTCCAATTGCCAAAATAATGACAATTGATAGTAGACGAGAAACAAAAGTTAAAAGAAGAATGATAATAACATTAAGAAAATATTAACATATAAACAAATTACAAACAAGCTAAAGATGAAAATTATAAAATGCTATATTTATTCTATATTTTAATGTATGGCTCAGAAGAAACATGGACAATGAGCAATCAAGTAGAAAATATATTTGATGCCTTTGAGATATGGGTATATAGAAGACTGCACTGAACTTCATTTTCAGTTGTCTCGATTTGTGTTCCCACTGGTTTCAAATGAAGTCCGACAAGAGAGTGAGGTCGACGCAGTGCACAACTCTTCTTCTTCTTCTTTCCTTCCTCTTTTACCCTTTACGGGTGTCGAGGGAGATACAATGTTCTTGTTCTCGCTTTTATGGCAGCTTCAGGTAATGTTATTTGGTGTTCGTGTAATGTCTCTTTGATGTTGTCGATCCAGCGTACTCTAGGTCTACACTTGGCTCTTATTTCTGCTTCTCCTCTCTTCGTATATGCTTTATAAACTAATGAATCACACTGCATTCTTTCCAGATGACAAACCATTGTATATGTGGCACAACTCTTCCTCGCTTAAATAAAAATCCACGAACCGATATGGTCTTTGCTGAAAGACAACGTCAAGAAAAATGTCAAGAACAACACTATGGCATGAACTCAGCATTCCTAGAGTTAAGAAAAGCATTTGACACAGTAAGTATAGAGGGCATGTGGAAGATTATTGCAAAATATTTAAATTAAATGGAATTTAGCACAATTATGCAGCAATTGCATAACGGAATGCAAGCTATAGTTCGGGATGATGGAGAATTATTTACAACTTATTCTGTTTCAAATGACATTAAACATGGATGTTGTTTAGCACCAACCCTTTTTAGCATCTTGTTCTCTGCTACCTTGGGTGATGCTTTCAGAGATCTGAACTTGGGAGTAGACATCATATATCATTAAATAGAAAATTGTTCAACCTTCGGAGGATTCGAGTAAAAATCCCAACGGTCATACATCATAATAGAAAGTACTAGTGGGTATAATTTTGATAAGAACCGGTCTATGGAAGGCTCGAAAAACTCAAAGGATTGACATAATTTTACTCGGGTTACCCACATGTACCCCGTTCCTCTCGACGAAGCGGTATGCCTTCTTTGTTGCCTTTCCATAGCACTCCACCGGTTGATCGGCATACAAAAAGCAACAACACATACCTTAGGTAAAATCTAGGCAATGATCTGCACTACTCCAGATGCAATCACCTGTACCATCCCAGGAGAGGCAATCCTATGTACACTTCGTACTACCCAAGATACAATAATGTGAATGCTATATAATACCCCATATACAATCAACGTACTACCCTAAATATAAAAACAAAAACTATCCTTCCTATCAAGCAATCAAGTATCATGCCTAGTGGCGTAGACGATCATGCTTCTCCACATCTCTGTCTCTTGTGTTGGTAATAAGTTCAGCTGGTGACTTCTTTTTGTACAACAGTGACAACCCATCCCTATATTTCTCTCTTGGTCTTCCTCTGTTTCTTTTCTCCTTGATCTTGATCTTTCCTGTGGTTACTAAATGTTGAAGTTTTACTTTTCTCATCACATGCTCTAAAAATCTTGAACGTATGTTTCTAATTTTTGCTATAATTTGTCGTTTTACCTTAGCATCTCTGACAACTTATACAGTAGTTTTCTTGGCCGCATGGAATTTTCATCATTCTTACATCAATGTCAAAAGAAATCACCTCTGAGTTCCTTCCTATACAGTGACCAATCGGCAATATAAGACATATAGCTTAATGGGAAGACAACCTTCTAAAATGACTCATTTGATTTTTCCTGTGATTTCATTGACTGTCAACACAAATTATAATCGTTATCATCAATGAAAATCACTGGGAAAGTTAAATGAGTCATTTTAAACGGCTTTGTCCCATTAGCTTATCGATAGCATATCCTTTTAACAACGTAGCCATCAACCCAGCATTTTGTGGTTGTAATGATTTTGTAGGCAATATAAATACGTTTAGTAGTTTACCATTACTTTCTTAACGGTCCGAATGCACAATTGCCTGTGACAGGATTCGAGCCCGGAAACTTCGCCGCCACAGACGCGCTCAAATCAACCCGCCACACAGCCGGACACCACGACGTTCTCACCTACACTATAGTGCTCTTGATACTAAATCCAGGTCATGCGATTGAAATACCAGAGCCGTGCCCACCACTATTTTTATGAATAAAATCTCCGATATAACCAAATTGTACTTCAGCCCGCGGTTAAAAAAGCGAACCTTACCATAAAAGGTACATTATAGTTAACTACACAAAAATTACTCCTGAATGTTACTCCGGATTGCCTTTCCATTATTTGCACTCTTCCCCAAGGTCACAAATAGGCTCTCAGTAACATTTCAAGAAAGTAAAATATAAGCCTGTTTTGGTTGTATTGTATAGTTTTAACCAAACTGACAACCACTGTCGCAAAACAGTGTTTGTTTTAGTTGCAACACGACAAAGAAATCTTAGGTCATTATTTGTTCCTACTTCATCACCGGGCCAAATACAAACAGCGACTGGAGCTTACGTACAGCCTCGATTAGTGAATATCACGGATAGGACATGAGCCTTGATGTATCATTGCAGATCTGATTGCCTGTCTAGTTTAACAGATGCATTGGGCAATGACAGATAGATGTGTGACAGCTTGTATGTTCATGTGAGTGTTCGTCAAAATAAGGTAAGTCAAAACAAGATTGTACATAACCGAAGCCGTTGATATGTTTCCATTTTTTTAAAAAAAATGGGAAGGAAATGTGTTCTATTTTTTTTAAAGTGTCAGTCACCCATATTCGTGTCACCTTTTATGAGAAAGTTGTTAAGCATTTTTGCGGGAAATCGTTGGTTTTACCAATCTTTTCGCTAAATTCTAGTACTAAAAGTCATGTTATGATTTCCTATGGAGGGCAAGAGTTGGATCTCCCCAAACCTGTCTCCTTCATTAACTATGGGCGTGTACATAATCCCTCAGAAACATTAAAGATGAAATGTGTCAAAATAGAAGACAGTGAACATTAGTAGTTAGAAATGGTTTTAAATAATTTGTATGCAGCATTTTGTTCAGAAACAACGTATGTTACGTAAGTTATGGAGCAGCCTAACTCACAGTTTTTCCTTCAGGTACACAGCAGAATAGCCGGTTCCAGATAATAAAGTCATAGGTAGAAAAGTTATGAGGAAAAAAACACGAACAGGGAAACTAAAGAGGTACCGTAATATAAAGTCACAGAAGATTGTCGCAAGAAGAAAACAAGTAACATGACAATGTTAATACTGTATCCGCATATTTCTTTAACAGAAATGTTAATTGTCGAAATTGCAAACCGTGGTAACTAACTATGAAGGTGGTATACTAAATATTGCTTTTGCAGTTTTGGTCGCAGCTTTCGTTACCGCATGTTTTTCTGTGAAGGAGCTTTTCTATAGGCTGTGGAAATAAAGGCCGCTTTGCAATAGGAGACGCCGCGATATGTACAGGAATGATTTTGATTGTACCTCCGAATGAAAAAATGATCTCCCAACCGTGGGTTGAACCCCGGACCACAAGGGTCTTAGAACGGCGTACTAATCACACGGCCATGCGATCCACTGATCGCAACGTAGAGAGGAAATGCTGTCACTTTGATCTTACGTGGTCCACTTGGCTAAGGTACAAGGACTGTGTTTGAGAACTGGTATGATACTAGTGCTCCGTTTTCTGTGTATTATATAGCATAATAGATGCTCTATAGCTTGTTTGCCCCTAGACGACGTTCTTAACTTAAAACTGTTGATTCATAAGATCCACATCAAGCCGAGGAGCTTCTTTAGAAGGTCAATGAGCCAGAAGATCATATATTTGACAATGGTCACACATATATACATGTACATATATAGTTGTCGCCAGGATGTTTAATATACGGTCTTAGTCGTCTAATCAATAAAAGGTAATACTGCTAGTAAAACTGTATAAAAATAGTACTCACGTGGGAAACAGTAATAAAGTTTTACAGAACAACAACTAACACAATATCACTGTCGGATGCTCACATGAAATAATACACACAACAAAACACAGGATATAATCATACAAATAATAATACACCGGAAATAATCGACGTTCGAACCAAAAGGCCTTTATCAAGATACGCACGTAGCATCAAAAGACGACGAGTAGAAGTGATCACACCACACAAAGTGGTCCGAGTGAAATATGGATGTGAGATGCTGGAAGGATAGAAACAGGAAGTGCATAAAAACTTAAATATTTAGTTAGTTAGTTAGTTAGTTATTAGTTAGTTAGTTAGTTAGTTAGTTAGTTAGTTAGTTAGTTAGTTAGTTAGTCGTTGGATCATCGTCATTGTACTCCGGACAATTCCATAGGTACTCAGATCTCTTCGTGAGTTTAGCCGCCATTACACGTTGACTGACGGTCCCAGTACGCAGTTGATTGACCATCATTCTTTCTTGCCCACGAACCGCTCCTTTCTAGCGACACCAC
The DNA here is from genome assembly GCA_034231615.1 of Meghimatium bilineatum. NCBI lineage: Eukaryota > Metazoa > Mollusca > Gastropoda > Stylommatophora > Philomycidae > Meghimatium > Meghimatium bilineatum. The sequence goes on from CM067304.1 coordinate 25,254,889, forward strand.
ATTTCAAACCAAATCCCCTTATTTTAGTCATGGAACAAGAGTCATCGTCGTTTATACATAGGTGGAAACGAAACGAGCAAAAAAAGATAACGGGACACAATGAATAAAGACAAAGACCGAGAACTAGACAAATACTGATCGGAATTGAGTCCAAATGGCTTGAGGGTACCCAAATCAAAAATAAGACGATTTTCTAGAGTGTACCTAGATATATCATAGGTGGTCCAGATCTGATGGCAGTTACCTGAATATCAAGAACACCAAGGTGGCGATCGGTGACAATAGGTCTACGCAGATTCGATTCCTTGTGGATTTTGGGCAGCATATAGAAAACAGGTGTGCTTCGATGCATAAAGCTTTGGCAGTGGTAGGAAGGTGGTTGTCACAGATAAGGGTTTTCAGTGTTGTTGACCATCTTCTGGTTAGATACCGTCCAGTCAGGTCAGATGTGTGTGCAGTGTAGAAAGATGGGTTGGGGAGTTGTTGGTGGCCCTCCTGTAGATACAGATCTTTCGCCATACAGCAACGGTCCAACCCTTATCAGCTGGTTTGATGACAATATCATCACGGCGGCGAAGATGCGCCAAGGCGCGAAATTCGTCAGGAGTGATGTTGGAGCGTTTGATGCAAATGTGATGAAGTGACCTTTACCTTTACCTATTGCCTCCGCTTGCTCTTGTCCCACTGAGGGCATCTCCGACTTCCATGACATCATTTTTCAGCCCTTAGTCGAACAACTGCCTTCATTCTTGAAAGACACCAAGCATGTCCTGACCATTTTTTTCTTTCGTGCGGTTGTCTTCTGACCGTACTTATCGTCTGTTCTTGCTCGATGTTTGCTCTTTGTACACTTATACCCCATGCCGATGGTCTAAGGGCTCTGCAGTTCTTTCTGGACAAGAGTTCCCATACCTCTGTATCCACTCCAACTCTTATCTGCCTTGCTGAATTGGTGCTCACACTCAATTATTTTGAATTCGGTGGGATATTTTTTTCTATCAGATCAGTGGCGTTTTGCTATGGAAACCAAGATGGGACTTAACTATGATTGTCTTTTCATGGGACATCTTTAACATCTAGTTTGGTGGACCTGTGATGGCCCATTTCCATTTCTTTTTCACAAATACATTGATGATGGGATAGATATTACTGACATGTCCGAAACAGAATTGTCTCGCATCATCAACCTCGTCAACAGTTTAAACCCAGCTTTTCAATTCCCATCCAGCATCTCCACTACCTCTGTCCACATCCTGGACATCATTGTCAATATTCATCCCCATTACCTCAGAACATCCGTCTACTATAAACCAACTGATGAACATGGCTTTCTGCTATACACTTCTTCTCATCATCCCGCTTGTAGCAACTCTCTGTCCTACTCCTTGCTTCTTCGTCGCTTATGTCGTCGATTACGAGGATTTTCTCGACAAATCTTCTGAGATGATTGAGTTCTTCCGTAAACGCTCGTTCCCCGATAGCATCCTTTCATCGGCTTGACCCCCATGTACACTAATTATCTCGCATCGATACCGTGGCTACTTCCCAGGGTCCTTCCCCCTCCTCAGATAGAGTTAAATTTGTTCTTACCTTTCATCCCCATAACTCCACTGTCCAACGCATCCTGCTTAAACATTATTACATTCTCCAGTCTGATTCTAATACCGGCGCTGCTTTTCAGGACTTGCCTCTGGTCATCTTGGTCCACAACCACCGTAGGTCTTCTGTTCCCGACCATTTCGGTACTATTCGTTGCTCACGCGGTCGTTGCTACACATGTCCTGATGTGGTTCAGATGTGCTCCGTCTCATTTCCCAAGACCACTTTCACCATTGATGAGGCCTTTACATGTGAATCCCGTGATGTAATTTACGTGATCATATGTGAACGCTGTGGCAAGCAGTATATCGTCGAAACTGGCTTAAGTTTGAGTGACAGCTTCTTCTTCTTCTTCTTTCATTCACTTGAAACATGTCTATATTTGTAATTCTGTCTCTTTAATAAAACTCAGTCTTTTGTAGTTCATACAGTGGTCCATAGAGCTTTGATTAGAGTGTTGTTTCCTCTGGCCAATATGTCTGCCTCAGCGTTTCATACTCAGAACAATCTTGAAGTATATGCTTGGTACTCTGTGCTGCCTGCCCACATGTGCACTTGGCCGTGTTGCCAATCTTGAACGTTGTGTACATGTGACTGCGGAGTCGGTTGTATCCTGTCCTGAGGCGTAGAATTACAACTTATTCTGATCTATTCATAATGTGATAGTCATCTTGTGTTGGTGTTTGTGTCTTTCTTATTAATTTTATCATCTGTTTTTTTTCTGATGGTAAGTACATCTAGTTGGTCTTCGGCAGTACCTTCCTTAGCCAGTTGGTCTGCTTTTTCATTTCACTGCATGGCTACCCTACACTGGTAAGACAGTTCATTAAGTAGTTTTTGCAAGACTGTTAGTTTTCCAGACTGAATTTGCGCATACCGTTGCGTCTGTGGGTCTCACAAATGGCTCACTAGATAAACCACCCATGCAAAAGAAAACCTTAGTAGAAGACATGCCTTTATATTGAGGTTATCTTCTTATAGAAGTTTCATGGCACGTCATCTATACAATTCCGTAGTTGTAACCTTCGATAACAGTTACCATGTTGTTACGGCAGGCCTATGTTGTGGTTGAACTAGTTACGGGCACGGTGTGGGTGGATGGAACAACAAAGAAACCTGTCGCAAGGGCCAGAGTTGTGCCCTGATGTCGACGTCTGTTTCAGCGACACTAGGCTCGAAAAACCATCAAGTCGGATGGCTGCTGGAACAGAGGGCTGAGCACTTATTGGAATGCCCCACGTGCTATGAGGCCAGCTTCTAATCAAGAACCAAGAACCAGACTGGAGAGCTTGAAGCACACACCTTGCATCTGTCAGCAATACCACGGGCTGTGGTCAAGATTTGGAGTTCAGCAGTTGTTCAGTTGCTACCCTAGTTTCCTGAATTTCTGCATCATAATTCTTGCAGAATTTCCTTGTTGGTGTTCTGGTCGTATCTCTAGACTTGTGTGGATATTCTATATATACACCTGCACCTCCATCCATCATTGCATTCTGTATTGACCCACCTATGTATACCCATATGTCTTGTGGATATTTCTCGTCCAGGAACTAAGGGTTACTGTCCTTCGCTGCACACTGTTCGGTTCGTCCTCGCTTAGTATTTCTTTCACGTGGGTCTGAATGTATATTGGCATTCCATGCCTTTCACTCCAAGGGGTTTGTTCTGGTACAGACCTTAAGGGGTTGTCACTTTCAGGTAGGTCTGTAAGTTGTCTATGGAGTTGTTTAGCTTCGTGGATAAAGCTTCTTCTTTTCAGTCGCCCCATTGCTAGATTTTGGAATCTTTCCTTCATTGGATGACTTGACATACACTTACACTTTTCTGCTTGTATTAGCACCTTTTTGTCTCTGCATTCGCCATGTGTTTGCATTCTTCCCCATTTTCTGCATCTCTACTATGGGTGTTGATTTCATTGCTCCCAGGATTATCTTAAGCGCCCGGTTTTGCACTTTATCTAGTTCTTGTAATGTGGTGTTTGATGCAGGACACAACGCCACTGAACCATATTCCAGGTGGGATCGACCGCTTCTGTAACCATCTTCATGCTATCAAGCACATAACACCCACTCCTGTTGCCAAACAATTCAACGGCGGTGACGATCATGGTGTTCTTGATATTCAGATCACTGCCATCCGATCCTGCACCACCTATGATAGATCTATGTACCCTCTAGAAAATCGCCTTATTTTTTAGTTGGATACTCTCAAGCCATTTGGACTCAATTTCGGCGACTCTTTTATCTAGTTCTCGGTCGGAATGGTCTTTGTCTTTATTCATTTTGTTCCGTCAACTTTTCTGTTCGTTTCGTTTCCACCTATATTTAAGTTTTTATGCACTTCCTGTTTATATCGTTCCGTCATCTCACAGCCATATTTCACTCGGACACGTTTGTGAGGTGTGATCATTTGTACTCGTCGTCTTTTGATGTTATGTGCGTATCTTAATAAAGGTATTTTGGTTCGAAACGTCAATTATGTCCTGCGTATTGTTATTTGTATGATTATATCCTGTGTTTTTGTGTGTGTATTATTTCACGTGAGCATCCCACAGTGACAGTGTGTTGGTCGTCGTTCAGTAAAACTTCATTACCTGTTTCCCCGTAAGTATTATAAACCTAGCCCAGTGTATAGAGTATGAGCATAGCGTTGAATTTTATGCGAGATCAGATGTGTGTTCCTTCCATGTGAATTATATTGATAGATCAATGTGTGTTCCTTCCATGTGAATTATATTGATAGATCAATGTGTGTTTCTTCCATGTAAATTATATTGATAGATCAGATGTGTGTTACTTCCATGTGAATTATATTGATATATCAGATGTGTGTTCCTTCCATGTGAATTATATTGATAGATAAATGTGTGTTCCTTCCATGTGAATTATATTGATAGATCAATGTGTGTTACTTCCATGTGAATTATATTGATAGATCAATGTGTGTTACTTCCATGTGAATTATATTGATAGATCAATGTGTGTTACTTCCATGTGAATTATATTGATATATCAGATGTGTGTTCCTTCCATGTGAATTATATTGATAGATCAATGTGTGTTCCTTCCATGTGAATTATATTGATAGATCAATGTGTGTTACTTCCATGTGAATTATATTGATAGATCAATGTGTGTTACTTCCATGTGAATTATATTGATAGATCAATGTGTGTTACTTCCATGTGAATTATATTGATAGATCAATGTGTGTTACTTCTATGTGAATTATATTGATAGATCAGATGTGTGTTACTTCCATGTGAATTATATTGATAGATCAGATGTGTGTTACTTCCATGTGAATTATATTGATAGATCAGATGTGTGTTACTTCCATGTGAATTATATTGATAGATCAGATGTGTGTTACTTCCATGTGAATTATATTGATATATCAGATGTGTGTTCCTTCCATGTGAATTATATTGATAGATCAGATGTGTGTTACTTCCATGTGAATTATATTGATAGATCAGATGTGTGTTCTTCCATGTGAATTATAGATCAGATATTTATGTCATATATTTTAACATGTTTTATTACAAAATTGTAATTTATTGACAACATTATAACGTCAATTTCATACGTATTTCTTACAGGAGCTAATACACGAAATTAGAAATCGCTATGTCGGATAGACGTACCAGCGACATAATTACCATGGATACTGATCTCGAGACAGATTGTTCGTTATATCAATTACTGTACACACATACAGAGTTGAAATCAGATAATTTGATTGCAAACATTAACAGTGAACAATCCAACGTTACATGTGGTTTATTAAAGATTGGAAGCCAAAGTGCAGATTTGATTGACTGTTGTTGCAGAGACTGTAGGAAGAGTGATCATGCTCAAGGAAAAGATAACCTAGATAATTGCAACGATGTTTCAAAAGGAAAAGCCCCTGACGGCGGCTATGGTTGGTGTGTTGTGTTAGGATGTTTTCTTGCTCATGTTGTCTTTGCGGGACTTGATAGAAGCGAAGGAATATTTTTCCTTTTGCTGACAACACGATATGGTGAGAGTGCCCAACTGACGTCCTGGCCAGGGGCAATTGTTTGCACCTTACAGCTGGTCCTTGGTCCTGTGGCTACCATTTTATGTGATCGCTTCAGCACTAGAGTAACCGTGATGTTTGGTGGAACACTTATGTTTCTAGGATTATTTCTAAGTTCTTTTGCTCCAAATTTTATATTTTACTTGATTTCTCATGGATTAATCGGTGGTCTAGGTAGGGGAATTACCTACGTTCCCGGGTTTATTATTGTGGGAAAGTATTTCGACAGGCGATCCGGTCTTGCCACAGGTGTTGCTACTTCGGGTAGTGGGGTCGGAACATTTATGTTAGTACCGTTGATGCAGTATTTGGCAGAGAATTATGGATTCAAAGGTACCTTCTTAATCTTAAGCGGATTGGCTTGTCATATATTTGTATCCGCAATGTTGTATCGTCCGCTTAGTATGTACTACAAACCAACAGTAACCATTAATAGATTCACAGAAAAGTGTTGTGTTCACCGGAAGAGCTCATTTGATAAAAATGAAATTAACCTATCAGGAAATTCTGATATTTTTTCATCTACCGTGGAACATGAGCTGCAGCGAGCTGCTTTCTCGACCACCAACAATCAAACTCCAATAGAATATAACATTAGTACGCGTAAGGCCATGAGTCGACAAAACAAACTCGCCACTAAGAAAATTCATGAACACAATTGTCTCATATCCTCGATGAAGATATGTTTTCCCATTGAGAACAACAACAGCTCGTCGGGGAATAGTTGCCGTATTAACCTGCTGAAAAACCCATCGTTTCTCATGTACTGCATGAGTATCCTGCTGTTAGCAATGGCATTTAGGGCGGCATTTACTTTCATCCCTGCCCTTATTGAGTCCAAGGGAATATCAAAGTCCGAGGCAGCTTTAGCAGTATCAGTCGCAGGAGCCGTGGACACTTTTGGCCGGATTGTAATTGGCTTTCTCTTAGACTTACCAAATCTGAAACCTTTTCGACTCGTGATTTACAACTTGGTCATCTTTGGAATATCGTTGATAGTTTTTTCCCTACCTTCGCTGATAAATTTCGCCTCGTTTTGTGTCATGTCCATCGTTTTCGGATTGCTAACTGGAGCAAATATATCCCAGAAGTCAGTGATTCTTGCAGACATTTTCGATTACAAGGATATAGCAAGCGCTCTTGGAATATTAATGGTATTCCAGGGTTTGGGAAATCTCTTAGGTCCTCCATTATCTGGAGCTGTTAAAGATGTGTTTGCCAGTTTTGATCAGTCTTTTTATTTAAGCGGTTCTCTACTAGTTGGTGCTGGTATATTAATGACTCTTTGTAATATTTTAAATATTTTACACAAACGTAAACAAGTTAATAAAACTTCATTAATCTAAGAATGTTACACTCACGTATTCAATTGAATACAATTTCAATAATCTAAGAAAGTTACTTACATGTAAACAAGTGAATACAACTTCAATAATCTAAGGATGTTACACTCACGTATTCAATTGAATACAATTTCAATAATCTAAGAATGTTACACTCACGTATTCAATTGAATACAATTTCAATAATCTAAGGATGTTACACTCACGTATTCAATTGAATACAATTTCAATAATCTAAGGATGTTACACTCACGTATTCAATTGAATACAATTTCAATAATCTAAGGATGTTACATTCACGAATTCTTCTTCTTCTTCAGCGTTCATTCTCAAACTCCTGCTGGATTTCTCTAGTAGCAGGACCATGATCCATTCTAGATTTCCATCAGGATGTAGTCCAGAGAATGGAAATGCGTTGTGTCGCCGTTTTATTTGCGCCAATGGCCCGACACATCCATCTTCGGCAGGATTCACGTATTCAATTGAATACAATTTCAATAATCTAAGAATGTTACTCACATGTAAACATGTGAAAGCAATTTCAATGCTCTAAGGAGGTTACACTATCGCAAACAAAATAATACATCTTCAATAATCTAAGTCAACAATAGAATACATCCAGAAACAACAAGTTAAATGGTACGGCCACATAACCAGACAGAAAGAGCAAAGTATTATCCAAAAAAAACACTTAACAAACGATACGAAAACAGTCGACCTATTGGACGCCCTCGTAAAAGGTGGATAGATAGTGTATTAGAGACACTCGGAAATATAACAGCAGAAGAGGCAAATAGAAGGGCAAAAGACCGTACACTCGCTCTCCCCTCAACACCGAAAGGTACATGAGGACAGAAAGAAGAAGAAGAATAATCTAAGAAAGGTACACACATGTAAACATGTGAAAGCAACTTCAATAATCTAAGATTACGCAATCTAGATGGTTAGGCCTACCAAAGAAATAAGTATTCTGTCACCTTTTCCACATATATATAGGCTGTCATTATTTCCTCGCAAAGTTGCATCCAGTAATCTGCCGTTGCTTCTTGAACGGTTCTGGTCGCTCCCTGACTTGTATGCGATGCGCTCTCAGGCCCAACAATCTTCAGTCTGAGCCACCGTCTATAAAGTTAAAGTCAATGTCCAAAAATGTATTTTCCGCCTTCTACACTGGCGGCCCCAGTAGTTATATACGGATGACTTGAGACGTAGTTGCGTACGCAACATTAGATGGCTCAAAGAGGAAAGTATTGTTGCGCACGCAACAACGCAACATTTAGATGGCTCAAAGAGGAAAGTATTGTTGCGTACGCAACGCGCAACATTTAGATGGCTCAAAGAGGAAAGTATTGTTGCGTACGCAACGGGCAACATTTAGATGGCTCAAAGAGGAAAGTATTGTTGCGCACCAATGCGCAACATTTAGATGGCTCAAATAAGAAAGTATTGTTGCGCACCAATGCGCAACATTTAGATGGTTCAAATAAGAAAGTATTGACACACCAACACACCAGATTGTCAGCCAGTAGGATGGGGCGGCGCGCGATACCCCACCCCGGCCCGATCGGGGGGGCGTTCGGATCACCCCCACCAACGGTGGGGGCGCGCGGATACCGGTTCTTCCGCTGAAAATTGTCCACTGTGCTATATTTGGTACTGCTATTATGTGTGGAGTATGTATTTAATGATGAAAATGTATGTGTGTGTGTGGGTGTATGGGGGGTGTCTGAAACTCCCCATTTTTATCTGTGTTGGTGTGTTGAATAAAAAAAAATAAACGGAAACTTTTCCAGTGTTTTTAGGTACAGGGTGATACAACAAGGTCAATATCAGTGAAGTTTGTAACAATTTTTTTAACCTGTGCTGCACCTTTAGACTGATAATTCAAGATAAAGAAAATGACACATACATCAGCTGACCTTGTGTCGACCTCAACATTCTAATTATGAAACTTTTCCACACCAGAAATTTTGTCTCGTTCAGATTAGTGGACTATCGCACCCACATTTAAACCATGCGTTGTATTGGTTTATTTATAAAACAGACGTGTGTGGTGTCTAATGAATGGCCGTGAAATATATTTCCATATAAATTAAACCAAGAAACAAACAATTCAACACGTTCAACGAAATATATGAAGAACCCGTTTAAATATATGCCTATGTAGCAAGCTTTATATAAATACACATTGAAAATAAAACTAACATCTATTTAACTAAAGCTGGTAGCATAGCGATGGACTAGGTCAGGTAAGCCGAACAGCTGCAAACCATTAAAACCCGGTGTATCTCAATTTAGTCCGTGGTCAGCGCATGGAAGCCCAGCGGGTGATAATTAATCAGATAACCACGCTCACTGAAACTAGTGTGCACGTTTCTTTAAAACGAACGTTAAGACTATTTTCTCTCTCTCGCTCTTTCTCTCTCTCTCTCTTTACATATGTTGTGTGTTATAAGCAGAGAACTTTTTCTGTTACTTATACAGCGTTTTTGTATTTAGAAACATATTTTTGTTAAAAAGCATATTATTAGTAATATTATAAATTATTATTATATACAAATAATTATTCGTATAATCACGTGTATTTTGAGATATTTGAACCTAGGAAAGAAAATATTCTTCTTCTGCTGGTGTAATCAAAGGTTCTTCCCTTGTGTTGTTATATTCAAGCGGGGTCTCACATTGTAAAACATGAAGGGGGCTTTTAATGTTTTATATCTATTATGTTGAGTTATTTGTTTAACAATGACAATTGATAATACGCATTTGAGATATTTGAACCTAGGAAAGAAAATACGCTTCTTCTGCTGGTGTAATCAAAGGTTCTTCCCTTGTGTTGTTATATTCAAGCGGGGTCTCACATTGTAAAACATGAAGGGGGCTTTTAATGTTTTATATCTATTATGTTGAGTTATTTGTTTAACAATGACAATTGATAATACGCATTTGAGATATTTGAACCTAGGAAAGAAAATACTCTTCTTCTGCTGGTGTAATCAAAGGTTCTTCCCTTGTGTTGTTATATTCAAGCGGGGTCTCACATTGTAAAACATGAAGGGGGCTTTTAATGTTTTATATCTATTATGTTGAGTTATTTGTTTAACAATGACAATTGATAATACGCATTTGAGATATTTGAACCTAGGAAAGAAAATACTCTTCTTCTGCTGGTGTAATCAAAGGTTCTTCCCTTGTGTTGTTATATTCAAGCGGGTTCTCACATTGTAAAACATGAAGGGGGCTTTTAATGTTTTATATCTATTATGTTGAGTTATTTGTTTAACAATGACAATTGATAATACGCATTTGAGATATTTGAACCTAGGAAAGAAAATACTCTTCTTCTGCTGGTGTAATCAAAGGTTCTTCCCTTGTGTTGTTATATTCAAGCGGGGTCTCACATTGTAAAACATGAAGGGGGCTTTTAATGTTTTATATCTATTATGTTGAGTTATTTGTTTAACAATGACAATTGATAATACACATAATATGAGACATGGCTAAGAAGAGTGTACCAACTGATCTGTAAATGCGCTGAAGCATCCGAAGTGCTTAAACGCCAGTTCATGGCACTTGAAAAAACAGCTAAATCAGCAGTATTTGTTATCTTGCCTGTATCATGAACCGCGTCGGTGAATCATCAGCCCTAGCTTGACCGTGTCATGAACGCAGCAGAAACGTCAGTAACGCACGTGCACCCATAATCACCATAAACTGTTACCCCGACCTGGTTATGGTGTGCACAAGCTAACCTAGCACAACAGCTAGTTGTACCTAGTTAAAACTGGTTTTATCTAGTTATTTCCGAAATAGACAAGCCTGTAACAAAATTTTTTGCTGATTCAGCATTCGGCGCACTATAAATACCAGTGATTCTGAAATTATCCGCACTCTAAAAACCACATTCCGACTGATAACAGCGCAGTGTGTCAGACTTTTGAACCTCAGATAAACAGTGTTTATATTCCAAGAAAATGGTGAGTTATATGTTTTAGTATGTATTAGTTTGAGTACATTTTGATCTTTATGTTATCGTCTTTTATATTGTATATGCTATATGTTACCCATGTATATATATATATATATATATATATATACATGGGTTACATATACTGTGTGTGTGTGTGTGTGTGTGTGTGTGTGTGTGGGTGAGTTATATCTTTAGTATGTATTAGTTTAAGCACATTTTGATCTTTATGCTAGCGTCTTTTATATTTTTGACTCGTCTGATTGTGCTGCAAAGTCAACGAGTAACACGACCTACATAGCAAAACACATCCCCATGTCGTGTTCTGTAGCGTCCAATGTCCCTGATAAGAAAGACCCCGTCTGTTTCGTCAGCACAGGAGATCCTCAGAAACTGATCAATAGTGTGCTGAAGTATTTAGTGGAAATCGCTGATACTGCTGGAAATCTCTTAAAAGAACGTTTTGCCGAACATCTCAAGGTCTTGCGTGATGGTGAGCATTTTTTAGAGTTGTGTAGACTCGAGGGGTATCTTGCGCAACTGCCTGTGATTGGGTTTAATTCGGGGAAATATGATGTTAATTTGATTAAACCATATTTCGCCCGGTATTTTTTAAAAAACCCCGGCGAAGACGGGGCCTTCGACTTCGCTGTCAAGCGAAATAATAATTTTATGTGCATATCCACGGAAAAATTAAAGTTTTTGGATATTGTCAATTACCTTGCCCCAGGTTTTAGTTACAGTAAGTATTTAGCAGCTTACAGGGTAGTCGAACAGAAAGGTTTTTTCTGTTACGAGTATGTAACAGATTTGGCGCAGTTGAAGGAACCCTGTTTACCTCCACACGCGGCCTTCTACTCAAAACTTAAAAATTCCAACATTTCTGTTGAAGAATATGCGTACTGCCAAAAAATCTGGCGGGAACATAACATGACGAAATTGCAGGATTTTCTCGAGTGGTACAACAACAAAGATGTCGCGCCTATGCTGAAGGCCCTATCCAGCCAGGTTAAATTCTATGCTGCGATTGGGATTGATATGTTTAAGGACGCAATCTCTGTTCCGGGTATCACCCTCAGGTACCTTTTCAAAACCCTACCACGTGGTATAGTCTTTACGTTATGCGCCCCATATGAAAAAGACCTACACAACATCATACGCCACAACATCACCGGTGGGCCGTCTATTATTTTTCATCGACACCATGAGGTGGATAAAACCAACATCCGCGGTGGTAAGGTGGTTAAGAGCATTAAGGGGTATGACGCCAATGCTCTTTATTTGTGGGCATTAATGCAGAAGATGCCCACAGATTTTACAATCACCCGAACACACGATGATGGTTTTAAACAGCACAGGCGAAATCTGTACACCATTCAATGTAGGGAGTGGTTAGCTTGGATGGCTCACACGAGAAACACAGAACTTATCACCCAATTCAACGGTAAGGAACACCGTGTTGGTGATGCTCATATTCCAGTGGATGGTTATTGTACTATGACACGCACGGCCTTTCAATTTCATGGTTGCATGTTCCACGGGCATCCCAACTGCCCAATCACCAAAGACCATGTCATCAATCCGGTCAACAAAAAACCACTTGCTGATTTGTATTTGGCTACATGTAGAACCAGTCAAACGATAGCTAACGCGTGTGGTGGTGGTATTGTCGAGTGTTGGGAATGTGAGTGGCAGACATTAAAAAAGACGGAGAAACGTGTCAGAGACTTTCTAGCAACAGCATTTACGAGGCAAAAACCATCCTACGCTAAATACACGAGACCCACACAAACCCAAATTATTGCAGCTGTTGTTGATGGTTCGTGTTTTGGGCTTGTTGAATGTGATATTCACGTCCCAGATGCTTTGAAAGCGTATTTTTCGGAGATGACACCCATCTTTAAAAATATTGATGTCAGTCGGGCAGATATCGGCCCGCTGATGGGGAAATACGCAAATGACAATAAGCTATTGACCACACCTCGTCGAACACTTATTGGGAGCTATATTGGTAACAAAATCCTGTTGGCCACACCCTTGCTAAAGTGGTATCTGGCTCATGGTCTAGTGGTTACATACATCTATCAGGTTATAGAGTATGAACCTGTAGCATGTTTCAGCCAGTTTGGTGATACTGTTACAAGAGCTCGTCGTAAGGGTGATCTCTCCCCAGCCGCTTCTATTACAAGTGATACTATGAAATTACTTGGGAATGCGGCTTATGGAAAAACACTCACCAATAAAGCTAAACATGCTAAAGTGGTGTATGTGGACCCTACAGCGACCGACAAGTTGGTCAATAGCCCTTACTTTAGGAAGATGGTCGAGGTTGGGCCTGATCTATACGAGGTTGAGTCACGGTATCAGCACACGAAGTGGGATTTACCCATCCAGATTGGTTTTTTCGTGTACCAATATGCCAAGCTTAGGATGCTTGAGTTTTACTATGACTTCCTCGATAGATTCGTGGACAGGAGTGATTTTGAGGTGACAGAGATGGATACGGACTCTCTCTATTTAGCCCTAGCCGCGGACAGTCTACATGACGTCATTAAGCCTAGCATGAGGGCCGAATATCGACAAGTCTACGATCAGTGGTTCCCTAGGGAAACCTGTCAGCCTAATATAGACCTCTTACTCGACCCACCTAAAGACTGTCCCCAATGCATCGAGGCTAGGCTATTCGATAAGCGAAAGCCAGGTCTATTCAAGCTCGAGTATGCTGGTATAGGGATGATTTCACTATGCAGCAAGACATATCACTGCTTTGGGCCCTATGACAAGACATCGACAAAGGGGCTAAGTAAGACCCAAAACAAATTTGACGCAAAGACATTTTCCGACGTCCTGACAACCAGACAAAGTAGTGGGGGTAAAAATCGGGGTTTTAAGACGACAGGGACAGCTGTGTACACATACGAACAACATAGGGCATCACTTTCATACTTTTACATAAAACGACAGGTACAGTCAGATAATGTCTCAACAACACCTCTTCCTATATAACCTTTCTCAAATTCGTACTTGGTGTCGGAATTGTTGTATAATTTCATAATGTAATGATTATGGCTTTAGAAATTTGTATGTCCTTTGCCTAATTTCATGCTCCTTATAAATGTTTATTTATGGTCTTTTCATAATTTTATGCTTTTTATGACATTGTACATTTTCTATTTGATAAATTTATGGTGTATAAATGATACACACTTAAAATGTTTTATGAAAATACATATCCATTTTTCTTAATTGTATACCTTGGTACGTTCAACAATATAAAAAAGTACGTAAATAAAAGTATTTCATATGTTTAACCCTTTTTGTTTGTTTTATATTTGTGTGTTATAAATGTATATGTCTCCCGAGTCTAACACCCACCACTTAATGGATTCTTGTCTGTTTTCTGCCCCCTAAACCATGCTTCCCATCCTGCCCTGTATCTGACCCCTGGTGTAAACGGTATCTGGTCAAGTGGATCTGGTTTTATCTGAATTTCTTGTCCTGTGGATAACTTCTGGTATGTAACTGGTATTCTTGTCCTGTGGCTAATGTATAAGTTCTTGACCTGTGGATACTTATGGCCCTCTGGTGTGACAGATGATTCTTTGTAACAAGTTAATGAAACACACAGTACAGACAGCACGTAAACGAGAACTTGAAAATATTTGACAACAAATTGTTTCAGAGATATAAAAATATTTATTTATGAATCGTGTACATTTTTCAAAATAAATAAGAAAAAAGAATGTTCACTGTATAATTCACTGTTGATAAAGCGGTATCAAAACAGGTTGTGTTCTTTGTCTCTTGGCTGGTTTGGGTTTGTTGGTATTTTTCTTTTCTGGGGCTGATACCGTTGGTTCAGGTACATAGACAGGTTCGTAGTCGGGTGTGAGATACATCTCTAGGTTACCACAACCATATGGGAATGAATCGTCATAGGTGTTTGAAACTGGAGCCGATGAATCACTGTAAGTGTTTGAAACCGCAACTGTTGAATCGTCATATATATTTGTAACTGGATCATTTGAAGTTTGCTTTGTAGGAAAAACACTGGAAATTCTATCAAATTCATTCAGAATAACATCACGTAGTTCTACTAGATCGACGAAATCTTGTCGACTCATCGTGATGCCTGTTTTGGTAGGAAACTTTATGTGTGTATCACCATAGTATCTGCGAATCTGAATAAGAGGTTTCTTGAAGGATGATACAGCCACTGCATTAACACCATCACCTAATGGTTTAATCATATCGTTTGTTCTGGAAAAGTATGTAACTGGTGAAGCCATCTTCTTAATACAACTGGAGTTGGAAATATCACTTCTAGACTGGTAGTGCGATGTGAGGTTTATATCAAGTGAACTTCTTATTTATACACACAGCGGCGGCCGGAGCACCCCACGCACGCGCGGCGGCCGGCTCCCGATTGGTCGTATCTGTGGCATGCCTCATGGATGACCCCACGCCAGTATGGCGTTTCTAGGTCACAGGAGCTGCCAGCTTTGATTAATGACTCATGGCGTGGGTACGCTGTGGTATCTAGGTCACAGATGTTGTACGCGTGACTTTTGTTTGACCTGGTTCCAGACTAGGGCGTATACAAGCTTATCATTTTTCCACTGTTTGACCGTGAAAGGTCGCAACACACATGCCATGGACGCACCGCGTGCTTTTAACATTAAGAAATACACAACGTATAAGCCACAAGTAGAACTCAACAAATCTTGTAGTACTCTCGGGTTGTAAACATAAGGTCTATTTGAATTTCTTTCTAGAAATTTGATAATCTCTGAATGTCTGGGTGGCAGGCCAAACGAATCAAAATATGTAAATGCTCCAACACCATCGTAATAAATGGCCACCCAATGGGATCCCGGTCTATAACTGGGGTCTGTATTGACAACAAAAGCAGCTGTCAGAGTTGGGTCAATGTATCTCGGTAACTTATCCACTGGTACGACTCGTACTAAACCGAGGCGACGAATCCAGATATCCTGTATTAATAGCTCGTAGATTTGGTTAGTGTTCATTCTCTCAAGCTAAAAAGTCTGTAAGAATTGATCTGGTCTTGGATACCTCCAAAACACTGTCAACTTCAAAGTAAATTAAAACTTGAATAGCCGATGCGGTCACGGTGGCGAATTTCAGCTCAATGGCCAGTGGCCCAGTCTTGGCCATCTCAAATTGATCACCATCGAGCAAGCTAGGAGTCAGATCAAAAGCGTAGAGATTATAACCATGCTTAAAACCTCTAACGTCAATACCATTTCCAGCATCTTTACCGACAAAACCTAGGGCTGTTAGACTACCAAAGAACGCTCTGATGTACTGATCATTGGCGTAATTAATAGTCAGTGGTTTACTACTCACATTTCTACCATCTACCAACAGGTTTAAATACGTCAGATCAAAATGATGAAAATTGAATGGATTTTTCTTAAGATTACCGTTAAAGGCACCAGCATCAACCAAACCAATAACGACTCTTGTGGGTGTCTGTGATAAAAATAAATTATCTTGAACGTGTGATAGCATACCATTAGGGATGGAAAATGTTTTCAAACCAACCCGTTTTATCGGGTACTTGGCATTACCTCGCATTAAGGCTTTCTCGTGGGCTAGTGAGATGGCTGGATTAAGTTTGACTTTTCTAAGTACTAGCGCTGCATGGGTGATAACACTTTTGTAACCAACGGTCCCATCTGTAGCCATCAGGTTGAAGACATCTTTCGATGGTGTTAGCTTGATCTTTACATCCACACCATTCAACATATATCTGTCTTGGGCGAAAATATCAGCGTGTAATTTACCCATCATATCCATTTCTTCACTCGCCGTTGCCAGTTGGCGGCGAATTTTAAAGCCGTTATTCGTATCCCCCTGCGTATCTTCATGGGCTTTTGGTGTATCTCTGTAGTAGAGGGCGGCACACAAATGACCCTTTTTAGCATCATCACCATAATTCAAAGTAGCTTCAATATAAGCTCGGTAAGGGTATGTGTTTTCGCTAGCTGTGATAAGAGTATCGTTCAATGAAACATCGACTTGAGAAAATAAACTGTGCATGTAATAATTCACAGGACCAACTTCAGTATTGGGTTGTAGACTATCACCGTTGGGTAGTGTCACTTTGGTTCTTACGTGTAAAAAGGTGTTGAAAAGATCCAAGTAATCTTCACTATTACCCAAAATAACAAACTCGATGGGTGCCCCTGGCGCTAAAGCAGCCAGGGGATGAATTTCCACGTATTGACCCTCGTCAACAGCCGTTTGGGTTGGTGGTACACTAAACAAATCAAGTCCAGAATGAAGACATTCACACGAGTTGGGGTGAATGAGCGCCATTATGCGAATATGTCTCGGGTCTTGTTCTGCTTGGAATGAGCTCTGTGTCGTTTAGCGGCTGGTTTTATTCTTTTCCGGCAGGGTGCACCAGGTGGAGTTGGTCGTTTTCGATGTCTAATACCACGACCTGATTGGGTAACGTGGTCGACAGCACCAGCCAATAGGCGCTGGCCAGCTTCTTTGGCTCTATCTCGCATAGAATCGCGAATATTCCCACCACTAAAAGCATCCTGGGCCACTTGTAAACCAGAAGTGACACCTTCTCTAAGTAGAGCTTTACCACCTGTTTTTAACCAGGGTAGTACCATTCTACCCAGACCGCTAAAGAAACTACCTAGTCCGTGTCCTTTTTGATGTCTACCACCGACAAATACGGGTAGCCCATTCCCAGCTTGGTTACAGAAAAATTCCTCATATAGCTTAGGATTTCTGTGGATTGTTGCGTGTCTAACCATTGTTTACTCCAAGTCAAACCGTTTGCGAGAACGAAAATGAAGTGTCACCGTTGACGTCCCAGCTGTAAATGCGATCTTCTTGCCTTGGTCTGTGGTTAAAAGGATTTCAACGGCATCAAACGAGAAGCGACTCAGAGGTGCATAATGGGGTTTATCATAGATTCGAAACACTGAGGTAGCTGTCTTGTCCAATATGGGTACAGAGCGTAATAGTGGGACCATCGCATCACCCACTGAACGCGCAGATACAATGTCTGAATACACATAGACATTTTTCATATCGCGATCCATATCGACCATATCTTGACTGGTTCGATCTGGGTCGTCATAGGTCAGACGTGTTTTTGGTAGTGCTAAAATATTTTTCAGCGTCTCACTCAGTGCAAGTTCAGTACCTTCATCGAGAATCTTAATTGTGGCTCTCTTTGAAGCTTTATTGTAATAAATTTTCGCAATACGACCAGCATTGGTCAGCTTAGAATTAAGTTCTTAGATAAAACCCTCTGGTGAGTCGTATAGACCGGCCGGCATAGTTATTACACCGTTCAGGTTATTAGATGGTGGGTGAACATATGTCAACCACACCTCACCATCAAGAACGTTGAAATATGTGTTTGGAAATTGAATTTCAGCTAGACCAACCTCATATTGGGAATTCATCTCTATAGTTTGTGGAAGTTTGACAAAATAATGGCTGGGGTTATTGTCCGGATAAATGTTCATTGAAGAATTGCTCGGTAAGGTAATGTAGAAACTCATCCTAGCTTTGGGTTTGGTAACATGTATCCCAAACAGCTACTCAGTAAGGCGATCCAGATCTTGGAGCCAGGTGCATCGAGGTCGACTCGAGACAGATTAAATAATGAAACACCAATCACCACATATATAATAAGCATTTGACAAAGGAAAACAATTTCTAAACGGGGGACCAGTTTACCGAATAAGACCCAGAGTGATGTTCGTACCCCTGCTCTTTCTTCTTCTGGCCGTAATACTGTTTCAACTTGATCAATTTCCATTAGTATCTTGTAATGTCTGTGGCCGACACCCAGGAATTGAATGAAGAATTATAGCCGAACCACTTGACTAAATACTGTTTCCGATGTCCAGCCCCCCGTTCTTCTAGGACTGTTTCGATACGAAACGTTGTTTTGTCACCAACTTTTTGAAGTTCTTCTTTGTAAAAGGAACCTTGCACTTCTTCACCCGCATCATCTTTGATCGTATAAGTTATAGGTGTTGTCGGTTGTATCTGACTGACGGTAAACAATTCTGTCCACGAAGGTGTATATCCTTTTTTAAAATTGTGTCTGCCTAGCCCGATTCTCACCCTATCACCAACATTGAAATATACTTTTCTGTCTGTTGGTCGCTCTCCATATAACGTATTCCACACTTGGGCTTGATTACCCGTATTAACTTCTACAGGTGCCATCCGAATACTTGTATGAAATGAATAATTATAATTTCGAAGCAAGGCGTTTATCACATCTACATAACGAGGTTTATTGATTTTAGTGAAATATCGCCACATTTTCTCCTTCAATGTACGATTGAAACGTTCGACAACAGCTGCTTTGACATCTTCATTTTCAGTTGTGAAGAAATGAACACCGTTGTCTTTAAGAAACTTGAGAAATGTTTTATTGGTAAATTCCGAACCCTTGTCGGTTTGAAAATTTATTGGTTTTCTTTGTTCTAAAATACCACGCACAGCTTCGACTAAAGCTTTTCCAGTTTTGTTCTTGATCGGAACAGCCCAAGCGAATTTACTAAACACATCTATACACGTCACCAAATATGAATATCCATCGTTGTAATTTCTTAACTTTGTAAGATCAATTAAATCAGCTTGAAACTGTTGGTCTATACCACCTGTTATGGTTACACGTCTTTTAAAGCGGCGCCGAATAGGTTTATGTAAAGTGTAAGTATCCTGATGACATAACCAGTCTTTGATTTGTTTTGTTTCAAGTTTGGTGGTACGTTGTAAACCACTAACACCACCAAACGCTCCAGCTTTCTTAGGATTGTAGTAATGACGCGACAACATTTTGTCTACCATGATTCCCAAATGGGTGTTTTGGTAGGCGTAGGAATTTTACTTTTCCTTTTCTTCCTGAGCGAACGTTTAGGTGGGTCAGGCGTCACTTCAACCTTGTCTGGAATTTTCTCAGCTGCTTCTTCGGTTTTATGTGGTGGTTCGATAGGGACCGGCAGAGTTGGTTTGTTATGTGCTGGTTCTACAGGTACCAACGAAGGTGGTTTGAAGTCTAATAAACCCAACGGTCTGTTTTTGTACTGGTCAAGGCGAATCAAATACTGTTGTAATGTTTGCTGGTAAAGTCTAGCTTTATCAGCGTTAGATAAATCAGAACGATCTAAAACATCACGCATCTGTTGATCCAGATCACGCATGTTATCCGTTAAACTATCAGGTGGTGTGTACGTAGATTTTTGCTGTAAAGTTTCTAGTACCCGTGGATCGATCAGCAACATTTTCTTGGCCATTATACACCCAAGAGACTACCCAACACACTCAGGACAGGTTTCAGTAACGCGCCTATAAAACCCCCTTGTTGAAGAATATGTTTCCTTCTTTTCACGGTAGTCTTTTTGCGAGTGAGCAGTCTGAGATTAGTCTTGTGTCGTTGCAGTCGGGTCTTCTGATGCTTGGTAAGTCGAACATGCCCTTTTAAGATATTGTGGGAACATTCACACAGGGTGCGTATGAGAGCCGGTGATGCTGTTTTTATTATACTCTTCACGACAGCTGGTTTTGCATGGCACAGGGTTTTTAACATTGGGCCGTGACGTCTCAAAGCATCAGTCATTTTTATTTTGGAACGTATACGACTTGGTTTTCTCCAGGAAATATATGACTCCGCAATCTCAAATGATCAGGTGTTGCCTGTCTGAGATCTATCAACAAATAACCATGTGGGGACGCTGTCGCGTCTTTAAAACTATCTTGCACATAACTATTCTGACCGGGGTACATTTGCTTGGCCAAATATATAATTTGTGACCCATCACGAGGATTCTTGAATAGTACAATGTAGTGTGAGTTTAGACTAATGGTTCTGTGTTCTTTGTTTTTACCAAACAAATTCTGCACAATATACAACACGCTCAGACTCCGATGATGACTTCCTTTAGTGAATAATTTAGTAACTCGCGCATCTGTTTCACTCATCAAATCATCAATAACCAACAGTCTTGGTTTATCACCATTCCATTGCTCCACGTCTGGTAGGCCTTCAATAAATTTAACACCAGGCATGGTTTCATACGCAGCCTGCCACACACCATAACACCAGATAATTTCCTCTGGTATCGGATCCATCATCTCGCGCACATATTTTAAGAAATTTTGCACAAAAATAGTTTTTCCACACCCGGTCGGACCAGCAATCATAGCTGTAAAAGGATGTTTCCACCTCGTATCCATTTCTATTAATGAGCTCTTTTTGTTGTATATTATATATATATATATATATATATATATATATATATATATATATATATATATATATATATATATATATATATATATATATATATATATATATAACACAAACACAACACCCCTATCTGTAATACCACAAGACATATATGAACGGCTGACAACAACCACGCCCACACCCGCACACACACACACCACACACATACATTTTCATCATTAAATACATACTCCACACATAATAGCAGTACCAAATATAGCACAGTGGACAATTTTCAGCGGAAGAACCGGTATCCGCGCGCCCCCACCGTTGGTGGGGGTGATCCGAGCGCCCCCCCCCCCCCCCCCCCCCGATCGGGCCGGGGTGGGGTATCGCGCGCCGCCCCATCCTACTGGCTGACAATCTGGTGTGTTGGTGTGTCAATACTTTCTTATTTGAACCATCTAAATGTTGCGTTGTTGCGCAACAATACTTTCTTATTTGAGCCATCTAAATGTTGCGCATTGGTGCGCAACAATACTTTCCTCTTTGAGCCATCTAAATGTTGCCCGTTGCGTACGCAACAATACTTTCCTCTTTGAGCCATCTAAATGTTGCGTTGTTGCGTGCGCAACAATACTTTCCTCTTTGAGCCATCTAATGTTGCGTACGCAACTACGTCTCAAGTCATCCGTATATAACTACTGGCCCCGTCCACTGTTCAACACCTCCCTAGTTTTTGTTTTAGCAAAATACACCTTAGAAATTGTTCCATAAAACATATTTTCGAAGATCTAGGTGTTCATACTTTTGTCTCTTAATAACATAAAAAAAACTTATTGAATATTACTATATTGTTTATTGTTTGTATGTGTGTCTGTATTCGCAAAAATAAAGCACAATAAATATATTTGTGCAATGGAGAAGTTTATCCAGACCTTATATCATACCCACAGAAGACTCCGACTCTCAGCTTTGTGCAATGTTTTGACAAGTAGCCTCCTGATCAGTAGAAGTTTCTTTGTCTCAATCCCCAAGAATTACCATAGATGAAGATCTTCTTTTCTATGTGCTATGAGGCGCAGTGGTTGTAAAAGCACAGCCATACATTTGATGTACTGTGAGGCTTCAACAGAGGAAAGGCTTACTATGTTTGTACATACATGTAAATTACCATGGATATGTTGTTACATAGATTATTTAATTTAACATTTAATTTACGCCAGACACGCTGGAAGACTCAACTGATTCCACATCTAAGGTTCCTTCGTAATATATTAAATATCCATTGGTGTGATCAAATACCAGTGAAGTACTGATGAAATCTCAATCTGTAAGCATAAAGACATTGTCGATGAAGGCTCAAACACTCTGAGCTAGACACATGGTCCGCATGAAAGATATCGTCTTTAAAATAGTTTTATATGGATAACTTCAGACTGGCTGCCGCAAAGCCGGAGAACTTCAGACTGGCTGCCGTAAGGCCGGAGAACTTCAGACTGGCTTCCGCAAGGCCGGAGAACTTCAGACTGGCTGCCGCAAGGTCGTAGAACAGAAGAAACGTATTAAAGACACTCTTATGACATTACTGACTCACTTCACCATTTTCTGAAGTACATGCCCTAAACGTTGCTGCAGAAATAGTTAAAAACACAAGCCAATGTCAATGGGTGGTGTTTCTTACTGATGTAATGTCTGTCCTGCATGACTTTCACAAACGATAAACCGCAAGACCTGAAGAAAGCCAAACGAGAAGTGAACATCCTAAGAAGGGTAGTATTATAGTAGATACCATCCCACTGTTGCATACCAGAAAATGAAAATACAGATATGCTAGCAAAAGACGGAGCAACACAGGAACACAAGCACCAAGAAATCATTAACCAGGAAAGGAAAAGAGGGCCCTCATCAAAGCTATTGGGAAAATTAATAAAAGACAGTTATTACTTCATGACAGAACTGATCATGTTATCATCTTCCGCATCAGTACAAGGCACATCAGAGTAAACAGCCACTTACATAAAGACTAAGACGGGTTCCATCACATCTGTGTCCATGTGGGCAGGCATAACAGACCGCAAAACATCCTGCAAGACTGTGTAACACTAAACCAGTTAAGGGAGGGGCACTGGACCACAGAGACAGATATCAACATATAGCTGTATGGAGGAGGGGGCACTAATGAGCTTTCAAATACAGAAGCATGTATTAAGAAAACCACACTTGCTGTGTAGACATGATAAACTACGAACGAGAAGAAGAAGAAGACTTCAACATAGATACACATTCATGGGAGAATCTTGCACAAGACAGATCCGAATAGCGTCGAAGAATCAAGAGTTGCAGCGACGGCAAAGAATCTCAGACATGATGCTGTGCAACAAAAACACACTAGAATAAAGGAAAAGGCTGCAGTTTCCCACAGACTCCTCCCACACATGCTCAGAGTGTGTTAACAATTTTAGGCACGCATAGGACTCGTCAGGCACGCATATGACTCGTCAGGCACACCACAGACATCCTCATCATCGCCCCCATTGAGTTGAATGGTCATCGTCGATTACGACGTGCTAACAACAACTTAGCTTATTTTAGTTTCATGTTTGTGATTTAGTTTGGAAACATAATTGTGAGTATTGTGTTTCTGATTTCATTTGGAAATTTCATCGTGAGTTTCATGTTTGTGTTTTTATTTGGAAATTTTACTATATTTATCATATTTGTGATTTCATTGGAAAACTTCATTGTAAGTTTTATGTTTGTGATTTAATTTGAAAACATAATTTTTTTTCTATTCTAAGATTAATTCGTGTGTATTAATTTGACAAATTTAATGTCAGCTAAATTGTGATCATATCGATAGCAAACAAAAGCAAAAATATCAAACATCGGTGACAGTGGTTAGCATTTAGATTGAAGAAAGGGGACAGGGCTCAAGTTTGAGCAAAATTACAATGGCATTAAACAGTTTGCAGTTTGGTTTGGTTTGGTTAAGTAACATGTACCTTTTATGGTGATGTACGCAATTTGGTTACATCAGACCTTCACAGCCATAAAAAATAGTGGAAGTCGCGGTTTTGGTAATCCAGTCACTACGACCAACAAATGTTTGTCCATACCATCGCTGAAATAGGTTGTAAATGAAATTGATGCCATTTTAATGCTTTTCGCACATGATAGCATTACTTTCATCTGTATTCAAAATGTTGAAACATGGCATTCAATTCTATAAAATGTTGAAACATGGCGTTCATTCTACAAAATGGTTATACTTCGGATTGCTGGATTACCTAACTCACAATCACTACTATTTTTTGACGGTCTTAATCTCTGTTGTGGTCAAACTGGAATGACGTCCCCACCTGAAAGAAGTGTATCTCATCTAAGAAGTACACACAAAATTACACAACACCTAGTAAATTTGTGTAGAAGTAGTTCAAGAGCAATCAATGAGTAGTTAGAACGAGTATAATGCTTTCAGATAAATTCCACATACACTCTAGCGTGCGACATAGGTGTGTTCTATATCCATTGTTATTCACCACGTATATCGATTGCATATGTAGAATTGCCAAAACTAATGATGGAGACAGTTGTTAACATTAATGAAGGAGACAATCTAAACAACCTCCTGAGAGAACTTCTTTTTGCAGACGACCGAGCAATAATATGAATATCAAATGAAGAACAACAACAACATATAGATAGACAGCATTCAACGTGTAGGGACTTTAACATGAAGGTAAACACAGAAAAAAAACCGAGGTAATGTCAATCGCGAACACAGAAAGAAACACCACTATTCTAATCGAAGACCAACAGCTTAAACAGGTGAAAGAGTTCCCGCATCTTGGATGCATCATATCATTAAATGGGAAAAACACCAAAGAAATCCAACATAGATGCAACATAGCACACTGGATCGTGGGACAGATGACTCTTATTTTCAAAAACAATTACGTGAATATGAACACCAAAAACTGCACTAGTTAGTCAATTAGTTAGTAATAAGATCATTATCATTGCAAACTGGACACGTCCATAATTGCTCCAATCACTCCCTGAGTGTATCCGTGTATCACTTCTGCGGACAGTACCGGTCCTATGCTGGTTGACCATCATTCTTCTGAGTCCTCACAAAATGTTCACTTCTAGCATTACCGCATTTCAAACCCTGATCTTTAATCTTGACCATTCAAAAGGAATCGTCATTCACACTAGTCTCACTCCCGCGTGATATACATGGCGCTCTGCAGTAAAAAAAAAAAGGACGCATAATCTTGTGAAAAGAGGTAAAATGTAGCAGCACAACAGCGGAGAGTAGCTAGAAAGTCACGGATATAACAAAATCCTTCTACAGTGATCATTCCATGCTCAAACTGTCCAAGGACATTTGCAGCTCCAATAGGACTTATTAGCCATTTACGAACTCATAATCAATGGCATAATTCTAACTGAATTTTCTTCTTCTTCTTTCGTTCACTTGAAACATTGAAACATGTCTATATCTGTAACTCTGTATCCTTAATCATACAGTGGCCCATAGAGCTTTGATTCCAGTGGTGTTTCGTCTGGCCAATATGTCTGTCTCAGCGTTTCATACTCAGAACAATCTTGAAGAATATGCTTGGTACTCTGTGCTGCTTGCCCACATGTGCACATGGCCGTGTTGCCAATCTTGAACTTTGTGTACATGTGACTGCGGAGTCGGTTGTGTCCCGTTCTGAAGCGTAGAATTACAACTTGTTCTGATCTATTCATAATGTGATAGTCATCTTGTGTTGGTGTTTATGGCTTTCTGATTGAATTGATCATATATTTTTTTCTGGTGTAGGTGATTTGTACATCTGGTTGGTCTTCGGCAGCACCTTCCTTATGCAGTTGGTCTGCTTTTTCATTTCCTGGTATTCCACAGCAAGAGGGTATCCACTGATTGGTTACCCTGTACTGGTAAGACAGTTCATTAAGTAGATTGTGCAAGTCTGTTAGTTTTCCAGACTGGAGTGATTAAAGCACTGACCTTGCATATGTCAACAATACCACAGACTGTGGGTCAGGATTTGATTCAGGATTTGTTCAGCAGTTGATCAGTTGCTACCTTAATTGCCTGCATTTCTGCATCATAATTATTGCAGAATTTCCCTGTTGGTGTTCTGATCGTATCTCTAGACTTGTGTGGATATTCTATATATACACCTGCACCTCCACCCATCTGTGTATACTCTCTGACCCATATATCTTGTGAATTTTCAAAAGTGGATTAACTAGTGGTGATCATCACTTGTGATGGACAAACACGCATAACTGAAACGAGCTTAAGATTAAATGTCAAAATGAACAAAAATATGTATAAGCGTTACCAATATGAGTCATAAAACAAAATAGCAGCGAGACACAGTGATGGGCGACGTTTCGACTAAAAAGCCTTCATCGGGACAAACAAAGATCACATTACAACAAATCTTATATGGAGACAAACATGGTTATGATAGGGAGGAAAGGAAAGGAGAAATAGCGAATATGATTAGCGGAACAAGCAAAGATGGAGCAGCATGACAAGGAAGAAGAGCGTATGAGGAGAAGACAGTGGCAAGTGAGGAGAAGAAAGTGCACAGAGGAAAGTGAGAAGTGAAAATAGATATGATATAATAGCAAGTAAAATAAGATAAATTAAAATACTTACCTCAAAAGTGGCAACAGGCAATGAGTATTACAGACACACAATCATAATGTAAGGGAAGAGCAAAAGAAGATGGTACGAGAGATCGGATGAAAGAGAGAGAGAGATAGAGAGAGAGGTCAATACGGCAAGGACAGACGAGAAAGAAGAAAAAAACCACAGATCACATATAGCCGAGCAGCAGGAGGAAAATATAGAGCAGTGGAGAGAGAGAGAGAGACGAGTAATAGGAGAAGATAATAGTGGAAAGAAAATACAGTGATGATTTATACAGGTAAGATAGGTAAATATTAGTGATAATGAGTAAAAACGGAAAATTAGCTCAGGTACGTCTTGTCCCCTGGGATACTTGAAACAAATGGGCCCAACAAGTAGGGCTCAAAGTCGGAAGTTGACGATAGTGGAGGGTGAATAGATAAGGCCTATGTATCATGCTAGCCATATAAGAGAAACACAGACAGTGCAGTTTCCCCACAATAAAAAAGACATAGGAGGCAAGAAAAACACCCTCAGGCAAGAAGAAGAAGTAAAAACAAAATGGAAGAGGTGGAAAAGAGAATGCGCGGCTACCAAGAACCTAAGCGTAAGGCAGGGACGCAGAAGCGAATTAGAGGAGAGGGGTATTTTTTTTATTCATGACATAAACCAAATGTCCATAGAAATAGATAACAATAGTTACAATAGTTAAGAAAAAAAAGGACAATACAAAATGGAGGGGGTTTACAAAGGCGAAGAAGAAGAAGAGAAAAAGGAAAGTGGTAGATGACGTGGGCCTCGAAACGGAGATACATCACGCAAGGCAGGAATATTTAAGTGGGAAGGGACCCAAAGGACACAGGGAGGGCACAGCAGGGGAAGGTGGGGACTATCCCGGGAAAGCGGGTCGGGTGAAGACATCTGGCTGAAATAGAGAGACGTGGGTAGAAGGTGCCGAAGAAAAGGGTACTAGAGTATTTGGGGAATGAAGAGACAGGAAAAGAAAGCCATCGTGGAAAGGGGCAAACCCGGAGCTACAACCAAAGCATGTGAAGTAGTAGAATGACGTAAGGGGAAGATGAGAGTCGGTGCGTCGTAGCATCTGTCCACAAAGTCGTTGTTCGTGGAGGTCGGCGTGGCAGAGGTCCCGATAAAATATGACAGAAGATAGACCAAGGTCACAACCGCAGCAAAAAGTACCTTATATGCCAAGTGTTGAGAAATGAGATCGAAGGTGATAAAAGGATGAGCTAGCCGCACGTCGCAACCCCTATGTGGGTATTGCCCGCACTTTACACTAGCTCATCTATAGGAACAACGATCATCGGACAGAACCTCGAACCGATACACGATTCCTTAGTGCGGGCCATGTAACGTCGGAAGGAGAATGTCAGGTGAAACGAGTTTCGTAGCTGTGTAAGACCAACCGTACGTCGCAATTCGTTTGGAGACGTTGCCCGTACTGCACGTTGGCTCCATAAAAAACATGGGGGGGGGGCGAGGGCACTGCCTCCGAGCCATTGAAGTCGTGTATAGCAGGAAGCCTGTTGGCTCTGCAAACAAAGCATAGTTCATGCATGCATACTAAGTGATTCACTAAATATGATTCAGAAAGTTAAAATAGGTGATGTACGTAGGGAATTGGTGGAGTCATTGGAGAGAACTAATCACTACGAAAACTCACGCTTATTTTTGTCCCCGGAACGCAGGCGTGGAGGGAAACGAATGGGCCGACAATTTAGCTAGTCTCGCCACCACACAATAGCCATGCCACTACTCTCAGTTAGTTAGTCACCTACTATGCTCGCAATGGCAAGATAGGGAAAAACCACATGGGATAGCTTACTTGAGCAAGACGAAAAGCACATTGTTTTTTGCGGAGACTTCAATACCAGAGGAAGACATTGGGGAAATGACATTACCAACAAGCAAGGGGAAGATCTGGAGGATGCGTTGGTAACCGCTGATGTCGAGTGTCTCAATGATGGCTCGGTAACTAGGACTGCCAGCCGATCTGGAGACACAGACAGTAGCATAAACCTGGCGTTGGTTTCCTACGCCTTGGCGCCTCTATGCAGGTGGACTGTGTTAGGGCATCACGACAGTGATCACTACTCATGCATTATCCTTATCAAGAAACACAACCATGGGAAGCGTAGCAGCATTCCAATGGCCTTCCAGTACGACAACTCGGGCCATGACTCGATAAGCAAAATTAGGAGCAGCAAGTCACAGGTCAAGCGCCCAAGGAGTAGCGAGTTGAACCAACCACCATGGTGGAATGACGACATAGAGAAAGCATGGAGGAATAAACGGCAGGCCGTCAAAGCGTGGCAGAAAGCACGCCACTCCGGCAGCGCATCATCCAATAACGTAACTACATTGAAGCAGACCGTTGATGACACCATGTTACTCTTCAAGATAGGTGCAAAACAAGCCAAAGAAGAAAGGTGGAATGAATTCTGCAAGCAGATCAGCGCAGACATGTCTCTTAATATGTTCTGGCGTTTTCAGAGGAGCTTGAATGGAAATGTTCAAAGAATCGGCATACTTGACTTTCAATCCACTGATCTGACATGGAAGAAATCAGATGAAGATAAGGGAATGGCCTTCCTCGATCGTTACGTGCAACAGACGGACCAAAACAATTTAGATGTTAGGCGGAGGATTATTACTATGCTGTCTGGTCTATGTACGGAGGCTAAGTGGAACGAGAGCATACACATCACTGCTGAGACCATCCAGACCACTCTTAAATGGTCGCGGAACACTGCACCAGGCCCTAATGGTATACAATACGAGGACTTCGCCATCCTTAAAGAGAGTGACTTAAACGACCTGGTGGCGAATTTAACGGAAGCATCAAGAACTGGACCATCAAGTAAGAATGGCTGCACAGCTACCTATTGCCACTAAAGAAACCCAATAAAAACCACGCCCGGATCAACGGCTACCGAATCATAACGATGCAGAACACCACAGGCAAACTTATTGAGAAAATTGTAGCACAGCATCTCGCTCGAGAACTGGAAGAGAGTCGCATCTTTCCGGGCACGCTCGGATGATACAGACGTCAGAAAGAAATATGGCGCAATACCAATGTTTTCGCATACGATGTATTCGAGGGCTTCCATGCAGGTCTGGAAACGTGTGCTGTCGCGATTGACTTGGAGGACGCGTATAACAGAGTGCCGTTCGAATACCTCAGCAACACGCTCGTGCTCTTTAATGTTGACTCTTTCGTCGTCAGATGGATATCAGCGGTGTTGCTCGAGAGGACGGTGGCCCTGAGATGCGGTTGTTGGACATCCAAACCCATAAAAATACGTCCAGGCCTTCAACATGTATTTCCCTTCTCACCCGTGTTATTCAATGTCTACACTGTAGCAATCACATAGCAGCAGCTCGTCGAGAGAGGTAGAACAATTTCTTTTGCGGATGATATCCTGGTATACAGACAGGGAAGAGATAGAACAGAAACTGTCGGATCACTGCAGAAAGAGCTAGACTGTATTGTCTCTTGGTGTGAGGGTTCAGTGGGACAGATCAACCAGGAGAAGGCTGCGGTGATATGGTTTCTCTTAAAAATTACATAGTAATGTCCGCGACAACGACGGTGGAGATGAGAGGGTCCGATATAATCAGGGCCTCATCCTTACAATACCTAAGGGTGCGATTTGATCGTAGTCTGTGTTTCCAGGAACACTTTGATCGTGTTATCGCTAAGGCCCTCAAAGGACTTTCAGCTCTGAGAGTAATGGCAGCGGCTGACACTAATCAACTACAGCTCGTAATCTTATACGAGGCTCTTGTCCTCCCTGTCATTGAATATGCAGGCGCTACTATCACCGTCAGTCGCACACAGATTGAGGGGCTGGAGAGGATTCAAAATGAAGCGATGCAGATCATTCTTGGACGCACTAGGGACACATCCAATGGCGTAGCGAGGGGGGGGCGGAGGTACGGACCGCCCCGGGCGGCATCATCGGGAGGGTTGCAAATTTATTTTCGTCCAGTCTTTCATAATTACTGACATTTTTTAAAAATGTCACAAGGGCGGAAAATTATGATTCCGCACTGGGCGCCATTGACCCACGCTACGCCACTGGACACACCCTGTGTAGCTATGAGATTTCTCTTTGATTTTCCGAGCATGTCTCATAGAATTGATATGTGGCTTGTAAGTATATACCTTAGAGTGAGTTCTGATATAGACCACCCACTATACAGCGAGCTCCCTCTTGTGAAGGAAAGCAGGCTCAAGAGAGGAAAATCGTGGATGGGTCGGGTCGAGGATACCGTTAAACATATCTGTGCCCCAGAAAACATATCTCCTGGCGAGGAATGAATACCTATTCCTACGTTCTTTCAAGAGGCAGTCAAGACCGTCACTACACTCACCAGAGAGTGCAGGAAACACAGCTACGTAAGGGTGGATGCTGAGGTAAAGGCACTAGTATGCGAGAATGCCGATGATTCAGATGTTGTGATTTACACGGACGGGTTGGACATCCGTCACCAGCGATGTGCATGGCCTTTACTGTCAGATCAAAAGGGAAAACAGTACACGAAGCAACGATCAGTCTAACTATTGAAGGATTCGCCGTAACGCAGGCACTTTACTGGCTGGAATCGCAAACCTATTTTCATGCATGCATACTAAGTGATTCATTGAATATGATTCAGAAAGTTAAAACAAGTGATGTACGTAGGGAATGGGCGGAGTCATTGGAGAGAGCTAAAATGCGGGCATCACTACGAAAACTCACGCTTATTTTGTCCCCGGACATGCGGGTGTGGAGGGAAACGAACGGGCCGACAATTAGCTAGTCTCGCCACCACAACAGACGGTCAGCCTATGGACCGAGCAGACATACTGCTCTTCGTGAGTCCTCACGATCAGAGGATATTGAGATGAATAAGCATGAATCAATATCAAGAATGCGAGAATTGGGAGTGAGGATGGGCGTGGCCTGAAGAGAACCCATGACAAAGATTTCAAAAAGAGTAGTGAACCAACAAATAACCGGAACAATCAGCCGTTATACCCTGAGAGATTTACTAAAGCGGAATCGGTTCACCTATGGACGTGTCCGGTGTGCGTAGATGATAATCAACATACCTAAGTGAGTTATTTGGTTAGCTAGTTAATTAGCTAGCTAGTCACTTTGATGCTTAGTTAGTTCATTAATTAGTTATCTGGTCAGTTAATTAATTAGCTAGTTAGTTAATTAGTTATCTAGCTGGCTAATTAATTAGTTATCTAACTAGTTAGTTACCGTACCTAGCTTGTTAGTTAGCTAGTTAATTAACTATAATTTAGTTAGTTGGTTAGTTAGTCTTCATCGCTCTTCAGTCAGGTTACAGCACCAATAGCTTCAATGAATTGTGTGATTCGCTTCAGGTCATCCATGGAACCCCTCAGGTCTGGAAATAGTGCCGTCCTAGTAGGCCATATTTTCTCCCTCTCTTCTTGGTAGAGTTAACAGACATGAAGAATCTGTTCTGCAGTCTTTGAGCTCAGTCCACAGTTGCACTAGTCTGTCTCGCCAAACTTCAGCTTTCGGAACATGTGGCTTCTCTGACTGTTTTGGCCAGTTCAGTTAGTTAGGATAATGCCAACACCGTTTTCCGACAATTTTTCACCCTCTCCCTCTTGTCAAAAATCTGGACTCCCCCTCTTAATTATGTCCAAAAGAAAACCCCTCCCGCCCATAAAAAATAATTAACAGAAAGTGTGCGGAAAAAAACACATAATTTCTTTAAATTTCCAAAATGTTTTTCAAATGCGCACAATTTAATTAGTGTATAAAAATCCGTTTTGTTGATATTAATTTTTGTCAAACCTCAGACCCTCCCCAATTGTTAACACACACACAGAAGAGCTTCAAAACGTCACGTGATCAGTGTGACGCGGTAACGGTTTTTGAAACAGATGTGCAGGAATATTTCACACTGTCAAAGTTTAGGATTATGTATTTTCTTGCATTTTTGTTACTTTTGAGTATCCTCGCAACAAAAGGTCTCGCCGTTGTTTCTGCAAATTATGTGCTGGAAGAACTTCAAGGATTTGAAAAGGTCAGAAAGTATGAAGCACTGAAATGTTTAAGTTTAAAGTTAAAGAACTGGATATTAATATTAGGCATTAGGACAAAATTTTCAAAATGGGTGTACATCATTTTAAATACCACAGTTAGATAGCCCTTGAAAATTGCAATCCAACGATACCTCAACCAAGTCTCTACGTCAATTCTGAAAAAAGTTACGAATTTTTTTCGTATTAATTTTTGCCTCAAGATAATTACATGGAACATATAAGGAAATATAAAATGACAGTTGTCAAAAAGTTGCGGCCCTGCCTTAGAACCGAGCCACTAATTTATGAATATCGTAGTTATTTGCATAAAAAAATATGACAAATTATACATTTTCTTGTTCGGGAAGACAAGACGCACCTCTTGATTACATTATGCTAATTTTCCGACGCATGCAGAGTTAATAAATAATTAACAATTGCGTCTAATTAGCATAATTGCAATTGAATGTATCATATACATTTTCCACATTTTTTAATTATTTAGGATAAAATATATAGCAAACTGTATGTTTTAGTGTTTGTGAAGACAAGACGCACCTGTTGATTACATTCTGCTAAGTTTCTGACGCAGCCAGAATTAATTAATAATTAAAAATGACGTCTAATTAGCATAATTGAAATTGAATGTATCATAAACATTTTTCACATTTTTTAATTATTTAGGATAAAAAATATAACAAATTATACATTTTCTTGTTCGGTAAGACAAGACGCACCTGTTTAGTACATTGTGTTAATTTTCCGATGCAACCAGAGCCAATTAATAATTAATAATAGTGTCTAATTAGCATAATTAAAATCTCTTCTATGCTTCCCTTTATGGCAACATGCATGTGGCTGGCAATCTGTAACCTCAGCCCTCTTTGTATCTGAAATATAATATTTGATTATTATTATTATTGGCATTTGGTACACATGTACATAAACAATTCTATGTCAAAGGTATGAATAAATTACCAGGTAGGTATGTGCACCAAATTTTCAAAATTTCCTTTTTGTTTTTCCTATTATAGTGATACCTAATTAGCCCTATATAATTAAATACTTTATTACATTATTCAGTAGATAGGCTTATGTAGAACATTGAGCAAAATTGATAATGAACAACAAGAGACAAAGATATCAAAAAGAGTGAGAACGTTTGGAAGATGCTGCAGTTTACGTTGTCTGCATTGATGATTTGATTTATTAGGCCTACTGAAAGGAGAAAGCATGTCTCAATAAAAAGTGAATTTTACGAAATATTCATGAGAGAATTATAAGAAATTGGACTTCATAAACAATATAAATAATATATATTTAATTTGAAATGTGTTTCTTGTAAAATTATCAACATGAAACAGACCGATGTGACTAAGAAAACACTTCAGTCGTCATGGCGACGGACGCATGATGTACATAAGTACGCGCACTCGGCATGGTCATGTACCAATAATTTCAATTATTTTACATATAAATCTTAGATTTTTTACTAGTAGCATTTAAAAATGAATTAAAGAAATTAAAAGAGGCAGGAATTGTAGTTGTTAAACGTCAATTTCTTTAAATAAGAGACATTTCAGAATTATCGACGCGGCAGTAAAGATTAGCGGTATTCAAGATGTTGGCTGAGGAATGCGTGACCGATCTGCAGTGCGTTTGTTTAAAATTCGATAATAATTACAGGCAACTTCCAAAATTAATGGAATTTTGTATATAAAGAGAAAAATGGTTGTTTCATTTGTTAGACATGGTTACAACATTGTATTTTATTCAAATTAATGCATATACGTGTGCAAAGAGAAAAATCACTTACCTAGGCTTATTTAATTGCTTGGTGAAAAATGTACAAAGCGTATTTCCAACTTCTAGTTACGTAATTCGATGCACAAATGAATGAGAAAAATTAAACAGTTGTCTTTTATAAACAATAAAGTTGCGTCGCGTTGTCTAAAGACAATTGCTGTGGTCAGTGTTTCACGTGATGCAAAAAATGGATTCTTGGACGCTACCAAAACAAGGGAAGTAATTTAAGCCACATTGACTTTCACGTCCCCTTACGATTTCCTAATGCCTACTAAATTTTCAAATTGGGTTTATAACATTATAAACACCACAGTTAGATAGCCCTTGAAATTTGCAATTCAACGATACCTCAACCAAGTCTGTAGGTCGATTCTGTGAAAAGTTATGAAATATTTTTGTCGAAATTTCAGGAAAAGATAATTACATGAGAGCATATAATAAAATATGAACGGACTGATGATGAAAGTTGTGACCAAGAATTGAAGCAGAACTAGCATTTTATGAAATATTTCAGTTATTTATGATAATATATGCATACAACTATACATTTTTGTGTTCGGGAAGGCAAGACGCATCTGTTGAATATACTGTACCAATTGTCAGGCATAATTGGGGCTAATTAATATTCAAAATGGTGGCTAATTTGCATAATTTACTTGTAATTTAATTGTCTTATTATTAATTATTTCACTTATGATAAAACACCATACAAATTATACTTTTTTGTGTTCGGGAAGGCAAGACGCATCTGTTGAATATACTGTACCAAATAATTAATATTCAAAATGGTGGCTAATTTGCATAATTTACTTGTAATTTAATTGTCTTATTATTAATTATTTCACTTATTTATGATAAAACACCATACAAATTATACTTTTTTGTGTTCGGGAAGGCAAGACGCATCTGTTGAATATACTGTACCAATTGCCAGGCATGATTGGGGCTAATTAATAAGAAAATTCTGGAGGTAAGGTAGGACATAGCGAATGCCAACTGACTAGAGTACAGGAACTGTATGGCGAATAACTAAGTGGGAGGTTTGGAACAGAGGATGAAAAAATGCAGAGGTGGAGAATACAAGAGGAAAAAAGAAAAGAAGAAAAAAAAGAAGAAAATATGTGGTGGATAGACGGAAGCCCAGAGACGGAGATACGCCACGCAAGAAAGTAAAGTGTGGGTGGGAGGGATGAGGGAACCCAGATGCCTAAGCCTTATGCATTAGGTCTCCAGTCATAACATCACTGTCACTATCAGAATTAAATAGAATATCCAATAATGCATCTTAAAAATTATCTTTACGGTAATTCTAATTTATACCTAGACCTACTAATAATGTTTGAATAGAAGCTATATGAGTTCGATTACAGTGACAGTGAGACACAAACACTTGTCATCGTCATGGTAACATGGGCTGCAAGCATTCTGACGCGCTGACATGTTTTTTTATCTGTACCCTTGAATAATTTAATACAATACTGTTTGAAGACATTTCAATAAACACTAGTACATAGTCTCACATTAAATTAACTAAAGGATGATAAGATGTAGAAATTCATTAAACTGTAACTTAAATTTTTAACATTATACACGAATATCGATAATTAACGGCGCGGCAACATTGAACAGCCGAAAACGAACTCTAAAGTTAGTAGCGTGGTCGGTCGATCACCATAGCATTTTTAAAAATTAATAATAATTACAAGGTACTTCTAGAAATGTTAAAATTTGGTACATAAAGAGAGAAATGGTTGCTGAATATGTTAGACATGGTTTCACATATCACTTAAAATCAAAACTAAAAAATATACGTGTGCAAAGAGAAAAAACACCTACCTCGTCTTGTTTAATTGCTTGGTGTTAATTGTAGATAAGGTATCTCCAACATTTATAATCTTAATACACTGAACAAATGGATGATAAATAGTATACAGTTCACTTTTATATGAACTAAACCTGCGTGGCGTCACTAAATGACAATTCCATTGGATAATACACACGTGGTCCATGAAAAAATGAAAATGTCTGCAAATGGAATTTTTATCAAGGGACATTACTCTAAATATCTTTTTGTGGAAATATTTCGATTAGTGCTAATGCCTACACTACACAGTTCATAATGAATCATTACCACACAGTTTACTGTAGTACAATTTGCAGTTCATAATCATTACCTCCCAACAGAGCAACAAAAATAGTGTATAGTAAGCTATTAATTTGATACTACATTATTGTATGTTGTAAGAAATTAAAACCTATTTATCACTGTCGTCGCATAGGGGGGGGGGGGTGTTATAACTAGTTCTGAGCTGATATCAGTGCACTCCTGGTGGAAGCAGGCCATCATGGATGCTAACTCGTTGTTCCGTTCAAGTGTTCTATTAATTACTAAATTAGGCCTACATTTAATACCGCACTCGTCTATGATTCTCATCCTAGTAGATGTAGCACCAGCTATCTATCTATACACTATACGGATACGCTGTGTCCTTTGTTTGCCTTGCAGCGTCAGGGGTGGAAGAGTTCTCTGGAGATTGCCTTCTTGTGCGCTGTTTGTAAGCTTGTTCCTGTGGCGTCTTTGAATCCTGTGATCCATCTTTTACATTTTCTGCTTCTGGCTTTATAACCGTTATGGCCATTTGTGGCATGCTAGGGTAGTCTGGAAATGTGTGAAAACCACTTGATCTGTTGTCTTTTGATGTGTTCCAATACTGGTATTGTTTTGGTTATCTGTCCGATGTTAACGTTTCTAATTCTATCTCTTAAGGACACTCCGAGTATTCTTCGTAGATATGTCATTTCTGATGTCATAAATTTTCTTTTGTCTTGTGCTGTCATTGTCCAGGTTTGGCACTGGTAGCACAGTGATGGAATAATCATAATGTAACTTTAGTGTCTGTTTACATTTATGTTCTTGAAAATACCTGTCATCTGTCCTAGGATCTGGTATGTTATGTTGCTTCTATTTTGTATCTCTTTACTGGTTTTCCCTTCACTCGGTATAATGCTTCCTAAGTAAGTTAACTCATTTACCTGTTTAAGGTGTTTATCATCGATGGAGATAGTGATATTTCTTTCTTTCTTTGCTATTGCCATTATTTCGGTCTTTTCAATATTGATCTTCATGTTGAATTTTTGACATGTTGTGTCACCAGTGAAGAATGTATATGCACATGTCTTTGGTCAATGCAGGCCGGCTTGCACGGAACAGAGAGTCTTTCATGATGAAGATGACTATCAACAATGAAGACGACGTTCATGAAAGAATATGTCACTTCATATAAATGTGTCATATGTTGCAGTTGCTCTGCAATATCAGCACCTGCCCTAACAAATTTTCTTGTCCAGATCATGCAGAAGATGTATGTTACTACACTTTCAAGGTGACCATAAAAAGTTTTACAAGCCTACGCCTACTGCAAGGACTGGCTAAAGACTTCACTGACAACCTGTGACATAAAACCAAGATTCTGACGCAAACTGCATAAAACACAGCTATATGGCACTCTACAGTAAAAAAAAATGTGCAGCATCTTATGAAAACGGAGAAATGCATGAACTCAACAGAGGAGAATAGATAAAAAGACATGGGCAGATCAAACATCACTAAAACTGGTCATATGAAGCCAGCTTGCCCAAGGCCTTTGCCACCAGTTTAGGCATATGGCTTATTAGTGACTTATAACTCATAGACAAGGTCATAACTAACTGCATTTCCTAAAGTGGATGTAACATTCTCAGCATCACTTGTGGTGGGGGAACAACATATCTGTGATACATAACCACAATCTTTTGTCTATTGTCTTTCCTCAGGTGAATGATTGTTGATCGCATTCACACTTGCCGTTAAGCGTAGGGGTGGGAGCTTAAGCTGTCTTTCCAAGGCCAGATGTGTCGCGAGGTTGCATTTAGTCCATGTTTGTTCAAGACTATCTTGATGTTTTCTATCCACCGTTTTCTTGGTCTACCTTTGGCTTTAAGCCCGGATAGTCTTGTATTATATGCTCTTATTGGTATTTGGTTTGGCTTCATTCTCATAAGGTGACAGAATCATTTTACTTGCTGTCTCTCAATATGTTCGATACATGATATTATACCAAATCTTTTCCTAATTTCTTCATTTCTTATTTTATCTAGTTTGGTAACCATTGCAGATTTTCTCATACACTTTATTTCACATGTGACGATCTTTCTTTGCTGCGAAGCTGTTAAAGACCATGTTTGACATTGGTAGCACAGTGTGGGTATAAAATTGTAGATATTATTTGTTTTTTAATTTCCATCTTGATCTTTGGATGAAGGAGTAATGGTAAAATTTGGTAAGTCACTGTATTTGCTTTCTGGCACCTTGTTTCTATTTCTCTGTCTAGTCTTCTATCTTGGAAAAAATACTGCCTAGATATTCAAATTCTTTGGCTTGTTTTACTGTGTTGTTATCAATTGTTATATTCATTGGTGTTGCTAATTTTCATAACTTCCATTTTTTGTACATTAATTTTCATGTTGTATTTCTGACATGCTAATAGCAATGCATTGATGTGCTTTTGCAAAGTTTCCTCATTTTGTATATTAAACTTTAATCATCGGCAAATAATAGTTCATTGATTTCATTATTAAGTTCCTCATCAGGTTTATTTGCAATGTTTTCCTCTTTGTTGATATGAGCTTCTTTTATTATTCTGTCCATGTATATGTTGAAAAGTAGGGGTGAAAGTACACATCTTTGCCTTACTCCAGATCTTGTTTCAAAAGGTTCAGTCATTCCATCTGTTCTTACTGAGCTTTGGCATTTTTGATATATCGCTTTTATATTATCTAACAGTTGTCTTCTGATGTTATACATTTCTAAGGTTTCCCATATAATGTTTCTATCTACTCTGTCGAATGCCTTTTCCTGGTCTACAAATACTGTGTTTAAATGTTGATTGTATTCGATTGATTTTTCACTCAGTTGTCTCAGTATGAAAAGTGTGTCTGTACAGCTTGCTCCCCTTCTGAAGCCAAACTGAGAGGGACTCAAATGTGGTGCTGTGATACTTTTTTGTTATAGAAAATAAGACACATGCCTGCTTGTTGTTGTATCGATCTCCAGAAATTACGAAGCTCTTAGCTCTTACTTCTTATGTGCAATGGGGTGGTTTGTCTAGAGTTTTATTTCATTCCCAGAAGACTAATTCTCAGTGGTGTACAATGCTTTGAAAAGTCTCTTGCTCAGAGGGGGTAAATTCTAAGAGTTTTGTGCCTTTTCTGCCTTGGGGTTTCCACAAAGTCTCACTATATTGGCATGTCATGCACTGGGAATTTAATATTACATAATGGTCTTTCCAATAGACCAATAGTGAGACCTTCAAACATTCACATATAGGTAGAATGCCTTAGCCTTGCTGTCAATTTAGGATTGCAAGTTCACCTCACTATGTGCCTTGGTAGTACACTCTGCCAAAGTTGTAATTTGTGACATTGCACTTCCATTGTATCTTTGCCTCTTGCTAGACATCCTTCAATGTTTCCCTCCAGTAAAATCTTCAAGGTGTCCTCTCATAGAATGGATAATGGCATAATTCTCTTTATTTGCTTATTTTTTTCATTATGTCGATTATCACATTTGTACACCAGAATTGCTCAGTTCTCAGCTTCAATAAATCTCTCAGGATGTAGTGCTGATGGTTCCATTTTGTGTTAGTTGAGTGTTCTAATCCTCTAATCTCTCAATTCACCCATGCTTGAAACTGACTTACACTCATGAACTTCCCCAACCACAACGTGTGATTTCACAAAGAACATTGATTATGTCTGCTAAGTCCATAGGTTGATCATCTGTTTTGGTGACTAAGTCACCAATTTGCTTCATCATTTCCCTCCACACACTCATGTTCAGGGACAAACATAAAAGTGATTTACACATCGAGGCCCACTTTTTAGCCCTCTCCAATTACCTCAAATAAAATCAAACACAGTTGTCAGACAAGAATCAAAACAAGAATATGTATCCACCTATATTAGAAAGCGTTGCGGACACACACTGCGAATGGATACTGAAAGACTCCCCTGCCAAGCTTTGATGTGGTCACAAAAAGGCAAGAGAAAACGAGGAAGACCAAAAGAAAAATTATGTAGAACTATTACAAGGGAACGTTTCACCATCAGTATTAGAAACAATGAAGATCTAAAGCAAATTGCAATGAAATGAGAGACATGGAAATCTATGCCCGTCTTTCTAATCTTAGTTAGAGGAATAATTAACTAATTACCTCACTATCGCCCAGTTATATCACCTATGTGACTTATGAATCATACTTGTTGAGTTCATTTTATTTGTCAAATATCAAACATGGTCTTTAACAGCTTTGCAACAAAGAAAAATTGATACATGTGAAATGAGAAAAGCTGCAATGGCTACCAAACTAGATAAAATAAGAAATGAAGAAATTAGGAAAAGATTTGGTATAATATCATGTATCGAACATATTGAGAGACAGCAAGTAAAATGGTTCTGTCACCTTATGAGAATGAAGCCAATCCAAATACCAATAAGAGCATATAACACAAGAATATATGCGCGTAAGGCCAAAGGTAGACCAAGAAAACGGTGGATAGAAAACATCAAGATAGTCTTGAACAAACATGGACTAAATGCAACCTCGCGACACATCTGGCCTTGGAAAGACAGCTTAAGCTCCCACCCCTACGCTTAACGGCAAGTGTGAATGCGATCAACAATCATTCACCTGGGAATAGACAATAGACTTGTTGAGTCAGTGTGCACACATGGAAATAGGCTTGAGATTCCATCCAGTTTTGCTCCTATGTTGCAGAAACAACCTCCAAGCCTAAACTGTTTTATTGATGTATAGACTTTAGTTAGTAGAGTACAGAGCCTAGTAATATAAATTTGTGTTCTTCCTCAGAAACTTTCAAGTGACATGGATCTGTCCGCAAGGATGATATCAGGGCAAGTTTTGACATTTGAAGCAGAACAAAATGTAGTCAATCCCAAAATTCCAGACCTGGCAAAAAGACTAGGACTTTCCACACTTGTGGGTCTATTAGCAAAGGCAGATTTGACTGAGTTGCTGTATGAAACTGGTAAGATAGGGGTGTTCTAGATCAGCGATTCTCAATGTAGACCACAGTCTCCTCAGGAGACCA
Organism: Meghimatium bilineatum; assembly: GCA_034231615.1. Classification (NCBI taxonomy): domain Eukaryota; kingdom Metazoa; phylum Mollusca; class Gastropoda; order Stylommatophora; family Philomycidae; genus Meghimatium; species Meghimatium bilineatum. The sequence continues at coordinate 25,296,790 of CM067304.1, forward strand.
CAGCAATTTCTAGGAGAACATTTTGTTTTAATTTAAGGGCCACAGACCCATCTAGAAGGACCACAATATGGTCCTTCCCTTCCAATAAATAATATTTAGTACTTTATATATAATTTATAGCTTATTTACTCATTTACAGCTCAGGTACTCATTTACAGCTGAGTCGGCTGGAGGAGTGGTCGTGTCAAGTGAGAAATCACAACCCGGTTTTTTTGTTGTCCGGACGCGGTTTTGAACCTGACACATTGCAACTCAGTGATAAAAAGCAAGCTCACTATCAACTAGGTTACCACGCTCCTCCTTTTATTTTATTTATATAAGTAAACCTCAACAAAATTTAGTACTATATAAGTAAACCTCAACAAAATTTAGTACTATATAAGTAAGTAACCTCAATAAATTTAGTATTATATATGTAAACCTCAACAAAATTTACTAGGACCTAAAGTAAGAGAACTTAGTTTTTAGTACTATGGAGGACACAGTAAAATATTTTCATAAAATAAATTCACTATATTAAGAAAAGGTTGAGGACTACTGTTCTAGATAAATAAATTTAAAAACAAAATAGATAATAAAGTAGCATTACTGAAGAGGACAGGATATTCTAGTTGAAGGTTCATGATTTTGAAGAGGTTTGATTATGTAAAGTTGATAAAATGCAACACAGGTAAAGATGAACATAGTTTTCACTCGCACGAGCAGTGAAAATGTTTTAATGTGCGTAGTGTTAGACTGTGTGCAGTATTCTTTAGAGGTGATCAGCTTTGCAGCTTAGAGCAAATGCTGACTGTTTATCACCTATTGTGCCCTAGAACTTAAAACCAATATTTCCATGAGTGACAGTGACATGGGTGGAAACTTTGGGCAGGAAGTTGGGCTTGGGTTGACTATGTTTATCTGACACTAAGGCTGACCTGGAGAGCCATTGTTTTATACTGTGCTGTGACAGGCTGTAAGAACTCAAAGGTATCATCAGAGATATTGTTTGTGGTCAGCTGGAGACCACAAAACCTGATATTCTACTATCAGATTACTGCTTCCAATGGCTGTGTATGTTGAAAATTATAAACAAAACAGACTAAAAATAGAACTAATAACATTAACTGTTGTGTATTTCATATTACAATTCATATTTTTTCCAAGAACACAGTTTTTTTTGTCTATTACAAACTGATAAACAAAACTGAAATATATGAATATTCAAGAGAAAAAAATGAGGATTTTCCCAAATGAGATTAAATTTGATATCCACAAAAACAGAAACTGTTCTGCACAAGTTGACATATAAGCCCTATGAGATTCCCTTAGAGTACATAACCTTTCATAACGAGACCTGAATAAAACGAGGATGTTGTTTGTCTTGATTCTGTTAAATACCTACACTTCATGGTTGAAGTTGACCAATTAAGTTTGTGATAAATGCACACATTCTCCAAACTAAAGAATTCTTATTATCATCATTATCCAGTTGTCTTTCTTCTACAGGTCCATTTACCATGTTTGGACCTACCAATGAAGCTTTCAGCAACCTCCCAGACTGGTCTCAAGATATTTTAACCAATAAAACAACTTTAACTAATGTCCTCATGTACCATGTTGTGCTTGCAAGTTTTCCCTCTACCTTCTTCAAGGATGAGCTTCTACTCAACACTGGCCTTAAGAACAAGAAGCTGAGAATCAATATGTATTCAGATACATCCCCAAATGGTGTGATTGTGGTAGGTTAGATTTACCTTTTATATCGGTCAACTTTCAGTAGAATCATTCTGCATTTTAGACCAAAATAACTTTTAAATTGTGTATTTTGACCACACATTCTGCCAAAACTCTGTATGAAGTGCAATTTTAGCAGTATTGATATCATGTAGAAATAGATAGAAATAAGTTCTAAGTGTTACCAATATTTCAAAACAAATGTTGGTGATGTTGCTTGTTTGTCTGTCGTTTAACGTCTTGATGAAGGCTTTTTACTTGAAACGACTTCTGTTGCTGTTCTGGTATTAGTATTTTTAGTTTTTAACCTTTAGCATGCTGTGATTACAATTGGGGCAAAGAATTTTGCGGAATTGTGGCATATATTGATTGCTTAAGTCGAAATCAACCGACCAATTCGGTAAACCCGATACCGAACGAAAAAATCTTGAAAAATCGAGATCGGTAGCTTTTTGACAGAATCTGATGCCAACACTGGGAAGAAAATTTGACGCCATTTCATTTGTGATGGCAGATTGCACGGAAAACGATATGAAGTGATTGTGAGATGGAAATTCAAGCTATTTCTAGTCTTCTGCATCATGGCGAATCAACAAGACAGTGAATTGTGTTAATTATACTATTTGTCAATAGTATATTCAGTGAAATTATCATTTCAACAGATTAAACAGCAGAAAAGTTGACAAGTATGTTCTTCATATGTGATTATTAAATTATTCTACGATGTTTCCATTATGTAAAATATATAATAGTCAACAGATTTCACAGCTTACGATCGATCAAAAATACGGTAAGTTTAGATCGAGATAGGTCTAAATTTGACTTTATCACTTTCTCACACATCTCGTATCACACACATACAAACAAAACACCAATATATGCAGAATTTAATTCTTTATGTATATGTGCAAATATTATTTAAGTATCTGTAACAACAAACAAGTTATTGCGATTTTAAAACAGCCACCGACAATTGCGTAACATTTCGAAAACCAATTCCACGGCAGTCAGCGGCACAAGAAAAATTGTGTAATTGTAAACACAGCGTGCCTAAGGTTAAATATTGATAACACTTCTTCCTATTTCCGTCCATTTTTACATTTGTTTTGTGTTATCCCATTCCTCACATTTCCAGTATTGGGTTCTTTCCCAAAATTAACACTTGAATTTTATCTGTTGATGTCATGTAGAGTTGAATTCTTCTGGAATATGAAAGTATGTTTAGCAGAGATTCCCCTCCCATTTCACATTAAAAAAATGTTCATTGCACATATATGAACAATGTTGACTTGCATATTAATCTAACCCAAAGGTGGCCAAATAATGACCATATGACCCATCTTGACTTGACTAGAATATTCATCTAACCCATGGATTATATTTGGCCCATGTTGAAAACCACTAGCTTAAAGAATCTAACTTGAAATAAAGACACCCCTTCAAGGGACATAAGTCTATCAATTCATATTTCTTATTTGAACTACGGAGTAAATTGAACAGCACTCTCAAATGTTCATAGAAAAACCTTATTTAGTGTATTGTAGTAGTAGAACAATAGAAACATTTCATTAAAATCAATGCAAAATAAAATCCATTCATTGACCATTCATCATCACCATTTGCCGTGCCGACTGGCGTAGGCGATCATGGATCTCCTCAACTCTCTCTTTCCGGTATCTTCTATCATAACCATTGTTGACTCGATGTCAGACTACCTAATATTTTCAGACATTGTCTTCCTTGCTCTCTCTTGCATGTTATAACTATGTTCTGCTGACCTACCTGTTCCAAAACATGTAAAAAAAAAATAAAGCTATCATTTTATGATATTATTAAGTCTTCTAGTTCGTAATTTAACATGCCTACACAGCAAGTCTGGTTTTCTTGAAAATGCAGCTGTATTATTAATTAACTTTCATCTCGCATTTGATTCTCTTCCTCACTTGTATTGACAGGGGCATATTGCACAGTATAGTCTTCATTTTTAGGAGTGCTACCTTTGCCTGCCCTATTCTGTTTCTTATCTCTGGTGAGAACATTAGGTGGGGCAAATCATTTCTAGACTTGTAAAATGATAAATGCTGATGGTGCATCACTGCAAATTATATGCTGTTAAACTGAGGGCTCATGCTCAATACTCTCATCAAAAACTGCAACACTAGTACTTACAGCTGATGGTGTAAGTACTGGTACAATCATAGATTGAGTATCAACTGTTTTAGTTTTTGATAGGCAAGGATGTCACTCAGTGTTTTAGCTTACTTAATGGTATTTATGTAAGCAATTCATAATAGTCACACAATTCACTGTCTTCAGATTGTTCACAATATCCTTTTAGCTTTCACATTAACAGTTCGTAAAAATCACAATAAGGTACAATGTTTGCTATGATGAAATATATGTTTTCACTTCATCAACAAGGGAACCTATTATAAAGTTCACAAAAATGTGCTTCTAACACTACAGAGTTATTCCCCATATATAAACAAAGCAAAATGAGTAGGATAACAGATTTTAGTTATTTTGATAGAAAAATCATGCAATATTACTTTCATAGTTAGCATCCAAAGTTACAATAGCAAAGCATGCAATGAAAGGAACTTAGCCAATTGGACGATTATATAATGTAGGGTAGGTGGTGGCAAAACTACATGCAGGGAAAAAATCTGTGCAGCTGGATTTTTCTCAGATCTATGGGGTTTCTCCACAAACAAACCACGTAACTACGTCAGACACTAGCATCTGATTCCCCTCTGCCACATAACAAAATTTCATTGGTCAAGGGCAGGTCATTAATTAAAAAATGAATTATATCATTATTTCAGTGAGAAAGAAGAATAATGATATTCTTCTTCTTCAGCGTTCATTCTCAAACTCCCGCTGGATATCTCTTGTAGCAGGACAATGGTCCTACTAGATTTCCAGCAGGATGTAGTCCAGAGAATGGAAATGCGTTGTGTCACCGTTTTATTTGCGCCAATCGCCTGACACATTCGTCTTCAGCGGAGAATAATGATATGATTACAAGATTGATAATATGTACTTAAATTAACTTTTTTAATGTTCTCGATCAAATTTTTTTTCAATTTCTGTCTGCTGTTATCATTACTGTCATGTTTTTTTACATGTTTAAGTTGAAATATATATTGTATTGTTAAAGTTATTTAACACACTACCTTTTCTGCACTACTGTGTTTTTTTTGTGACATTTGATTAAAGTTGTGAACAATGTGATTTGGTACAAAATGATGCTCTGTCTTGTATTGTCCTATCCATATGTATCGCTAGGCATCATGGGGAGATGAAGTCTTTTTTCATTAGCTAACTGTTATGCTGCTGCCATAGTGCAGCCCTGGTATTTCTCTGATATCATCTATCCTTTTTCATCTGGGTCTTCCCTGTTTTTTTTTTCAGATGATCTTCCATTGAAGGCTTTCGATGGAATGCAATCTGGTTCCATCCTGATTAGGTGCCTAACCATTTGATCTTTCATGTGTCTGTGTATTCTTTGCACGATATTGACGCACTGTTGGTGGAGCAAATATGTGCGCATACTCATTTTTGCACCACGCACTGCCCCCTCATGTTGTAAACTGCTGGTCAGAAATGCACGACTCATGAAAAATGTGTCGATTTGCCCCCACCAATCCTATGATAATAGTAGTCAGTGAGAAAGAAGAATAATGATAGGCCTACCAAAAACATGATCGATACTATGTACTTACTGCGCAAAACTGTTGGATCATCTGTTGGATTATTACATTTTTCATTATTTAGAAACATTTGTATAATTTTGTATATTCTTTGTTTGGTGTCATCTCACCTCAGATCTTGTTACAACTCTTCTAGTTCAATCTTCACATTACATTTAACTTGGCCATTTGAAATCTATAGTTTTTACCTGTCGATTTCTGTTGTGTGTGTTTAATTTTTATCTTGATAAATGCCTTTTTGTCGAAACGACAATTTGTGTGTGTTATTATGTGTGTCTCTAGTGATTAACAAAACTTTATTACTCTGTTCCTGGATCTACCAGCAACAAGGAAAAAATTAATGCACGAAAAAGCCATGCAAATACCTCTTTTTGAAATAAGATTTGGAAAAAGAAAAATATCTATCAGTTTCATGTTTTATGTACCAGTTAATGGGTAAGCAATTCATAATACTTGTTTCTGTTCCTTTTTTCCTTCTGTTTCTTTGTCTGATTTGATTGCAGTCATCTGAATTCCAATGAAATGAGGACAGCATTTAAATGTGAAGTAACTGGTGTCCCAGACCTGTTTGATGAAGAAATTGCTATGATGATGATTCAATCCCTTTCGCTGTGAGCAAGAACCTCTTGACAGCCCATAGCCCTTCTGGCGAATGCACAGGTTTTCCTCAGCTGTGGTGCAGTTGTGTATAGTGTGTTGTGTACAGCTGGAAGCGGTGGTAGTAGTTCTTGTCAGATGTCTGTTAGTTTTGGGCACTGCAGTAGTAGGTGTTCGACAGTCTCTTCTTGTAAATTACTATGAAGATTCCTACATTTTTTTTTCAGAGTAGCTGAGCACATAAGATTTATCAAAAACACAACACGAAGATTGAAAGATGGCATTGCTTATGAACACTTCACTGCACAATAATAAATGAAAACAGACAATTACCAGAGGGGAGAAAAAAAGGAATGGTAATACAAAAATTGAAGCAGAACATGAAAAGTTATCTATAAGTAGGAATGAACAGTTGGAAGACCATATTGTACAAAATTTCAGGCTCGCTGGTTCTCAACCGCATATAGTCGCCTTCCTAGGAGCATGATTTGATGTCAGTCACCTGAATATCCATTGCATTTGTATAGTCTGTGCCATTGAAATGAGAGTCCAAGACCTGTAGTTAATATACAAATTTGATAGAATCGATGAGTCATGGTAACACTTGCAAATAATGGCATAGATTACATTAAGGATTCAGATGTACAGCTCTTTTCAATTGTAAAAGTGGATTTGAGGAATATTACAGAATACGTATGTATGACATACACACAAGTGTTGTACCTAGAATTGCTGATGGTGTCAAAATAGCCTGTGGACTAAAATGTCCTTAAGATTCTTGTAAGCACCAGAGAAGTAGTATAAAACACTGCTGAATATGTCTGAGAATCACACTGATAAAGTGTGGAGGTGCCGGAAAATGACCTTATGGACAGCAGAACTATGATAGTTTCTCAAACGTTTAAAGCTCCAAATGTTCACTCCAGTACAGGATCTCAAACATTTGTTTACATTTTATAGCTTAAAACTGGTGCCTTCATTTTCAGGGCCAGAGATGAGAGGGAGTAAGAGTGTGACACATACCCAACCATATTCAGTAAATTGAACATTTTGAACAAGTTAAGAACATGATTACACACCTCCTTAGCCTTTTCTTACAATTGTCCAACCACATAAAGATAAGTTAGTAAAATAAATTAAGCCGGGGAACAAAGAGAGGGGACCTCCTCTTTAAGGCAGGCCATATCTACTGCCCTGTTCATTCTGATACAGTTACACATTTGTTTATATGTGACAGCTACAGATGTCTTTATTTTGATACAGTTAACCTGTAGCACCATGTCGGCTGCACAAATCGCTGGCAGATTCTTGATTCTTGATTAGGAACAAGTGTCACAGCACTGGGGGCATTCCCATATATGCTCTGCTTGCCGTTACTTCAGCCATCTCAAAGTGTATAAGCTCAGTGTCCCAATCAGTTACTGATTACGCATTCTTCTGATCTTTCCGGTGAGGGAGCACTTTCTCACATCACCTCTAGTCCTCGTATCCTCGTAGGTTATCCATGACTGCTCTAATCAATCCAATCCTGTCTCTTCTAATCTCAGTGCCGTTCACCACAGCCCTACCAGCCAACACATCGGCTCTTTCGTTTACCCTGACCCCAGCATGACCAGGACAGTAAATCCATCTAATTCTCTGCGCATTGTCAAGAAGAGTGATCCATTCAGTTCTGATCATACACTTTTCTATCTTGCATAGCATACTTTGAGAGTCCGATAGAATCACTGAGTCTGTTGGTGGTTGCATCGCCAGCCAATTGAGAGCTGCTGTCACCGCTTCTATTTCCATTCTCATACTCAATGTTGTAGTGGGGTAGGCATTTGACTTCTCAGCTAATTTCTTGCCATGTTCGCTGGCAGATATCTAACCATATACACTGATCAACGGATCCTGTTGCCTGGTGCTATGCACTCATTTATGCTTGAGGTTCATTTGACCGGTAATTAGCAAATAGGTAAGCTAATTTAAAATTCATTTCCCTGCATTTAATTTCCAAGTACCGGTAGGTTGTAAACCAGAGCTGCCGTTTTAATTTTTACTTGTCTGAATCGAGAGGAATCTGTTGAAATAGATGCCATTTTTCATGAAATTTTGAGGAATTCTGATTCCAATGATGAGGAATTTTTGGAATTTACAGATATAGATTTTGCTCCAGTAGCCAATATAACTGGTGATGGAACTAGTTCTTTGTTTGGTTGGTTGGTTGGTTGGTTGCTGATCCAGCGGTCCATGGGCTCATGCCCTTTGACCCAATGCCATTAAATGGCATTATATTGCTGGGACGTCTGTGGATTTTCGGCCCACCCCAGGACAGAGCCAATGAATAACTATCACACTTTCAGGAAAGTAGGTTTCAATCTATGCACTGCTCCTAGCCACTGTAGCCATGATAGGGTTCACTGTGCTCATTCCCCACCACCAATTGACTACTAGTTAGGCCGAACTTCTCTATTGCTCCAGGCATGCAACCAAATGTTCAAGTCAAAAGGATTGTCACGTCCTGAGTCACTGTACCTCTATGATGGGTCTCAGCCATAGGAAAAAACAGCGCTGTCAGTTTCCTCCTCCCCATTGCTGCACAGTACATCTCTGGCTCCCTCCCAACCACAGAGGGTGCATACATATATATTCAGGTAAACATGAATCACATTTCAACAACAAAATAAAAGCATAATTGTATAGACAACATGCCATGAAGCTTCTATAAGAAGATAACTTCAATATAACGGCATGTCATCCACTAAGGTTTTCTGTTGCATGAGTGGTTTGTCTAGTGGGCCATTGGTGAGACCCACAGATGCAACCACATGCGTACTTTGTTTGATGTGTCTGACATGTCTGAGGAAGAAAATATTGATATCAGCTCGCCAGGTTATAGCATATCTGACTTCACAACCTTTAGAAGTTGCTAGATCTCTAGGCCTAGCTGATTACATTAATGAAGTAGATGTGTTTTGTTTGTTTAGGATAGATAATATTAACATGTTAGTTTCGTTATGAAGTGACATCATGAAGGAAACATATTTCACAGCAATGTATTTTATATTGAATATATTAATGCTGTGTGTTAGACTAATTCCAAGACCTAGTGAACAAATAGACAAGGTTAGGGACATCTACAAGGTTTATTTGTTTTAACAGATGATATTATGAGCATGTTAGTTTGATTATGAAATAACAATATATAAAAATGCAATATGCATAGGTAAGTAGAAGAATTTTATCAGGGTTGCCACACATCAGACAAGTAATGGTGAGTCAGTATTTTTTTTCATACTTGTTTTTCCATTTTTCAACTCCACCTTCTCACACTTCACATAATTAGATTCAATATTCAATTCTTTAGTTACATGTAAAATAATTATTTAAAAATATCTCAAAACAAAACTGTTATTGCGTTTTTCAAACGGCCAAAAGAATTATGCAAATTAAAAATAAAAAAACAAGGTGCATTGGGGATTTTGCGCAATTTTAATGTGCGATGCAAAAGGTTAACTTGAACATTTGTTTACATGAGACAACTACAGATGTCTTCATTCTGATACAGTTAACTTAAACATAAGACAGCCACAGCTAAATGTCCCTATTCTGATACAGTTAATGTAAATATTTTCAGATGACAGCTCAGTGTGCTTCAATAGACTTGAAGAGAGTTAACAGCAAAGCTTTCAATGGTTTGATCCACGTCGTGAACTCTGTAATGATACCTCCAATGGGAAACATAGTAGAATGTATTCTTAAATGCCCTGTGTTCAAAACTTTAGTTACTGCCCTCAAAGCTACAACTCTAATGCAGATACTTAGTGGTGGGTAGGAAGAATGTCTTTTGATATTAATTTGTATTCTGTGTTCCTTTTGCAGAAATTGATATTAATGAATATTTTGAAGTAAACAGTCATTCTATATCTGAATAGTCATAAAAGGAATATAAAGAATAAAAGAAAATGGACTGTACTTATGTTTTACTTCATTCATTATTGAAAAGGTTAATGGAAAAAATATTTGCATGTAAATTGTCTCATCACCTAGAGTGAAACACGTTAACCACTTACACTCGACGGGTATTACCTTATTAAGACCTGGCATAATGCGGTTGTCTTTGCACAGCATAGTTTTCAAAAGGGAACTGTGCCTCATCACATGACCAAGCCACAATAGTTTGCAATGTTTCATCACTGACAGGAGATGCTCTTGTTGACCTGCAAGAGCATTTATTGTGTTTCTCACACATAGGCCTATGTTGATGTTATGTTCTGTATAATGAATGTGCACTACTTATCTGTTAATTTGTTTTCAAAGACCTGTATTCTTCTCTTTATTTATGCTGTATTGTCCAACTCTCACATCAGTAGAAAAGAATTTGTTCAACAAATAGGTACTGTTAGAGATTTATATAGGTTATTCTTCATTGCTGTACTTATGACCCCCCCCCCCCCATATTGTATTAAATATATTGAAACAGACAGCTGCAAAATGTCCAGCAAGTTTAAAATGTGGTTACAATTGTTATTGGTCACCAGCATGCAGTATTTACAATGCTAACATGTTTACTTGTGTTGCTAAGTGATTTGGTGTTGCTAGAACGGACCTGGTTAAATTTCTGTCAGCTGTAAGAATTATTTTCATTTATTCTCAAGCTTCCTACTTTAAATTACTTGTATAAGATATTATTTGAAGCAACATTGTTCTGTCTCTATGTTATTTTTGTTTACAAAAATTGTTCTGTCTCTGTGTTGTTTATGTTTACAGGAAGGCCTTTAGGACCCTATAGTACGCATATGAATCTTCTATGTTTGTGTTCCTGAGGATACTTAAATACGTGTACTAGTTCGTGAAAATCATGAACTTTACCGGCCTGACAGAATCAATTAAACTAGACAATAATATACTAGACAACGTTTGAAATTTCATATATTTGGGAAGCAGGATAACAGCAATTCAGAAAACAATAAATCTCAGAAATCAAGACTCAAATCGCTCTCGCCTCCAAAGCCTTTAACAAACTCTCAATCATCTGGAGATCGAAGATCGCAAGTAAACACATCAAACTATTCATTGCAAGTGTGATTCCATCATTGACATATGGATGTGAAAGTTGGAAATCTACCGCAATAATGGATAAGAAGTCAGTTGCATTCAAGAATAGATGCCTCAGAAAAATCACAAATACTAATTGGAAAGATTTCAAATGAACAACATACTAAGAGAGGAGACATAACAAGAATATGTGACGAACATCATCAGAAAGCGCCGCTAGACATACATGGCTGGTTGGTTGCTGATCCAGCGGTCCATTGGCTCATGCCCTTTGACCCAATGCCATTAAATACAATGAATATCTGTTCTTGGCTCTACATTCTGCTAGAAATGTAATCGAGCCATTGTCCTGCTACACAAGAGTTCCAATGGGAGTTTGGAATGAAACCTAAAAAAATATTTTATCTAGTTTTGTCACGCTTTAAAAAAATAAAAACTACTTGGCCTTTTGTGCTGGTTTTTATCTGAACAGGTTGATATATCTATAGTCTATTCATGTTTTATTTTAGGTGGTGGTCCATTCACTTTGTTTGCACCAACAGACAAGGCATTCAATAAGCTGCCACCTGATTATCTGGACAAGCTCTTGATGAATACAACAGCCCTTCAATGTAATAATCTGTTTATAATGTTGCAACTAATCCTATTTTTTAACTTGTATATATGCTAGACCATTTTGTAACTTGTGTTATGCTAATGATATTATCTCTTGGCTGGTTCCAAATTTGAACTCCAGGAACTCCCCTCAGTCGGAAATATGGCATGGAAATTAGCATTGATAAGCAAGATATTGGTGACCAGTGATATCAAGTGATATCAAGAATCCCATAAACATCCTGTTAAACAGTCACAAACTTGAAGAATTTACCAGCTTCAAATATCTCAGATCCAAAATATGTGATGATGGTAACTCAGAAAATGAGATTAAGTTAAGACTCGAGTTGGTGTAGGCTGCCATGGCAAGGTTGAATATGATATGGAAAAGTAACACCAGTATTACAGTAAAGATGAATCTATTCAGATCTGCTAGTCAAGTATACTTTTGTGTGGATGTGAAAGCTGAACACTCAAAATGTAGACACTGGAAGAATGATTCAGACTTTTGAAATAAAGTGCTACAGATGTTGTTAAGAATTAGTTAACATCAGACAAATATATTCATTTGGTAGAAGGGGTGCAAAGGGAACGCATTGCTCTAGGCGGACCCAGGGTTAGCAGATAACCAAGATCCCAAATGTACCTCCATGCGGTGCACCCTGGAAACAGAAATACAGCAGCTCGAGCTGATTCTGGCCAAACCATTTGGGGATCGTGTCCGAGAATGTGGAGGTAGCAGATGGAAAGAGATTTGACTGCACAAGAGACAGACAATATCTCCGACACCACCAGCATCACCACATATAGCGACACTGTCTACATACAGTGAAGCTAGTCAGTCCAGTCCGAACATTGGAGGGGCAGCCAATGTAAAATGCACGTAAAGGTAGATGCATGGCGAGAGACAAAAAAGATTTCATACAGAGTACAATGAAACAATGAAAGGGCAGAACAGCGCTAGAGGGCAGCGCGAACTGCAAATAGAAAGTGAAAAGTCCCTAGGAAAGGTGAACTACAAGCTCCGTCAGCTCGAGACGAGCTCCTAGTTACCTGTGTTCCTTAGAGACAGAGCCCCAGACCCATTCATTGGCGTTTGGTAAAGCAAGAAGACCTAATCCAACTCTAATGTCGAGCCTTCCTAAACCGGAAATATGCTCGCGAAGAGAAAGGGTTCTGTACACTATGGGCTTAGGCAAGAAAGGGACAACGATGGTAGTCCTGGCCCAACTCTACTGTCAAGGTTTCCTATACCGGAAGTACACTTGCAGAGAGAAAGGGTTCCGTACCCGATGGGCTCAGGTTCAATAGGGACAAGGACGCTCAGCTCGAGAACGCCTTGCTCTCAAACGCGTGGAGTGAGACTCGAACTTGGACAAGGGGTACACGATGTCGGTGAACGACACCTCGGCTAAGAGAGCGAAAGAGCCAGGGTCCAACTCCTCTGTGGAGTTCTTCCCCTTAAGGAACCAGGCTCACGGATGAGAAACAGTTCAGTACCCAATGGGCACAGGCACAGCACGTCCAATTACATGAGGCAAGTTCATAGACAGTGGAACACCTCGTGCGAGTCAGACGAGAGCAAAAATCGTCTGGGCGAAGAGTCGCCACTACGCATGCCTGGAGACAGATATAGAGGCTGTCACAGGCTAAGGGTAGCCCACCCGAATTGTCAAGGCATGCCGAAATCGGATGTGCTAGGCCTACAAGGCGCATAAGGGTGGCGCAACGTAATCACGCTCCCAGCGGAAATCGCATGGATATCCGTGATGGTTACAATGGAGCGAACGCAAAACAAACAAACAAACAAACATTTGGTAGAAAATAAACAAACTTGCAGGTTTTCAAGAAACACTTTTGACAGTGATGAAATGGCGCAGACATGTTTGGTTTGGACATGTAACAAGACACAACTCACTTTCTAAAACTATTTTGTGAGGAACAGTCGACGGTAGAAGGAGAATAAGTGGTCAAAGAAAATCCTAGATTGATAACATCAAGGAATGGTCTGAGCACAGTTTTTTCTACACTTGTTCAAATAACTGAGGACATATGTATTTGGAGGTCTTTTTGAAGCTGAAATTTGGCAACACTTGCAGGTTATGGGTCAAAATGTTATTGTTAAGTTAGGTTAGGTATGTTGATTAATCCTTTCACACACCGGAAAAATAGATAGAATTGTCCATAGGTGCTCAGATCTCTGCTTCAGTAAATCTCTCAGGGTATAGCTGCTGGTGGTTCTTGTTCTATGTCGGTTCAGTGCCCTTTTTAAATCTTTGTTAGCTGTTCTCTACAGACCACTCCTCTATCCTCACTCCCAAATGGCACATTCTTGATATTGACTCATGCTCATTTATCTCAAAATTCTCTGATTGTGCGAACTCACAAAGAGCACTGAGTATGTCTGCTAGGTCCATAGGCTGAGCATCTGTTATAATGGTGAGACTAGCTAATTGGTTGGCCTGTATGTTTTTTTCCACACCTGCATTTCTATGAAACATCCAAACAAATCATAGACAAATTGAGAATGATAAAATGCTACCTTATATTAATTCTTGATTAGGAACAAGCGTCACAGCACTGGGGGCATTCTCATATATGCTCTGCTTGCCATTCCATCAGCCATCTAAAGTGTATAAGCTTAGTGTCCCAGTCAGTTGCTGATTACGCGTTCTTCTGATCTTTCCGGAGAGGGAGCACTTTCTCCCATCACTTCTAATCACTACCATTCTCTGAGTATGTACATTGTCACGTTCGACTTCCTCCTTGTCTTCTCATAGGGGATCCATGACTGCTCTAATCAATTCAATCCTGTCTCTTCTAATCTCAGTGCCGTTCACCAAAGCCCTACCAGCCAACACATCAGCTCTTTCGTTTACCCTGACCCAGCATGACCAGGATAGTAAATCCATGTAATGCTCTGCGCATTGTCGAGAAGAGTGACCCATTCAGTTCTCATCATATACTTTTCTATCTTGCGTAGCATACTTTGAGAGTCTGATACAATTACTGAGTCTGTTGGTGGTTGCATTGCCAGCCAAGTGAGAGCTGTTGTCACCGCTTCTATTTCAATTCTCATACTCGATGTTGTAGTGGGGTAGGCAGCTGACCTCAGCTAATTTCTTGCCTTTTTGGTAGGCCACGAAATCCCAACCACACCTGTTTGTTTCTTGCATAACTGAGTTGTCTGTGTAAATTATTTTATTGTGTGGCTTCAAGTGTTGCAGTATAAGTTCTTGGATCATTTCCTCTATTTTATTGGCAACCCAGTCGCAGCACTCTCTTCCCATCTGTATCACCACTGTTGTGAATAATTTTCTCTCTTTTCCAAATGTCACACATTCACAGCCTCTTCCCACTTCCTCCAGCTCACTAACTCTGAGTATGGTATTTTCTGCTTCTGCCATCCAGTACCTTCCTCTCTTGATTCGCTTTCCTTTTGTGCTGTCTACAGATTGGTGATTATTATTGGCAACTTTGAAGTATTCTTTAACCTGGGCTATTTTATGTCTACTCTAATATAAGGTGTTTTTCTTTATAAAATACCTTATATTAGAGTAGATTTATCAAGGTAACATATTTTGGACACATAAAAAACACAATGGTTTAGATTAATCATGGAGGAAAATGTTCCAGGAAAGAACAACTATTAAAGGAAATACAAATCAAACAAATGTTTTGGAAATTTTAAAATAGATGACACTTTGTTGAAGACCTTATTTGAGAGTAGATTTGAGGGAGACAAGCAAGAAATAGGCAGAAATACCAGTGGAAGGGAAACAACATGAGATAGATTACAATTTGTCACAGTGTACCACCAAGTAAGAGGTAGAAGATGTTGGAGGTCCGTTGTAGCCAACCTTCCATGCAGAGATGGCACCTGATGGTGATGATAAGGATAGTTTTAACTTGAGATGAGTAGATTGTACAGTTATAAGATGAGATGGATAGATTGTATAGTGGAATCCTGTTCAAATCCGATGTTAACTAATTTTCCTGTTTAATGACACTTTCCAAAATCTCCAATTATTTAAACTCATTTATAAATAGTTATTAATACTTATTATAATGTACTAAATTTATTATAACGCATGTATTTAAGCAAATATCCCTGTATAACATGCTATTTGTTTCTAGAAAAAATTTGTCTCTGAACTTATCCAAATGTGTGTGTGTGTTAGAAATATTTCACAGTAGACTCCAACACTGTGTGCCTGTGAAGTATTCAACCAGAAACAGAATGACACATTGTTTACTGCCAATGCCATTTGTTTAAAACCATATTCTGTACAATTTGCCTAGGGTCATGTATCAAATATACAGTCTTACTGTCTTATGGGGGTGCGAAGGGAACACATTGCTCTAGGCGGACCCAGGGTTAGCAGATAACCAAGATCCCAAATGTACCTCCACGCGGTGCACCCTGGAAACAGAAATACAGCAGCTCGAGCTGATTCTGGCCAAATCATTTGGGGATCATGTCCGAGAATGTGGAGGTAGCAGATGGAAAGAGATTTGACTGCACAAGAGACAGACAATATCTCCGACACCACCAGCATCACCACATATAGCGACACTGTCGACATACAGTGAAGCTAGTCAGTCCAGTCCGAACATTGGAGGGGCGGCCAATGTAAAATGCACGTAAAGGTAAATGCATGGCGAGACAAATAGATTTCATACCGAGTACAATGAAACAATGAAAGGGCAGAACAGCGCTAGAGGGCAGCGCGAATTGCAAATAGAAAGTGAAAAGTCTCTAGGAAAGGTGAACTACAAGCTCCGTCAGCTCGACGAGCATCTAGTTACCTGTGTTCCTTACAGACAGAGACCCAGACCCATCCATTGGTGGCTAGTAAAGCAAGAAAACCTAATCCAACTCTAATATCGAGCCTTCCTAAACCGGAAATATGCTCGCGAAGAGAAAGGGTTCTGTTCCCGATGGGCTTAGGCAAGAAAGGAACAACGATGGTAGTCCTGGCCCAACTCTACTATCAAGATTTCCTATACCGGAAGTACACTTGCAGAGAGAAAGGGTTCCGTACCCGATGGGCTCAGGCACAAAAGGGACAACAATTTAGCCCTGGCCCAACTCTACTGTCAGGTTTTCCTACACCGGAAATACACTTGAAGAGAGAAAGGGTTCAGTACCTGATGGGCTCAGGCGCTATTGGGACAAGGACGCTCAGCTCTAGAACGCCTTGCTCTCAAATGCGTGGTGTGAGACTCGAACTCGGACAAGGGGTACACGATGTCAGTGAATGAGACCTCGGCTAAGAGGGCGAAAGAGCCAGGGTCCAACTCCTCTGTTGAGTTCTTCCACTTAAGGAACCAGGCTCACGGATGAGAAACGGTTCAGTACCCAATGGGCACAGGCACAGCACGTCCAATTACACGAGGCAAGTTCATAGACAGTGGAACACGTCGTGCGAGTCAGACGAGAGCAAAAATCGTCTGGGCGAAGAGTCGCCATTACGCGTGCCTGGAGACAGATATAGAGGCTGTCACAGGCTAAGGGTAGCCCACTCGAATTGTCAAGGCATGCCAAATCGGATGTGCTAGGCCTACAAGGCGCATAACGGTGGCACAACGTAATCACGCTCTCGGCGGAAATCGCACGGATATCCGTGATGGTTACAATGGAGCGAACGCAAAACAAACAAACTGTCTTATGGTGGTCCATCCTTTTAAAGTGAGGCATTTGACTTTTCCTATAATTTAATAGGTCACTGTGTCAAAAGTCAATTGAAGAATAGAAGGATGATTTCTAATTTAGCCCACATGTCTTTCAAGATGAAACTGTTAAAATGAAACTGGCTGTGCAATTGCTGATGGTCATTTGGTCGCACACTACTGAATTTTCTGAAAATAGATTGGGGGGGGGGGTGTGTATGGTATAGGTATGTAACCTTGCATTCCAATCATCTGAATACTGAAGTAAACACAATGCTTGCTTCGCTTGTTAAAACTCTGGTGTCAGGAAATAACCCTAAGCTTGTTGGAAAACATTATAGCAATGGCTTCTGCTGCTGTCATAAAATGTATATGCAAGTATTTATCTATCAAAACTAAAGTAATTTTAATAGAGACAGTGGATAAAAAATTGAAATCATGAGCAGAAATATGGAGGGAACACGATATGTGAAACACTTGTAGTATCACACTGCATAAATAGTAAGCATACTACAAACATACCTGAATGGTAGAAACATTGTGTTGACTTTTACAAGCGACAATTATCAGCAAAAGAGAATGAAAAATAGGAAGCCCAAATAAAAGATGTTGGTTCCTCTTTTTAATCAATATGGTTCTAAGAGCAGGAATATCCATATTTGAGGACCTATTATTGAAAAAAGGAACAGCTTAGAAAGAACACTGAAAGGCCATACTGACCTTAAAATTTAAGTCTTGGCTGGTTGAAAGAGAAACAAGAAATTACGGTGAATGTAATTTGCAGTGAGACTAGATTTGTTTCACACAAAAAAACAACTGATACTTGATGGAGAGGTAAGTAACAGAAAATTGATACACGATTCTGTTAGTTGACACACGGTAATTACATGTTGAAAAAAACGCTGCGCAAGGGACACAATAATTTAAAGCAGCATAACTTAATAATTTTTATAACCGTATTATATAATGAGATTCGGTTATTACGTACATATTGGTACATATGGGTAGATTGTATAGTTAGTTTTAAGATGAGGTGGGTAGATTGCCATTAGTATATTAACTTATTGTATTTTATACTTAGTGGTCTTTATTACCTCTAATACTTTTTGGTTGTACATCCTGATATAACCTACTTGAACATTGTCTGTTGGTTGAAAGTAGAGGTAAGCTCATCACCTACCTTCCTACCCTATTTTATTGTCATAAGATATGGGTTATTTTATTGTCATAAGATTGAGGAGCGCGGTAGCCTAGTGGATAGTGAGCTTGCTTGCTTGCTATCATCTGGTTACAGCGTGCCAGGTTCGAAACCACGTCCGGACATAAAAAAAATCCGGGTTGTGATTTCTCACTTGACACGACCACTCCTCCAGTCGACTCAGCTGTAAATGAGTACCTGATTCATGAGTTAGGGAAGGTAAAAAACAGCAAGGAAGAGAACTGGCCACCCCACCTAATAGTTGCTGCAGCTTAGTACATGAAGAGTTATCTTCATCCCCGACGGCAGATGCCATGGGACCTACCTTTACCTTTTTAAGATATGGGTAGCTTATCTAGTTCTGATGTTGGTCTGTTCTTGACTATCTGTGACAGTGGTGTTGGAGTATCACGTTGTACACTTGACGTACTGCAAGGCTGGGTTATTGACTGGTCTCTACAGTGAAATCACTACACTATCAGAGCAGAATATCATCATTCAAGTGTCTGCAGGTTTGTACATTAGTTTATAATTTTAGATTATTGCTCTGCAATTATGCAAGACTAATATGTGCTGGCCTGATTCTTGACTCTCCCAGGAAATTGTCACGTTGTGCATAGAGCTGCTTTTCCCCACATACATGTGTCATCTGTTCATAGCCATGGCACAGTGTAAACATTGGTAGCTAGGACCATGTTCAGAATTGAATCTCACTTCTTCTTCTGTGTTCATTCTCAGACTTCCACAGATTATTAGGATGTAATCCGGAGAACGTAATGCATTGTATCATGGTTTACAGCTTGACTATGATATCTGTACCTTTTGGCTGGACACATCTGACTTCAGCATGGCTTCTGAGTCACTTGATCCTCTTTGATCCCATGACAGCAAACTCCACCCCCAAAACCTCCTCAGTTGCCTCTTATGAAGTGCATTGCAGGTAATAGTTTCAACTATTCTTTGTTCCAATTTCGATCCCTGGCCATGGACAGGAGCTCATTTGACTTCACCAGCGTGACGTGCAATGCTGGGCTCTCTGAATGTAGCACCATAAAGGAAAATGTAATTGTACTGATGAAAATGCTGTGAGGCTTCCACAAGAGGAAGCCTCACAATATTGACATGTCATCTACTGAAAGTTTTTAATAATGCCTACGGTTGATCGAATAAGCCAATAGTGAATCACATCAGAGCTTCCACATGCAGGGAGCTGGAAGTAAAACAGTGGAACAAGAGCATATAAGAGACCAAGAGCCTGTTATGAGAAACTGGAGTAAGAAATTTGTACTATCTCAAGGTTTTATTATTGAATTCTCTGTTTCAAGAAGTGATCAAATAAAATATTTGAGTGTAACATTTGACCAAAGTCATATAGTGTAGATTGGAACAAAGATCCGCAGCAAGTTGATTTCAAATCTATGGGTTTTCTTGATACTGCATCAGACACCAATATTTCAATCTCTCACAGAACAAAGTTTGATAGTCCAAGGACGTTGATTTACAATAATGGTGGGAAATATTTTTCACTGTGTTTGATCAAATTATTTTTCACTGTTATCAATAATATTGTGATTTTTTTACATTTTTAAACTGAAATATATGCCTATATTGTGTTGTGAAGTTCTTAAGCACTTTCACTTTACCTTGTCTGGCTGCTTCCTGTTTATTGTGGGAATTTCTGATAGTTGCTAACAATTTGATTTGGGGGGGAAAAGTCTGCATTCAAAACATATGAGGAATCATTATTCCGTATGGCCAATGTCATGAGGAAATCGGCAATCCAGAGCTGGGAGAGATCAATATATATGATTATAATTATCATTTAACATTACATAGATATTATTTGCTTTAAAATTGAACTATTTTTTACACTAGCGCTTTGTTTCAAATTAAAGTTAGATAACTAAACATAGTTTCATTATGTTATAATTTTCACATAATGGTTAAACTATGTGGTTCACACAGTGGTTCAACTATTTTGTAATTTTTGTCAATTCTCCCTCAATTTTGTATTTGTTTCTTGCCTTATCTGATGGGGCAAAGATCCTGTTTAATACATATGTTCATAAACTCACATCTATTGAATACATGTAATTGTATGTTTTCAATATCCTCACTAATGTATTATGGGTGGATGAACTATACATTTGTGACAGTTTTTTTATCCAGGTGACAGTTTGTTTAGGTGTCAGATTATGCTAAAAAGTGAAAAATGTGGATCTTTGCCTTATTCTACCCAACATTCCAGGCTGATCATGACATACAGAGGAAACAACATGACCAGTCTGTGGTTTCTAACACTATCCAACACACAATGTCAACAGTTGGATGGAATACTAAATGAAGAAATACAAGTAACCTTGAGATGCTCTACACATTCCCCTATTGTGGTGATGAGATGCATGTTAGGCTAACAAATTACAACATTGTTTGGTCCAGTCCAAGATATACATACAATAAGTCATTGACACAAAAAAAGCACCCACTCCAGAAAAGCACTAATATCTCAAGTGTTTTTGACTTAATGGGAGAATGTCAAGCATGGCACATTTAGAAGCAACTATTGCACTGGTTATGATAACCAATTCTTTAGTTAGAGGAGAGGGAGTGGATAAACTTTGGTGAGGACATGGAAAACTTATATGCAGGTTATTATTACTCTGGGCAAAACATGGTACAATGGTAAAATAGAATTCCAACAGTTTCTCTGTGATAACACATCAAAAGATAATGTTGCTATAGGCCCACATGTATGGATGGTTCTGTGATGCCTGTTACAATCAGGGTGTGCTGCTAGAGCTAGTTGCAGGTCTTTAGTGGAGCAGAATGTAGCAAACAGTGTAACAACTGCCAGCATTAAAAAAAAGGTAATTTAGGCAGTAATAGCAGCAATAAGATGGATTTCCAGCAATGAAATATTGAGAGCTGCAGTAGTGACAAACTTAGTTCATACTTAGGAAAATGACAAATGTATGGCTCAGACATGAGTGGATGGAGTACATTACATATTCTAATCTGAATAATTCATAAATTTATTCTCCTGGAAATGTGGGAGTCCATGGCAATGAAAGAGATGACATTATGAAACACTGATATTATGGGGATTAATTATGAACAAGAATGACATAGGACAAGAAGAACATTAGACTGGAAGAAGATATAATATTGCTACTTAAAGAATTTAGAATTACTCCTGGTGCGAGAAGAACTGGACAATAAAAGAAATGTGTAAAAAGGTATGTATCTATTAGATACATACACACTATTAGATACCCATGAATTTTAAAGATACAGCTGTTACTTTAAAGAGCCAGGATTACTCATTTTGTACCAATTCTGACAGCAAACAAGTTCTTCTCTAGGACAATTTGCACACTGACGTCAAGTATCCTCGCCCATCTTGGTATATCTAACTTTCTCCATGCTTTTTATTGGCTGGCAACAAAATATATTCAATTTTTTAAAATCTAGCTAACAATAATCAATTTCATATTTGTGCTTGGACATCTGGTGATAAAATCATGCAGTGATGTGTTAATAATATAGATTTTCTGCCATTTGTATGTTATTTTGTTCTTCCAATGTTTCCACCTTTTGGTGGAGACATTGGAAGTAAATAATTTGTATCATTTCAATATAGGCCTACATCAAGAGTATTTAATTATGTAATTTATTTTACAGAAGAAGTGAAAGTCAATGATGCAAATATCATTGTCTCTGATGGTAGTGTCAGCAATGGAGTTCTTCATGCCATAGACACTGTTCTTATTCCACCAATTAGGAAAAAATAGCTCATGCTTTATTTTATCAAATAGCAGGATAGTTTTCACGTTTGAAGTTGCAAGTTTAAATTTATGACTAGCAGTCAATGTGAAAGTCATTAGATGACAGTCAATGTTTGATTCTGATTAGCAGTCAATATATGAATCTTTGGATGACAATCAACTTGTGAATCTGATTAGCAGTCAATGTTTGAATCTTTGACGTGTATGAATCTGTGGCTAGCAGTCAATGTTTGAATCTGTGGCTAGCATTCATCAATGTTTGAATCTTTGATGTGTATGAATCAGTGGCTAGCAGTCAATGTTTGAATCTTTGACGTGTATGAATCTGTGGCTAGCAGTCAATGTTTGAATCTGTGGCTAGCATTCATCAATGTTTGAATCTTTGATGTGTATGAATCAGTGGCTAGCAGTCAATGTTTGAATCTGTGGCTAGCATTCATCAATGTTTGAATCTTTGACATGTATGAATCAGTGGCTAGCAGTCAATGTTTGAATCTGTGGCTAGCAGTCAATGTATGAATCTGTAGCTGGCAGTCAATGTATGAATCTGTAGCTGGCAGTCAATCTTATTAGCAATAAATGTTTGAATCAATGGAGCTCTTCTATCCTTTGTGCAGCGAGATTTCTCCAGAGCTTTAATTATACATAAAAGACTCCCAGCTCTGAATAGTGTTCAATGCTTTCAGAAAAAGTCTTTGTTTATCCTTTATTAATTTTAATATAAATTTGGTTACGGGTTAGTTATGTAAAACAAAATCTTTCCTAAGCCAAACACAACAAAAATTAAAAGTTATATTAATAATTGATAATTATAAATTGTCAAACATTGCCAAGGGAAATAATAAAATTAATAATCACATCATGGGGTACACGTTTCAAACAAGAATAAATTTTTCTCATCACAACATAGAACCTGTACAAACTACAATTTACAACAATGAATTTCTCCTTGATCGTTAATCTCTTTTGAAGGCTGTTGCTCCCTTAGCTAACTTCTTCTCTGGTGGCCAGTTTCAAGCCAACTCTTCAAACCAATGGCTCAAAGTCAAGTGAACTCTTTCCTAATTGTTTCTATAACATTTCCTTCTCTCTCTTCATTACACACACATAAACCCACCCCCCTCCCCCATAACTTAGCACAGGAATCCCAAGTTCTTTATTTTCTAACTATACAATTTCACGTTTCTCCCAGTTCATCTTACTTTGCCATTAACCAATTTCTACTCTTGACAAAACACAAGTGGTTATAAAGTTCTAAACCATACACTCCCATACCCCCATCAATATCATGGCTTAACTGCTACACCAGTCTTTGAGTTGTTGTTGTTGAACTTTCAAATATGTTGTGTCCAATATTCAGCAAACAATTTGAGTATTATTTCCAATAAACATATTTTAAATATGATTTTTTTGTATTTATTTGACTAGTTCAATTAGTTTTGTTCATTTAGTCACTTTGTTTAACTAAGCTATTTGTCATGTTTTCACAAGGGCATAGGTTTAATACCAGGATGTTATGTTTTGTCTCCTTTCTCTGAGCTCTATATTTGGATTATTGCTTGAAGCTATGGAGTAACATGCTATTAGTGCTTAGCTAGTACTTGCTAAATTTTTGAGTTGTGGTATCCATATTTTAAGCCACGTCAGCATGAAAAGTCCACCAACCATCCCTCAGCCATATGGACTAGTATGGAACAACTCTGACTATTCCTTGATGTTATCAAGTAAAGATTTGTGTACAACCTCTTCTCCTTCCCTCCTCAACTGTTTCCTGCAGGATAACCTATGAAAGTGAAACTCAAATAGAATGAAGTTAATCTGCTATGCTTTTTGAACCTTTTTTTAAAAACTATAAGTTATATTTAGTTATTTAATTTAGATAGATTGTATGTTATATTACATTTTTTTATTACCACCAAAGTTGATGTTTGGGCCATTGGCACAAATAAAATGGCAAAACAGTGAATTTTGTTCACTGGACAACATCCTGCTGAAAATTTAGTGGGACTATCCTGCTACAAGAGAGATCCAATGGGAGCTTGAGAATGAATGAAGTTAGTTATCTAGTTAGATAGACGTTGTTATATTAGTTACTTGAACAGTGTGTACTCTCTGACAAGTTTTAGAATGTTTCAATTTCCTTGCCAGAAGTTGACAAAATATATGCATACTAATTTTTTCTCCATCTGAATCAGCGAAGACTATTTTGGGCTGAACTTCGATGATAATGATGGAGATGACAGTGATGTGCCTGGATGTAGCAAGTAACTCCTTGAAGTTTACTTTCACACTCTGATCTAGTGCAAGTCATTGAAGAGTTCATTTTGCTTCTTCTAGCGTTTTTGTGCTACGCAGCAGTCTATGGCATCGATCCTCAGGCATGCTTGATTGACAAACATCAATCATGCTAGTGATATACACCAGAAGTCCCCATGCCACTAATTATACTTGTCTGATGATGATGAAGCAATCACTTTGCTGTGAGTGCCGCTTAACCTTTCTGATAAAAGCAAGCCCTCCTCAGTTGAGTAACCAAGGTGACACTCAAACATATACACTTAGCTCTCTCAAAGGCATGTTTGTGTTTATGGTGTCTATGAATGCATGTTTAGTTCCTGGAGTCATTCCAATGTGGCAGTATCCCATGATTATCATGTCCTGCCAGGAGTGCAAGTTCATCATAAAAGGACAAAGGAGCAAAGTTTTCTGGCATGTATCTCTCTGCCATCCATGGGGACCATTTGATAGAAGACAAAAGTAAAGAAATTGAGGCAAAAACATGCAGTGAAAATGCTGTTTTCACAGGTGGCAGGTCAGCAGTCCATTTCCCAACTTGACTTAGTCACCTCCTACAACATGCCTGAAAAGAAGACGGTGGCTCTTTGCACCCTGAACTAGAAGTCCAGGCTCCTGTTGCCACACAAGCGACTCATGTTTGATAAATCATCGAATATGAGCCTGCTGACTATTTGAGGCCCATTATCTTGCCTTCTGAGCATGTTATCAACATCAAATGGCTGTCCCTATACAGATTGAGTAATTATTAGTCTATATTCACTGTATGAGTTTAATGGACAGTTTAAGTTGCTTGTTGAAGATAATAAGAAACAGAATTTGAGAGAGGCTGTATCAGACATGAATAATGTGATGCTGTAGAGGGATATATAGACCTATATATTTTTTTTACATGGATGCCGAAATAAGATGAATCAATAGTTGATAACATTAAAAGTAGAAGAAAGTTGGCACTTAAGAAGCTGAAGTTCCTTTTGGCTATACTGTATGAAGAGACACCGCCGAAGACGGATGTGTCGGGCCATTGGCGCAAATAAAACGGCGACACAACGCATTTCCATTTTCTGGACTACATCCTGCTGGAAATCTAGCAGGACCATGATCCAGCTAGATCCAGTTGGAGTTTGAGAATGAACGCAGAAGAAGAAGTATGAAGAGACATAACAGCTTGGAAAAACTAATAATGGAAGGTCCCCCAATACACATATCGTCAAGAGGCATTCGAGAATATTTAGGCATGTTCTTTACTGCAGCAGGTCAACTTGCTCAGAATTGTGATTTGTTTAGAGCATCTATAAAGAAGATTACATTCTGACATCAACCTTCATTTTTGTACCTGGACAGATGGGTGTTAGGAGAAATAACAGAGTATACTTTCCAGTGTAGCCACAGTGATTGGTGGTAGTTCAATGGGCTCTGCTGACATTTTGAATCAAATCAAGGAGTTAGACCATTTGGATGATATGGGAGTTTATTTATTAGTCTGTGTCTATTATTAGTATTAGCTACATCTATTCCATATTAATGTATGGCTCAGAAACATGGACACTAAATAAACAATTAGAAGGCAAAATTGATGCCTTTTGAGATGTGGGTATATAGAAGAATAGGGAGAACATCATGGAAAGAGAAGAAAACAAATAAAGAGGTGCTAATAACACTTAATATGAAGAAAGAACTACTAAGAGAAATAAAGATCAGGCAAATAAAATACTTTAGACACATTAAAAGACATGACACCCTATTGAAGACCTTACTTGAGGGTAAAGTCAAAGGGAAGCGAGTAAGAGGTAGGCAGAGATACAAGTGGGAGAGTAACATTACACGATTGACAGGTTACAGTCTAGCAGAGTGCACCACCAAGACAAGAGACAGGAGATGTTGGAGATATGTTGCAGCCAATCTTCGTTGCGGAGACAGCACTTGATGATGATGATTATTAGTTTTACTAGAATGCAGGACCTGGGAGCGAAGTGTGGTGTTACAAGAAATGAGCAGTATATAGGAATCAAAAGAGGAGTAGTCAACCAACACAGAATAGTGCTAGTCAGTTACCACATGATGTTATATCAGTCTGTTGGAGATAAGAATATGAGATTGAACACCTATGGACATGTCCGGAGTGTTATGATGATGATCTGACGATTAACTAGATTCTATTTTTTCCCCCTTATCTTCCCTACAAACTGGGCAGGCTTAAGCACTATGCACGTGCCTAACAAGCAAACCAAATGTGTATATAACCATGTCTCTTTCCTTGGAAATTGCTTTGACTACAAGCAGGATGACTGGAGATTATAGCAATGGCCACGGCTTTGAATAAGATGAGTACACAGGGTAAATCATGTCTGCATCCTTGGTGATTGAATGAGCAAGATAAGAAAAATGCAAATAGGTTACATTTGAGAAAAGTGGCTTGAACTAGTCAGAAGATCGTAGTTGAAATGTGTCACATTCATTTCCCTGTGTGGACATGCGGGTGTTCAGTGCATTTACAGAGTGAGTCGACTGGCTTGCACTCTGGTACTGTGTCTGGCAGTAGAGAAATGGATCGTGTGAACTTATTGAACTGCTTACAAGATACAACATAGGCAAATGCAATTATTGTGGGTGATGATTAATTTTCCATGTTCAGAATAAATTAACTGTGATTGAAATGCAGTGTTTCCAGAAATGAGTGCTACTGTTGGCTTAGGAGATTGTCAACCAATAAAGAACTGGAATTGTTGGTCATCGTGTAATGGTTGATACACTCAAGTGAAGATTGGAGCTCATACGGACGTGTCCAATATCTGACAACCAACTATTCTGGAAAGAATATCTCACCAGAGGAATATTGATTAATAAACTTAGACAAAACACATTAGACAAATTAAATTTAATGTGACTTTTTGTGTCAATATCATAGAAAACTGGACGACAATTACATTACATGACTAGGTCTTTGTGTCTCTTACTGAATACATTTTTGATACTTGTGATCTGGAACTATTTCAAGATCTATAATAGGTGAAACTACAGCAAAACTGTAATCCAACAAATAAAAATTGAATACATGGGTTAAATAAGTTTCATTATCACTAAACCGTAAACCTTCAGGGTCATTGGGGTGCCAATCTGGAAACAACATAAACATTTCATCATGCCTCTGTTCTTAGTTCCTTGTTTGTGGAGAATCGTAATATTTTCTAGGCTTTAATATTATCAATCCATGCTTTCTTGTGTCCTCTTCTTCAACCCTCAACTGTCCCCTGAAGGATAGGTTTGGAAAGGAAATTGTGCCTTTATCACGTGACCAAACCACAAAAGTTTGCCACATTTCACCACTACCGTTAGATGTTCTAGTTGACCTGTAGTAGTGTTTATTATGTTTCTTGTGTATATGTTGGTTTTATGTTCTGTATAATTGGTGCACAATATTTGTCTGTAACATTTGTTTTCAAGCATGTATTCCCTTCTTCATTTCACCTGTAACTGTCTAATTATCATCATCATCAAGTGCCGTCTCCACAATGAGGTTGGCTGCAACAGACCTCCAACATCCCCTGTCACTTGTTTTGGTGGTACACTCTGCTAGACTGTAACTGGTCTATCTTGTGATGTTACTCTCCCATTTATATCTCTGTCTACCCCTTGCTCGTCTCCTTTCGACTTCACCCTCAAGTAAGGTCTTCAAAAAGGTGTCATGTCTTTTAATGTTTCCAAAATGTTTTATTTTCTTCATCTTTATTTCCTTCAATAATTCTTTCTTCATTTTAAGTATTATTTGAACCTCTTTGTTTTCTTCTCTTCCCATGATGATCTCTCTATTCTTCTGTATACCCACATCTAAATTTATTGACTTGATCTATTAGTCTTTGCAGTTCATGTTATAACTCTCATATCTGTACAATAGAATAGGTATTATTAGAGATGTATATAGGTTTATCTTCACTGCTGCACCTATTCTGCTCTTCCATAAAGTATTTAATCTGAACGTTGCAACTGAGGATATTTCGAGTATAATCTGTATTTCTTTGTTAGTGTGTCTATCGTTGCTCATAAAATATCCAAAGTAAAATATAAAAAGTATAAATTTCTTCTACATTCACCCAGATGTTAACATGAGTTGTGTTATTATCTCTGTTTGCAGTTATTTTGTTTTCTAAATGTTTATTTCCATACCATTAGGTTCACAAGTTTTTTTTAAAGTTTAGAAGTAATTTCTTTCTCACTGCCAGCTATATGATCAATGGCATCTGCAAACCGCAAGTTGCACAATTGAAATTGTTGTTTGATGGTTCTGTAGTGTCTCTTGCAAGAAGTGTTCCAATAATATATTGAATAACACTGGTGATAATATGCATTCTTGTCAAACCCCTGTAGTTGTCTTGAAAAAGGCTCAAATATCACCATTAGAACAGCACTAGTTGTTACTTTGTATAGTGCTTCAATGATTTCTATTATATTTCTGTCAAAATTAATATTATTTATACTTTTCCATAAACCAGGCCTGCCATACATGATCGAATGCCTTTTTGAAATTGATAAAAATTGTGATAGTTTCATGATGATGTTGAATGTGCTTTTCAGTGATTATTCCAATATTGAAAATATGTTCTATAGAACTTCTGTTTTTACGAAAACATGTTTGTTCTTCACCTACTTCTGTTATTTGTTTCAATCTGTTTAACTGTATCTTTAACATCACTTTGCTTGAATGAATGATAAAACTAATAATCTTATAATTTTTGCGCAATTTTAAATTCCTTCTTTAGCAGTGGATATTTTCTTCTTAAGCGTTCATTCTCAAACTCCCGATGAATCTATCTTGTAGCAGGACAATGGCCCTGCTAGATTTCCAGAAGGATGTGGTCCAGAGAAAGGAAATATGTTGTGTCGCCGTTTTATTTTCGCCAATGGCCCCCCGACACATCTGTCTACGTCGGTAGCAGTGACTTAACCATCGTGTCCATTCTGTAGGCCACTGTTTAAAATTCCCATAAACGTTGGGAAAGTGTTCACTGAACATGTATTGTTTCTATTCCCCTGTATTTCGGGAGTTGTGCAGAGATATTATCTATTCCAGGTGTCTTTCCACTATTTAATGATCGTAGGCCTATAACATCTTCAACTTCTCTCAAGATTTTAGAACCACCTAATTCTCTTGAATCACATAAGATGTTCAAATATTTCATGGTCTTAAATTGTGCAATTGTACAGTTCTTTACAATATTCAGTCTATCTAGAAATAAACATACAGAATACGCAAAACATGCATGACTATTATGTATCCCCTTCCAAATATTTGTGATTTCATTTCGAACTGTGATGTGATCATATTAGACAGTGTCTTCCTTTACTCGCCTTGTGCTATGTTGTGTTCTTGATAAAGGCATCTTGGTAAAAACGTTTATTTCTGTTTCCTGTGATTTGCAAAACTTCATTACCCTTGTTATTCAATCTTCAGATGTCAAATTAATTAAATAGCAATTTTCTTGTCAAACTTGCTAAGCAAGGTGCAATTTTGAAGGACAACCTAAGTATGCAGAAAATGCAGTGGTTGGTGAGATAAAATCAGACTTCATCTGCTTCTGAAAGCTGTTCTTCTGGACGTCCACGGTAGTTACTGTAATATCCACACCAAAAATAAATGATAGTCCAGACAGGCCAACACCGATAGCTGTGAAATAATAGAAGTAAAAATATATTCAGATAATTTCTTGGTAAGAGAAACAGTGTAGGAACACTCAGATACAAAAAACATAGCACATAGGAAAGAGCTCGCCTGTTCATGATTTTACACAAAAATATAGCCACTGTGAAAGAACTATCCTGTTCATGATTTTACACAAAAATATAGCCACTGTGAAAGAACTATCCTGTTCATGATTTTACACAAAAAGACATCTATGTATGAGTTGTGACTGCACGTTATCAACACAAACAGGACAAGCCCATAGGTGCTCGGATCACAGTCGCTACAAATTAACAGAGGTAGTAACTGAAATTTCCAGTTCCATTTTGATTTATTAGTCTCTTCACATATTTATTATGTTTCTCTTTACGGGATGTTCCTATCTTTATATCATTCTCATGCAATCGTGAGAGCGACCATAGTGCATACTTTTGAAAATCTCCTGAGCGGACAAGTCCCTTTTCGCATTAACTATTTCAGAGTGATCCGTAGATTTACCTAATGACATCGTGACAATGCTCACCAGTGTATCAGGTCGTTCATTATCATCAGCACTCGCATGTCCTGCAACGAATATAAAATTAATCTCTCTGGTCATAGATTGTATCAGTAACTCCACACATTGTTGACCAACGACTTACGCTTCATTTTTGCGGATCCTGTTAATTGAATTAGTTGCTGGATCATCGTCACTGCACTCCGGATAAGTCCAAAGGTGCCCGATCTCTCCTTGAGTGTAGCCGCCATTACACGATGTTTGGCCATCATTCTTTCTTGCCCACGAAACCGATCCTTTCTAGCGACACCACATTTCAAACCAAACTCTCTTATTCTAGTCATGGAACAAGAGTCATTGTCACTTATACAGTATTTTGTTTGTGTGTTTTCCCATAGGGCATTCAAAATGTCTGCTCGATCCATCGCTCCACCAACAGCCGTAGTTGCAGCGCCTGCGGCCAATCTATCTGCTCTCTCGTTACCCCGGACTCCCGCATGTCCCGACAAAAAAAATAAAAGTCACTGTACGCACACAGGAATTCTTCACAGCATCTATGGGCTTGTCTATGTTCATTGAGTAACTAACTTAGCATGAGAATAGTTCATGTATCTATCTCTATACATCTATTCCTACAGCTCCGAATACGGTGTATAGGGCAGAAACGTGCTCTCAAGTTCGAGCGATGTGATGCTACTTTGTAAAAAATCGTGCATGTTGTTGAGGCCCATAGTTATACCTTTGATGTCTGTTCTGCGAAGAGTAACGCTTTGTATTTTAATATCTGACACCCATTTTAATGTTTGTAGTAGCTGTCTATTTGTATTCATTCTAAGTACATGTCAGATATAAGGGGTTGTCAATAAAGTGTATTAGATTCATGAGCAATACCAAATATATGTGCAGACACAGACCATAAAACTGTAATAACTTCAGTTAAAATGAATAGAACGAACAAGGAACGCAACAAAATAGCTAGAACAAACATGCAAGTTATACTCAAGAACCTCTTAGATACCAATATACGAGAACAATATAAACACAAAATCTTATACGAATTTGAAAATCTACCAATAACTACCAAGTCAATTGAAGAAGAATGATAAATATTTAAGAAAACCATATTTGCAAATAGCAGAAACATGTGGATACATGAAATATAAAGATAGAAAATCAAAAGTAACACCTTCGTGGAACGAGGACGTCTACAGTGTCATAAAAAGGTAAGAAACAAATATTCAGGAAATCTGCCTCAAGCAGATATAAGAAGATTATATTGAGTACATGAGAGCTAAATCAATGACAAAGAAAATCGTTAAAGATAGCAACATTACGAATCATTAAGTACAGAGTACAAACAAGCATCAAAGAAATTCTACAAAAAAAAAATTAAGAACATGGAAGATAAATATGGACCAACCGAATTAATAAATTATGAAAATGGAAAGACAATGACCCGAAAAGAATCATGCAAAGATTGAAACAGTATTTTAAAGAATTGCTAAATAAATGGATGACAACATAATAATATGACGGAAGAATTAGAACCAAACATAGTTCTAGCAGAAAAAGAAAATGTCATACAAACAGCTCCTTAAACAAAGCCCCAGAACCCGATAACATACAAGTTGAATTAATCAAGGCAACAGCAGACACAGAAATAAAATGGTTACATAGGCGATTCTTGATTAGAAACTGGCCTCACATCACGTGGTGTATTCCCATAAGTGCTCCACACTCTGTTCCAGCAGCCATTCGACTCGATGATGTTTCGAGCCTAGTGTCGCTGAAACAGACGTCGACATCAGGGCACAACTCTGGCCCTTGCGACAGGTTTCTTTGTTGTTCCGTCCACCCACGTTGTGCCCATAACAAGTTCAAGCACAACGTCGGCCTGCCGGAACAACATGGTAACTGTTATCGAAGGTTACGACTACGGGATTGTATAGATGACGTACCATGAAGCTTCTATAAGAAGATAACCTCAATATAACGGCATGTCATCTACTAAGGTTTTCTGTTGCATGGGTGATTTGTCTAGTGAGCCATTGGTGAGACAAACAGACGCAACCTCATGCGCAATAGGCTGTTTAACATAATATGGAATATACACGAAAAACACCAGAAGATTGGGAAAACGCTGTAATAATACCGATTTGGAAGAAAAGAGGTAGCAAAAGAGATTGTACAAAATACAGAGATATTGTACTTCTAAGCCACACTGGGAAAATTGTCAACATAATTCTAGAAAGAAGATTACGAGCGCTCATCGAACCACAACCTAACAACACAAATGGGATTCCGTAAGAATAAGTGCTCTACAGATACAATTTTTATACAGATAATTTTATAACCGGCAGAAAAAAAAACTGAAAGCAACCAAGAAATGTGTATCGCATTTGTCGACCTAGAAAATGTTTTTGACAAAGTAGACAGACAACAACTATGGAAAATACTATCCCAATATGGCGTTCCGCAACATCTAATCAACTACTGCAATAGTAGTTACATAGATATTCAATGTGCAGTTAGAACGAGTGCAGGACTCTCAGACAAATTCCACATACACTCTGGAGTGCGACAAGAATGTGTTTTATCTCCGTTGCTATTCATTACATACATCGATTGTATATGTAAAATTGCTAACAATGAAGAAGACAACCATAAAGAACCTTATTAGCGAACTTCTTTTTGCAGACAAGCAATAATATCAGAAGAATAACTACAACAACATATAAATAAATTCCACACAACTTGTTGGAACTTTTAACATGAAGATAAATACATTTAAAAATCGAGGTAATGTCAATAGCAAAAACAGAAAGAAACACTATTATTTTCATCGATGACCAACAACTGACACAGGTGAAAGAATTCACTTCTTGAAAGCATCATATCATAAAATAGGAAAAACACAAAAAATAAAGCCAACACAAATGCAACATAGCATACCAAATCTTAGGGCAGATGTCTCCTGTTTTCAAAAACAAACATGAACACCAAAACTGTACTATATAAAACGATCATCGTACCATCATTAAGCTACCAATGTCAAATGTGGACACTTGCAGCAAAAGACAAAAGAAAACTTGTTACAACAGAATGACATGTCTGTGTAGAATTTTCGGAGTAACAATAAGAGACAATCAGAAATGAAAACATCAGAAGACTAACAAACACAATGCCAATACTGGATTACATAAGAAGACAACATATTAAGTGGTTCTTACATGCTTTCAGACTACCATCAGACAGTGCCCATCAAAAAGCATTGCTATACAGACACAAATGGATACAGGGGCAGACCATGCACAAGATGGATCACAGAAATAAAAGAATTAACGATAACAAACATATATGAAGCCCACAGAAAAGGTAATCTTCAGAGAACTCTTCTACACCTGAAACTATAAAGCATAAAGGAATATAACGCGAAAAGTCAATAAAACATGTAAACATTTCTTAAACCCTCCCTGCCACCTTGGCAACAACTATCAAGAATCAATGCTTAATTCCGTGAATAGTTATGTAAAAAAAAAAAAATTTAACAGACAACCCCCCCTTCCAAAATAATTTTAAACGAAAATCTTAAGAAACCAACTACATAATTCTTCTTCTTCTGAGTTTTAGAAAAAAACGTTTATATTCAAACAATTTAATGGGTTTATAAACCAAAACTAGTATTGTTGAAGTCTACTTTTCTACTTTTGTTAGACAATTGTAAAACATTTTCAGTGCTCACAGTCGCCCCTCCAATAATATTTGCTGTAATTATTGGACTATTGATTTCATTTTTGTTCTAGAAAATATTATTGTTTGGTCATCTTTTCTTTTTTGTAGAAACATATTGCTGTTAGTGTCTTCTCTTCTTGTTGTAAAACCATTTTGCTGTTAGTGTCATCTCCTCTTGTACAAACATATTGCTGTTAGTGTCATCTCCTCTTGTAGAAACATATTGCTGTTAGTGTCATCTCTTCTTGTAGAAACATATTGCTGTTTGGTATCATCTATTCTTGTTGTAGAAACATATTGCTGTTTAGTGTCTTCTCTTCTTGTTATAGAAACATTGATATTTGGTGTCATATTCTCTTGTTTAAGAAATGTATTGTTGTTTGGTGTCATCTCTTTGTGTTGTAGAAACATATTGATATGTGGTGTCATCTCCTCTTGTTTTAGAAATGCATTGTTGTTTGGTGTCATCTCTTCTTGTTGTAGAAACATACTGCTGTTTGGTGTCATATCGGGATGCAAAGGGTCTCACATTACTCTCGTGTAGACCCAGTGTTAGAATGTAATCGAGATCATAAAAGTACCTCCTCGTGGTGCACACAGGAAATATAAATACAGTTGCATTTGTTGTATTCCTGACCAAAACTTTTAGGCTCGTGTATGTGGATGCTGTAGATGAAATGAGCATTGCCTGCAAAGAGACAAGAAATATCTCCGAAAGCCCTACGCCATTACATTCAACATCATTGTCGGCACACAGTGATGCAATGCATCTGTGCATTCCGTCTCGGGTGGCCTAAAAAGCAGAAGCATTGGAGTGACGACCAATGTCAATTATCCTAACAAACGAAATATTTCAGTTTTCTATGTAAAATTGTATTCACCAGTCATCCTTCGGGAGCCGCGTTAGCGCAGTGGTTAGCGCACTGACTTCGCATATGAGTGTTCCTGGGTAGACCCAGCCTTAAGTGGGTACCGGATTAATTCGGGAAGTAAAGACTGCGAGGGAGAGGAGATGGCTACCGCCCTCATTTGCAGAGCCTCTGAAATGTGAGATCGCTAACATCTCACACCCTTACGGCATGAATACATGCTATGTGTTACTTTACTTTTACTTACTACTTCCTCTTCATTCAGCATATTTAAAACGTCACTATTCCTTATCTTTTCTGTCCAGGAAATTCTTATTATTGCCCGATAATATTTCAGTTCGAATGTCGATATTCTTTTTGCCGTTGTTCTATTTATTGTCCAAGTCTCACTGCCGTATGTTGGAGTTATGAATATGATAGGAAGCTCATCTTCGCTCAAGGGCTCAAACGGCATAGAGAATCTACTACATTGTACTCGAGTTTTCACAAATGTGTTATGTTCCTCTCAAAGCTGCAAGCTGCTTGCTGACAGTACAATTAGTAGCACGTAACTCCATAGCTTCGATAAATAACTTAAAGATGTCCGAAAAATGCACTTGTAAACAAGACGTCACTGTCCGATGTTGAGCTCGCGACTTCTTGAACCAAAGGGAAGCATATTAAACCAGCATCGAAATGGTAACTGAGCCATAAAAACATTCATAGAATTGAACTTACAAACTGTTTCACATAAATAATACAGAGAGAACATTAAACATTTACGCATGTGGTTGCGTCTGTGGGTCTCACCAGTGGCCCACTAGACATACCACCCATGCAACAGAAAACCTTAATGTGCCGTTATATTGAGGTTATCTTCTTAGAGAAGCTTCATGGCACGTCATCTATACAGTTATGATTTTGTTTTGTTGTTGAAATGTGTTTCATGTTTACCTGAATATATATGTGGTTGGGAGGGAGCCAGAGATATACTGTGCAGCACTGGGGAGGAGGAAACTAACATCACTGTTTTTTCCTATGGCTGAAACCCATCATAGAGACACAGTGACTCAGGACGTGACAATCCTTTTGACGTGAACATTTGGTTGCATGCCTGGAGAAATAGAGAAGTTCGTCATAACCAGTAGTCAATTGGTGGCGGGGAATGAGCACAGTGAACCCTGTCTTGGCTACAGTGGCTAGGAGCAGTGCATAGGTTGAAACCTACCTTCCTGGAGGTGTGATAGTTATTCTCTGGCTCTGTCCCGGGGTGGGCCGAAAATCCACAGATTTCCCAGCAAAATAATGCCATTTAATAGCATTAAGTCAAAGGGCATGAGCCCATGGACCACTTGATCAGCAACCAACCAACCAACATTAAACATTTCTAATATCTTACCTGGTGTTGACTCGAATTTTCTTGGGAAATCCAGAGTGGCTCTTTTGCTGACAGTTGATGAGGCTGCAGCAGTGATACACTTGACACTCTTACGAAAGCTGTCTGATACATCGCAGAATATCTCGGTTCTTTCTCCAGCTTGGCCTATCAGAATAATAAGTACGATACAGCTATCTCTTTTTAATCTGTATGTCAATAAAAACTCTATTCACATCAGTCTTTTAAATATATTACTATTTGCTAAAAAATAGGGTTAAAACGTTAGGATTTATTTATAACATAATTAATATCGATTCTCTTTTTTCCAACCATTTTCTTCATATTTTGATGTAACATATGTTGATAATAGACTCACAGAAGTTCTCGAATAAATACAAATATAATTGTGTTTTAGATAAAATATTATGTACGTTATAACAATAGTGGGAAAAAGTAGGTGGACGCCGCCAGTTAAACCTTTCGTTCGCTAACAAGCCCGTAGATCAGTGGTACTTCTAGTGATGTTATAATATGGTGAAATATGGACTGTGCATATAGACGTCATGTGAGAAAACTCAATAACTTTTCATCCAACTTGTCTCAGAAAAGTTATGAATATCAGATGACAAGGCAGGATTCCTGATACCCCACTATCTGAGAGATCTGATATCCTTAACATTGGCACTATTCTGATGCTGACACAGATTCGCTGGGCAGGTCATCTGGTACATATGCCAGATAATCGCCTGACAAAGGTACTAATTAAGTTACAGAATGGCATAGATCCTACGTTCTAAAAGTAGTAAAAAGAAGCGCTACAAGGACGCATCAAAACCTCCACTGAAAGCTTTTGGAAATAGATCACGATAAATGGGATGGATCTGCACAAAATAGAGATAAATGACGATCTACAGTAAAAAAATATATAAATAAAAACGCGGTATCTGGTGAAAAGAGAAGTGCAGCAGCTCAATAGCGTAGAGTTGCTAGAAAGTCGCGGGTAGACATAAGAAAACCGTCTACAGTGGTCATCACATGCCCAAACTGTCCAAGCACATTTGCGGATCGAATAGGGCTTTTTAGCCATATGTTGGGGACAAATGTGTATCGACTCTACGCCGTGACAGTTTATCACCCAATGTGTCCTTAGACTTTACAGGCCAAAACATTCTCTCGGTGGCAGTCTCTGAGGAGGCAGTAATCATGGATTTTGGCTTGGGTCGATTACTTTTATCTCTTTGAGGTGTTCCGCTGCAAGTTAACTTGTCTCGCGTAATAAGACGTATTGTGCCTGTGCTCATCCGGTACTGAACATTTTCTCATCCGCGAGCATGATTCCGGTATAGGGACATTTCGACGGCAGAGTTGACTTATCCGAGCCTTAGCGACTGCCGGCTTAGCTGAGACAACATTCACCAACATCGTGAACCACTTCTTCAAATTCGGAGTCTCTACACATATTTAGGAGCACCCTTTGTCGCTGTGCTGCCCTCTCATTGTACTCAATATGTTATCTTCACGGAGACTATCGCACGACTCTCGTATTTCGTGATGACATCTTCCTGTATCATTATATTTGCATTTGCAGCCCCTCCAATGTATCTGCATTTCTGCTTCCCGAAAAATAATGTTTTGCATCACTGTGTGTCCACAGTGCCGCTATTTACATTTACGCTATTCACAGTGCAGAGGTATCAGAGAAATTGTTTGTCTTTTTCAGTCAATTCCCATTCCATTTACAGCATCCACATTCACGGACACGTCCCCAAAGTGTTGACCAGAAACAACACTAGCCACTGTATTTCTGTTTCCAGGGTGCACCACCAGAAGGTACTTTCAGGATCTTGGTAATCTGCTAACCCTGGTTCCGCACGAGAGTAGTGTTGTACCCTTACCATCCTTATACCTAATAATTAATACATAATTTGATGGTATTCGGGTCACAAGAAGTGCGCCCCACACATGAATTATACAGTACAACAAATCAATATCGTACCAGGTATATTAGAAGTTGTATACATAACACAAACAGCGTACCAGGTATATTAGAAGTTGTATACATAACACAAACAGCGTACCGGGTATATTAGAAGTCGTATACATAACACAAACAGCGTACCGGGTATATTAGAAGTCGTATACATAACACAAACAGCGTACCGGGTATATTAGAAGTCGTATACATAACACAAACAGCGTACCGGGTATATTAGAAGTCGTATACATAACACAAACAGCGTACCGGGTATATTAGAACTAGTATACATAACAGAAAATGTGATGTCTCTGCACATATTTTTCTTCTGTGTTTGTTTTCAAACTCAGAATGGCATGATAAAATCACAACAATGGAATGCGTTGTGTAACTCTGAAAACAGACTGGCTGTCATATCTGCATCTTTCGGCCTGACACATCTGACTTCATCATGGCTTCTGGGTCACTTTGACCCTCTATAGGAAGGAAATATCAACTCTACTACCAATTCCTTGTAAAAATCCTTATTTGCCTTTTACGACGTCCATTACAGTGTCACTATTCTTTGCTCCCCTTACGATTTTAAAACACTACAACGTGATCATTTAGCGACTTCGTATCTATGTTGATTACGTGGGTATCCATTGGCTAGTCAAGATCGATCCGTGATTGATTGTCTCTGTAAAATTTCTTGTAGAAGAACTGGACTTCTGTCTCTGTAACATTTCTTGTAGAAGAACTGGACTTCTGTCTCTGTAAAATTTCTTGTAGAAGAACTGGACTTCTGTCTCTGTAACATTTCTTGTAGAAGAACTGGACTTCTGTCTCTGTAAAATTTCTTGTAGAAGAACTGGACTTCTGTCTCTGTAACATTTCTTGTAGAAGAACTGGACTTCTGTTTCTGTAACATTTCTTGTAGACGAACTGGACTTCTGTCCCTGTAACATTTCTTGTAGACGAACTGGACTTCTGTCTCTGTAGCATTTCTTGTAGACGAACTGGGCTTCAAATGCAAATTTGATTTTGTGTTTTTCAGTGATCAGATGATCCCTGCCATGTGTGATGCGATACCATTGCACTGTTTGTGCCCAAATTTCAATGTTGAAGGTGGGAAAAATAGTAAATCTGGAAGCCAGGACCAACCGCAAACAAATATTGCTGCAACTTTTGATGTTTTATGTTTACATATAAAACTAGATGTCTTTATACTTGTGGATGGCATAAATTTCAATCTAAGAGCTCCGTAGATTTGTGGGAATGGGGGGGGGGTGTGGGCCTTGAGTGAGAAATTGTCCATCTCCTATTGGAAAACATAACAAGACTTTTGCTACAAGGAATTTAGTCAAACAGTTTAGTCATTCCCCCTTTCCCTATTTTAACAAATTTCCCTAACAGGTCATCAAATTCCTCATGAAGAAAGAAGGAGCGAAATCTGATAATGGGTGTCTGCCCTTTTTTTTTAGGTAACACCCCCCCCCCCCCCTTTACTGAAGACTTTTTTAACGACACTCGATCTAACCGTTAATCTAAACGTCTGCTATTATTTCTGGAATAACTGCCCTGTATGCTGTCGTTTGTTGTGTGTAAAATTGAAAATTGATTTCCAAGAACTAGAACAGAAACTCTCCCCGCCCCTAGCTAACAGCAGTATCGCAGCTATGCCTTGCTTGACAGTAACATCGTGTTCAGTGTTGTCAAATAGCTCAAATACATTGTCAAGTAGCTGAGTGGCATTTATTAGTAGGTCAATGACATTTATAAGTAGGTCAATGACAGTGTCAAGTATTTCAATGACATTGATAAAATAAGTCAACAAATTTCTGGATTATAATAGGGTTTTTAGTGCCCTCAATCCCCCACCCTCCACCTCCACTTAAGACTAAAGAACATGACTTTTAATACTAGAATATTAGTTCAAAGGTAGATCACCCCCCCCCCTGTTTTCATAAAACAAGATTTTTCACGAAGTCACAACAACTCTCATGTATAAGATAAGATTGCACACGGGGATGGGAGAATGAATTTATTTAGGTAACCCACCACCCCCCCTCCAGTTCACCGCTTACTGATGACGTAACTACATGTTATGTTGTCGACTCTTGGCAGAGTTTGACAGCGAACTCGTAACGCAAACTCGTCCAACTAGGTGATTTGAACGCCGATCACCCTGACTGTACTGACCATAGGGATTGTATGTATTAGACACGCCTTAAAATTCAATAGCCAATGTCATGTACATGATAAACTTCAATTATTATTTTTTAAATGTCAAATTTATA
The DNA here is from genome assembly GCA_034231615.1 of Meghimatium bilineatum. Taxonomy (NCBI): domain Eukaryota; kingdom Metazoa; phylum Mollusca; class Gastropoda; order Stylommatophora; family Philomycidae; genus Meghimatium; species Meghimatium bilineatum. The sequence goes on from CM067304.1 coordinate 25,337,786, forward strand.
TATTCTTGGAGCGAGGCAATCAATTACTCTTGTCACTGGTGAGAAAACATAACGTACTTATAATTCAAGCAATAAATAAATTCCTGTTACTAGTTTTTTTTAAAACAGCCACAACGCATTTATGATTCAAGCAAGCAACAATTCTTGTTACCGGTGAGAAAACAAAGTATTTCTGATTCAAGCAATCAATAATTCCTGTTACCAGTGAGAAAACGTATGGTATTTCTAATTCAGGCAATCAATAATTCCTGTTACTGAAGAGAAAACATAACGTATTTCTGATTCAAGCAATCAATAATTCCTGTTACTGAAGAGAAAACATAACGTATTTCTGATTCAAGCAATCAATAATTCCTGTTACTGAAGAGAAAACATAACGTATTTCTGATTCAAGCAATCAATAATTCCTGTTACTGAAGAGAAAACATAACGTATTTCTGATTCAAACAATCAATATACTTACAAGAGTCAGTGTTGATTTCTGCAATAAGAACAAAACATAAACAATCAAATACTTGAGAGATAAAGTTCTATTATAGCAATAAATATTGACGAGATGATACAGCTACATGCAAACACATTCTATTGTAGAATATAATATGTTTATGAAACGCCCGTACGGCAACTGAAGCCCGGACCTGCTGCCTTCTTTTCAGGCATGTCTTAGCAGGCGACTAAGTTAAGATGGGGGTAGGTTCACAATCTGTTAATTGTGAAAAAAATAATCAACGCCTCTGCTAATTTTTTCTTATTTTTATTATTGTCTTCTGTCAAGTGGTCCACGTGGATGACGAAGAGATGCAGGTAAAAGGACATTGCACTTTCGTCATTTTGTGACAGACTCCTGGGCGGCGGGACATGCTAGATGTGTTATTGTTACAGGTGGTTCACTAGATCTGACAGAAGATTGATGAACTGGTTGATTAAGAAGTATATGATGTTCTCCTGGCGGGATGTGATGATCCTGCCACACTATAATATCTTCCTTAAGATACTAGCCAATCATCCATAAACCCGTCTAAACTAAACATGCATTTGAGACACTAAACCGTATAGAGTTCGGGAGTCACATGGATTACTGACCTGCACGTTTGTCATAAAGGCTAAGTGATGATAAGATCTACTTGCTCACAGATAATGGGATTACTTCATCATCATTGTCAGCTTATAAAAGCCGTTAGACTCTTGTCTAATAAAGTCTAAAGCAATACTCCGGATTCTCTTGTAAGGGTTTACTTCCTTAGCCCAAGTCTCTGCCGCGCTAACCCGTTAGGCAGCGGCTGAATAAGACAGAGGGCAAGAGTGAGAAATTGAGACAATACATGCAGTGACAATATATTTTTCAGAGGTGATGAATTGTTAGCCTGTTCCCCCCCCCCCCTCCCCAACTTTCATTAGTCCTTTCCTACAACATGCCCGGAAATAAGACAGTGTGTCTGCACTTTGTACACGAACACGTTGACATCTAAATAAAAATTACTGATGGTGTGCTAAGTTCAAAATAAAATAAGGTAATCTAAATTCGAACCTGGTTTTTTTTATTAACAATACGCGGCGAATTGAATGAGTGGGTCCTTATTTAATTGATTCCAAATGAATGGAGTTGAAAAACTAAGAGATCCTATCATGTGTTATTTATTTCCCTTTAAAAATAGGTTTTCTTATTCTTCTTCTTCTACTGCATTCGTTCTCAATCTCCAGCATATTAGCAGTGTGTAGCCCAGAAAACGGAATGTCTTGTGTCATGGTTTACAGTTTTGCCAAGATATCTGCGTTTTTAGCCTGACACATCTGATTTCAGCATGTCTTCTATGTCACTTTGACCCTATATGGGATAGGACAGCCAACTCCACACTAGAACCTCCTTAGTCGTCTTTACGACATACATGAAAGGTAAACATTGTTACTTCTCTTTGCTCCCTTTCGGACCCCGGCCACACAAGGATGCTTAGTTTTCTAAATAGTATTTTCTCAGCTCACTTGTCAGTGTATGTAGTTTTTATAAATAGTATTCCCTGATCTCAGATCTTAGTGTGTGTTGTACTTCTAAATAGGTTTGGGGTTGGGGGGGGGGGTGGGTAAAATGACCTAAGGGTCAGAATTGTATTTCATCTACTAATAGTTTAATGGTTTGCTTCTATCAAAGCTTGGTTGTGATTAGTTGAAATATGTGTTCGTCCGTCACAAGTGATGATGACCATTTTGTTACATCGACTTTTGAAAATTCAGTTACAGTTATGTCAATAAATGTAATCGGTTTGTGGTCAATCCGTGACATTCTAGCTACTCTCCGCTGTCGAGCAGCTGCATTTCTCATCTTTTCACAAGATAATGCTCTCTATTTTTTATTATGGAGTGCAATGTAGATATATTTTGTGCTTGTTCTTCACATGTATCTTGGTCTATTTCAAAGGCTTTCGGTGGGGTCTTTTAACGAGTCATTGTAGCGCTTCTTTTGACCACCTTAAGATCGTTTATCCTTCTCCAGCTCACCATAGAGAAGTATCTTTGGCAGGCGATGGTCTCGCATACGTACCCTATGACCTGCGCAACGAATCTGTGTCTGCATCAGGAGTGGGATCTGCATCAATGCTGGGGATACCAGATCTGTCAAGGACAGTGGTATCTGGAATCTTGTCTTGCCATCTGATGTTCATAACTTTTCTGAGACAAGTTGTGTGAAAGTGATTGAGTTTCCTCACATGACGTCTATACACAGCCTATGTTTCACTAGCGTATAATAGCACTGGAAGTACCACTGCTGTGTAAACTTTCAGCTTTTCTCTAGGTAAATGCCTTTTCTACGCCACACACTTGCATACAATCTGCCGAAAGTGCAGCTTCACTTGTCGATCCTTGTATACACTTCATTATCAACGTTGACATTTTGTGGTAATGTACTACATAGTATGTGAAGCTATTCACCATGAATTCGCATGAATTCATGTGAATTCTAGTAATCTATTAGTTCAAATAATAACTTACGGTCGATAGTATTTCTGAGAGATTTGAGTCTCTCCTTGAGTTTTCCTATTTCTTCCACTGTCTGGTGTAAGTGTGGATCATGCTCAGCTTCCCCGAGCACTGCTGGCATCACAAACAGCAGTAAGTGCAATACAATAGCTGTATTCATTGTTTCTGAGAAGAGAAAATGTCCAGTTATTGCTAAGATGTTAAATGGAATTTGACGATTAACATTTTGAAGTGACATGTAGAGTATCCCAGGTGATCCAGGGCGGACAGGGACAAATGACATGTTTACAACTTGCATGTGTTTCTTGTTATTGTGAAAACATATTATCAAGTTGTATTGCGTGAGACCATGGTTGTTGTTGCGCCTCTCGGCTTGATATCTCCGACATCAGCACCAGGAATTGCTTAGGCAGGACTGTGTTCTTGCTCGATGTCAGGGATAACCAGACCAAACTTAGTTTCCAGCGTCTATTGACTGGTTTAAGCTCCATCTTCACTTCACGGTGTTGGCCTGACATGAGTTTCCAGCGTCTATTGACTGGTTTAAGCTCCATCTTCACTTCACGGTGTTGGCCTGACATGAGTTTCCAGCGTCTATTGTCTGGTTTAAGCTCCATCTTCACTTCACGGTGTTGGCCTGATATGAGATTCCAGCGTCTTTTGACTGGTTTAAGCTCCATCTTCACTTCACGGTGTTGGCCTGATATGAGATTCCAGCGTCTTTTGACTGGTTTAAGCTCCATCTTCACTTCACGGTGTTGGCCTGATATGAGATTCCAGCGTCTTTTGACTGGTTTAAGCTCCATCTTCACTTCATGGTGTTGGTCTCAAATGACATGTCTACAACTCGGATGTGTTATTGTGATCATAACGCAACAATGGTGGTCAAATTAATATCATCGTCTCTGGCATCCAACATGGATGCGCCCCGGTGTCAATGAGTTTCTTGATAAGATTTGTCAAATCTACGTCTATCATGTCTCAAGATGGTCAGATATTTTAGTCCTAATGAGAATTTCCTTGACTCTTGCAACCGTGGAGCACTCTGTAGATCTTCTTCTTCTTCTACGTTCGTTCTCAAACTCCTGCAGATTAGCAGGATGTAGTCCGGAGAACGGATTGCGTTGTGTCATGGTTTACAGCATTGCTGCGATATCTGCGCATTTCGGCCTGACATATCTGACCAGCATGGCTTTGGCTCACTGACCCTATATGGGATGGGACAGCCAACTCCATCCAATGACCTCCTTAGTCGCCTTTTACGACATGCGTGGAAGGTAAACAGTGTTGCTACTCTTTGCTCACCTTTCGGGCCCCGGCAACACACAGGCGACTCTGTAGATAAAATGAGTGCCTTTCTCCCAGTAGTTCAAGTACATGTCTTCAACTGGCTCTCATCATGGAGTCATGGAGAAAATCATATAAATCATTACTTAATTATCTAGGCATGTCTGTTTCTATGACGCTGCAGGAGGAACTGAAGTAATGTCTGATTTGTGTTGACTCCAGTTCTGATGGCAGTGGAACAAAATAAGAAGCAAGGTCAGAACTAGTTCTAATGCAAGATAAACCAGAGGTGTAGGAGATCTGACTAGTGTTATTCTAGTTCTTATGGTAGAAGAACACGAGGTGTAGGAGATCTGACTAGTGTTAACCTAGTTCTGATGGTAGAAGAACAAGAGGTGTAGGAGATCTGACTAGTGTTAATATAGTTCTGATGGTAGAAGATCAAGAGGTGTAGGAGATCTGACTAGTGTTAATATAGTTCTGATGGTAGAAGATCAAGAGGTGTAGGAGATCTGACTAGTGTTAATATAGTTCTGATGGTAGAAGATCAAGAGGTGTAGGAGACCTGACTAGTGTTAATATAGTTCTGATGGTAGAAGATCAAGAGGTGTAGGAGACCTGACTAGTGTTAATATAGTTCTGATGGTAGAAGATCAAGAGGTGTAGTAAGATCTGACTAGTGTTAACTTTTAGTTTTGATGGGAAAATCGTAAGCAAAACCAATAGAATTATAACCATTATAATGTTAGTAAAGTAATATTATTGACTGAAATCAAATAAACATAGACATGTTTCGGCTGGTTTTGTAAAGACGCACTATGTTACAGAACTTACCTTCTCTGTTAGTTTTTCTGTCTGAAGCTAGGATACGCTGGCTTGGCTACAATAACCTGAGAATAAAAGGTATTATGTGTCCGCCAATCAAATTCTAGTTAACATTTGCGGAGTTGTTTTTTTTAAAAATTATTAAGGTTAATACTAAGAATGATGTTTGTGTCCCCCACCCCCAAGCTTCTCCCCTCTTCCACCGTTTTCCGTCAGCCAATTAAATGGCACAACTGATGGAAGAGAGAAGAGTGTTGCGAACATCAGATAAAGGAAACACAGTTTTCTTTTTTGTGATCAGTAATACTGATTCTCAAATTGTGCGCTTAGGAAAGTGTAAATATCCCATCAGACATCATAAGGGCTCTGTTCTGCATCACAAGAAATCGTATCGTAAATACTGAAATCTACCTCCCACTAGAAGTCGTAATTGCTCAAATCTACCTCCCACTATATGTCATAAGTGCTCAAATCTAACTCCCACTAGATGTCGTAAGTGCTCAAATCTACCTCCCACTAGATGTCGTAAGTGCTCAAATCTACCTCCCACTAGATGTCGTAAGTGCTCAAATCTACCTCCCACTAGATGTCGTAATTGCTCAAATCTATCTCCCACTAGATGTCGTAAGTGCTCAAATCTACCTCCCACTAGATGTCGTAAGTGCTCAAATCTACCTCCCACTAGATGTCGTAAGCGCTCAGATCTACCTCCCACTAGATGTCGTAAGCGCTCAGATCTACATCCCATAAAAATATCGCAGGTGATGAGATCTCCATAACCCATAAGCCAACTATGGGTATGCTTTCAGTGTTCCAGTCAGTTGTTGGGTCTTAGTTCTTCGGATGTTTTCAGAAAGAATAAACTTTATTCCGTTTCCCCTATTCCTATTTTTTATCATTCTCTGAGCATATAATATATCGTCTCTTTCAGCGACCACTTCATCGCTTTATGATGTATTCCTAATTACATTAAATAACCCAGCTCTATCTCTTCCCACCACATCTGTTTACTTTATATCAGCTCTATCTCTTCCCACCGCATCTGTTTACATTATATCCGCTGTATCTCTTCCCACCACATCTGTTTACTTTATATCAGCTCTATCTCTTCCCACCACATCTGTTTACTTTATATCAACTCTATCTCTTCCCACCACGTCTGTTTACTTTATATCCGCTGTATCTCTTCCCACCACATTTGTTTACTTTATATCAACTCTATCTCTTCCCATCACATCTGTTTACTTTATATCAGCTCTATCTCTTCCCACCACATCTGTTTACATTATATCCGCTGTATCTCTTCCCACCACATCTGTTTACTTTATATCAGCTCTATCTCTTCCCACCACATCTGTTTACTTTATATCAGCTCTATCTCTTCCCACCACATCTGTTTACTTTATATCAGCTCTATCTCTTCCCACCACATCTGTTTACTTTATATCAGCTCTATCTCCTCCCACCACATCTGTTTACTTTCTATCAGCTGTATCTCTTTCCATCACGACTGTTGGCTCTCTATCTGCTCTGCATCTTCCCATATCGTCTGTTGGCTTTCTATTTGCTATAACGCTTCCCATCACGACCTTTGGCTTTTTATCTTCTCTGTTTCCTCCCATTACGCTTGTTTACATTGCATCAGCTGTATCTCTTCCCATCACGCCAGTTTGCTGTCTATCAGTTCTATATCGTCCCGTTACATCTGGTTGATCTCTAACCTGTTATATGTCTTCCCATCTAACCTGTTATATGTCTTCCCATCTAACCTGTTTGCACTTCTATCAGCTTTATCTCTTCCCGTCGCCCGTGTTTTGCTTGGGCCCGAAAGGGGGGTAAAGAATGGCAACACTGTTTACCTTCCATGCATTTCGTAAGAGGCGACTAAGGAGGCTATGGGATGGAGCTGGCTATCACATCCCATATAGAGTCAGTGACCCAAAGCTATGCTTAAGTCGGATGTGTCAGGCCGAAAGGCGCAGATATCGCAGCAATGCTGTAAACCATGACACAGCGCATTCCGTTCTCCGGACTACATCCTGCTAATCTGCAGGAGTTTGAGAACGAACGCAGAAGAAGAAGATCTCTTCCTATCACGTCTTTTTATTTCTGTCTGCTCTATTTCTTTCCATCAGGTTAGTTTGCTTTCTATCAGTTTTATCTCCTCCCATTACGCCTGTTTCTTTCTTTCTATTTTATCTCGTCTGACACGTCAGCTTGCTTTCTATCTGCCCTTCCCTTCACATTAATTTGTTTTCTATCTGCTGTGTCGCTCGTGTGCGTGTGTTACTTGAGTCCTAAAGGAGAGTAAAGAATAGCATTACTATTTACCTTCCATGCATTTTGTAAGAGGTGGCTAATGAAATGTTGGTGTAGAGTTGACCGTCCAATATAATGTAGGGTCAAATTGACCCAGAGACCAAGCCGAAGTCGGATGTGCCAAATTCAGATGCGCAGGTGTCGCAGCTGAGCGTATATGCAAAGACACGGCGTATTCTGCTCTATAAGACTACATCCTGCTAGTCTGCAGCAATTTGAGAACGAATGTAGAGAAAGAAGAATCGACTGTTTCTGCGCAAGCAGTGGTATAACACAATCCATTCTACTTTTGGGACTACATCCTGTTACGATGCAGGAATTTCTTCTTCTTCTTCTTCTGCATTCATTCTCAAACTCCTGCAGATTATCAGGATATAGTACGGAGAACGGAATGTGGTGTATCAAGGTTTACAGTATTGCTGCGATCTCTGCGCCTTTCATCATGAGACATCCTACTTCAGCATGGCTTTGGGTTACTGATCCTATTTGAGATGAGACAGCTATCTCCGTCCCATAACCTTCTTAGTCGCCTCTTACGGCATACATGGAAGGATAAGTGTTGCTATTCTTTGCTTCTCTCTCGGGACACGACAACACACAGGTGTGTTGCCGAAATTTGAGAATAAATGGGAGAGGAGGAAGAAGAATCTCAGTGGTAACAACCATATAACTGTATTTCTTCTTCTTCTTCTTCTGCGTTCGTTCTCAAACTCCTGCACATTAGCAGGATGTAGTCCGGAGAACGGAATGCGTTGTGTTATGGTTTACAACATTGCTGCGATATCTGCGCCTTTCGGTCTGACACATCCGACTTTATCATGGCTTTGGGTCACTGACCCTATATGGGATGGGACAGCCAACTCCATTCCATAACCTCCTTAGTCGCCTCTTACGACATGCATCGAAGGTAAACAGTGTTGCTATTCTTTGCTCCCCTTTCGGGCTCCGGCAACACACAGGCATATAACTGTATTCAATATGTTTATGTAAACGTTGTCACGTTTGATCTATTTTCTGTCTGCGAAATCATTGGTGTCACAAAACAGTGCACAATAACGTCCAGAATACGTAAAATATTAGCGAGATAAGGAACAAAACAATGCACAATAACGTCCAGAATATTAGCGAGATAAGGAACAAAACAGTGCACAATAACGTCCAGAATATTAGCGAGATAAGGAACAAAACAGTGCACAATAACGTCCAGAATATTAGCGAGATAAGGAACAAAACAATGCACAATAACGTCCAGAATATTAGCGAGATAAGGAACAAAACAGTGCACAATAACGTCCAGAATATTAGCGAGATAAGGAACAAAACAGTGCACAATAACGTCCAGAATACGTAAAAATATTAGCGAGATAAGGAACAAAACAGTGCACAATAACGTCCAGAATACGTAAAATATTAGCGAGATACGGAACAAAACAATCCACAATAACGTCCAGAATATTAGCGAGATAAGGAACAAAACAGTGCACAATAACGTCCAGAATATTAGCGAGATAAGGAACAAAACAATGCACAATAACGTCCAGAATATTAGCGAGATAAGGAACAAAACAGTGCACAATAACGTCCAGAATATTAGCGAGATAAGGAACAAAACAGTGCACAATAACGTCCAGAATACGTAAAAATATTAGCGAGATAAGGAACAAAACAGTGCACAATAACGTCCAGAATACGTAAAAATATTCGCGAGATAAGGAACAAAACAATCCACAATAATGTCCAGAATACGTAAAAATATTCGCGAGATAAGGAACAAAACAATGCACAATAACGTCCAGAATACGTAAAAATATTCGCGAGATAAGGAACAAAACAATCCACAATAACGTCCAGAATACGTAAAAATATTCGCGAGATAAGGAACAAAACAATGCACAATAACGTCCAGAATACGTAAAAATATTAGCGAGATAAGGAACAAAACAATGCACAATAACGTCCAGAATACGTAAAAATATTAGCGAGATAAGGAACAAAACAGTGCACAATAACGTCCAGAATACGTAAAAATATTAGCGAGATAAGGAACAAAACAATGCACAATAACGTCCAGAATACGTAAAAATATTCGCGAGATAAGGAACAAAACAATCCACAATAATGTCCAGAATACGTAAAAATATTCGCGAGATAAGGAACAAAACAATGCACAATAACGTCCAGAATACGTAAAAATATTCGCGAGATAAGGAACAAAACAATCCACAATAACGTCCAGAATACGTAAAAATATTCGCGAGATAAGGAACAAAACAATGCACAATAACGTCCAGAATACGTAAAAATATTAGCGAGATAAGGAACAAAACAATGCACAATAACGTCCAGAATACGTAAAAATATTAGCGAGATAAGGAACAAAACAATCCACAATAACGTCCAGAATACGTAAAAATATTCGCGAGATAAGGAACAAAACAATCCACAATAACGTCCAGAATACGTAAAAATATTCGCGAGATAAGGAACAAAACAATCCACAATAACGTCCAGAATACGTAAAAATATTCGCGAGATAAGGAACAAAACAATCCACAATAATGTCCAGAATACGTAAAAATATTCGCGAGATAAGGAACAAAACAATCCACAATAATGTCCAGAATACGTAAAAATATTCGCGAGATAAGGAACAAAACAGTGCACAATAACGTCCAGAATACGTAAAAATATTAGCGAGATAAGGAACAAAACAGTGCACAATAACGTCCAGAATACGTAAAAATATTAGCGAGATAAGGAACAAAACAATGCACAATAACGTCCAGAATACGTAAAAATATTAGCGAGATAAGGAACAAAACAGTGCACAATAACGTCCAGAATACGTAAAAATATTCGCGAGATACGGAACAAAACAGTGCACAATAACGTCCAGAATACGTAAAAATATTCGCGAGATAAGGAACAAAACAGTGCACAATAACGTCCAGAATACGTAAAAATATTCGCGAGATACGGAACAAAACAGTGCACAATAACGTCCAGAATACGTAAAAATATTCGCGAGATAAGGAACAAAACAGTGCACAATAACGTCCAGAATACGTAAAAATATTCGCGAGATAAGGAACAAAACAATGCACAATAACGTCCAGAATACGTAAAAATATTAGCGAGATAAGGAACAAAACAATGCACAATAACGTCCAGAATACGTAAAAATATTAGCGAGATAAGGAACAAAACAATGCACAATAACGTCCAGAATACGTAAAAATATTCGCGAGATAAGGAACAAAACAATGCACAATAACGTCCAGAATACGTAAAAATATTCGCGAGATAAGGAACAAAACAATGCACAATAACGTCCAGAATACGTAAAAATATTAGCGAGATAAGGAACAAAACAATGCACAATAACGTCCAGAATATTAGCGAGATAAGGAACAAAACAGTGCACAATAACGTCCAGAATACGTAAAAATATTAGCGAGATAAGGAACAAAACAGTGCACAATAACGTCCAGAATACGTAAAAATATTAGCGAGATAAGGAACAAAACAATGCACAATAACGTCCAGAATACGTAAAAATATTAGCGAGATAAGGAACAAAACAATGCACAATAACGTCCAGAATACGTAAAAATATTAGCGAGATAAGGAACAAAACAATGCACAATAACGTCCAGAATACGTAAAAATATTAGCGAGATAAGGAACAAAACAATGCACAATAACGTCCAGAATACGTAAAAATATTAGCGAGATAAGGAACAAAACAATGCACAATAACGTCCAGAATACGTAAAAATATTAGCGAGATAAGGAACAAAACAGTGCACAATAACGTCCAGAATACGTAAAAATATTAGCGAGATAAGGAACAAAACAATGCACAATAACGTCCAGAATACGTAAAAATATTAGCGAGATAAGGAACAAAACAATGCACAATAACGTCCAGAATACGTAAAAATATTAGCGAGATAAGGAACAAAACAATGCACAATAACGTCCAGAATACGTAAAAATATTAGCGAGATAAGGAACAAAACAATGCACAATAACGTCCAGAATACGTAAAAATATTAGCGAGATAAGGAACAAAACAATGCACAATAACGTCCAGAATACGTAAAAATATTAGCGAGATAAGGAACAAAACAATGCACAATAACGTCCAGAATACGTAAAAATATTCGCGAGATAAGGAACAAAACAATGCACAATAACGTCCAGAATACGTAAAAATATTCGCGAGATAAGGAACAAAACAATGCACAATAACGTCCAGAATACGTAAAAATATTAGCGAGATAAGGAACAAAACAATGCACAATAACGTCCAGAATATTAGCGAGATAAGGAACAAAACAGTGCACAATAACGTCCAGAATACGTAAAAATATTAGCGAGATAAGGAACAAAACAGTGCACAATAACGTCCAGAATACGTAAAAATATTAGCGAGATAAGGAACAAAACAATGCACAATAACGTCCAGAATACGTAAAAATATTAGCGAGATAAGGAACAAAACAATGCACAATAACGTCCAGAATACGTAAAAATATTAGCGAGATAAGGAACAAAACAATGCACAATAACGTCCAGAATACGTAAAAATATTAGCGAGATAAGGAACAAAACAATGCACAATAACGTCCAGAATACGTAAAAATATTCGCGAGATAAGGAACAAAACAATGCACAATAACGTCCAGAATACGTAAAAATATTAGCGAGATAAGGAACAAAACAATGCACAATAACGTCCAGAATACGTAAAAATATTCGCGAGATAAGGAACAAAACAATGCACAATAACGTCCAGAATACGTAAAAATATTCGCGAGATAAGGAACAAAACAATGCACAATAACGTCCAGAATACGTAAAAATATTAGCGAGATAAGGAACAAAACAATGCACAATAACGTCCAGAATACGTAAAAATATTAGCGAGATAAGGAACAAAACAATGCACAATAACGTCCAGAATACGTAAAATATTAGCGAGATACGGAACAAAACAATGCACAATAACGTCCAGAATACGTAAAAATATTCGCGAGATAAGGAACAAAACAATGCACAATAACGTCCAGAATACGTAAAAATATTCGCGAGATAAGGAACAAAACAATGCACAATAACGTCCAGAATACGTAAAAATATTAGCGAGATAAGGAACAAAACAATGCACAATAACGTCCAGAATACGTAAAAATATTAGCGAGATAAGGAACAAAACAATGCACAATAACGTCCAGAATACGTAAAATATTAGCGAGATACGGAACAAAACAATGCACAATAACGTCCAGAATACGTAAAAATATTAGCGAGATAAGGAACAAAACAATGAGCTTAGTATAGATCGGAACTAGGCAGTAGACGCCAAGCAATCACTGCGGGTCTAGTATGTGTTCATATTTCTCCACAGATTTCTGTCTTGTGTTGTTAATAAATTCAGTTGGTGAAATTCTCGTGTGCTACAGTGACAACCCATCCAGCAATCACTCTCTGTGTCTTCATCTGTCTCTTATCCCTTGATATTTCTTTCTCATGGTTACTAAATGTTTCAGTTTTGTTCTTCTCATCACACGCCCTAAAAATCTCGACTTTCTACTTATAATTTTTTGCTATAATTTATCTTTTCATTCCAGCATCACAGGAATGAAAACCAACATTTCTGGATGGGTTGTCGCTGTGGCATAAACATAAATCACCAGCTGAACTTATGAACAACACAAGAGACAGAGAGTTGTGGAAAAGTATGATCACCTACGCCACTCGGCATGTCACTTGATCTCTGATAACTTATACATCTGTAGATGCTACTTTCATTATTCTTAGCAAAAACCACATCTGAGTAGTCATTATTCTTAGCAAAAACCACATCTGAGTAGTCATTATTCTTAGCAAAAACCACATCTGAGTAGTCTCCAGTTCATTTTGAGCATTTTACAGTTCATGCTTCGAATTCATAAAAAAGAATTGGTTCGATATAACAACACAGCACTCGAATTCTCATATACACGGATAATCATACATTGCATAGAACTTAACTCTTTTTAAAATAATACTGATTTGGCATGTGCTATCCTGGATTTGGCATGTGCTATCCTGGATTTGGCATGTGCTATCCTGGATTTGGCATGTGCTCTCCAACTGAAATGGATCAAGATACATGGAAAAAACTTGCGCAGAATAGATATACATGGTACTCTACAGTCAAAAATGGAAAGTTAAAAAAGGAGAAATGCAGCAGCTCAACAGCGGAGAGTAGTTAGAAAGTCACATATAGACCAAAAACCGTCCACATTGGTCATTTCACATCCGAACTGTACAAGGACGTTTGTGGCTAGAATAGGGATTATTAGCCATCTACGAACTCATAGACCAGGAAATATCTTTAACTGATCTTTTCAAAAGTGCATGTAACAAATCGTCATCATCACTTGTGATGGACGAACAACATTCTACTCTGTATCTCAATGGAGCACTGGCCATAAGTTGAAAAAGAGTTTGGCAACACTGAAGACAATAACATAACAATGAAACTAAGAAAACGAATATTATGATTAAAAAGGAAAAAAAAGAAGAGATAGAACATTTCGTCGAAGTGAAGATACATATCAACACTTGTATTTATGGCATAAGTAACACGGGATTAAGGATTCATGTGAACGCTATCTCACGCTTGATGTATTATTTCGGGTCTATCAAAAACTGAATATATTACATTTCCCCATTACAATCGGATTAATGGCTCGTATATAATAATCCCACAGATTAAAGAAGATAGCAAATAATTTGTATTTGTTGAAACTTTATTTGTGTAGTCTGTATCAGATGAACCTAAAGATCATCATCATCATCAGGTGCCATGCCGGGTGGCGTAGGCGGTCATGGCTATCCACGGCTCTCTGTCCACAGTATTATGTATCAGTCGTTGTTATTTCCTTGCCGTGCCAGGTTGTCAAACTGTCTAATATTTTCTCACGTTGTCGCCATCTGTCTCTGTTGCCTTCAATTTTGCCTGTTGTAACTATGTTCTTTAAACCTGCCTGTCTCATGAAGTGGTCAAAAAAAGAAGATTGCCTTTTTCTTATATTGTTCATTAAGGTCCGTTTCGCATTTGACTCTTTCAACAACTCTACATTAGTTTTTCTGGCAGTCCATGGTATTCTCAGCTTGCTTCTGTAGAACCACATCTCTGTTGCCTCTAATTTCCCACTTTTCAGTTTGTTTATTGTCCAAGGCTCGCATGCAAATGTTAGTAAAGGATCTATATAGCATTGCAGAACTCTCTTACCTCTAATGACAAGGTCATATTGCACAGTATATTTTTCATTTTTCTGAATGTTGTTTTTGCCTGTCCTATTCTGCATCTTATTTCTGTTGAACTTCTTCCATCTGCTGTAATCATTGTACCTAAATATTTGAATTGGTGGACCTGTTTTAATACTATATCATTCACTTTGATCTTGCAAGGTGTGTTATTTTGTTTCTTTGAAATAACCATTACTTCTGTTTTCATGATATTTAGGAAGAGGCCTTTCTCTTTACTTTCTGTGACTATTACATTAATTAAATCTTGAAGGTCTTCCTCACTTTTAGAGGAACCTAAAGATCTCCTAACAAAAACAACTGTAGAACTTTTAAATCAACTGTCTGCTAACAATAAAGTTGTGCTGTAGTGGATCCCTTCACATTGTGGGTGCTACGGTGGATACCTGCACACAGTGGAATTGCAGGAAATGAAGCATCTGACAGACTGGCAAATCAGGTGCAAAAAAGGAAAAATTGTTGCACAGAATATCACTGACTGAAGCAAAAACTCTCATCAAAAGAAAATACAAATATACATGGAGTCAGAGAACAGGCAAGAACTTTTCATGGGACCCAATTCTAAAGCTAAGCAGATCGCAGTAAACCACACATTTTAGGCCCCACACCGGACACGGCAGACTACAAGCACATCTCCACTTAATGATGACTGTCCAATCTGACCAATGCCCTTGTCAAAAGGGTCCGCAGACTCTAGAACACATTCTGCAGACATGTCCACTCTTCGATAACGTGAGAACTAAAATATGGCTCCAAGTCTGAAGGTAAAGCTGTAGGGTAACCATGAGAACCTCCTGCTGACGACATAATATATGGAGGCGGCCCGTCTCCTTATATAGACGTATGAGAATCGGGAAACTTATCGCAGAAGAAGAAGAATCAGTTGTGTATATTCACTGACATATGTATTTTTAACTATTGAAGACAATAGTTTTTTCTCTGTTTTTACTGTAAAGCGTCTAAGGATTGAGTGAAAGACCAACGTTATTCGGGTTATGTCACGTTTAGTCGCTTGATATGCAGTAATATTGTGACGTCTCAGAATGTCGGTAATTTCTTCAATTTACCTTCTTCATGGTCGTCCGCTGCCAGAAATATGGAATATGTAACCGGTGAAATTTATTTTACTTGTCCCTATTCAGCTAATCGTGTCTGTATTATCCTTCACACAGTCTGTAACTGTTACACCATTCCCACAGCTGTAACTGTCACCTCCTTCCCACAGCCTGTAACTGTAACATAATTTCCACAGAATGTAACTGTTACATAATTCCCATAATTCGAGCCTGTAACTGTCTTATTCTTTGGAGCCGCGTTAGCGCAGTGGTTAGCGCACTGGCTTCGCATATGAGTGGTCCTGGGTTCATTCCCCAGCTGAGGCGGAAATGTTTTCAGATCGCAACGGCTCCCAGATCGACCCAGCCTTAAATGGGTACCGGATTAATCCGGGAAGTAAAGACTGCGAGGGAGAGGAGATGGCTACCGCCCTCATTTGCAGAGCCTGTGAAATGTGAGATCGCTAACATCTCACACCCCTACGGCATTAATAAATGATATGGGTTACTTTTATTCTTTCCACGACCTGTAACTGTCACATTCATATCAAAGCCTGAAAATGTTACAATAATTCCCACAGCCTGTAACTGTTACATTCTTCCCACGGCCTGTAACTGTTACATTCTTCCCACAGCCTGCAACTGTTACATTCTTCCCACGGCCTGTAACTGTTACATTCTTCCCACAGCCTGCAACTGTTACATCCAACATCCTGAAAATGTTACATCCTTCCCACAGCCTGTCACTATCACATTCTGCCACATCATGTAACTGTTACATCATTTCCACACTTCAATTGGCACATCCTTCCCACAATTTGAACTTATAACTCGCACATCCTTCCTACTGTCTGTAACTGTTTCATACATTCCACACTTCGAGCATGTTATATACTTTCCACACTTTGAGCCTGTAACTATTACATCCACCCCACACAGTGCCGGTCTTAAGCCATTGCAACCTATGCAGCCGCAGTGGGCCCCGCACTTTCATAGGCCCATAAATTCATATTAGAATTTATTTTATTATCCTCTTCCCTACCCAGACTGGGCCCCGCGCAATCCGTTTCACACTTCCAGTCGGTTGTGATTACATCCTACCCACACTTCCAGCCTGTAACTGTGGCATTCTCTCCACACTTCGAGCCTGTAAATGGTATATCTTTCCCGCAGCTGTAATTGTAACAGTCTCCCTACAGCGTTTATCTGTCATACCCAGCCCGCACTCCAGTAACTGTGATATGCTTGCCACATCCTGTAACTGTTATATCCTTCATACACTTCCAGCTTGTAACTATTTTATCATTCCCACACTTTGAGCCTGTAACTATTGTATTATTACCACACTTTGAGAGTATAACTGGTCATGCAAGTCCGTAGATTTTAAAAAAATTAGGAGATATTAATATAAAATTTGTACCAGGCAGCAAACCAAAACAAGTGGGATAACATATCCACCTTATTTTTAATGAATTCTTCCAACAAAATAGCTCAAAAACTATCAGACCAAAACGCAGAGAATGTCAATAAAAACGCAGAAAATGACCCCAGTGTGCTTAGGTAACTTCTTTCTGAAGACGCTCTTAGGATATGGCGTTATCATTCCGCCACCTTGAGTATGATTCACTTCTTTGCACCAATAGCTTCAATGAACTGTATGATTCCCTCATTCATTTTTCTTCAGTCAATCATCAGGTTACAGCGTCCATAGCTTAAATGCACTGTGTACTTCGCTTCAGGTCATCCATTTTTCGAAAGGTGTGCCTTCTTAGTAGTTAGTTAGTTATTCCTCTAGGGCCAAAGAAGGCAATAGGGCGGATGTTATAGATTTCCATGTCTCTCGTTGATTGCATCGTTTTAGTAAACAATCATTTTATCTCTCTCTTGGTAGAGTTGAAATGCATGCACAATTGTTCTCTATATTACCTGTTCGATAAAAGAGGCACTCTTGCTCACTGCAGATGTCAGATAGAGTCTGTCAGTCTCGTCTGTGCAATAAAATCAATCTATTATTAATTAAAAAGCCAATAAGGGCATCGGAGCTAATTTATATATCTATTACCGTGACAAGGAAAGTAATCGATAAAATGAAAAATAACGCGTGGCCACAAGAGAATGAGAATCAAGGCAATCACGTCAGTAGGACCAGCTATGCTCTATGTGGCTTATCATTTTCAGAGCGTTGTCCTGACTGCTAGTCTGTAAACCACCTCTCGAGTATGTGCTAGCTGTGTCTCTTTCAGTATCATATTCAAAAGGTCTTCGGGGTGCAAAGGGAACGCATTGCTCTAGGCGGACCCAGGGTTAGCAGATAACCAAGATCCCAAATGTACCTCCACACGGTGCACCCTGGAAACAGAAATACAGCAGCTCGAGCTGATTCTGGCCAAATCATTTGTGGATCGTGTCCGCGAATGTGGAGGTAGCAGATGGAAAGAGATTTGACTGCACAAGAGACAGACAATATCTCCGACACCACCAGCATCACCACATATAGCGACACTGTCGACATACAGTGAAGCTAGTCGGTCCAGTCCGAACATTGGAGTGGCGGCCAATGTAAAATGCACGTAAAGGTAGATGCATGGCGAGAGACAAATATATTTCATACCGAGTACAATGAAACAATGAAAGGTCAGAACAGCGCTAGAGGGCAGCGCTAACTGCAAATAGAAAGTGAAAAGTCTCTAGGAAAGGGGAACTACAAGCTCCGTCAGCTCGAGACGAGCATCTAGTTACCTGTGTTCCTTACAGGCAGAGACCCAGACCCATTCATTGGCGTTTGGTAAAGAAAGAAGACCTAATCCAACTCTAATGTCGAGCCTTCCTAAACCGGAAATATGCTCGCGAAGAGAAAAGGTTCTGTACCCGATGGGCTTAGGAAAGAAAGGGACAACGATGGTAGTCCTGGTCCAACTCTACTGTCAAGGTTTCCTATACCGGAAGTACACTTGCAGAGAGAAAGGGTTCCGTACCCGATGGGCTCAGGCACAAAAGGGACAACGATTTAGCACTGACCCAACTCTACTGTCAGGTTTTCCTACACCGGAAATACACTTGAAGAGGGAAAGGGTTCAGTACCTGATGGGCTCAGGCGCTATTGGGACAAGGACGCTTAGCTCGAGAACGCCTTGCTCTCAAACGCGTGGTGTGAGACTCGAACTCGGACAAGGGGTACACGATGTCGGTGAATGACACCTCGGCTAAGAGGGCGAAAGAGCCAGGGTCCAACTCCTCTGTTGAGTTCTTCCCATTAAGGAACCAGGCTCACGGATGAGAAACGGTTCAGTACAGGCACAGCACGTCCAATTACACGAGGCGAGTTCATAGACAGTGGAACACCGCGTGCGAGTCAGACGAGAGCAAAAATCGTCTGGGCGAAGAGTCGCCACTACGCGTGCCTGGAGACAGATATAGAGCCTGTCACAGGCTAAGGGTAGCCCACCCGAATTGTCAAGACATGCCGAAATTGGATGTGCTAGGCCTACAAGGCGCATAACGGTGGCACAACGTAATCACGCTCCCGGCGGAAATCGCACGGATATCTGTGATGGTTACAATGGAGCGAACTCAAAACAAACAAACAAACAAAAGGTCTTCGATATCCTGTGTTCCTCGTAGTCTTGGTGGCTTGGTCTGCCCCTTGTTCTCTTCCCAGGAAGTTTCCCTTCATGTTAGTCTTTCTAAACAATTGTGTCTTTTTATATGTCCAAAAATTGTTAACGTGCGTTTTTAATAGTTTTTAGAAGCCATGCATTCTGCATTATGTATTAGATATGTTGATTCTCCTCATAGCAAACCGCAGGTATTCCCGCATTAGTAAATCTCAGGATATGGCGGCTGATGGTTCCGGTTCAATGTTGATTCAGTGGTATTTTTGAGATTTTTGTTAGGTTTTCTCTACGATTCGCTATGATTCTCGCTACTGACTCATGCTCATGCATCTCGTAATCCTACAGTGTGCGAACTGCCGAAAACATTGAGTAATTCTGTTTGGTGGCGTAAGAGTAATTCTGATCATCTGTTATGGTGGCGAGTTTGGCTAATGTATCGGCTCGTTCATTTCTCTTCATACCCGCACGTCCTGAGACAAAGATGAGAGTGATTTTCCCACTTGTTAGCGTTTTCCAACCATCGCCTACTCCACCCAACGCCTACGCCACCCATTGCCTACTCCAACCATTGCCTACTCCACCCAACAGCTACTCCACCCACCGCCTACTCCATCCATTGCCTACTCCAACCATTGCCTACTCCAACCATTGCCTACTCCAGCCATTGCCTACTCCATTCATTGCCTACTCCATCCATTGCCTACTCCATCCATTGCCTACTCCAACCATTGCCTACTCCAACCATTGCCTACTCCACTCATTTGCCTACTCATATCAACTGTTTAGACTTACTACGTAAGTCTGTCTTGGATCGTCCATGATATTCTTAGAAATTTTATATTATATTCTATTTCCAATATGGATATATTCTTATCCATTTCGGATGCCATTGCATAAGCCTCACAACCAAGCGTCGTCACTGGAAAGATATAGAAAAATATTGTTGTAGTCATGTTTTTCTGTTTGCCACTTGGCATAGATGTTGCATCTGTGATATATTTTTGTAGGGTCATTGCTAATCTCTTCCTAATCTCTGCTGAAGTCTCCAGTGGTGTTCTGTTGATGGTTGACCTAAGATATTAACAGTTATTTACATTTTGTAGTTGTCCATTGTCATTGTCTATTGTAAGGGTGTGTCCATTTCTGTTGGTATGCATTAGTTTTTTAAAATTTCCTTTGAGGAAAAGATTTTGAACCTTGCTGTGCTCTTTTACTGACATAACCATGTATTCTAGACCTATAGTGCTTCTTGAATCCAAGTCCGTATCATATTTATGCCTAATTTATAAAATCTCATGTCCTCAGATATTAAAATATTGAGACTGTTCATAATGTTGGTCTTTTCGTACATTGCTCAGGATGTTTGCAGTCATTCCTGTCTGACAACTTTTATTTTTACCTCAAACCAGTCCCTCGATCCTGGCAGATAGATTGCTCCTGGTAAATCACTTTAATGAACGATATGAGATGGTGTAGAAAGTCAATACTTCCTATTATGTTCTACAATTACTGGTGTATTACAATGGATATACACCGGGAATATTGAAAACATATCGATTGTTTAATTGTACGAAGATATTGGTATCAAATTAAAGAGTATCCATTTATGCCATTTTTTTACATTTTACTTAAAATTTTTGGTCGTAGCGTTAGTAGTTTTTGACATTGGCGCATACTCAAATCCGTTTCCAGTAACTAACGATGTCAAACAAGGTTGCGTCCTGGCTCCGACTCTCTTCAGCATGGTGTTCTCTACCATAGTCAATGATGCCGTCCAGAATAACAGTGCAGGAATTTGCTTTCGCTATCGAGCTGAAGGAGGGCTTTTCATGTCACCGTATTTTCTTCTTATGTCTGTCCTTATTTACTTCTAGTGGTGACCATCTGTTCTCTCGCTTTTACGGTGTAGTGTTTTAAGATGATCAGTACAATAACATGAACATAATTTGACTCGGCACTTGTGTAATCTTCACAACACTATTTATTTACGATTTCAGTTCTGTACTTTACAACATCACGTCATATGAAGAGATTATAATATTATATACAATTCCGAACATGCTCCTTAACTTTCAAAAGAAGTAATCTCAATCTAGCCGTTTACTTATTAGCTGCTGTCCGAATTAACTGCAGGTCAAATTTAGAGACTAAATCCGAATTTTAATGGTAACTGACTCTGAATCTTGAATGACTCTGATTGATTCTTGACGGACTGACGAACGTCTGATTCTTAGCCCGAGACTGTCTCTTGTGAGTTCAACCAATATTCGTGTGACTGTAATTCCGAGTGACAACATAGGATATGACTATGTGTCTCAACAACTTACAAGAATTAGATACAATAACATCGCATTGCTCGAGCTGGAGAGATCTGCTCTCTGTCCATGTACTGGAATCTTCTTGGCGTATCGGTTAAGTCGTTCGCCTTGTACTCAAGAGGTCGCGAGGTCTAATCCTGTACGGGAAGTCTTATTTACAAAGTAGATGTTTTGGAGATACCCAGGAATTATCTCTTAAAGCTGAGTATTTTGTGAGTGGTACTCTAAGCAGGCGTCATGCCGCTTCGATAAGATGCATGCAGTACATATGGGGGTAACCCGAGTGCAATGAAGTTAATCCTCAAATCTTTTCTGTTCTTCCAACGGCTTCTTATATATTTATCGAGTGTCAATGTTTATTCCATGCAGTGAGTTGTACAAGGAACTTTCTATTTTACCGTCTATCTCTGTAAAGAATACAAACTGTATTACCACGTAGAATTTGTATCATGAAAGCCTCTTGAGTGTTTCAAAATGTTATGTTTATTTTTCATTCTTAATCCTTTCATTAGTGTCTCCAACTCCAAGACCTTTGTAGTGGGAGATGGTCTAATGTGAATACGAGGCCGCCAACCTCATATGTTATTAGCAACACGAAAACAATCGTGTCCAACTAACTCTGTCGATGCCCGACTTAAAATGAAAAGTCAAAATGGGAAAATGAAAATACCTGATATTGTCAGCTCACTAACCATTACTATAATTATGATGATACCTCTACTTTCAGTATAATTCTGCCGCCGAAGACGAATGTATCGTGCCACCGACGCACATACAACAGCAACACAACACATTTCCTTTTTATGAACAATATTCAGCTGGAAAGCTAGTACGACCATTGTCGAGCTACAAGAGAGAACCAGTGGGAGTTTGAGAATCAATACTGAAGAAGAAGTAAAAGTATATTTCTAACATTACATTTTTGTTGTTACATTTCTAGCTGCGATCTTCTATTGAAATTACATTTTTGTTGTTACATTTCTAGCTGCGATCTTCTATTGAAATTACATTTTTGTTGTTACATTTCTAGCTGCGATCTTCTATTGAAATTACATTTTTGTTATGTTACATTTCTAGCTACATTATATTTTTGCTTTGTTACATTTCTAGCTACGAACTACTTCTGACAAAGACGAGTATATTCAAGAAGTGTCAAACAAAGAAACATCTTGTATTCTCATCCCCTGTTATGGTTTTCCACCAAATATTTCGTTCTTTGTATATCATTTAACCTCGTCAGTTCATTCTCTCTCTCTCTCTCACGCACGCACGCACGCGTGCATACACACACATGCGTGCGCTATTACACACACACACACACACACACACACACACATGCACACACACACCTACTTACCTACCACCTAGCCGGCGAAGGGGTTTTTTTCTTTTTATTTATTTAAAACAGTCAATTATGTATATATTGAAACAAAAAATTTGCCCCATAGTAGCAAATATATTGTGGATTTAGAATAAATTATTGCTGGGTGAAAAAACATGGAATAATTAGTTCGAATAATTAACTATGTAATTAAGACAAATTTACATATACAAATATGCTGATGCTGGTTTTTTAAATTCTGAATAAATTATTTTTTAGTTTCTAATCTCAAAATCAAGTAATGAGGTTTATATCCGGCTTATCTGGATCATAACCCTTGGAAATGTAGTAAAGATTTCTCAAAATTGATGGTGGAAATTGATCACTAAATTTTTTTAGAGCTCAGATTTGTGCACTTGAATTTATTATATTTTATTTATTTATTATATATTATATAATATATATTGTATATTTATTATATATATATTTTTTTCCCGTACAAGTAAGTACAGTGAAAGTGTGTGTAACGTTCCACTTATACAACAATATGATAATTCACTGTAAATCTCTTGAGATTACCTTACAAAATGTGGAAGATATGGTGTAAAAATCACACAAATATGTCATTTGTTAGTCGAAAATCACACAAATATGTCATTTGTTAGTCGAAAATCACATATACAAACATAAAGATTATATCAACAGTTATTTCCACTGATACTCCTATCAATTTTAAATTGCGGTAACACAAAAACTCTAGTGAATAAACACAAAATTGTTAACTGCGTGGGAAAATAGATACTCCGAGGTTTATGAGAATAAATTGTTTTGGTAAGCATAAAAAATGATTTAAAATATTCCTGGGTAAAGGGAAGCAGGCTCAAGAGAAGCAAATCGTGGATGGGTAGTGCCGAGGATACCATTAAACATATCTGCGCCCCAAAAGTTATAACTCCTGGCATGGAATAGACACCTATTCCTACGGTCTTTCAAGAGGCTTTCAAGACCGTCATTACACTCAATAGAGAATGCAGGGAACACAGTCACGTGAGCATGGACGCTGAGGTCATATGCGAGAATACCAATGATACAGATGTTGTGATTTACACAGACGGGTTGGTCATTCGCCACCAGCGATGCGCATGGGCCTTTACTGCCAAATCAAACAGAAGAGCAGTACACGAAGCCAGTGGTACCTTTGCCGCAACAACAAGTAGCCTAACAATGGAAGTATTCGACATAACGCAGGCACTCAACTGGCTGGAATTTACCATGCCCATTCCCATGACTTCCGGTAGTGACGTCCGTTGATGGAGGGTGTTTCTCTAATCAAGTCTGGGTCATACCGTCGATCGTTGGATTAATCAACTAACATCGTAAAGTCCAGACCGATTTGTGTAACAGGTGAATTCAAATCGAATGATAAAATCAGAGAAGAGACACATCAAAATTTCATCACAGATGTTATCAGAAAACGCCGGTGGTCCTACATTGGCATGTCCTACGCGCAGACACCAACAGAATACACCCCCAATCTCTTGAATGGATACCTACAGGCAAAAGAGCAAGGGGTAGACCAAAAGAAACACTCAGAAGAACAATACTTAGAGAAAGTAAAACAACCAATATTCATACTATTCAAGAACTGCACAGAATAGCTTTGAACAGACAGAATTGGAGAGATCTGACCTCTGCCCTATGCGCTAACTTCAGCGCAAAAGGAAAATGAATGAATGAATTCCCATGCGTGCATATTACTTGACTCACTGAATATGATTCAGAAAGTGAAAACAGGTGATGTACGTAGGGAATGGGTGGAGCCATTAGAGAGAGCTAAAATAGGACATCACTACAAAAACTCTCGCTTATCTGTGTCCCCTGACACACGGATGTGGAGGGAAACGAATGGACAGACCAATTAGCTAGCCTCGCCACCACAACAGATGGTCAGCCTATGAACCGAGAAGATTTACTCATTGCTCTTGGTGAGTCCTCAAGATCTGAGATTTTTTATGTGAATGAACATGAGTCAATATCGGGAATTTGGAGTGAAGATGAGCGGTAGAGAACCCCTCACAAAGAGTTAAAAAAGAACAGTGAACCAACATAGAACCGGAAACGTCAGCCGCTATACCCTGAGAGATTTACTGATGCGGAGATCTGAGCACCTATGGACGTGTCCGGTGTGCGAAGAGGATAATTAACAGACCTAATACCTAATTCTGGGTAGGTCTAACCCTTTTCACTATTCTAACTCAAAACTCCCAAATGGGCTTCCGTAAGAACAAAAGCTGTATGGATGTTATCTTTACACTTACAACTAACAAAAGAGCCACAGAAAACAATAAACAATTATACATCGCATTTAACGACCAAGAAAAGGCTTTCGACAGAATAGACAGAGACAACAACTATGGAAAACACTATCAATATACGGAGTACCAGAACATTTAATCAATATATGCAAGGGAATTTGTGCTAATAGCCAATGTGAAGTAAGAACAAAGGCTGGAGTGTCCAATAAGTTCCAAATCCAATCTGGAGTTCGCCAGTGGTGTGTCCCATCTCCTCTACTTTTTATAATCTATGTCGACCACATCTGTATACTAACAAGTACCCACGAAGAAGATAACATGAAAGACAAATTGAACGAACAGACTTCACACAACATTTCAAAAATTGAACATGAAGATTAATATTGAAAAGACCGAAATAATGGCAATAGCAAAGGAAGAAAGAAATATCACTATCTCCATCGATGATAAACACCTTAAACAAGTAAATGAGTTCACTTACTTAGGAAGCATTATATCGAGTGAAGGGCAAAAAAGGTAAGGAGACACAAAATAGATGCAGCAAAACATACCAGATCCTAAGACAGATGACACGTATTTTTAAGAACAAAAATGTAAACATAAACACTAAAGTTGCATTATACAAGACTCTTATTATTCCATCACTGTGCTTCCAGTGCCAAACCTGGACAATGACAGCACAAGACAAAAGAAAATTTATGACATCAGAAATGACATATCTACGAAGAATACTCAGAGTGTCCTTAAGAGATAGAATTAGAAACGATAACATCAGACAGACAACCAAAACAATACCAGTATTGGAACACATCAAAAGACAACAGATAAAGTGGTTTTCACACACTTCCAGACTACCATAAGATAGCATGCCACAGATGGCCATGACACATTGATATCACCGCTATAAAGCCAGATGAGGACCATGTAAAAGATGGATCACAGAAATCAAAGAAGCCACAGGAACACGCTTACAAACAGCGCACAAGAAGGCCATCTCCAGAGAACTCTTCTATCTCTGCAGCGCCGGATTTAGACTTGATAAGGCCCTAAGCTATTTGAGATATGGGACCCTTTATAGGTCCAGATGTTATATGTTAGTGCCAAATATAATTTATGGGCCCCCCCCCCAAGATAGTGGGGGCCCTAAGCTGTACCTAATCTTATGCGTAAATCGTGCGCTGTATTCCTGAAGCCGCAAGGCAAATAAGATCCACAGCGTATAGATAGATAGATTCATTCTGAATACTTCACTCTCGCTCTCTCTCTCTCTCACTCTGCTTACTTTACTTTCTCCCTCACTCAGCATACTTTAACTTCTCCCTAACTCTGCTTACTTTACTTTCTCCCTCACTCAGCATACTTTAACTTCTCCCTAACTCTGCTTACTTTACTTACTCCCTCACTCTTCTTTCTTTACTTTTATTATATTCCATCTCTTGATAATCAGATGATCTCTCCCGTGCGTACTAGTTAAGCGTGACCGGTACTGCGGTGCACAGACCTGTGTACAGAAAATGTTAACATGACTTGAACATGACTTGAACATGACTTGAACATGACTTGAACATGACTTGAACATGACTTGAACATGACTTGAACATGACTTGAACATGACTTGAACATGACTTGAACATGACTTGAAAAGTTCATTTCGACTGTTTCCGTGCATTTCGTACGTCAGTTTTTGCTATTTTCAACATGCCGCCCCAAGTATGTAAACAGTGAACAACGAAAATCACGATAATAACAAACAAAACAAAAACGAATGAAGCTATGTACAGAGGTCTTCTACTCTGTACACTGCTGGTCTAGCCGGCGATATCGGGTGAAGCTGTTCCATTTGAACTCAATAGAACACGGGTTCGAATCCCCCACGTGGCGTGTCGTGCATAAAATGAAATTGTTCGGTTCTTCCGGCGTATCATCACTTGAAGCTACGGAGTTACTTGCATATGGCTAACGCAATTACAGTGATGTCAATCATCTAGGCCTTTTCAACTCTCTAAACTTGTTAATTACACACTTCTCTACCGAACACATCACAGCAATCGCGGAACAGCATCGCCGCAAGCAATCTACACTCCACTCAAGTCTCATCTTGACAGAGGCCTTTAACTGATAGAATATAAAATCGATATCATTTGTCTGATTGGAAACATTCTAGCTCATAACTCCGCCTACAAACTGACACATTGAGCAGATTGACGTCTAAAGAATCTGCGTTATTCAATAGAGAAATAACTCCAGCCAATTGCGTCTCTTCTTTCATCCAGATTCATTTCAGGATAGAGTCAGCGCCGCTTTATTATTAGCAGATTATCAGGGCCGATAATATAACTCTTACTTAGGGTGGGGGAATTTTAATATCATAAACGTTTTTCAATAACATATTTATGATTCTTTTCTGAGAAAACCCGTTGGGGGGGGGGGGGGGGGGGGAAGGGGCGGTAGGAATTAGAAATTGTTAAGGGCATGAAATTTGGAATAGGGTTTACGCACAACTAGGCCAAGACAGCTGATGCGATATCCATAGGGTAATGATTACAATATTTTCCTTGCGTTTAATAAATCGCGAATTCGTTACTATGCCGTTTCGTCTTGCTTTTAAATGCATTCTTTCAGATAGCTCTGGAGCTTGTTGCCTTAAGTTACGGAGAAGTTGAATACTCAACATGTTGCTTTGTTAAGAAAAACAGAGCACATTTGAGGAAAGCCGAGTACAAGGAAGCCAATCCTCCACGCCTTTTCTTCATCCGAGTTCGTTCTCAAACTCCTGTAGATTAGCATGATGTGGTTGAAAGAGCGAAATATGTTGAGTCCTATTTTACGGCTTTGCCGAATTATTTACGCCTTTCGGACAGACATATCAGATTTCAGCATGGCTTCTGGGATACTTTGATCTATCATGGGACAGTCAATATTCTACACCATATAACTCTACACCATAACCTTTTTAGCCACCTATTTTTTCATGTTTCTCCACTTCATTTGATCCCTTTCTCTATATCGTCTTAGCTGAAGTAAATTTGTATTTCGGGTGTGGGGCATATAAACAAATCATCTACGGGAAGAAAAAATAGTAATTGACGCTAATTGCTAGTAACAGAAGAGAGGGCCGGCAAATACCATGATCTACAAAATGCTCTTCAATGTTTAAGTATGTCCTTGGCTGCAGCCCACAAAAGTATACGTTTATGTAAATAATATGTCCCCTGAATAAGATGAATATTTAATCTCCAAGTTCGGATGCGTCAGGTCATTGACGCAAATTAAATTAAACGACGGTCACCTTTCTATGGACGACATCCTGATGGAAGTCTAGAAATACCATTTGCTGAAGTGATCCAGGGAATTTTGAAAACAAAAGCTTTAAAAAATCTATCGTTGTCTGAAAATTACTATTTTTAAAAATCTCGCCTTAGTTTGGAAGTTCCAAAAGGAAATGGACAACTAAGATCTAAACAATGCCCACTAAAGTTCCAGAAGGAAATGGGCAACTAAGATCTAAACAATGCCCACTAAAGTTCCAGAAGAAGGATTGGCAACAACAAACTAGTATTGCCTACTGATATGTTTCATTGGAACTTCGGTAAATATAGTAAAATGTTTTTCCATATGTAAAACTATTGCAGCATAGTGGACGTCAACAACGGCTGGCATGGACAACCAGACTGTCAGTCCCAATTGCCCAAAATTGAACCTGTGAGGCATGGTCCGTTTATTGAGTACAACATTTACGGTGAAAACATTGCGCTAGAGGACAGGGCTTAGTGCAAGTGGCGGTACACTTGTGTCAACAAAATACACTTAACGATAATCCATGTTGTATACTCTTGCAACTGGTAAATATGGCCTAATTCTTATTAAGTGGCGTAACCATTCCAGTATTTTCTTTTCAATAGATTTTAACCACAGGCGTTGTTCCAAGAGCTCTTGTAATATTCTCACTTCTCATATGATCTCTTCTTGTTCTCTATGCTGCTTTCCTTAGATATTTAATTTCAAGACACCAAGCAAAACATGTCTTAAAATAATTACATTTTACTTGTATTTTGTTGCTGCTTTGCCCCACTGCTTTAGCCAAACCATCTGGATGAACTGCGATTGTCTGGAATTTTTCTTTAATTCAGCACACCTGTAATTGTCATGTTAACAGGTTGGGTCAATATGCCTTTCTCAGCTGACCATACTAGCAGTTCTCCAGGAACTGTCAGAGAACTCAGATATCTGTTTATCTGTTTCACAAATGCACAGTCATGTAGCAAACAGTCTCATAATATCTTGTATTGTCACACATATCCATGTGTGCCGTTAAGCGTTATGGGGAGCCGTAATATTTTTTTTTGGGTGCTCACTGTCATGCCACTGATATTATGCAGCCTTGGAGTTCCAGTATATCTCCAATGTCATCTACTCATCTTCGTCTTGGTCTTCCCTGTTTCTCTTTTTAGATATTCCTCTATTGAAGGTTATCGATGGAATGCGACCTGGTTCCATTCTGATCAGGTGGTCAAACCATTAGATTTTTTGAGTGTCTAATAAATGAAAACATAATAAACCAACAAGCATTTATGTGGACACCTGAGTGTTAAAGAAAACGAGGAAGACCTAAAACAACCCTCAAGAATTCCATATTTAAAGAAGGGAAAATAACAGGTTGTAAATAATAAATACAAGAAAAACTGCACGCAGTGGACCGCAACGCATGGAGAATCAAAACCTCTGCTCTGCCCTATGTGTTGCTTGCGGTACGAAAGTAACAAACTAACTAATGTATTCTTTGCACGATATTGTTTTCATCACATTTCTTATAGTTTCATTGTTTATTCGATCCCTTTTTGTTATCGCGAGGGCTGTTCTCAGAAATTTCATATACTGCAAGTGTGTGCTATAGTTTCTCTGCCAGAGTCCAGGTCGGGCATTGTAGCCCAATGTCGTCATAAACACGTTCTGTTAGAGAGTATGTCAATGTTCTGATGTTTCAGCAGTGGTGATGTTTGATATAAAACTGCGATTGCTTTTTGACATCTTGTCTCTATTTCTCTACCCAGCCTCCCGTCTTCCGAGGATACGCTGCCTAGATACTTAATTTCCTGAACTTGGTTTGAGTTTTGTACAATCTATGTATATTTCGAGTGGGGATTGATTTCTGCATATCTTCAGTGTTTCTGATTTTGGTTTGTTGACTCTCAAGTTGATGATTTCCTAATGGGTATTAAATGCGTTTAAGTGTTTTCGCAGTTCAGATATATCGTTGTATATCAACGCCTGATCGTCTGTGAATAGCAATCCATTTATGTTTTTATTGTATTCATTCTCTCCGTTTTCTTGTTCTGGTTTGTTTTCTTGTCCCATTGCTGTTAAGGTTTATTTTGATATTTATCTATATAGATGTTGAATAGGAGCTGTGATAATACGTATCATTGTCTGACCAGATGTTATTATGAATGTCTCTTATTCCTTCGAGTGTTCTTTCTCGTGCTGCACAGCTTTGATATAATGCTCTGCTGTTTGCTAGGTGTTGGCCGTGAGTCATGTACTCTTCTAAGTTGGTCCATAATTTGTCTCTGTCAACCCTGTCGAAAGTTTTTTCTTAGTCGTAAAATGTAATGTTCAGTTGATCGTTGTATTCTATTGTCTGTTCGCTCAGATATCTAAGTGTTAAAAAGGCGTCCATGTCCCTTCTAAATCCAATTTGTTTTCTATATATTTGGGAGTATATACAGTCTTAGTCTTTTTCTATTATCTTTGCGTATATTTTATCAACTTGACTCAATAGCGATATTCCTCTGTATTTGTCGTAGTCTCTGTTTGAACCCTTGTTCTTCCTTAATCTCAGTGAGTCTCATCCTGTGCATGTCTGTATTCAGTGTAATGTGTCCCGTTCTCAGGCGAAGAATAGCCGGGATCAATTACCAAATAAAGCCTAACAGCAAAATCAAAACAATGCAGTATCAACATTCTTACGTGAAGTTTTTAATTATTGTCGTGGTTCTCGCTGGTCACTATTCATATACTTTGTGTGGGCAAGGTGTCGCCTGCCAACTAAATGCACGGAAATAATCGAATTCATTACCTAAAAGGCTTGATTGAATTATGTTGGTAGGTCCTTTATTGTAGAAAGTCACGTTATATCGACATGTGCTTACAGGTCTACATTTTGGTAAACATATTTTGTCCAGTTAATTCCAATTCCGGTGTTGTATATAGCAGTACTCTTTTTATGATATGAGATGTCGAACCTACTTATCGCATATTGTAAATAAGCGTCCAATATTAGACACTTACTTGGATACATCCTGTAGAAACCCTTGCAATTTTTTTGTTACACACAGTCATCTCTTCCCAATTTTCTATGGTTGCTGATCCAGCTGTCCATGGGTTCATGCACTTTGACCCAATGCCATTGTGTGATATGTGTTTGTGTGCGTTGATCCCCA
Organism: Meghimatium bilineatum; assembly: GCA_034231615.1. NCBI lineage: Eukaryota > Metazoa > Mollusca > Gastropoda > Stylommatophora > Philomycidae > Meghimatium > Meghimatium bilineatum. The sequence goes on from CM067304.1 coordinate 25,369,576, forward strand.
ATTTTTTATCAATTACAATATGGCCAGTATTTTAAAAAAAACTTAAACTATTAGTGAGTAATATGAACACTATCAATGACCACAGCTCAGGTCAGAAGTTCCTCCTTTTCTACAGTTCAGAAAATAATCAGTTCGATTGTGCCCACTCTCGTTTCTAGCAGTCAACGGTGCTTGCATATTGTTTTAGTCTCCTCCATCAATTGTCTTGCAGACTTGCGTCATGAGTACCTCGTACAGTCCTTGCCCTCTCACTGTTCTCGTGGTCAACATTAGCATAAAAGTGGGCGTGTCAAATGCTCTTGGAGCATGCTCATACAAACTGAGCGCTTTAACATCGGATAATTGAGTGGATAATAGTCAATCCAGTGATTTGATCCGCGGTTTCAAGCATCTTTAGCTGGTAAGTTCATGGATAATCTGGATTATTCCAAGTTTAGATTTACTTCTAGGAAATTTAAAAAAAAATTATTTTCAAGTTTATGTGATAAGAAAATTTAAAATTGATTATGCCAACAAAACAGCACGTTCATATCACGATTGAGTGTCACTATGTGAACATTAAGATTTCATTTATATTTCAGTTTATTATTTTTCATATCGAAAAATGCACATACATTTTTACATTTAATCATAATACATTTCAAACTTGATTCTTGAGTAGAAACTAGCATCATGACACACGGGACATTCCCATAAATGTTTCGCTCTCCGTTCCGGTAGCCATCCAAAAGTGATAAACTCAAATTTGAGTTGATTATGTGATCTTCCAATCTTTATTAAGAGTACACACCTTCTCCTCTCACCCATAGGCATTCCCATTTCTGTCAGCCTTTGTACGTTACGACATACGTTATCACAAACGTCATACATAATCTTCATACCTTATCACCTCCACGCCCATCTTCTTCACTCTGTAATAAATTATGACTGTTAATATGTCGGCCCTATCTCGTGTCAGTACAGTTGCCATCAACTAGAGCATTGTCCATAATTGAGTCAGATCTATCGTTGCCAATCGAGTCTTTCAGTAGTGCGCCCATTATATCGTAACATGCACTTTGCTGTCTTCTGCAGCATGCTCTGAGAGTCAGAGTATTGATATGTGAGTTGATATTTCAGTCACTAAACAACTGAGTGTCGCAGTTACCGCTTCTATTTTCATGCTCGATGTTGTAATGGAGTAGGCAAACGATTTGTTAGGAACATTCCTGCCATTCTTGTAGGCTGCAAAACCCTGTCTGCACTTCTTCATTTTTCTGTTGACTGAGCCGTTTGTATATATATCATTGTGAATTGCGTTTTTTGAGTGCAAGTTTACAAGTTCTTGCACCGTCACCTCTGTCCAGACAACAGTGCATTCCACACACACTTTCCCCAGTTGTATTACTATATTTGTCTGAGACTTTCTCTCCTTATCGATATCTCTGATTTATTGCACTTCTTCAATTCACAAACCCTGAGCATCATGTCCGCTTCTTCTGTCATCCATGACAAACCACACCTGATTGGCTTACTCTTTGTCTCATCTAGCCGTTTGTGTTACAGAAAAATTAATTGAATGATTTTTGGACAAAAGTTTAGATATTTATAATTAAATTCAAAGATTGTATATAAGGCTTGCACATTTGAAATACGTTTTTCTTCATAAAAAAAAACGATTGTTAGCATGTCTTATTTAGGACGTCGTCATCAACCCAGAATGTTTTGTTTATTGCGATACCTGCACATTCTAGTTCTTTTAAGTAATTTCTCAAATTGTGCTCAATAAATGGATGTTGCCCACAAAACTGATTATTATTGTAGGATATTGACCACAGTACAGATTATAGTAATTCTTACAGCTGACGGGAATTGAACCAGGTCTGTTCTAGCAGCACCGAATCGCTTTGCAACACAAGTAAACAGGTTTTCCGTACTTGACCAATCACATCCCCAATAAAAGATGTGGCGCGGTCAAGACTTTCAGCCTGTGTACTCAGGTCACTAAGAACAGACCAATTGAAACAAGGACTATTACAACATTAACGAACATCCCGTACAAGTATTAAAGTATCTCAGGACAACACAAACACAGAACATGCATATTCGTACGCATATTATAGTAAGATATTAACCTCCGCAAAACTGATTATAACAGAATGTTGACCATAAAACTGATTATAACAGAATGTTGACCATAAAACTGATTATAACAGAATGTTGACCATAAAACTGATTATAACAGAATGTTGACCATAAAACTGATTATAACAGATTGTTGACCACAAAACTAATTATAACAGAATTTGACCACAAAACTGATTATAACAGAATGTTGACCACAAAACTGATTATAGCAGAATGTTGACCACAAAACTGATTATAACAGAATGTTGACCACAAAACTGATTATAGCAGAATGTTGACCACAAAACTTATTATAAAAAGATGATGTCTACATTGCTGATTATAGTAGAATGTTAACCACGAGCTGATTTTAGTGGAATGTTGAATGTTGTCCACAAGCAGATTATAGTAAGATTTAAACAGGAAATGGTTAAATGGACCGTTTAATATAATATGGACCACACAAAAAACAACAGAAGACTGAAAAAAAACGCAACATATCTGAAATAAAAAAGACAGAAAAATAGATTGTACAAATTACAGAGGTATTTCACTTTTAAACCACACTGCAAACATTTTCAATAGAATTTTAGAAAGAAGATTACGAGCATTCAAAGAATCACAACTTTGCAACACTCAAATGGGTTTCCGTAAGTACAAAAGCATGCCATTTTTACACTCAGAAATCTGGCAGAAAAAGAAAATGAAAATAACAAAAAAACTTATATATCGCGATTGTGGACCACGAACAAGCTTTCGAGAGAGTAGACGTCAACAACTATCAAAATAACAGCAAAATATTGGATTCCATAATATCTAACCAACTAGTGTAGAAACACAGGCTGTCAATGTGCAGTTAGAACGAGTGTTAGGCTTTCAGATACATTCCACATTCACTCTCTAGTGCGACAAGGCTGTATTATATCTCCCTATTGTTAAGTTGTTTTATGTTTTACTTTGGTAACACACCTACCTATTTTTGTATATCTTGACATTTTGCCCAGTGTTACCTCAGCCACCTACTTCCTGTTTAGGGTTGTTACCCTACACTGGTTGATTTATCCCTGTATTATATCTCCCTAGTTGTTCATCACATATATCGATTGTATGTGTAAAATTACCATCGCTAATGAAGAAGACAACATAAACAACCTCCTGAACGAAATTCTTTTTGCAGACGTTCAAGCTATAATATCAACAACGACTACAACAAGATATAGACCGCACACAACATGTAGGGACTTATAGTTAGATGATGACTACAACAACATATAGACCGCACACAACATATAGACCGCACACAACATGTAGACCGTACACAACATGTAGACCGCACACAACATGTAGGGACTTATAGTTAGATGATGACTACAACAACATATAGACCGCACACAACATATAGACCGCACACAACATGTAGACCGCACACAACATGTAGACCGCACACAACATGTAGACCGCACACAACATGTAGACCGCACACAACATGTAGGGACTTATAGTTAGATGATGACAAGAAAACTGATTATAGTAGGATGTTGAGCACAAACTGATTAAGTACAAATTCAGACACCAGCTTGGAAAAAAAGTTTAAAGAGGACATCGCTAACATCTCTAAATGACTTGTCCATGAATGGCGTCATCATTAACAGCTTTAAAAGTCTTGCCCATTAATGACATCATCGCTAACAGCTCTAGAAAACTTGTTCTTTAGTGGGGTCATCGCTAACAGCACTAAACGTCTTGTCCATCAATGACATCATCGCTAACAGCTTTAGAAAACTTGTTCGTTAGTGGGGTCATCGCTAACAGCACTAAACGTCTTGTCCATCAATGACATCATCGCTAACAGCTCTGGAAAACTTGTTCTTTAGTGGGGGTCATCGCTAACAGTTCTAAACGTCTTGTCCATCAATGACATCATCGCTAACAGCTCTGGAAAACTTGTTCTTTAGTGGGGGTCATCGCTAACAGCTCTAAACGTCTTGTCCATCAATGACATCACCGCTAACAGCTCTAAACGTCTTGTCCATCAATGACATCATCGCTAACAGCTCTAAACGTCTTGTCCATCAATGACATCATCACTAAAAGCTCTAGAAGTCTTGTCCATCATTGACGTCATCGTTATCAGGTTTAAAATATTTGTCCATCAATGGGATACCAAAAACTGCTGTATCAAATATTAATTTATCATGTTACTGATTTACAATATATACTCAACATCAAAGGTAGACGAAACCAATCACTCCAAGAGGCCATGTTTTCGGCAATGTTCATGCTGGCCCCCTCCCTAGAATAATTGACTATATGTACTGGCCCCTGAGCTCCGAGAATGTCTAATGATGAGATAAGTCATGCAGTAGAATACAAATACTAGAACATGATACTGTCTAAGTCAAACAGTAGATGGATCATTGGAAAGAAGAGACAGGGCTGAGCTAAATATGGCAGTTATGGCTGTATTATAAAGTGATGAAGAGAAAGATGGAAGAGACATTGTTTCTCTTCAGAGAATGATGTTTGTTGTTATTTTGTAAAGACGTGTTATTTAGTCGCATTGCGGCGTGCTACAATGGTTGCGGATGTGCAACTTTAACATTGTTCTTGCTTGCTTGGGAAGGACTGTGGTCTTGCTCAGTGTGTTGGAGGAACCTAGCAATCTCAGTTTTCAGCCTCTGTTGGCTGGACTAAGCCCCATTTCCATTTCTAGGAGTTTGCCTCGATGGGACACATAATTATACAAACAAGAGTTCAAAAGAAGAAGGAAGCAAGTGCATCCTAGGTGGAAAAATCCAAAGAAAGTACAACCAACTACTAACTGGTACAATGAGCTTTGGGGGACTGGTGAGCTAAGCATTTATGGAACTGGTCCAGTGTCATGTTGCTAGTTACTAATCAAGAAACACGAATCATGATTCATCGTTCAAAAAATCCGGCATGCACGTTAAGTTCTTGTCATGTGACGATAACAACGTATCCTTTCCAGAACGTAGTTTTCTTATGAATCTCCTGAGATTCATCTCCTGAGCTGTTCCACTTCCTCTGGCGACATGTGAATGCACTCCTGAATATCTCTTGTCCAACGATATCTTGGTCGGCCTCTGCCTCTACTGCCTTCTATAGCCCCTCTCACCTACCCCCCAACAACTATTTCCATGCCATTGTGTCTCTTCAGATGGCTGAAGAAACGTAACTCTTTCTTAATATGGTGTTTAAAAGTCAGTATTCGTGGACGTTGATTTTTTTAAAGAACGAATTGGTTGGTCTTTCTTGCTTTCCATGGTATTCTCATGACTCTTTCTTCTATAGATCATCATTTCGAAAACCTCTATTTTCTGGGCTGTAGTTTTATTTATTGTCCATGTTTTGCAACCGTAGGTCGCCACTAGAACACACATGTAAATACCTTAGTTTTCGTGTTTGCCCCGTGCCATGTTTTTTTCCAGTTGTTTTAATTTGGACATCGCTATTTCTGGTCTCCTCCTGATCTCGACTACACAGTCTCCTACACTGTTTATATTAGCTCCTAGATATTCGAAATTAATGACTTCTAAAACACTGTTATCAATATTAATTATACGTCTTATTTTCACTTGATTCTTGATTAGGAACAAGCGTGACAGCACTGGGGGCATTCCCATACATGCTCTGCTTGTCGTTCCGTCAGCCATCTAAAAGTATATAAGCTCAGTGTCCCAGCCAGTTGCTGATTACGCGTTCTTCTGATTTTTCCGGAGAGGGAGCACTTTCTCCCATCACCTCTAGCCACTCCCATTTCTACCATTCTCTGAATATGTACATTGTCACGTTCGACTTTCTCCTCGTAGTTTATCCATGACTGCTCTAATTAATTCAATCCTGTCTCTTCTTATCTCGGTGCCGTTCAACAACGCTTTACCAGCCAATTCATCGGCTCTTTCGTTTCCCCTCACCCCAGCATGACCAGGACAGTAAATCCATGTTATGCTCTTTGCATTGTCGAGAAGAGTGACCCAATCAGTTCTGATCATACACTTTTCTATCTTGCGGAACATACTTTGAGAGTCCGATAGAATCACTGAGTCTGTTAGTGATTGCCTCGCCTGCCAAGTGGGAGCTGCTGTCACCGCTTCTATTTCCATTCTCATACTCGATGTTTTAGTGGGGTAGGCAGCTGACTTCTCAGCTAATATCTTGCCATTTTGGTAGGCCATGAAACCCAAACCACACCTGTTTGATTCTTGCGTTACTGAGCCGTCTGTGTAAATTATTGTATCATGTCGCTTCGAGTGCTGTAGTATAATTTATTGGATCATTTCCTCAGTTCTGTTGGCACAGTCGCGGTACTTTCTTCCCATCTGTATCACCACTGTTGTCAATAATTTTCTCTCTTTTCCAAATGTCACACATTCACAGCCTCTTCCCACTTTCTCAAGCTCACAAACTCTACGTAGGATATCTTCCGCTTCTGCCATCCAGGACCTTCCTCTCTTGATTCGCTTTCCTTTTGTGCTATCTAGAGATTGGTGTAAAAAGTGATGATATTATTGACGACCTTGAAGTATTATTTAACCTGGGCTATTTTATGTCTTGATTTGATGTTAGGTAGTTCTAGGAGAAACCTCATGCCTACGATAGGTGTATCTCTTGTGCATCCTAGGACAGCTCTCATTGCCTCATTTTGAACTCTCTCCAATCTATCCACCTATGTGTGCAACAGTGTCAATAAACCTAAACCATAGTCCAACACAGATAATACCACTGCCTGCATCATCTGAAAAAAGGGTTCGCTGCGGCATCTCTGCAGGTGCCATGATTTGACTGAACTGACAACTTTCCCAGCTTTCTGAATGATATTTTCCACATGTTTCGCGAAAGATGGACTTCTATAAAAAGTGATGCCTTGATATTTCATAGTCTGTTCCCTGTCAATGTTGATGCCCATGTAACAGACTGCTGGTAATGTGTCTATGACTACTTTGTTGTTCAGTGAGAACCAGACGATGTTTGACTTGGTGGGATTGATAACTGCCTTGTAGTTAGTACACCAGAGCGACACATCTTCTAGATTACTCTGGACGTCATCAATCATGTCTTTTCTCTTTCTGCCGTACGTGTACAGCAAGAGGTCATCCACATATGTTAGTATCCGGCAGGGTTCAGAGTCTTGAAGCTGCGCTATTTTGTATGTGTAGACATTTAAGAGTATACATAGGGTGATAGTGGCGATCTATGGTAATCCCGGTGCTATAGTTCTGATCTCTGATGTCCAGGATCCCAATCTCAGAGCAACAGGTCTGGACATTAACACCATTGCTATCCATAAAATTATCCACCAGTCGGTGCCGAGTTCGCTTAGATGTATTAGCTGGCCAAAACTTACTCTGTTGTAAGCATCTTCCAGGTCGACCGTGGCGACTACTGTTTCCTCCTTTGCCTGAAATCCATCGTAGATGTCATAGGTGAGGATTGCCGTATTTGTGGTCGTGTATCTCCTCGTTCTGTATGCACATAGAGTGTCAGAAAGTAGGCCTCTATTTTCTAAATGGAATGCCAGTATTCTAGCTATTATTTTCTCCAGCACCTTGCCGTAGACATTTTGTAAGGTGATGATACGATAATTCTTGATGTCGGAGGTGTCTTTGCCAGGGGGAGAAGGTAGCTGTGTAGCCACTCTTCTGGTATGCGTCCTGTTTTCAGACTTGTGTTGATATCATCAACAATTGTTTTAAGCTGGTCGTCTGCAATATTTTTCAGGAGGCTGTAGCGTATTCCATCGGGCCCTTGTGTGCCATCTGATGTTTTCTTTATGGTCTCTTTTACATTCTTCAACGAGACCAGTTCCTCATCAGCGATATCGTTTGCTACCAGCGGTGCTGTTAAAGTGGTCACTATAGTCTTACGTTCATAAATATTGTTCTGGTCTGATTGTTGGAGATATCTGCTGAAGAAAGCGCTGCCCTTCTGCTCATCTGTGGTTAGTATAAGCCCCGGCTCGTCCTTCAGGCAATTTTTTATCAGTTTGTGTCTGTTTTCACTTTGTTGGTTTCACTTTGATGTTCATCTTTTTCATATTTAGAAACCGATTTTGTTGCTCGCTAAAGCTTTATGTTGATTTTATTATGTTCATTAAGTCTTTCTAATTTGATATTAATAAGAGTGTATCATCTCCTGCGTATCTAATTTCTGAAATCTGTAGACTTCCGATGTTTAAGGGGCCGAATTCTTGTTGTATAGTTTTGTTCCTCACATTTTTCATTATGTTCTCTGCATATATGTTAAACAGGTATGGCAACAATACACAGTCTTGTCTTACTTCTTTTTGTACTTTAAATCATTCTGACGTTACCCCTTTCACTTTTATGGCAGCTTCATGATTTTTGCACATCTCTACAGTTAGACGTATAATATAATCTAGGAAATCTGTGTGTTTTTCACTATTTCTCATAATTGGTAATGGTTCACACGCGTTAAGATGTGGAACGCTAAATATTGACATTTCAAAGCTCAACGTGTTTTCCCGTACTGTGAAGTTGTATGGCTGCAGAATCTACCTACCTACCTACCTACCTACCTACCTACCTACCTACCTACCTACCTACCTACCTACCTTCCTTCCTACCTACCTACCTTCCTATCTATCTATCTATCTATCTATCTATCTATCTATCTATCTATCTATCTATCTATCTATCTATCTATCTATCTATCTATCTATCTATCTATCTATCTATCTATCTATCTATCTATCTATCTATCTATCTATCTATCTATCTATCTATCTATCTATCTATCTATCTATCTATCTATCTATCTATCTATCTATCTATCTATCTATCTATCTATCTATCTATCTATCTATCTATCTATCTATCTATCTATCTATCTATCTATCTATCTATCTATCTATCTATCTATCTATCTATCTATCTATCTATCTATCTATCTATCTATCTATCTATCTATCTATCTATCTATCTATCTATCTGTCTGTCTGTCTGTCTATCTGTCTATCTGTCTATCTGTCTATCTGTCTGTCTGTCTGTCTGTCTGTCTGTCTCTCTGTCTGTCTGTCTGTCTGTCTGTCTGCCTGCCTGCCTGACTGTCTGTCTGTCTGTCTATCCATATGTCTATCCATCTGTCTATCCATCCATCTATCTATCCATCCATCTATCCATCTATCTATCCATTTATCTATCTATCTATCCATCTATCCATCTATCTAACAATCCATCTATCCATCTATCCATCTATCCATCTACCCATCCATCCATCCATCCTTCCTTCCATACATCTATCTATCTACTTGTGGTGTTTCCTTTAAATGTAATTATTTTCACTGTCAATCTGTAAGGCTCTCAATTCTTTGCTAGCTGCCCAGCCTCATTCAATGTCATGTTCAGAAGGTCTTCGATATCCTATGTCAACCGTAGCCTTTGTCTGCCTCTTGTTGAATTTCCTGGAAATATTCCCACAATGATTCATCTGTCTAAACCATTGTGTCTGTATATGTCCGAAATATGCGAGCTTGTTTTTTTTGTGTGGATAGTTTTGAGGAGGCAGTCAATTTCTATATTCATATCTTTGCTGACTTCTGCGATAGTTCGTTGTTCTGTTCATGATATTCTTGGCACCTTCTTTAGACATTTCATTTGACATGTCTATATTTTCTGTTAAATTGCGGATATCATTGTCAACATCTCACAACCAATATGTTTCGAACAGAAAATGAAATTTCTTAATAGTTGTAACGTTCCTTTATGCCGCAGAATGTATTCAATGTAAACACAGTTGATGTTTTAGAGTCAAACTACTTGCTTCACAGAAAATACTTCCTCTAAGAGATAAAAGCAAATCTTAAAATCAAAAGAGGCTGATGCCACCATAAATCTTCAGAAATGCGTACGTTTTGGATGCGTACTTGAGAAGTTGCTATCTGATGTAGAAATAATGACCCTTACATGGAGTCCTGCTCCAGACAGAGAAAACTCGATGTATATTTACCGTCGCTGTCATCGCAGTATAATAAACATCAAGTGGCAGGATAAAGTCACAGACACAAAATTTCCATTATTAATGGGTATACTCAGTATAAGACGAGCAGCACCAGGCATCTGAGCGCCAAGATGAAGACCCAGTGAGCCACAGGAACCATCATTTTACATACATTTCTTTATTTGCTTGGGAAGACTGAGCACCTATGGGTTTGCCTGGAGTGAAACGACGTCGGCTCATAATCAATATTCGTTTTTATGTGCGAAGATGGGGTGCAAAGGGAACGCATTACTCTAGGCGGACCCAGGGTTAGCAGATAACCAAGGTCCCAAATGTACCTCCACGCGGTGCACCCTGGAAACAGAAATACAGCAGCTCGAGCTGATTCTGGCCAAATCATTTGGGGATCGTGTCAGAGAATGTGGAGGTAGCAGATGGAAAGAGATTTGACTGCACAAGAGACAGACAATATCTCCGACACCACCAGCATCACCACATATAGCGACACTGTCGACATACAGTGAAGCTAGTCAGTCCAGTCCGAACATTGGAGGGGCGGCCAATGTAAAATGCACGTAAAGGTAGATGCATGGCGAGAGACAAATAGATTTAATACCGAGTACAATTAAACAATGAAAGGACAGAACAGCGCTAGAGGGCAGCGCGAACTGCAAATAGAAAGTGAAAAGTCTCTAGGAAAGGTGAACTACAAGCTCCGTCAGCTCGACGAGCATCTAGTTACCTATGTTCCTTACAGGCAGAGACCCAGACTCATTCATTGGCGTTTGGTAAAGCAAGAAGACCTAATCCAACTCTAATGTCGAGCCTTCCTAAACCGGAAATATGCTCGCGAAGAGAAAGGGTTCTGTACCCGATGGGCTTAGGCAAGAAAGGGACAACGATGGTAGTCCTGGCCCAACTATATTGTCAAGGTTTCCTATACCGGAAGTACACTTGAAGAGAGAAAGTGTCCAGTACTTGATGGGCTCAGGCGCTATTGGGACAAGGACGCTCAGCTCGAGAACGCCTTGCTCTCAAACGCGTGGTGTGGGACTCGAACTTGGACAAGGGGTACACGATGTCGGTGAATGACACCTCGTCTAAGAGGGCGAAAGAGCCAGGGCCCAACTCCTCTGTTCAGTTCTTCCCCTTAAGGAACCAGGCTCACGGATGAGAAACGGTTCAGTACCCAATGGGCACAGGCACAGCACGTCCAATTACACGAGGCAAGTTCATAGACAGTGGAACACCTCGTGCAAGTCAGACGAGAGCAGAAATCGTCTGGGCGAAGAGTCGCCACCACGCGTGCCTGGAGACAGATATAGAGGCTGTCACAGGCTAAGGGTAGCCCACCCGAATTGTCAAGGCAAGCCGAAATCGGATGTGCTAGGCCTACAAGGCGCATAACGGTGGCACAACGTAATCACGCTCCCGGCGGAAATCGCACGGATATCAGTGATGGTTACAATGGAGCGAACGCAAAACAAACAAACAAACATGTGCGAAGATCAATCACAAAATGGCTGATATTCAATGGTTTTTCGCCTATTAACAATAGCACCATAGACACTGAAATCCTGGCACATTTATTTAGATGGCCGAAGATACCAAGCGTCCTTCTTAATATGGTGCTTCAAAGCCAGAATTCCTGGACGTTGATTTTTTTTATCACGTCCTGGTTGGTCTTTCTTGCTCTCCATCGTATTCTCATGACTCTTTCTTCTAAAGAACATCATTTCGAAAGTCTCTATTATCTGGGCTGTAGTTTTATTTATTGGCCAAGTTTTACAGCCGTAGGTCGCCATTAGGAACACACATGTAAATATCAAGTATACATTAGTTCTCGTTTTTGCACTGTGCCACAGTTTTTTTTCATTTGTTTTAATTTAGACATCACTATTAGTTAGTTAATCGTCGGATCTCTTCCTGATCTCGACTGCGCAGTCTCCTACACTGTTTACGTTAATCGTCGGATCTCTTCCTGATCTCGACTGCGCAGTCTCCCACACTGTTTACGTTAATCGTCGGATCTCTTCCTGATCTCGACTGCGCAGTCTCCTACACTTTTTACGTTAATCGTCGGATCTCTTCCTGATGTCGACTGCGCAGTCTCCTACACTGTTTACGTTAATCGTCGGATCTCTTCCTGATCTCGACTGCGCAGTCTCCCACACTGTTTACGTTAATCGTCGGATCTCTTCCTGATCTCGACTACGCAGTCTCCCACACTGTTTACGTTAATCGTCGGATCTCTTCCTGATCTCGACTGCGCAGTCTCCTACACTTTTTACGTTAATCGTCGGATCTCTTCCTGATGTCGACTGCGCAGTCTCCTACACTGTTTACGTTAATCGTCGGATCTCTTCCTGATCTCGACTGCGCAGTCTCCTACACTGTTTACGTTAATCGTCGGATCTCTTCCTGATCTCGACTGCGCAGTCTCCCACACTGTTTACGTTAATCGTCGGATCTCTTCCTGATCTCGACTGCGCAGTCTCCCACACTGTTTACGTTACCTTATCAATATTAAAAATGTGACACCCCTTCTAAAACACTGTTATCAGTATTAATTCTAGGTCTATTTTTCAATTTGTCAGTTTTTCATATTTAGAAATAGATTTTTTTATTCGCTAAAGCTGTTTGTTGATTTTATTATACTCAGTATGTCTTTTACGTGTGATGTTAACAGAACAGTGTTGTCTGCGTATCCAATTTCTGGAATCTGTAGATCTCAGTTGTTTATAGGTCTAGATTCTTGTTTGATGTTTCAAAAGGTTCAACTGTAAATAGTATTGAGTTGTTTCCCTACACGGGAGTTTTATTTATCTCCTCAAATAGGTTGTGTCTCTCATGATGATATTCTGTGTCTTTCATTCCTCAAATAGGTTGTGTCTCTCATGATGATATTCTGTGTCTTTCATGTTGTTAGTGTGTGTCTCTCATGCTGTTAGTGTGTGTCACTCATGCTGATAGTGTGCGTCTCTCATGCTGTTAGTGTGTGTCTCTCATGCTGTTAGTGTGTGACTCATGCTGAAAGAGTGTGTCTCATGCTCAAAGTGTGTGTCTCTCATGATGATAGTGTGTTTCTCATAGTGTGCGTCTCTCATGCTGATAGTGTGTCTCTCATGATTATTGTGTGTCTCTCATGCTGATAGTGTGTCTCTCATGATGATAGTTTATGTCTCTCATGTTGATAGTTTATGTCTCTCATGTTGATAGTTTATGTCTCTCATGTTGATAGTTTATGTCTCTCATGTTGATAGTTTATGTCTCTCATGTTGATAGTTTATGTCTCTCATGTTGATAGTTTATGTCTCTCATGCTGATAGTTTATGTCTCTCGTGTTGATAGTTTATGTCTCTCATGCTGATAGTTTATGTCTCTCATGTTGATAGTTTATGTCTATCATGTTGATAGTTTGTGTGTCTATCATGCGGATAGGTTGTGTTTCTCATACTGCTATGCTCTATCTCTCATGCTTATAGGTTGTGTTAACTTGCTGATGGCGTGTTTGAATGTGGGGGCCCTCCTCCTTTTTAATCCGGACTTGGGATCGGCATTGGTGTAGTTACCCGCCCACCACCCACCATTTAAGCAATATTTCATCATCACTTGAGATGACTAATCATGGAAGGTGTATTCAGTGTAGTTAATCAATATTAAACAATATTATTCCATTGGTGACTCGGTCAGAAGTCATCATAGGAGATTAAATTATCACTGAAAGGGAAGGAAGTTATCACTAAAGGAGAGGAAGTTAACATTACAGACAACATCATATGTAAACTAACAAGTACCCACGAAGATTAACTTCCTCTCCTTTTAGTAGGTTCTGTAAGGAGAAGAGGTTATTCCTGCAAGGGGAAGAAGTTAATATTGTTAAGAGAGGAAGTTATCGCTGAAAGGAGAGGAAGTTATACATGAAAGCAGAGGAAGTTTTCATTGATATGAAAGGACGTTATCATTGAAAGGAGAGAATCTATCCCTGAAAGGTGAGGAAGTTATCACTGAAAGAAGATGAATTTATTGATGAAAGGTGAGGAAGTTATCATTAACAGGAGTGGAAATTATCACTGAAAGAAGAGGAAGTCTTTTGAGGAGAGCAAATTATGACTGAAAGGAGAGAAAGTTATCACTGAAAGTAGTAGACGTTATCACTGAAAGGTGAGTAAGAATTCACTGAAATTAGAGGTGGTTATCGCTGAACGGTGAGGACTTTAGTCTTATGAGGAGAGCAGATTTTTACTGAAAGGAAAGGAAGTTATCACTGAAAGGAAAGGAAGTTATCACTGAAAGGAGAGGATGTTATCACTGAAAGTAGAGGATGCTATCACAGAAAGGAGAGGATGTTATCACTGTAAGTAGAGGATATTATCACAGAAAGGAGAGTATGTTATCACTGATAGGAAAGAAATTTATCACTGAAAGGACAGGATGTTATCACTGAAAGGTAAGGAAGTTATCACAGAAAGGAGAGGATGTTATCACGGAAAGTAAAGGAAGTTATCACAGAAAAGAGCGGATGTTATCACTGTAAGGAGAGGATATTATCGCAGAACGGAGAGGATGTTATCACAAAAAGGAGAGGATGTTGTCACTGATAGGAAAGGAAGTTATCACTGAAAGGAGAGGATGGTATCACAAAAAGGAGAGGATGTTATCTCAAAAAGGAGAGGATGTTATCACAGAAAGGTGATGATGTTATCACAGAATGGAGAGGATGTTATCACAGAAAGGAGAGGATGTTATCACAGAAAGGAAAGGATGTTTTCACTGAAAGGAGAGCATGTTATCTCTGAATAGAGAGGAAGTTAGCCTTATGAAGAAAACAAATTATTTCTCGAAAGTGGGGAAGTTTTCACTGAAAGAAAAGGAAGTTATTACTGGTAAGGGAGGAATTTATTACTGAAAGGATCCCGTAAAGGAGAGGATGTCATTACTGAAATTAGAGGAAGTAATCGCTAAACAGAGAGGAAGTTATCACTGAACGGAACGTATGTTGTCACTGAAAGATGAGGAAGTCATCAGTGAAAGAAGAGGAAGTTATCACTGAAAGGAGAGAAAGTTATCTTTAAAAGAAGAGGAAGTTAGTCCTGAAAAGAGGGGTTATCCTGAAAGAAGAGTAAGTGATCACTTAAAGGAGTGGTATTCCTGAAAGTAGATGAAATTATTCCTAAAGGATGTGAAGTTAGTCTTGTGAAGAGAGGAAGTGTGTCCTGAAAACACTGAAAATATCTGTGAACATAGCAGATGTCTGCCACTGAAAACACTGAAAATATCTGTGAACATAGCTGATGTTTACCGCTGAAAGCACTGAAAATATCTGTGAACATAGCTGATGTTTGCCACTGAAAACACTGAAAATATCTGTGAACATAGCTGATGGTTACCTCTGAAAACACTGAAAATATCTGTGAACATAGCTGGTGTTTGCCACTGAAAATGCTGAAGCTAGCCATTCAAGTAGCTAAAGACAGCCATGCTACTAGCTAATATTGGCAATGAAATTAGATGTAATTAGTTACGGAAACAACAGAAGCTAGCCATAAAATAACTAAAGTTGGCATTTGAAAGAGCAGAAGTTTTTCATGAAAAGTACAGGCGTTAGTCCAAAAAATAACAGGCGTTAGCAATGAAAAACAAGGAACTTAGACATAGAATGGCCTGAAGTTTGCACTGAAAAGAAGAAAAATAAGTCCCGAGATGAGCAAAGGTTAGCCACTAAGACCATTCAGTATTCAGCAATGAAAAAAAAAGGAATTTATCAGTGCAGTTGAAGTTTTCCATGAAAAGAGCTGAAATTAACATGAAAGTATTTGGGCGGTCAAGAGAAGCCTAGAAAGTGTCATTAGAGAGAGCTTTAATTAGATTTACATCTAATATCTCCACTACTTCTGTCAACTTCCTTGACATCATTGTCACCATTCATCTCCCTTACCTTAGCACATCCGTTTACTATAAACCTACTGATGCACATGGCTTTCTGCTCTACACTTCTTCTCATCCTCCTGCTTGTCGCAACTCTCTACCGTGCTCCCAGCTTATTCGCCTGTGTCGCTTATGTAGCGATTACGACGATTTTTTCGACAAGTCCTCTGAGATGATTGAGTTTTTCCGTAGACGATCGTTCCATAACAGCATTCTTTCATCCGCTTGGCTTCGTGTGCACCATTTGTCTGCCTCGATACCTTGACTAACTCTCAGGGTTCCTTCTCCTCCTCTGATAGGGTTAAACTTGTTCTTACCTTCCATCCCCATAACGCTTCTGTTCGACGCATCTTGCACAAACATTATTCTGTTCTCCAGTTTGATCCTGACACCCGTGACGCCTTCTATGACTTACCTCTGGTGGCTTATAGGCGTGATAGAAATCTGAAGGACAACTTGGTTCATAGCCACCTTAAGTCTTCTATTCCTGACCATTTTGGCACTGTTTGTTGCTCTAGTGTCCGTTGCTATACATGTCCTTACGTAGTTCAGATGCGCTCCATTTCATTTCCCAAGGCCACTTTCTCCATCGATGAGGCCTTTACATGTGAAATCCGTAATGTCATTTACGTGATCATATGTAAACGTTGTGGCAAACAGTACATCGGGGAAACCGGCCTACGATTGAGCGATCGCCCTTGTAACCATCTTCATGCCATCAAGCACAGAACACCCACTCCTGTGGCCACACACTTCAACGACGATGGTCATCATGGTGCTTTTGATATCCAGGTCACCGCCATCAGATCTTGCACCACCGATGATAGATCTATGTATGCTCTAGAAAATCGTCTCATTTTTAAATTGGGTACACTCAAGCCTTTTGGACTCAATTCCGACCACTTTTATGTCTAGTACTGGGTTGGTGTCGTCTTTGTCTTTATTCTTTTTGTTCCGTCATTTACTCATATTTTTTGTTCGTTTCGTTTCCACATATATTTACGTTTTTTATGTACTTTCTTACCTTCCGACATCTCATTTCCATATTCCTATTGGATTATGTGATAATTTTTCCATTCGTCGTCTTTTGATGTTTTGTTTGTGTCTTGATAAGACCTTTTGGTTGAAACGTTTAATGTGATTAGTGCATTGTAATTTCTATGATTTCTTGTGTGCTCATGATAGCCCATCATTACCTACTAGTTTTAGCTATAGTCTGTCGTGTTTCATTGAAGCGATATATAAACCTGTGTTTTACGTAGGTCTTAGAGAGAGCTGAAGCCAGCCATCAAATAAATAAAATTAGCAATAAAAATAGGGGTAGATAGCAATGGAAAGGGTTGAAGTTAGCCACAAAAGAGCAGAAGCTGGACATGAAGAAAGCTGAAGTTTTTATTGAAAAGAAAATAGCTGAAGTTAGCTGTGAGAAGCGCATAACTTAGCAATAACATGAGCTCAAGTTAGAAAGGAAATGTGATAAAGTTAGCCATGAAATAGATGAAGTTTACCATGAGTTAGCTGAAGTTAGCCATGAAAACTAATGAAGTTAATCATGAACTTTGCTGAAGTTGTCCGTGAGAAGCAGTGAACTTAGCAATAAAATGGATGAAGTTAGAACAGCAGATGTTAGTCGTGAAATATATGATGTTAGCCATGAAAGTATCTGAAGTTAGCCATGGAAATAGCTGAAACTAATCACGAAATTTGCTGAAGATGGCCGTGAAAGGAGATGAAATTAGCAACGAAAGAGAACTGAAATTAGTCCTGAAAATTGCTGAGGTTAACACTGAACAATAATCTCTAGACATTAGTTGTCAGAAAAGTATTACTCATCAACATTTTTGGATTTTTGTTTTTTATAGAAAAATGTTTAGAATTGTATTGACAGTTAGAAAATTGAATGATAAGGTATTGTAGAGAATTTACACGAAAAGGACTTTATCAACATTAGAAAAAAATACCACACATTTATTGGCTACATCGTGAGATGAAGTTTGTTACACAATATAACAACGGAAATAACCTGAGGGGAAAAATACATAGAACGTCCAAGAGAAAACATACTGAATATTTTGATACAGTGGCATAGTAGAAATTCAGAGTAGAACTGATACACAGTACTACAGATAGAATTTTTTGAGATCATGGAATGGAAGAAAGTCAGGAGTATAAATGATACACATTTACTGCAGATAGAATGTTGTGGAGATCAGTGATCGCCTTCACCACCCGGCAACGAAAGTGATGATGATGAGTTGTCAGTCTGGTCACCGATGTCCAGATGAATTGTCCTGAATATGTGTGCCAAGATAATCCGGATCAAATCATAGATTCTGTCATCAATGTCTTCGTCTTCTCTGTCATCTAGTTGTCTGTTGTCCTCATCTTCTCTGTCATCTAGGTGTATGTTGTCCTCATCTTCTCTGTCATCTAGGTGTCTGTTGTCCTCATCTTCTCTGTCATCTAGGTGTCTGTTGTCCTCATCTTCTCTGTCATCTAGGTGTCTGTTGTCCTCATCTTCTCTGTCATCTAGGTGTCTGTTGTCCTCATCTTCTATGTCATCTAGTTGTCTGTTGTCCTCATCTTCTCTGTCCTCTAGGTGTATATTGTCCTCGTCTTCTCTGTCATCTAGTTGTCTGTTGTCCTCATCTTCTCTGTCATCTAGTTGTCTGTTGTCCTCATCTTCTCTGTCCTCTAGGTGTCTGTTGTCCTCATCTTCTCTGTCATCTATGTGTCTGTTGTCCTCATCTTCTATGTCATTTAGGTGTCTGTTGCCCTCATCTTCTCTGTCATCTAGGAGTCTGTTATTCTCATCTTTTCTGTCATCTAGGTGTCTGTTGTCTTCGACTTCGATGTCCAAAGACATCAAAGACGGAGATAGTACACCGTCGGCACATTGTTGCCCTGTTTCTTCATTATGAACTGTTTCTTCTATGTCCACTGTACATTCTTGTTCAATATCTCCATGACATGGATGAGTAATCTCACAGATAACAGTGACCCAACTTGTTGACGCTTCACTGGAGCCATGCTCTTCTTCTTCCAGACAATCTACATAATGACTATCATCATCGGCTTCATCGGATATCTCATCTCCAACAAGTATTGTCAGTGACACACTTTCGTCAATAAAACCAGTAAGTGGTTCTTCTATTCCTAAAACTGGTATTTCGAATAGGTCCCTGCTAACCGGCTCCACCTTCTTAATTATAAGGGTTTGCATCCTCTCTCCGATGTTCTCCATGGTTACCTTATATCGATCCTGGTCGCAAGATAACACAATTTTGCTGGAGTAAGCACCGGTCATAAAAATGCCGTTCTTCTTACTCGCTCTGATCTGCAGCTGATCAACTCTTCTGCACTCGATTAGAACATTGTCGCATTTTAATTGCAAGTCCCTTACAACTTCTCCTTCAATTTTAAAATACCTTTCCTGTTGTATTTACTGTTTAGGGTAGAACCGGTTGAACGTATTTCAAACTCAACTTTCCCTTCGCCACATCCCAAACACAGCGCTTTCAGGGTTTTCCTCACGCCTTTGCATTCTCTTGTCTGTCTAAGGCCGCCAGGTCGACCAAAACAAGTCTTCATATCGTTTCCCATTCTCTTTTATTTTAAAATCTTGGCAAAATTTGTGAATAGCTTTGTAGCAATTAGCAAAAAATGTCAGAATGACTTTTACTGACGTCACTTCCCATAACTACCACACTGGGACATCCAATGAAAATTTGGATTTCTTTAACCAATAATTAGGCGATGCTTTCAAATCTACACCGCGTCTATAGCCATAGTGACCACTTCCGGTACAATAAGATGGCGGTTCGTTATATAAGCTCTTAATTATGGTCAAATATGTTTCTTCTTTGCATATTTTAAGTGCTATGTATTATCAAATAATCACTCCAAGAGTGGAGACATATCTACTGCTTCTGGAAAATGCGATCAAATTGGAAAATGCGATTTCTACAGCTTTTTTCCGTGGTATACGGATTAAAGTTCATTTCCATCTTGGGCAGGTACGAGGATATACAGTTTCATACTTAGAGCTAAGTCATGAAAGTGTTTTTTTTTTAATGGCTTTCTTATTGTTTGGTAAATTGTGCATTTATTTGCATATTCAAGTGTTATTTTGGAAGGTTTGTTGTTGGAAATTGTCTTTGAATTTATATATGTGTACATGTCATTGGTGAGAGTAGACAATGTTTGATGATGGTCTTTGAATGAATTGTGTAACTTCATGAGTCAGTCCCAGTAAATAGTGTTACTAATTATAGAGTTGATGTAAAGGGTACCGAATTTACATGTTGCGGACCCAGTGTTAGCAGATAACTAAATTCTTGATTTTTTATTCTTGATTAGAAACTATCATCACAGCTCACGAGACATTACCATAAGCGCTACACTCTCCGTTTCAGCAGCCATTCAAATGCATGTAGATTCAGAGTCCTAGTCAGATGTTGATTACGTGATCTTCAGTTCATTCTAAAGAAGAAAAAAATTTTCTTCCATCTCCTCTAATTACTTTTATTTCTGTAATTCTTTGTATGTGTACGTTTTCAGCCTTCTTGTCAACATCTTCATTTTTGAATGAATTTATGACTGATTTAATTAAGCCAGCTTTATCTTTTTTCAATACTGTACCGTACCATCAATCGCAGCATTATCTGTCAATGAGTCACCTCTTTCGTTTCCTCTGACTCCAGAGATACCAGGGCAGCATATCCATGTAATTCTCTGTACAATTTCGTTGTTAAATAAGACAAACCATTCCTTTTTTCAACATGTTCTTTTCTATTTTGTGCATCATGCTCTTAGTGTCTGTGAGTATTAACCTAGTGGGATTATGCATCATTTATCAACCAACTTAGTGCTGCTGTAGCTCCCTCTATCTCCATCCTCATTTTCGATGTGATAGAGAGTATTCAGATGATCTTTCAATCAACTTCAAGCTGTTTCTGTAGACAACAAAGCCCCGAACTTCTGTCATGATACCAGTCCAATTTCGACACCATTTATCTAGTTGAATTATTACGTTAGTCAGTGATTTCTTTTTTCATGTCTACCTGGTCCTTGATATCCAAGAGCGTATTCACTTACTTATCCGATCTCTGGGGTTGCAAGCTTTCAATCTTTCTTCAGAATTCCAGGTGATGGTAGTGCATGTTTCGTTCAGCTGTGTTGTATCGGTGTTAATTAACATTGGCATTAACAGTTGTTTTTGTAGGTCTTGTAGTGCATGGCATTCATTATTCATTAAGTTTGTGTTTTACTGTTTCCTCCTCTTGTATGTTGCAGTGGTTGCAGTATATGGTTTATGGTCTGCGGTAATTCTTGGTAGGTGTTTGTTAAGTTCTCCATGTGTTGTTTGCAGTTTAAACATTGTGATATTATCTTTGCGGTGTAGTCTATTTATGTTGTCGTATGGATTTGACATGTCTGCATATAGCACTATTCTTTTGAGACAGTAACCCAGCTGCCCATCTATTGTAGTTTACAGTTGTTGCAAGAAATTTGTTTAAATGTTCTACATGTTATATTTGCACTCTTTTTTATCCGATTATCAGTACTTTCATTTCCACTGATACCTTGTGTACTCGTATCCCCTGTAGGTAGTGTAGTACTGACGCCTTAAGATGTAAGTAAGTTTCTAGCTTGAAGTATGTTACTTATATATATATGTTATTCCTATATATATATATAAATAAATAAATAAATAAATATATATATATATATATATATATATATATATATATATATATATATATATATATATATATATATATATATATATATATATATATAAATAAATAAATAAATATATATATATATATAATATATATATATATATATATATATATATATATATATATATATATATATATATATATATATTGTCCTCTATGTGAGAGCTTTGATGATGGTTTTGAATGGCTGACCCATATGTGTATGCTTGGATGCAGTGGGGGTAGAAGTCAATAGTCTCTAATGCAATAGACTTTAGAGTGTTTTGATATGTTGTCATGGTTACATATTTTGTCATTTAGTGCAGTGTTTATTTGGGGTCAGTTTGATGGACGAATTTGGTGGGATATTTGATACTTTTTCAGATTATTCTCCTTCGTCACGAAGGTGATGTTTCTTGTTTAGTTCTTCTGCTAGCTCTACTGGGTATTTTGTTTTAGTTTGGATTTAAATGTACATTTGTTGACTACTACTTTTAGGAGTCGTTTGTGTATTTCCACAGCTGCTATAGTTTGCCTTTTCTAATATTTAGTGGCTACATGTTGGCATCGATTTCGCAGGCCACTGTTGGTGTTAACTTTTAAGAGTATGTCTCCTCATGCTGATGTATGCCTCTCTCATGCTGATAGTGTGCCTCTCTCATGCTGATAGTGTGTGTCTCTCATGATGATAGTGTGTGTCTCTCATGATGATAGTGTGTATCTCTCATGATGATAGTGTGTGTCTCTCATGATGATACTCTGTGTCTCTCATGTTTATAGTGTGCCTCTCTCATGATGATAGTGTACATCTCTCGTGCTGATAGTGTGTGTCTCTCATGATGATAGTGTGTGTCTCTCATGTTTATAGTGTGCCTCTCTCATGATGATAGTGTACATCTCTCATGCTGATTGTGTGTGTCTCTCATGATGATAGTGTATGTCTCTCATGATGATAGTGTGTGTCTCTCATGCTGATAGTGTGTCTCTCTCATGATGATACTCTGTGTCTCTCATGTTTATAGTGTGCCTCTCTCATGATGATAGTGTGTCTCTAATGCGGATAGAGTGTGTCTCTCATGCTTATAGTGTGCATCTCTCGTGCTGATAGTGTACATCTCTCGTGCTGAAAGTGTGTCTCTCATGATGATAGTGTGTGTCTCATGCTGATAGTGTGTGTCTCTCGTGTTGATAGTGTGTCTCTCTCGTGCTGATAGTGTGTCTCTCTCATGCTGATAGTGTCTGTCTCTCATGCTGATAGTGTTTCTCTCTCATGATGATAGTGTGAGTCTCTCATGTTGATAGTGTGCCTCTCTCATGATGATAGTGTGTGTCTCTCATGCTGATAGTGTATGTCTCTCATGCAAATAGTGTGTGTCTCTCATGCTGATAGTGTGTCTCTCTCATGATGATAGTGTGTGTCTCTCATGTTGTCTCTCAAGATGATAGTGTGTCTCTCATGCTGATAGTGTGTCTCTCATGATGATAATGTGTGTCTATCATGCTGATAGTGTGTCTCTCATGATGATAGTGTGTGTCTCTCATGCTGATAGTGTGTCTCTCATGATGATAATGTGTGTCTCTCATGCTGATAGTGTGTCTCTCATGATGATAGTGTGTCTCTCATGCTGATAGTGTGTCTCTCTCATGCTGATAGTGTGTCTCTCTCATGCTGATAGTGTGTGTCTCTCATGCTGATAGTGTATGTCTCTCATGATGAAAGTGTGTCTCTCTCATGCTGATAGTGTGCCTCTCTCATGATGATAGTGTGTGTCTCTCATGTTGATAGTGTGACTCTCTCATGATGATAGTGTGTCTCTCATGCTGATAGTCTGTCTCTCTCATGCTCAGTGTGTCACTCTCATGCTGATAGTGTGCATCTCTAGTGCTGACAGTGTACATCTCTCGTGCTGATAGTGTGTCTCTCATGATGATAGTGTGTGTCTCTCATGTTGATAGTGTGCCTCTCTCATGACGATAGTGTGTGTCTCTCATGCTGATAGTGTGTCTCTCATGATGATAATGATTGTCTCTCATGCTGATAGTGCGTCTCTCATGATGATAGTGTGTGTCTCTCATGCTGATAGTGTGTCTCTCTCATGCTGATAGTGTGTCTATCATGCTGATAGTGTGCGTCTCTCATGTTGATAGTGTGTGTCTCTCATGATGATAGTGTGTCTCTCATGATGATAGTGTGTCTCTCATGATGATAGTGTGTCTCTCATGATGATAGTGTGTCTCTCATGCTGATAGTGTGTCTCTCACATGCTGCTAGTGTGTCTCTCACATGCTGATCGTTTGTCACTCTCATGCTGATAGTGTGTCTCTCACATGCTGATAGTGTGTCTCTCACATGCTGCTAGTGTGTCTCTCACATGCTGATCGTTTGTCACTCTCATGCTGATAGTGTTCATCTCTCATGCTGATAGTGTGTCTCTCACATGCTGATAGTGTGTGTCTCTCATGCTGATAGTTTTCGTCTCTTATGCAGATAGTGTGAGTCTCTCATGTTGATAGTTTATGTCTCTTATGTTGATAGTTTATGTCTCTTATGTTGATAGTTTATGTCTCTTATGTTGATAGTTTATGTCTCTTATGTTGATAGTTTATGTCTCTTATGTTGATAGTTTATGTCTCTTATGTTGATAGTTTATGTCTCTTATGTTGATAGTTTATGTCTCTTATGTTGATAGTTTATGTCTCTCATGTTGATAGTTTATGTCTCTCATGTTGATAGTTTATGTCTCTTATGTTGATAGTTTATGTCTCTTATGTTGATAGTTTATGTCTCTCATGTTGATAGTTTATGTCTCTTATGTTGATAGATTATGTCTCTCATGTTGATAGTTTATGTATTTCATGCTGATAGTTTATGTCTCTCATGATGATACTGTGTGTCTCTCATGATGATAGTGTGTGTATCTCATGTTGATAGTTTATGTCTCTCATGTTGATAGTGTGTGTCTCTCATGTTGATAGTGTGTGTCTCTCATGTCGATAGTTTATGTCTCTCATGCTGATAGTGTGAGTCTCTCATGTTGATAGTTTATGTCTCTCATGTTGATAGTTTATGTCTCTCATGTTGATAGTTTATGTCTCTTATGTTGATAGTTTATGTCTCTTATGTTGATAGTTTATGTCTCTCATGTTGATAGTTTATGTCTCTCATGTTGATAGTTTATGTCTCTCATGCTGATAGTTTATGTCTCTTATGTTGATAGTTTATGTCTCTTATGTTGATAGTTTATGTCTCTCATGCATATAGTGTGTGTCTCTCATGATGATAGTGTGTGTATCTCATGTTGATAGTTTATGTCTCTCATGTTGATAGTGTGTGTCTCTCATGTTGATAGTGTGTGTCTCTCATGTTGATAGTGTGTGTCTCTCATGTTGATAGTTTATGTCTCTCATGTTGATAGTGTGTGTCTCTCATGCTGATAGTTTATGTCTCTCATGCTGATAGTTTATGTCTCTCATGCTGATAGTTTATGTCTCTCATGTTGATAGTGTGTGTCTCTCATGTTGATAGTGTGTGTCTCTCATGTTGATAGTTTATATTTCTCATGTTGATAGTTTATGTCTCTCATGTTGATAGTTTATGTCTCTCATGTTGATAGTTTATGTCTCTCATGCTGATAGTGTGTGTCTCTCATGTTGATAGTGTGTGTCTCTCATGTTGATAGTGTGTGTCTCTCATATTGATAGTTTATGTCTCTCATGTTGATAGTTTATGTCTCTCATGCTGATAGTGTGTGTCTCTCATGCTGATAGTGTGTGTCTCTCATGTTGATAGTGTGTGTCTCTCATGTTGATAGTTTATGTCTCTCATGTTGATAGTTTATGTCTCTCATGTTGATAGTTTATGTCTCTCATGTTGATAGTTTATGTCTCTCATGTTGATAGTTTATGTTTCTCATGTTGATAGTTTATGTCTCTCATGTTGATAGTTTATGTCTCTCATGTTGATAGTTTAAGTCTCTCATGTTGATAGTTTATGTCTCCCATGTTGATAGTTTATGTCTCTCATGTTGATAGTGTGTGTCTCTCATGTTGATAGTTTATGTCTCTCATGTTGATAGTGTGTGTCTCTCATGTTGATAGTTTATGTCTCTCATGTTGATAGTTTATATCTCTCATGTTGATAGTTTATGTCTCTCATGCTGATAGTTTGTGTCTCTCATGTTGATAGTTTATGTCTCTCATGTTGATAGTTTATGTCTCTCATGTTGATAGTTTATGTCTCTCATGTTGATAGTTTATGTCTCTCATGTTGACAGTTTATGTCTCTCATGTTGACAGTTTATGTCTCTCATGTTGATAGTTTATGTCTCTCATGTTGATTGTTTATGTCTCTCATGTTGATAGTGTGTGTCTCTCTTGTTGATAGTTTATGTCTCTCATGTTGATAGTTTATGTCTCTCATGTTGATAGTTTATGTCTCTCATGTTGATAGTGTGTGTCTCTCATGTTGATAGTTTATGTCTCTCATGCTGATAGTGTGTGTCTCTCATGTTGATAGTTTATGTCTCTCATGTTGATAGTTTGTGTGTCTATCATGCGGATAGGTTGTGCCTCTCATACTGCTATGCTCTATCTCTCATGCTTATAGGTTGTGTTAACTTGCTGATGGCGGGTTGAATGTGGGGGCCCTTCTTCTTTTTAATCCGGACTTGGGACCGGCATTGGTGTAGTTACCCGCCCACCACCCACCATTTAAGCAATATTTCATCATCACTTGAGATGACTAATCATGGAAGGTGTATTCAGTGTAGTTAATCAATATTAAACAATATTATTCCATTGGTGACTCAGTCAGAAGTCATCATAGGAGATTAAATTATCACTGAAAGGGAAGGAAGTTATCACTAAAGGAGAGGAAGTTAACATTACAGACAACATCATATGTAAACTAACAAGTACCCACGAAGATTAACTTCCTCTCCTTTTAGTAGGTTCTGTAAGGAGAAGAGGTCATTCCTTCGAGGGGAAGAAGTTAATCTTGTTAAGAGAGGAAGTTATCGCTGAAAGCAGATGAAGTTTTCATTGAAATGAAAGGACGTTCTCATTGAAAGGAGAGAATCTATCCCTGAAAGGTGAGGAAGTTATCACTGAAAGAAGAGGAATTTATTGATGAAAGGTGAGGAAGTTATCATTAACAGGAGTGGAAATTATCACTGAAAGGGAGCAAAGAAATCAACACCCATAGCAGAGATGCAGAAAATGGGAAGAATGCAAACACTTGGCGAACGCAGAGACACAAAAGTACTAATTCAAGCAGAAAAGTTCCAGTGTATGCCAAGTCATCCAATGAAGGAAAGATTCCAAAATCTAGCAATGGGGCGACTGAAAAGGAGCAGCTTTATCCATCAAGCTAAACGACTCCGTAGACAACATACAGACCTACCTGAAGTTGATAGCCCCTTAAGGTCTGTACCAGAATAAACCCCGTGGAGTGAAAGCCATGGAATGCCAATACACATTCAGACCCATGTGAAAGGAATACTAAGCGAGGACGATCAGAACAGTGTGCAGCGAATGACAGTCACCCTCAGTTTCCTGGATGAGGAATATCCACAAGATATATGGGTCAGAGTGTACACAGATGGGTCAGCACAGAATGCTGTGAGGAATGGAGGTGCAGGTGTATATATAGAATATCCACAGAAGCCTAGAGATACAATCAGAACACCGACAGGAAAATTTTGCAATAATTATGATGCAGAAATCCAGGCAATTTGTGTGGCAGCTAAAAAACTGCTGAACTCCAACTCTGGCCTACAGCCTGTGGTATTCCTGACAGATGCAAGGTCAGTGCTTCAAGTTCTCCAGTCTGGAAAACTAACAGACTTGAAAAAACTACTTAGCGAATTGTCTTACCAGTATAGGGTAACAATGCAGTGGATACCCTCTCACTGTGGAATACCAGGAAATGAAAAAGCAGACCAACTGGCTAAGGAAGGTGCTGCCGAAGACCAACCAGATATACCAATCACCTACCATCAGAAAAAACAGATGATCAAGTCAATAAGAAAGCCACAAACGCCAACACAAGATGCCTATCACATTATGAACAGATCAGAGCAAGTTATAATTCTACGTCTCAGAACAGGACACAACCGACTCCGCAGTCACATGTATACAAAGTTCAAGATTGGCAACACGGCCATGTGTACATGTGGACAGGCAGCACAGAGTGCAAAACATATACTTCAAGAGTGTTCTGAGCATGAAACGCTGAGGCAGACATATTGGCCAGAGGAAACAACACTGGAATCAAAGCTCTATGGGACACTGTATGAACTACAAAAGACAGTGAGTTTTATTAAGGAGACAGAATTACAGATATAGACATGTTTCAAGTGAACGAAAGAAGAAGAAGAAGAATCACTGAAAGAAGAGGAAGTCTTTTGAGGAGAGCAAATTATGACTGAAAGGAGAGAAAGTTATCACTGAAAGTAGTGGACGTTATCACTGAAAGGTGAGTAAGAATTCACTGAAATTAGAGGAGGTTATCGCTGAACGGAGAGGACTTTAGTCTTATGAGGAAAGCAGATTTTCACTGAAAGGAAAGGAAGTTATCACAGAAAGGAGAGGATGTTATCACAAAAAGGAAAAGAAGTTATCTGTGAACATAGCTGATGTTTGCCACTGAAAACACTGAAAATATCTGTGAACATAGCTGATGTTTGCCACTGAAAACACTGAAAATATCTGTGAACATAGCTGATGGTTACCACTGAAAACACTGAAAATATCTGTGAACATAGCTGGTGTTTGCCACTGAAAATGCTGATGCTAGCCATTCAAGTAGCTAAAGACAGCCATGCTACTAGCTAATATTGGCAATGAAATTAGATGTAATTAGTTACGGAAAGAACAGAAGCTAGCCATAAATTAGCTAAAGCTGGCATTTGAAAGAGCAGAAGATTTTCATGAAAAGAGCAGGCGTTAGTCCAAAAAATAACAGGTGTTAGCAATGAAAAACAAGGAACTTAGACATAGAATGGCCTGAAGTTTGCACTGAAAAGAAGAAAAATAAGTCCCGAGATGAGCAAAGGTTAGCCACTAAGACCATTCAGTATTCAGCAATGAAAAAAAAAGGAATTTAACAGTGCAGTTGAAGTTTTCCATGAAAAGAATTGAAATTAACATGAAAGTATTTGGGCGGTCAAGAGAAGCCTAGAAAGTGTCATTAGAGAGAGCTTTAATTAGATTTACATCTAATATCTCCACTACTTCTGTCAACTTCCTTGACATCATTGTCACCATTCATCTCCCTTACCTTAGCACATCCGTTTACTATAAACCTACTGATGCACATGGCTTTCTGCTCTACACTTCTTCTCATCCTCCTGCTTGTCGCAACTCTCTACCGTACTCCCAGCTTATTCGCCTGTGTCGCTTATGTAGCGATTACGACGATTTTTTCGACAAGTCCTCTGAGATGATTGAGTTTTTCCGTAGACGATCGTTCCCTAACAGCATTCTTTCATCCGCTTGGCTCAGTGTGCACCATTCGTCTGCCTCGATACCTTGACTAACTCTCAGGGTTCCTTCTCCTCCTCTGATAGGGTTAAACTTGTTCTTACCTTCCATCCCCATAACTCTTCTGTTCGACGCATCTTGCTCAAACATTATTATGTTCTCCAGTCTGATCCTGACACCCGTGACGCCTTCCATGACTTACCTCTGGTGGCTTATAGGCGTGATAGAAATCTGAAGGACAACTTGGTTCATAGCCACCTTAAGTCTTCTGTTCCTAACCGTTTTGGCACTGTTTGTTGCTCACGTGTCCGTTGCTACACATGTCCTTACGTAGTTCAGATGCGCTCCATTTCATTTCCCAAGGCCACTTTCATCATCGATGAGGCCTTTACATGTGAAACCCGTAATGTCATTTACGTGATCATATGTAAACGTTGTGGCAAACAGTACATCGGGGAAACCGGCCTACGATTGAGCGATCGCCTTTGTAACCATCTTCATGCCATCAAGCACAGAACACCCACTCCTGTGGCAACACACTTCAACGACGATGGTCATCATGGTGCTTTTGATATCCAGGTCACCGCCATCAGATTTTGCACCACCGATGATAGATCTATGTATGCTCTAGAAAATCGTCTCATTTTTGAATTGGGTACACTCAAGCCTTTTGGACTCAATTCCGACCACTCTTATGTCTAGTACTGGGTTGGTGTGGTCTTTGTCTTTATTCTTTTTGTTTCGTCATTTACTCATATTTTTTGTTCGTTTCGTTTCCACATATATTTACGTTTTTTATGTACTTTCTGACCTTCCGACATCTCATTTCCATATTCCCATTGGATTATGTGATAATTTTTCCATTCGTCGTGTTTTGATGTTTTGTTTGTGTCTTGATAAAGACCTTTTGGTTGAAACGTTTAATGTGATTTGTGCATTGTAATTTTTATGATTTCTTGTGCGCTCATGATTGCCCATCATTACCTACTAGTTTTAGCTATAGTCTGTCGTGTCTCATTGAAGCGATATATAAACCTGTGTTTTACGTAAGTCTTAGAGAGAGCTGAAGCCAGCCATCAAATAAATAAAATTAGCATTGAAAATAGGGGTAGTTAGCAATGGAAAGGGTTGAAGTTAGCCACTAAAGAAGAGAAGCTGGACATGAAGAAAGCTGAAGTTTTTATTGAAAAGAAAATAGCTGAAGTTAGCTGTGAGAAGCGCATAACTTAGCAATAACATGAGCTCAAGTTAGAAAGGAAATGAGCTAAAGTTAGCCATGAAATAGATGAAGTTTACCATGAGTTAGCTGAAGTTAGCCATGAAAACTACTGAAGTTAATCAGGAAATTTGCTGAAGTTGTCCGTGAGAAGCAGTGAACTTAGCAATAAAATGGATGAAGTTAGAACAGCAGATGTTAGTCATGAAATATATGATGTTAGCCATGAAAGTATCTGAAGTTATCGATGGAAATAGCTGAAACTAATCACGAAATTTGCTGAAGATGGCCGTGAAAGGAGATGAAATTAGCAACGAAAGAGAACTGAAATTAGTCCTGAAAATAGCTGAGGTTAACACTGAACAATAATCTCTAGACATTAGTTGTCAGAAAAGTATTACTCATCAACATTTTTGGATTTTTGTTTTTTATAGAAAAATTTTTAGAATTGTATTGACAGCTAGAAAATTGAATGATAAGGTATTGTAGAGAATTTACACGAAAAGGACTTTATCAACATTAGAAAAAAATACCACAAATTTATTGGCTACATCGTGAGATGAAGTTTGTTATACAATATAACAACGGAAATAACCTGAGGGGAAAAATACATAGAACGTCCAAGAGAAAACATACTGAATATTTTGATACAGTGGCATAGTAGAAATTCAGAGTAGAACTGATACACAGTACTACAGATAGAATAGTTTGAGATCATGGAATGGAAGAAAGTCAGGAGTATAAATGATACACATTTACTGCAGATAGAATGTTGTGGAGATCAGTGATCGCCTTCACCACCCGGCAACGAAAGTGATGATGATGATGATGAGTTGTCAGTCTGGTCACCGATGTCCAGATGAATTGTCCTGAATATGTGTGCCAAGATAATCCGGATCAAATCATAGATTCTGTCATCAATGTCTTCGTCTTCTCTGTCATCTAGGTGTCTGTTGTCCTCATCTTCTCTGTCATCTAGGTGTCTGTTATCCTCATATTCTCTGTCATCTAGTTGTCTGTTGTCCTCATCTTCTCTGTCATCTAGGTGTATGTTGTCCTCATCTTCTCTGTCATCTAGGTGTCTGTTGTCCTCATCTTCTCTGTCATCTAGGTGTCTGTTGTCCTCATCTTCTCTGTCATCTAGGTGTCTGTTGTCCTCATCTTCTCTGTCATCTAGGTGTCTGTTGTCCTCATCTTCTATGTCATCTAGTTGTCTGTTGTCCTCATCTTCTCTGTCCTCTAGGTGTATATTGTCCTCGTCTTCTCTGTCATCTAGTTGTCTGTTGTCCTCATCTTCTCTGTCATCTAGTTGTCTGTTGTCCTCATCTTCTCTGTCCTCTACGTGTCTGTTGTCCTCATCTTCTCTGTCATCTATGTGTCTGTTGTCCTCATCTTCTATGTCATTTAGGTGTCTGTTGTCCTCATCTTCTCTGTCATCTATGAGTCTGTTATTCTCATCTTTTCTGTCATCTAGGTGTCTGTTGTCTTCGACTTCGATGTCCAAAGATATCAAAGACGGAGATAGTACACCGTCGGCACATTGTTGCCCTGTTTCTTCATTATGAACTGTTTCTTCTATGTCCACTGTACATTCTTGTTCAATATCTCCATGACATGGATGAGTAATCTCACAGATAACAGTGACCCAACTTGTTGACGCTTCACTGGAGCCATGCTCTTCTTCTTCCAGACAATCTACATAATGACTATCATCATCGGCTTCATCGGATATCTCATCTCCAACAAGTATTGTCAGTGACACACTTTCGTCAATAAAACCAGTAAGTGGTTCTTCTATTCCTAAAACTGGTATTTCGAATAGGTCCCTGCTAACCGGCTCCACCTTCTTAATTATAAGGGTTTGCATCCTCTCTCCGATGTTCTCCATGGTTACCTTATATCGATCCTGGTCGCAAGATAACACAATTTTGCTGGAGTAAGCACCGGTCATAAAAATGCCGTTCTTCTTACTCGCTCTGATCTGCAGCTGATCAACTCTTCTGCACTCGATTAGAACATTGTCGCATTTTAATTGCAAGTCCCTTACAACTTCTCCTTCAATTTTTAAAATACCTTTCCTGTTGTATTTACTGTTTAGGGTAGAACCGGTTGAACGTATTTCAAACTCAACTTTCCCTTCGCCACATCCCAAACACAGCGCTTTCAGGGTTTTCCTCACGCCTTTGCATTCTCTTGTCTGTCTAAGGCCGCCAGGTCGACCAAAACAAGTCTTCATATCGTTTCCCATTCTCTTTTATTTTAAAATCTTGGCAAAATTTGTGAATAGCTTTGTAGCAATTAGCAAAAAATGTCAGAATGACTTTTACTGACGTCACTTCCCATAACTACCACACTGGGACATCCAATGAAAATTTGGATTGCTTTAACCAATAATTAGGCGATGCTTTCAAATCTACACTGCGTCTATAGCCATAGTGACCACTTCCGGTACAATAAGATGGCGGTTCGTTATATAAGCTCTTAATTATGGTCAAATATGTTTCTTCTTTGCATATTTTAAGTGCTATGTATTATCAAATAATCACTCCAAGAGTGGAGACATATCTACTGCTTCTGGAAAATGCGATCAAATTGGAAAATGCGATTTCTACAGCTTATTTCCGTGGTATACGGATTAAAGTTCATTTCCAGCTTGGGCAGGTACAAGGATATACAGTTTCATACTTAGAGCTAAGTCATGAAAGTGGTTTTTTTTTAATGGCTTTCTTATTGTTTGGTAAATTGTACATTTATTTGCATATTCAAGTGTTATTTTGGAAGGTTTGTTGTTGGAAATTGTCTTTGAATTTATATATGTGTACATGTCATTGGTGAGATTAGACAATGTTTGATGATGGTCTTTGAATGAATTGTGTAACTTCTTTGAGTCAGTCCCAGTAAATAGTGTTACTAATTATAGAGTTGATGTAAAGGGTACCGAATTTACATGTTGCGGACCCAGTGTTAGCAGATAACTAAATTCTTGATTTTTGATTCTTGATTAGAAACTATCATCACAGCTCACGAGACATTACCATAAGCGATACACTCTCCGTTTCAGCAGCCATTTGAATGCATGTAGATTCAGAGTCCTAGTCAGATGTTGATTACGTGATCTTCGGTTCATTCTAAAGAGAAAAATAATTTTCTTCCATCTCCTCTAATTACTTTTATTTCTGTCATTCTTTATATGTGTACGTTTTCAGCCTTATTGTCAACATCTTCATTTTTCAATGAATTTATGACTGATTTAATTAAGCCAGCTTTATCTTTTTTCAATACTGTACCGTAACATCAATCTCAGCATTATCTGTCAATGAGTCAGCTCTTTCGTTTCCTCTTACTCCAGAGATACCCGGACAGTATATCCATGTAATTCTCTGTACAATTTCGTTGTTAAATAAGACAAACCATTCCTTTTTCAACATTTTCTTTTCTATTTTGTGCAGCATGCTCTTAGTGTCTGTGAGTATTAACCTAGTGGGATTATGCATCATTTATCAACCAACTTAGTGCTGCTGTAGCTCCCTCTATCTCCATCCTCATTTTCGATGTGATAGAGAGTATTCAGATGATCTTTCAACCAACTTCAAGCTGTTTCTGTAGACAACAAAGCCCCGAACTTCTGTCATGATACCAGTCCATTTTCGACACCATTTATCTAGTTGAATTATTACGTTAGTCAGTGATTTCTTTTTTCATGTCTACCTGGTCCTTGATATCCAAGAGCGTATTCACTTACTTATCCGATCTCAGGGGTTGCAAGCTTTCAATCTTTCTTCAGAATTCCAGGTGATGGTAGGTGCATGTTTCGTTCAGCTGTGTTGTATCTGTGTAAATTAACATTGGCATTAACAGTTGTTTTTGTAGGTCTTGTAGTGCATGGCATTCATTATTCATTAAGTTTGTGTTTTACTGTTTCCTACTCTTGTATGTTGCAGTGGTTGCAGTATATGGTGTATGGTCTGCGGTAATTCTTGGTAGGTGTTTGTTATGTGTTGTTTGCAGCTTAAACATTGTGATTTGATCTTTGCGGTGTAGCCTATTTATGTTGTCGTATGGATTTGACATGTCTGCATATAGCACTATTCTTTTGAGACAGTAACCCAGCTGCCCATCTATTGTAGTTTACAGTTGTTGCAAGAAATTTGTTTAAATGTTCTAAATGTTTTATTTGCACCCTTTTTTATCCGATTATCAGTACTTTCATTCCCGCTGATACCCTGTGTACTCGTACCCCCTGTAGGTAGTGTAGTACTGACGCCTTAGGATGTAAGTTTCTAGCTTGAAGTATGTTACTTATATATATAAGTTATGCCTATATATATATAAATACATATATATATATATATATATATATATATATATATATATATATATATATATATATATATTGTCCTCTATGTGAGAGCATTGATGATGGTTTTGAATGGCTGACCCATATGTGTATGCTTGGATGCAGTGGGGGTAGAAGTCAATAGTCTCTAATGCAATAGACTTTAGAGTGTTTTGATATGTTGTCTTGGTTACATATTTTGTCAGTTAGTGCAGTGTTTATTTGGGGTCAGAATGATGAACGCATTTGGTGGGATATTTGATACTTTTTTTCAGATTATTCTCCTTCGTCACGAATGTGATGTTTCTTGTTTAGTTCTTCTGCTAGGTCTACTGGGTATTTTGTTTTAGTTTGGATTTAAATGTACATTCGTTGACTACTACTTTTAGGAGTCGTTTGTGTATTTGCAAACCTGCTATAGTTTGCCTTTTCTAATATTTAGTGGCTACATGTTGGCATCGATTTCGCAGGCCACTGTTGGTGTTAACTTTTCAGAGTGTCTCTCATGCTGATAGTGTGCCTCTCTCATGCTGATAGTGTGCATCTCACATGCTGATAGTGTATCTCTCTCTTGCTGGTAGTGTGTGTCTCTAATACTGATAGTCTGTCTCTCTCATGCTGATAGTGTGTCTCTCTCTTGCTGATAGTGTGTGTCTCTAATACTGATAGTCTGTCTCTCTCATGCTGATAGTGTATCTCTCTCTTACTGATAGTGTGTGTATCTAATACTGATAGTCTGTCTCTCTCAAGCTGATAGTGTATCTCTCTCTTGCTGATAGTGTGTGTCTCTAATACTGATAGTCTGTTTCTCTCATGCTAAGTGTGTCTCTCTCTTGCTGATAGTGTGTGTCTCTAATACTGATAGTCTGTCTCTCTCATGCTGATAGTGTGTGTCTCTAATACTGATAGTGTGTCTCTCTCTTGCTGATAGTGTGTGTCTCTAATACTGATAGTCTGTCTCTCTCTTGCTGATAGTGTGTGTCTCTAATACTGATAGTCTGTCTCTCTCTTGCTGATAGTGTGTGTCTCTAATACTGATAGTGCGTCTCTCTCTTGCTGATAGTGTGTGTCTCTAATACTGATAGTCTGTCTCTCTCATGCTGATAGTGTCTCTCTCTCTTGCTGATAGTGTGTGTCTCTCATGCTGATAGTGTGCATCTCTCATGCTGATAGTGTGTCTCTCTCATGATGATAATGTGTCTCTCATGCTGATAGTGTGTCTGTCTCATAATGATAGTGTGTCTCTCATGCTGATAGTGTGTCTCTCATGCTGATAGTGTTTGTCTCTCACATGTTGATAGTGTTTGTCTCTCTCATGCTGATAGTGTGTCTCTCTCATGCTGATAGTGTGTCTCTCTCATGCTGATAGTGTGTCTCTCTCATGCTGATAGTGTGTCTCTCATGCTGATAGTGTGCACATCTCATGCTGATAGTGTGTCTCTCAAGCTGATAGTGTGTCTCTCTAGCTTATAGTTTGTCTCTCTCATGCTGATAGTGTGTCTCTCATGCTGATAGTGTGTCTCTCTCATGCAGATAGTGTGTCTCTAACATGATGATAGTGTGTCTCTCACATGCTGTTAGTGTGTCGCTCTAATGCTGACAGTGTGTATCTCTCATGCTGTTAGTGTGTCTCTCACATGCTGATAGTGTGTCTCTCTCATGCTGATAGTGTGTCTCTCATGCTGATAGTGTATCTCTCTAGCGTATAGTGTGTCTCTCTCATGCTGATAGTGTGTCTCTAACATGATGATAGTGTGTCCCTCTCATGCTGTTAGTGTGTATTTCTCATGCTGTTAGTGTGTCTCTCACATGCTGATAGTGTGTCTCTCTCATGCTGATAGTGTGTGTCTCTCATGCTGATAGTGTGTGTCTCTCATGCTGATAGTATGTATCTCTCATGCTGATAGTGTATCTCGCATGCTGATAGTGTGCATCTCTCATGCTGAGTGTGTCTCTCTCTTGCTGATAGTGTGTGTCTCTCATGCTGATAGTGTGTATCTCTCATGCTGATAGTGTGTATCTCTCATGCTGATAGTGTGAATCTTTCATGCTGATAGTGTGCATCTCTCATGCTGAGTGTGTCTCTCTCTTGCTGATAGTGTGTCTCTCTCTTGCTGATAGTGTGGCTCTCTCATGCTGATAGTGTGTCTCTAATGCTGATAGAGTGTGTCTCTCATGCTGATAGTGTGTCTCTAATGCTGATAGTGTGTCTCTCACATGCTGATAGTGTGTCTCAGTTATGCTGATAGTATGCATAGCTCGTGCTGATAATGTCTCTCACATGCTGATAGTTTGTGTCTCTCATGTTGATAGTTTATGTCTCTCATGTTGATAGTTTGTGTCTGTCATGTTGATAGTTTGTGTCTCTCATGTTGATAGTTTATGTCTCTCATGTTGATAGTTTGTGTCTCTCATGTTGATAGTTTGTGTCTCTCATGTTGATAGTTTGTGTCTCTCATGCTGATAGTGTGCTTCTAATGCTGATAGTGTGTGTCTCACATGCTGATAGTGTGCCTCAATTATGCCGATAGTGTGTCTCTCTCATGATGATAGTGTTTGTCTCTCATGGTTATAGTGTGTCTCTCTAG
This sequence comes from Meghimatium bilineatum, assembly GCA_034231615.1. Lineage (NCBI taxonomy): Eukaryota > Metazoa > Mollusca > Gastropoda > Stylommatophora > Philomycidae > Meghimatium > Meghimatium bilineatum. The sequence goes on from CM067304.1 coordinate 25,406,932, forward strand.
CTTATAGTGTGCATCTCTCATGTTGATAGTGTGTCTCTCTAGCTTATAGTGTGCATCTCTCATGCTGATAGTGTGCCTCTCTCATGCCGATAGTGTGTGTCTCTCATGTTGATAGTGTGTCTCTCACATGCTGATAGTGTGTCTCAGTTATGCTGATAGTGTGTCTCTCACATGATGATAGTGTGCATCGCTCGTGCTGATAATGTCGCTCACATGCTGATAGTGTGCCTCAGTTATGCTGATAGTGTGTCTCTCACATGGATATAGTGTGCATCTCTCATGCTGATAGTGTGTCTCTCATGCTGATAGTGTATCTCTCTCATGCTGATAGTGTGTCTCTAACATGATGATAGTGTGTCTCATATATGCTGATAGTGTGTCTATCTCATGCCGTTAGTGTGTATTTCTCATGCTGTTAGTGTGTATTTCTCATGCTGTTAGTGTGTCTCTCTCATGCTGTTAGTGTGTTTCTCACATGCTGATAGGGTGTCTCTCACATGCTGCTAGTGTGTCTCTCACATGCTGATAGTGTGTCTCTCTCATGCTGATAGTGTGTCTCTCTCATGCTGATAGTGTGCGTCTCTCATGCTGATAGCATGTGTCTCTCATGTTGATAGTTTGTCTCTCATGTTGATAGTTTATGTCTCTCATGTTGATAGTTTATGTCTCTCATGTTGATAGTTTATGTCTCTCATGTTGTTAGTTTATGTCTCTCATGTTATAGTTTGTGTCTCTCATGTTGATAGTTTGTGTCTCTCATGTTGATAGTTTATGTCTCTCATGTTGATAGTTTGTGTGTCTATCATGCGGATAGTTTGTGCCTCTCATACTGCTATGCTCTATCTCTCATGCTTATAGGTTGTGTTAACTTGCTGATGGCGTGTTTGAATGTGGGGGCCCTCCTCCTTTTTAATCCGGACTTGGGACCGGCATTGGTGTAGTTACCCGCCCACCACCCACCATTTAAGCAATATTTCATCATCACTTGAGATGACTAATCATGGAAGGTGTATTCAGTGTAGTTAAGCAACAACAAACTATGCTGGGTTTTTGCTGTGTAACAATATTATTCCATTGGTGACTCGGTCAGAAGTCATCATAGGAGATTAAATTATCACTGAAAGGGAGGAAGTTATCACTAAAGGAGAGGAAGTTAACATTACAGACAACATCATATGTAAACTAACAAGTACCCACGAAGATTAACTTCCTCTCCTTTCAGTAGGTTCTGTAAGGAGAAGAGGCTATTCCTGCAAGGGGAAGAAGTTAATATTGTTAAGAGAGGAAGTTATCGCTGAAAGGAGAGGAAGTTATACCTGAAAGCAGAGGAAGTTTTCATTGATATGAAAGGACGTTATCATTGAAAGGAGAGAATCTATTCCTGAAAGGTGAGGAAGTTATCACTGAAAGAAGATGAATTTATTGATGAAAGGTGAGGAAGTTATCATTAACAGGAGTGGAAATTATCACTGAAAGAAGAGGAAGTCTTTTGAGGAGAGCAAATTATGACTGAAAGGAGAGAAAGTTATCACTGAAAGTAGTAGACGTTATCACTGAAAGGTGAGTAAGAATTCACTGAAATTAGAGGAGGTTATCGCTGAACGGTGAGGACTTTAGTCTTATGAGGAGAGCAGATTTTCACTGAAAGGAAAGGAAGTTATCACTGAAAGGAGAGGATGTTATCACTGAAAGTAGAGGATGCTATCACAGAAAGGAGAGGATGTTATCACTGTAAGTAGAGGATATTATCACAGAAAGGAGAGTATGTTATCACTGATAGGAAAGAAATTTATCACTGAAAGGACAGGATGTTATCACTGAAAGGTAAGGAAGTTATCACAGAAAGGAGAGGATGTTATCACGGAAAGTAAAGGAAGTTATCACAGAAAAGAGCGGATGTTATCACTGTAAGGAGAGGATATTATCGCAGAACGGAGAGGATGTTATCACAAAAAGGAGAGGATGTTGTCACTGATAGGAAAGGAAGTTATCACTGAAAGGAGAGGATGGTATCACAAAAAGGAGAGGATGTTATCTCAAAAAGGAGAGGATGTTATCACAGAAAGGTGATGATGTTATCACAGAATGGAGAGGATGTTATCACAGAAAGGAGAGGATGTTATCACAGAAAGGAAAGGATGTTTTCACAGAAAGGAGAGCATGTTATCTCTGAATAGAGAGGAAGTTAGCCTTATGAGGAAAACAAATTATTTCTGGAAAGTGGGGAAGTTTTCACTGAAAGAAAAGGAAGTTATTACTGGTAAGGGAGGAATTTATTACTGAAAGGATCCCGTAAAGGAGAGGATGTCATTACTGAAATTAGAGGAAGTAATCGCTAAACAGAGAGGAAGTTATCACTGAACGGAACGTATGTTGTCACTGAAAGGTGAGGAAGTCATCATTGAAAGAAGAGGAAGTTATCACTGAAAGGAGAGAAAGTTATCTTTAAAAGAAGAGGAAGTTAGTCCTGAAAAGAGGGGTTATCATGAAAGAAGAGTAAGTGATCACTTAAAGGAGTGGTATTCCTGAAAGTAGATGAAATTATTCCTAAAGGATGTGAAGTTAGTCTTGTGAAGAGAGGAAGTGTGTCCTGAAAACACTGAAAATATCTGTGAACATAGCAGATGTCTGCCACTGAAAACACTGAAAATATCTGTGAACATAGCTGATGTTTACCGCTGAAAGCACTGAAAATATCTGTGAACATAGCTGATGTTTGCCACTGAAAACACTGAAAATATCTGTGAACATAGCTGATGGTTACCTCTGAAAACACTGAAAATATCTGTGAACATAGCTGGTGTTTGCCACTGAAAATGCTGAAGCTAGCCATTCAAGTAGCTAAAGACAGCCATGCTACTAGCTAATATTGGCAATGAAATTAGATGTAATTAGTTACGGAAACAACAGAAGCTAGCCATAAAATAACTAAAGTTGGCATTTGAAAGAGCAGAAGTTTTTCATGAAAAGTACAGGCGTTAGTCCAAAAAATAACAGGCGTTAGCAATGAAAAACAAGGAACTTAGACATAGAATGGCCTGAAGTTTGCACTGAAAAGAAGAAAAATAAGTCCCGAGATGAGCAAAGGTTAGCCACTAAGACCATTCAGTATTCAGCAATGAAAAAAAAAGGAATTTATCAGTGCAGTTGAAGTTTTCCATGAAAAGAACTGAAATTAACATGAAAGTATTTGGGCGGTCAAGAGAAGCCTAGAAAGTGTCATTAGAGAGAGCTTTAATTAGATTTACATCTAATATCTCCACTACTTCTGTCAACTTCCTTGACATCATTGTCACCATTCATCTCCCTTACCTTAGCACATCCGTTTACTATAAACCTACTGATGCACATGGCTTTCTGCTCTACACTTCTTCTCATCCTCCTGCTTGTCGCAACTCTCTACCGTACTCCCAGCTTATTCGCCTGTGTCGCTTATGTAGCGATTACGACGATTTTTTCGACAAGTCCTCTGAGATGATTGAGTTTTTTCCGTAGACGATCGTTCCATAACAGCATTCTTTCATCCGTTTGGCTCCGTAGACGATCGTTCCCTAACAGCATTCTTTCATCCGCTTGGCTTCGTGTGCACCATTTGTCTGCCTCGATACCTTGACTAACTCTCAGGGTTCCTTCTCCTCCTCTGATAGGGTTAAATTTGTTCTTACCTTCCATCCCCATAACGCTTCTGTTCGACGCATCTTGCACAAACATTATTCTGTTCTCCAGTTTGATCCTGACACCCGTGACGCCTTCTATGACTTACCTCTGGTGGCTTATAGGCGTGATAGAAATCTGAAGGACAACTTGGTTCATAGCCACCTTAAGTCTTCTATTCCTGACCATTTTGGCACTGTTTGTTGCTCTAGTGTCCGTTGCTATACATGTCCTTACGTAGTTCAGATGCGCTCCATTTCATTTCCCAAGGCCACTTTCTCCATCGATGAGGCCTTTACATGTGAAATCCGTAATGTCATTTACGTGATCATATGTAAACGTTGTGGCAAACAGTACATCGGGGAAACCGGCCTACGATTGAGCGATCGCCCTTGTAACCATCTTCATGCCATCAAGCACAGAACACCCACTCCTGTGGCCACACACTTCAACGACGATGGTCATCATGGTGCTTTTGATATCCAGGTCACCGCCATCAGATCTTGCACCACCGATGATAGATCTATGTATGCTCTAGAAAATCGTCTCATTTTTAAATTGGGTACACTCAAGCCTTTTGGACTCAATTCCGACCACTTTTATGTCTAGTACTGGGTTGGTGTCGTCTTTGTCTTTATTCTTTTTGTTCCGTCATTTACTCATATTTTTTGTTCGTTTCGTTTCCACATATATTTACGTTTTTTATGTACTTTCTTACCTTCCGACATCTCATTTCCATATTCCTATTGGATTATGTGATAATTTTTCCATTCGTCGTCTTTTGATGTTATGTTTGTGTCTTGATAAGACCTTTTGGTTGAAACGTTGAATGTGATTAGTGCATTGTAATTTCTATGATTTCTTGTGTGCTCATGATAGCCCATCATTACCTACTAGTTTTAGCTATAGTCTGTCGTGTTTCATTGAAGCGATATATAAACCTGTGTTTTACGTAGGTCTTAGAGAGAGCTGAAGCCAGCCATCAAATAAATAAAATTAGCAATGAAAATAGGGGTAGATAGCAATGGAAAGGGTTGAAGTTAGCCACAAAAGAGCAGAAGCTGGACATGAAGAAAGCTGAAGTTTTTATTGAAAAGAAAATAGCTGAAGTTAGCTGTGAGAAGCGCATAACTTAGCAATAACATGAGCTCAAGTTAGAAAGGAAATGTGCTAAAGTTAGCCATGAAATAGATGAAGTTTACCATTAGTTAGCTGAAGTTAGCCATGAAAACTACTGAAGTTAATCATGAACTTTGCTGAAGTTGTCCGTGAGAAGCAGTGAACTTAGCAATAAAATGGATGAAGTTAGAACAGCAGATGTTAGTCGTGAAATATATGATGTTAGCCATGAAAGTATCTGAAGTTAGCCATGGAAATAGCTGAAACTAATCACGAAATTTGCTGAAGATGGCCGTGAAAGGAGATGAAATTAGCAACGAAAGAGAACTGAAATTAGTCCTGAAAATTGCTGAGGTTAACACTGAACAATAATCTCTAGACATTAGTTGTCAGAAAAGTATTACTCATCAACATTTTTGGATTTTTGTTTTTTATAGAAAAATGTTTAGAATTGTATTGACAGTTAGAAAATTGAATGATAAGGTATTGTAGAGAATTTACACGAAAAGGACTTTATCAACATTAGAAAAAAATACCACACATTTATTGGCTACATCGTGAGATGAAGTTTGTTACACAATATAACAACGGAAATAACCTGAGGGGGAAAATACATAGAACGTCCAAGAGAAAACATACTGAATATTTTGATACAGTGGCATAGTAGAAATTCAGAGTAGAACTGATACACAGTACTACAGATAGAATTTTTTGAGATCATGGAATGGAAGAAAGTCAGGAGTATAAATGATACACATTTACTGCAGATAGAATGTTGTGGAGATCAGTGATCGCCTTCACCACCCGGCAACGAAAGTGATGATGATGATGATGAGTTGTCAGTCTGGTCACCGATGTCCAGATGAATTGTCCTGAATATGTGTGCCAAGATAATCCGGATCAAATCATAGATTCTGTCATCAATGTCTTCGTCTTCTCTGTCATCTAGGTGTCTGTTGTCCTCATCTTCTCTGTCATCTAGGTGTCTGTTATCCTCATCTTCTCTGTCATCTAGTTGTCTGTTGTCCTCATCTTCTCTGTCATCTAGGTGTATGTTGTCCTCATCTTCTCTGTCATCTAGGTGTCTGTTGTCCTCATCTTCTCTGTCATCTAGGTGTCTGTTCTCCTCATCTTCTCTGTCATCTAGGTGTCTGTTGTCCTCATCTTCTCTGTCATCTAGGTGTCTGTTGTCCTCATCTTCTCTGTCATTTCGGTGTCTGTTGTCCTCATCTTCTCTGTCATCTAGGTGTCTGTTGTCCTCATCTTCTCTGTCATCTAGTTGTCTGTTGTCCTCATCTTCTCTGTCCTCTAGGTGTCTGTTGTCCTCATCTTCTCTGTCATCTATGTGTCTGTTGTCCTCATCTTCTATGTCATTTAGGTGTCTGTTGCCCTCATCTTCTCTGTCATCTAGGAGTCTGTTATTCTCATCTTTTCTGTCATCTAGGTGTCTGTTGTCTTCGACTTCGATGTCCAAAGACATCAAAGACGGAGATAGTACACCGTCGGCACATTGTTGCCCTGTTTCTTCATTATGAACTGTTTCTTCTATGTCCACTGTACATTCTTGTTCAATATCTCCATGACATGGATGAGTAATCTCACAAATAACAGTGACCCAACTTGTTGACGCTTCACTGGAGCCATGCTCTTCTTCTTCCAGACAATCTACATAATGACTATCATCATCGGCTTCATCGGATATCTCATCTCCAACAAGTATTGTCAGTGACACACTTTCGTCAATAAAACCAGTAAGTGGTTCTTCTATTCCTAAAACTGGTATTTCGAATAGGTCCTTGCTAACCGGCTCCACCTTCTTAATTATAAGGGTTTGCATTCTCTCTCCGATGTTCTCCATGGTTACCTTATATCGATCCTGGTCGCAAGATAACACAATTTTGCTGGAGTAAGCACCGGTCATAAAAATGCCGTTCTTCTTACTCGCTCTGATCTGCAGCTGATCAACTCTTCTGCACTCGATTAGAACATTGTCGCATTTAAATTGCAAGTCCCTTACAACTTCTCCTTCAATTTTTAAAATACCTTTCCTGTTGTATTTACTGTTTAGGGTAGAACCGGTTGAACGTATTTCAAACTCAACTTTCCCTTCGCCACATCCCAAACACAGCGCTTTCAGGGTTTTCCTCACGCCTTTGCATTCTCTTGTCTGTCTAAGGCCGCCAGGTCTACCAAAACAAGTCTTCATATCGTTTCCCATTCTCTTTTATTTTAAAATCTTGGCAAAATTTGTGAATAGCTTTGTAGCAATTAGCAAAAAATGTCAGAATGACTTTTACTGACGTCACTTCCCATAACTACCACACTGGGACATCCAATGAAAATTTGGATTTCTTTAACCAATAATTAGGCGATGCTTTCAAATCTACACCGCGTCTATAGCCATAGTGACCACTTCCGGTACAATAAGATGGCGGTTCGTTATATAAGCTCTTAATTATGGTCAAATATGTTTCTTCTTTGCATATTTTAAGTGCTATGTATTATCAAATAATCACTCCAAGAGTGGAGACATATCTACTGCTTCTGGAAAATGCGATCAAATTGGAAAATGCGATTTCTACAGCTTTTTTCCGTGGTATACGGATTAAAGTTCATTTCCATCTTGGGCAGGTACGAGGATATACAGTTTCATACTTAGAGCTAAGTCATGAAAGTGTTTTTTTTTTAATGGCTTTCTTATTGTTTGGTAAATTGTGCATTTATTTGCATATTCAAGTGTTATTTTGGAAGGTTTGTTGTTGGAAATTGTCTTTGAATTTATATATGTGTACATGTCATTGGTGAGAGTAGACAATGTTTGATGATGGTCTTTGAATGAATTGTGTAACTTCATGAGTCAGTCCCAGTAAATAGTGTTACTAATTATAGAGTTGATGTAAAGGGTACCGAATTTACATGTTGCGGACCCAGTGTTAGCAGATAACTAAATTCTTGATTTTTTATTCTTGATTAGAAACTATCATCACAGCTCACGAGACATTACCATAAGCGCTACACTCTCCGTTTCAGCAGCCATTCAAATGCATGTAGATTCAGAGTCCTAGTCAGATGTTGATTACGTGATCTTCAGTTCATTCTAAAGAAAAAAAAAATTTTCTTCCATCTCCTCTAATTACTTTTATTTCTGTAATTCTTTGTATGTGTACGTTTTCAGCCTTCTTGTCAACATCTTCATTTTTGAATGAATTTATGACTGATTTAATTAAGCCAGCTTTATCTTTTTTCAATACTGTACCGTACCATCAATCGCAGCATTATCTGTCAATGAGTCACCTCTTTCGTTTCCTCTGACTCCAGAGATACCAGGGCAGCATATCCATGTAATTCTCTGTACAATTTCGTTGTTAAATAAGACAAACCATTCCTTTTTTCAACATGTTCTTTTCTATTTTGTGCATCATGCTCTTAGTGTCTGTGAGTATTAACCTAGTGGGATTATGCATCATTTATCAACCAACTTAGTGCTGCTGTAGCTCCCTCTATCTCCATCCTCATTTTCGATGTGATAGAGAGTATTCAGATGATCTTTCAATCAACTTCAAGCTGTTTCTGTAGACAACAAAGCCCCGAACTTCTGTCATGATACCAGTCCAATTTCGACACCATTTATCTAGTTGAATTATTACGTTAGTCAGTGATTTCTTTTTTCATGTCTACCTGGTCCTTGATATCCAAGAGCGTATTCACTTACTTATCCGATCTCTGGGGTTGCAAGCTTTCAATCTTTCTTCAGAATTCCAGGTGATGGTAGTGCATGTTTCGTTCAGCTGTGTTGTATCTGTGTAAATTAACATTGGCATTAACAGTTGTTTTTGTAGGTCTTGTAGTGCATGGCATTCATTATTCATTAAGTTTGTGTTTTACTGTTTCCTCCTCTTGTATGTTGCAGTGGTTGCAGTATATGGTGTATGGTCTGCGGTAATTCTTGGTAGGTGTTTGTTAAGTTCTCCATGTGTTGTTTGCAGTTTAAACATTGTGATATTATCTTTGCGGTGTAGTCTATTTATGTTGTCGTATGGATTTGACATGTCTGCATATAGCACTATTCTTTTGAGACAGTAACCCAGCTGCCCATCTATTGTAGTTTACAGTTGTTGCAAGAAATTTGTTTAAATGTTCTACATGTTATATTTGCACTCTTTTTTATCCGATTATCAGTACTTTCATTTCCACTGATACCTTGTGTACTCGTATCCCCTGTAGGTAATGTAGTACTGACGCCTTAAGATGTAAGTAAGTTTCTAGCTTGAAGTATGTTACTTATATATATATGTTATTCCTATATATATATATAAATAAATATATATATATATATATATATATATATATATATATATATATATATATATATATATATATATATATATATATATATATATATATATATATATATATTGTCCTCTATGAGAGAGCTTTGATGATGGTTTTGAATGGCTGACCCATATGTGTATGCTTGGATGCAGTGGGGGTAGAAGTCAATAGTCTCTAATGCAATAGACTTTAGAGTGTTTTGATATGTTGTCATGGTTACATATTTTGTCAGTTAGTGCAGTGTTTATTTGGGGTCAGTTTGATGGACGAATTTGGTGGGATATTTGATACTTTTTCAGATTATTCTCCTTCGTCACGAAGGTGATGTTTCTTGTTTAGTTCTTCTGCTAGCTCTACTGGGTATTTTGTTTTAGTTTGGATTTAAATGTACATTTGTTGACTACTACTTTTAGGAGTCGTTTGTGTATTTCCACAGCTGCTATAGTTTGCCTTTTCTAATATTTAGTGGCTACATGTTGGCATCGATTTCGCAGGCCACTGTTGGTGTTAACTTTTAAGAGTATGTCTCTCATGCTGATGTATGCCTCTCTCATGCTGATAGTGTGCCTCTCTCATGCTGATAGTGTGTGTCTCTCATGATGATAGTGTGTGTCTCTCATGATGATAGTGTGTATCTCTCATGATGATAGTGTGTGTCTCTCATGATGATACTCTGTGTCTCTCATGTTTATAGTGTGCCTCTCTCATGATGATAGTGTACATCTCTCGTGCTGATAGTGTGTGTCTCTCATGATGATAGTGTGTGTCTCTCATGTTTATAGTGTGCCTCTCTCATGATGATAGTGTACATCTCTCATGCTGATTGTGTGTGTCTCTCATGATGATAGTGTATGTCTCTCATGATGATAGTGTGTGTCTCTCATGCTGATAGTGTGTCTCTCTCATGATGATACTCTGTGTCTCTCATGTTTATAGTGTGCCTCTCTCATGATGATAGTGTGTCTCTAATGCGGATAGAGTGTGTCTCTCATGCTTATAGTGTGCATCTCTCGTGCTGATAGTGTACATCTCTCGTGCTGATAGTGTGTCTCTCATGATGATAGTGTGTGGCTCATGCTGATAGTGTGTGTCTCTCGTGTTGATAGTGTGTCTCTCTCGTGCTGATAGTGTGTCTCTCTCATGCTGATAGTGTCTGTCTCTCATGCTGATAGTGTTTCTCTCTCATGATGATAGTGTGAGTCTCTCATGTTGATAGTGTGCCTCTCTCATGATGATAGTGTGTGTCTCTCATGCTGATAGTGTATGTCTCTCATGCAAATAGTGTGTGTCTCTCATGCTGATAGTGTGTCTCTCTCATGATGATAGTGTGTGTCTCTCATGTTGATAGTGTGCCTCTCTCATGATGATAGTATGTCTCTCATGATGATAGTGTGTCGCTCATGATGATAGTGTGTCTCTCATGCTGATAGTGTGTCTCTCAAGATGATAGTGTGTCTCTCATGCTGATAGTGTGTCTCTCATGATGATAATGTGTGTCTATCATGCTGATAGTGTGTCTCTCATGATGATAGTGTGTGTCTCTCATGCTGATAGTGTGTCTCTCATGATGATAATGTGTGTCTCTCATGCTGATAGTGTGTCTCTCATGATGATAGTGTGTCTCTCATGCTGATAGTGTGTCTCTCTCATGCTGATAGTGTGTCTCTCTCATGCTGATAGTGTGTGTCTCTCATGCTGATAGTGTATGTCTCTCATGATGAAAGTGTGTCTCTCTCATGCTGATAGTGTGCCTCTCTCATGATGATAGTGTGTGTCTCTCATGTTGATAGTGTGACTCTCTCATGATGATAGTGTGTCTCTCATTCTGATAGTCTGTCTCTCTCATGCTCAGTGTGTCACTCTCATGCTGATAGTGTGCATCTCTAGTGCTGACAGTGTACATCTCTCGTGCTGATAGTGTGTCTCTCATGATGATAGTGTGTGTCTCTCATGTTGATAGTGTGCCTCTCTCATGACGATAGTGTGTGTCTCTCATGCTGATAGTGTGTCTCTCATGATGATAATGATTGTCTCTCATGCTGATAGTGCGTCTCTCATGATGATAGTGTGTGTCTCTCATGCTGATAGTGTGTCTCTCTCATGCTGATAGTGTGTCTATCATGCTGATAGTGTGCGTCTCTCATGTTGATAGTGTGTGTCTCTCATGATGATAGTGTGTCTCTCATGATGATAGTGTGTCTCTCATGATGATAGTGTGTCTCTCATGATGATAGTGTGTCTCTCATGCTGATAGTGTGTCTCTCACATGCTGCTAGTGTGTCTCTCACATGCTGATCGTTTGTCACTCTCATGCTGATAGTGTGTCTCTCACATGCTGATAGTGTGTCTCTCACATGCTGCTAGTGTGTCTCTCACATGCTGATCGTTTGTCACTCTCATGCTGATAGTGTTCATCTCTCATGCTGATAGTGTGTCTCTCACATGCTGATAGTGTGTGTCTCTCATGCTGATAGTTTTCGTCTCTTATGCAGATAGTGTGAGTCTCTCATGTTGATAGTTTATGTCTCTTATGTTGATAGTTTATGTCTCTTATGTTGATAGTTTATGTCTCTTATGTTGATAGTTTATGTCTCTTATGTTGATAGTTTATGTCTCTTATGTTGATAGTTTATGTCTCTTATGTTGATAGTTTATGTCTCTTATGTTGATAGTTTATGTCTCTTATGTTGATAGTTTATGTCTCTCATGTTGATAGTTTATGTCTCTCATGTTGATAGTTTATGTCTCTTATGTTGATAGTTTATGTCTCTTATGTTGATAGTTTATGTCTCTCATGTTGATAGTTTATGTCTCTTATGTTGATAGATTATGTCTCTCATGTTGATAGTTATGTATTTCATGCTGATAGTTTATGTCTCTCATGATGATACTGTGTGTCTCTCATGATGATAGTGTGTGTATCTCATGTTGATAGTTTATGTCTCTCATGTTGATAGTGTGTGTCTCTCATGTTGATAGTGTGTGTCTCTCATGTCGATAGTTTATGTCTCTCATGCTGATAGTGTGAGTCTCTCATGTTGATAGTTTATGTCTCTCATGTTGATAGTTTATGTCTCTCATGTTGATAGTTTATGTCTCTTATGTTGATAGTTTATGTCTCTTATGTTGATAGTTTATGTCTCTCATGTTGATAGTTTATGTCTCTCATGTTGATAGTTTATGTCTCTCATGCTGATAGTTTATGTCTCTTATGTTGATAGTTTATGTCTCTTATGTTGATAGTTTATGTCTCTCATGCATATAGTGTGTGTCTCTCATGATGATAGTGTGTGTATCTCATGTTGATAGTTTATGTCTCTCATGTTGATAGTGTGTGTCTCTCATGTTGATAGTGTGTGTCTCTCATGTTGATAGTGTGTGTCTCTCATGTTGATAGTTTATGTCTCTCATGTTGATAGTGTGTGTCTCTCATGCTGATAGTTTATGTCTCTCATGCTGATAGTTTATGTCTCTCATGCTGATAGTTTATGTCTCTCATGTTGATAGTGTGTGTCTCTCATGTTGATAGTGTGTGTCTCTCATGTTGATAGTTTATATTTCTCATGTTGATAGTTTATGTCTCTCATGTTGATAGTTTATGTCTCTCATGTTGATAGTTTATGTCTCTCATGCTGATAGTGTGTGTCTCTCATGTTGATAGTGTGTGTCTCTCATGTTGATAGTGTGTGTCTCTCATATTGATAGTTTATGTCTCTCATGTTGATAGTTTATGTCTCTCATGCTGATAGTGTGTGTCTCTCATGCTGATAGTGTGTGTCTCTCATGTTGATAGTGTGTGTCTCTCATGTTGATAGTTTATGTCTCTCATGTTGATAGTTTATGTCTCTCATGTTGATAGTTTATGTCTCTCATGTTGATAGTTTATGTCTCTCATGTTGATAGTTTATGTTTCTCATGTTGATAGTTTATGTCTCTCATGTTGATAGTTTATGTCTCTCATGTTGATAGTTTAAGTCTCTCATGTTGATAGTTTATGTCTCCCATGTTGATAGTTTATGTCTCTCATGTTGATAGTGTGTGTCTCTCATGTTGATAGTTTATGTCTCTCATGTTGATAGTGTGTGTCTCTCATGTTGATAGTTTATGTCTCTCATGTTGATAGTTTATATCTCTCATGTTGATAGTTTATGTCTCTCATGCTGATAGTTTGTGTCTCTCATGTTGATAGTTTATGTCTCTCATGTTGATAGTTTATGTCTCTCATGTTGATAGTTTATGTCTCTCATGTTGATAGTTTATGTCTCTCATGTTGACAGTTTATGTCTCTCATGTTGACAGTTTATGTCTCTCATGTTGATAGTTTATGTCTCTCATGTTGATTGTTTATGTCTCTCATGTTGATAGTGTGTGTCTCTCTTGTTGATAGTTTATGTCTCTCATGTTGATAGTTTATGTCTCTCATGTTGATAGTTTATGTCTCTCATGTTGATAGTGTGTGTCTCTCATGTTGATAGTTTATGTCTCTCATGCTGATAGTGTGTGTCTCTCATGTTGATAGTTTATGTCTCTCATGTTGATAGTTTGTGTGTCTATCATGCGGATAGGTTGTGCCTCTCATACTGCTATGCTCTATCTCTCATGCTTATAGGTTGTGTTAACTTGCTGATGGCGGGTTGAATGTGGGGGCCCTTCTTCTTTTTAATCCGGACTTGGGACCGGCATTGGTGTAGTTACCCGCCCACCACCCACCATTTAAGCAATATTTCATCATCACTTGAGATGACTAGTCATGGAAGGTGTATTCAGTGTAGTTAATCAATATTAAACAATATTATTCCATTGGTGACTCAGTCAGAAGTCATCATAGGAGATTAAATTATCACTGAAAGGGAAGGAAGTTATCACTAAAGGAGAGGAAGTTAACATTACAGACAACATCATATGTAAACTAACAAGTACCCACGAAGATTAACTTCCTCTCCTTTTAGTAGGTTCTGTAAGGAGAAGAGGTCATTCCTTCGAGGGGAAGAAGTTAATCTTGTTAAGAGAGGAAGTTATCGCTGAAAGCAGATGAAGTTTTCATTGAAATGAAAGGACGTTCTCATTGAAAGGAGAGAATCTATCCCTGAAAGGTGAGGAAGTTATCACTGAAAGAAGAGGAATTTATTGATGAAAGGTGAGGAAGTTATCATTAACAGGAGTGGAAATTATCACTGAAAGGGAGCAAAGAAATCAACACCCATAGCAGAGATGCAGAAAATGGGAAGAATGCAAACACTTGGCGAACGCAGAGACACAAAAGTACTAATTCAAGCAGAAAAGTTCCAGTGTATGCCAAGTCATCCAATGAAGGAAAGATTCCAAAATCTAGCAATGGGGCGACTGAAAAGGAGCAGCTTTATCCATCAAGCTAAACGACTCCGTAGACAACATACAGACCTACCTGAAGTTGATAGCCCCTTAAGGTCTGTACCAGAATAAACCCCGTGGAGTGAAAGCCATGGAATGCCAATACACATTCAGACCCATGTGAAAGGAATACTAAGCGAGGACGATCAGAACAGTGTGCAGCGAATGACAGTCACCCTCAGTTTCCTGGATGAGGAATATCCACAAGATATATGGGTCAGAGTGTACACAGATGGGTCAGCACAGAATGCTGTGAGGAATGGAGGTGCAGGTGTATATATAGAATATCCACAGAAGCCTAGAGATACAATCAGAACACCGACAGGAAAATTTTGCAATAATTATGATGCAGAAATCCAGGCAATTTGTGTGGCAGCTAAAAACTGCTGAACTCCAACTCTGGCCTACAGCCTGTGGTATTCCTGACAGATGCAAGGTCAGTGCTTCAAGTTCTCCAGTCTGGAAAACTAACAGACTTGAAAAAACTACTTAGCGAATTGTCTTACCAGTATAGGGTAACAATGCAGTGGATACCCTCTCACTGTGGAATACCAGGAAATGAAAAAGCAGACCAACTGGCTAAGGAAGGTGCTGCCGAAGACCAACCAGATATACCAATCACCTACCATCAGAAAAAACAGATGATCAAGTCAATAAGAAAGCCACAAACGCCAACACAAGATGCCTATCACATTATGAACAGATCAGAGCAAGTTATAATTCTACGTCTCAGAACAGGACACAACCGACTCCGCAGTCACATGTATACAAAGTTCAAGATTGGCAACACGGCCATGTGTACATGTGGACAGGCAGCACAGAGTGAAAAACATATACTTCAAGAGTGTTCTGAGCATGAAACGCTGAGGCAGACATATTGGCCAGAGGAAACAACACTGGAATCAAAGCTCTATGGGAC